>CM069131.1:142104002-142703415 GCA_035221665.1 Okamejei kenojei | reverse complement strand
AGGTTGAAGATCTGCCTCTGGTCAGGACAACAACCTCCTCTTGACATCAAATAGGGGAACTAAGGACCGATCGTGGACTTTGAGGGCACATCATCCGAGGACGTACAACACCATTGAGGATAAATTGGTATAACTGTGGGGAAAAGGTGAGCAGTTAAATACTAGTCTGGAGTCCACATCCTGAGGATATGGACATGACATCACACGCTGCAGCACTGGTGATAAGGGCAAGGCACGCCTTACCACCTCAGGCAATTATGAAATTCAGATGCTCCGGGATCCTCCAGTGCTTCTCCGCAGCAAGCAGTGGAAAGCATCTTTGTCCAGAAATATCAATCTGTTTTGGAAATGCACTACCCAGACAAGAAGGCTCTGCAGAGATTATGTGGGCCTTTCGGCCGAACGCACTTATGGAAATTTCACTCACCCCTCTGCAGGAACTATACATCAGGTGTGAAAATCCCGAGCCAATAGAGATAATGGGAGACCCCTTCCACCCCTGCAAACGGACTGTTTCCCAGCTGCTATGGTCAGGCAAACCCTCCGTTGCCATCTGTGAGAACAGAGAGGTTGAGAAGGAGTTTCTTCCCAGAGGGCCATCAGGACTGTAAACTCCCTATCTTACCAGGGACTCAATTTAACGAACGCACATACCGCCCACATTATTAACTAAGTACAAACATGTATTCTGTTCCATTCTCTGTTTGTACTTTTGTTGGTTGTTTTTTTGTTTGTGTTTTTGGGGCACAAAGTCCGCAAGCACTGCCACTTTTCCATTTCACTGCACATCCCTAAATGTATGTGACGAATAAAACTTGACTACTGAGTCGTTTAATAAATTTTGGGTTAATCATTTTATCCATGTAGATTAGCTCCACGACAGAAGGAATCTTATCATAGAGTCATAGAAGTAGTTATGCTTTGGAAACAGGACCTACATGCTGACCAACATCCTGTTTCATTTTCCTGCAGTCGGCCCATATTCCTTTCCTACTCATGTCACTGTTTCAAATGTGTTTTAATGCTTCAATTTTCCCAGTCTCTATCATATTCTCTGGCAATTTGTTCTATATACCCCACCATCCTCTGTCTGAAAAAAGTCCCCCTCAGATTCTTCTTTAAAAGCATCTGCCATATTCAGGAACAACCTCGTCTCCTTTGCTATCAGGCTTCTGAACAGTTTTTTTTTTCAGAAACAGGTACTGTCCAATTCACCTCTACCATTATGGACATTGGAATTTGTCTGAGGAACTGATGTCCGCAATGCTAAGAACTATATTCTGCACCTTACATCTCCCCTTTGCTCTGTCTATTCTAACTTGAGTGTGCTTGATTGTATTTATGTATAGTGTTATCTGATTTGCTTGGATAGCAAGCAAAACCAAAGCTTTTCACTCCCCCCTCAGTACAGGTGACAATAATTAAACCTAAACCAAAATATAAATATTTTCCCTTTCTCCTTAAACCTATGCCAAATGTACCTAAACTTTGGAAGACGACTGTGGCCATCTACCTTATCTATACCCCATTGTAATTTTAATAATTATGTCACCCTTCAGCCTCCTATGATCCAGTGAGAGCAATCTGAGTTGATCCAATCTCTCCTTGTAACTAAGCCCTCCACTCCTGTTAACATCCTGGTGAATTTATTTGCAGTCTTTCTGGTGTTACCTCATTCTGCAGCTGCATTGTGGTGACAGAACTGCAACACACCCTAATGTGGCTTGAAGGGCCCTTTTTCCTGTTGCTGTACTGTTCTATGTTCTATGTTCAAGACATATCTTCTTCCTCTTCAGCTCTCATTTTGTGAATCTATCTTCAGCATAAAAGAACTCTATCCATGCATGACATACTGTTTGAGGCAGACTCTTCTACAAGCCTTTTGATTTCTCAAAATCTAGGCAATATCCAGGAACAATTGATGTCCAAAGTTTTACTAAATTTGGAACATCCCAACTAAACTTTAACTTTACTCCCCCACCTCACCTCACTCACGGTGGTGCAGCAGTAGAGTTGCTGCCTTTTAGCGCCAGAGACCCGGGTTCAATCCTGACCACAGGTGCTGCCTGTATGGGGTTTGTATATTCTCCCATGACCTGCTTGGTTTTTCCGGTGCTCTGGTTGCCTCCCATACTCCAAAAGATGAATAGGTTTGTAGGTTAAAATTGTAAATTGTCCCTAGTGTGTGTATGATAGAGTTGGCATGTGGGGATCGCTAGTCGGCGTGGACTGAATGGCTTGTTTCTACACTGTATTTCTAAACTAAACTAAACCTCTATGTAAAATGGATTTCAGATAATAATAATAATAATAATAATAATAATAATAATAATAATAATAATAACAATAATAATAATAATAATATATAATAATAACAATAATATATTTTATTGTCATTGCACATAAGTGCACCGAGATTTGGTATGCAGCTTCCATCCAATGTCGTAACTTATTATTAATATTAACTAATAATATTTAGATTTAGATACGCCGAGAACATAGTTTGTAAAAAGAACATTAAAACAGTAAAGCAGTCAAACAGACTAAAGTGCAGATGTGTCCTGTGTGACGTGACCATCCGAGGGAGACATTCCATGGGGTTGGGGGGCACTCAGCAGGGCCGGTTCAGAGCCGCTATAGCTCTGGGAATGAAGCTGTTCTTGAGTCTGGAGGTGCGGCGTAGAAGGCCTTGTAACGTCTGCCGGAAGTAGTTTGAACAGTCCATTACAAGGGTGCGAGGAATCTTTATGGATGCTGACGGCCTTCCTGAGACACCGTGGTGTGATAGATGCCCTCCAAGCTGGTAGCCGTGTCCCAATAATCCTCTGCACTCTGTGGACGATGCGCTGAAAGAGCTCTCCTCTCTCCCCCTCCGTGCAACTGAGATACCACACAGAGATGCCATACGTTAGTATGCTCTCTGTCGTGCAAGCGATAGAAGGTTGTCAGCAGCTGTTTGGGGCAGACCAGTCCTTTTCAATGTTCTCAAGAAAAACAGTCGTTGCTGTGGCCTTTTTGACCAGCGCAGCGGTGTTGGCGGACCATGTGAGGTCCTCTGAGATGTTGAGTGCCCAGAAACTTAAAGCGGACACTCTTCCACACTGTCCCCGTAGATGGAGATTGGGGCGTATTCCCCCATTCTGTGACCACCCTGAAGCCGATAATCAGCTCCTGGTTCTTGGAGGTGTTTAGTGACAAGTTGTTACGTGAGCAGCAGTCCGCTAGGTTCTGCACCTCCGCTCTGTATTTTGTTTTCATCGAAAAAAATTATGAACGCACTATGTCTAAAACACTTTCTTCTCAAATTCCTCAATTAAATTCTTTCCTCACCTTAAACCTATGCCTCTTGCCATTGATATCCCCTACCATGGGAAAAAGATTCTATCAATGTTGCCTATGTCTCATAATTTTATATACCTTTGATTATCAGAGACAGGCACATAGAGTCAATGGAATCACATAGCATGGAAACAGCCCTTTGGCCCAACTTGCCCATGCTAACCAAGATGACACGTCCACACGAGTCCACCTGCCAGCAATCTGGCCCAAATCCCTCTAAACCTTTCCTATCCACGTACCTTCCAAAAGTATTTAAATCTTGTTATAGTACCTGCCTTAACTACCCTCTTCTGCCTCTTAGATGCTGCCTCACCCGCTGAGTTACTCCAGCATTTTTGTCTATCTCTTCTATTAGCTCATTCCATATGCCCACCCACCAAGGTAGATAGATTATTTTTTTTGTTATTGCTTAGCATGGATTAGCTGGACTGTCCAGCAGATTTAATGGCTGCGGGACATTCCAGCGCCCACCGGGGGCTCCAACTTTGTGACTTTGGGCCTTGGAGCGGGGCCGTACATCGCCCGGCGCAGTCCTCAATGGACATGGGACTTAACACCCGCCCACCTGGGGCTTCGACATCGGGAGAGAGATGGTGCGGGGGGAGAGAAGAACTTTGCCTTCCATCACAGTGAGGAGGAGATCCACTGTGATGGATGTTTGTGTGAATTTAATTGTTTGCGTGTTTTTTTTTTATGAATTGTTCTGTTTGTTTTGTTTGTATGGCTTGTAGAAACGGAGTTTCGTTCGAGCCTCTCTGAGGTTCGAATGACAAGTAAATAAAATCAAATCAAAAGCATTTTGCAGTAAAAATGTTACTGTCTCTTATTACATCAGCCTGAATTCTGCACACAGACAAGGACTGCTTAATTTGCTGAGGTGTTGTGAATTGAATTGCAGATAATGAAATCATCAGCAAACATCTCCAATATTGATCTTATAATGGAAGGAGTGTCATTGCTAAAGCAGCTGATGGTTGAGCATAGAACACAGCCCCAATGAATTCATGCAGTGATGTCCTGGAGGTGGGGTGATTTATTACCAACTATCTTTATTTGTGGGTGTTGGTTTGCCCTGATGCAGGCGCACTTTCAACCAACCTTCCCCCACCCCCACTCAGTCATTTTTTCGCTTTGGACCAAAGATCCAGAGGGAGTAAATGACTGCCTGGGCCACCTTCTCATCGCGTGCCTCGGAGGGGGAGGGGGAGAGGATCCAGAAGCCAAGCCCTGGCCTCCAGCTGCGAGCGAGCAGTCGTGTGAGCCCGTCACAAGGGACCATCTCCTCTCCATGTCCGTGGCCCGAATGTCTGTATCGCTGGTGGAGGCCATGATCGGCTGGTCGTCCACTGCATTGGGCAGCTCAGCAAAGAGCACATAGCATGCTATTGGATCTTTTGTACCTCTGTGAGATATGCGATGTGCTCACAATCACTACTCAGAAGACTAAATCGTGGAAGCAAGAGATTCTTTATTTGTGAATCTACAGAGTCGGGTGCCTCTCCAGGTTGAGACACACCAAAGTCAGAAGTGTAACCCCCTTTATACACACAATTCTACATTCAACCTCCCCTCCGGACCCTTCTCCAATCAGAGGCTGAGGTGCACAATCTGTAGGTACATCCCCCCAGTACCTCCCACATCATACATCACATGTCCATACCATGTGCATGGTAATGAGCAGTTTCTTGACCAGGGGTTATGTTGTAATATTCATTTATTTTATTAAGCATGCTCAGTTGTCTATGACCTGCCCTAGTTTTACTCACCTCCAACTGAACTCTCTCAGTTCTCCTATATCAGCACTAAAGCTAACCTATAGTGACAAGGTCCCATCTATCACGCCCCTTCTACTGCTAGGGATCTATCTACATCACTCCCTTCTACCGCTATACAATGCTATCACTTCTTACTCAAGGATGGCTCTGGTAACTTTTATACACAGCTGTGTCAGAATCCTCTCCTTGGCCTCTATCGGTTTGAAATCCACTTTAAAGCCCCTTACAATAGTGGGGTTTAATCACTTTATCCCTCACAATCCTCCCTTTTTTCTTTTGCTACGCATCTATTGATTAAACCTCAATTTGAAGCTCCTTCAGTTCAAATTGACGTAGCATTGTCCTAATGTCCTTTCCTGTAGATCATGGACCTTTCCTGGTCGCATTATCATTATTTTCTGTATTTCCCCTTTCTCTCTCTCCATAGGCATGACTACAGCCTGCATCTGACTTATACTCCTTGTAATAAGTTCCCTACAACAAGGGATCAACAGGGATAAAGATCAGTCCAGCCTCTGCGATAGAAACACAGTCCCACCGTTCTCCATCATGTTCCTCCGAGGATGGAATCCCACCATCGGGTTCCCAAAATCGAATTCCACTTCTGTATTGGAGCATGTGCCAACTTACGGATTCTTCTGATATGTCCATCATTGCCTGTCCATTGTCATCGATGTTTAAACATCAATTAGAGAGGTTGAATTTCCCGCATAACCCCTCCTTCTTCTGCCAGGAGGTAATCTAGGGCCAACCGGTTTCTGGTATATTGCTGCTCTCATCTGTGTCTGCTGCTTTGCCAGCATCTCCAGTGCCCCCGCAGTTTGGTTGGTAATTACCTTCAGTACTGCCTGAAGTCTTATGATCCGGTTTAAACATGTATACCGGGGTTCGGTAACCCCAGGATCCATCCTGTGCCCAAGTGGCGGTCCATAATATGAGATGATTCTTGCGGGTGGCCATTCATCATTTCCCATTCTCCAATGTCTATTTTCCTCTTCTTTCGATATAGGTCGTTCAAATACAGGTGTTTCCTAGCGACCGCCCTTCTTCAGTGTTTAACAGGAAAATTCCCGGTTGTACCAGTCCAATAAAGCAATTCCCCGCTCCAATTTGTCGGTAACACCCGAGTATGTCCTTGTGTCCGCATATCCATAGCAGTCCTTCAGGGGCCAGTCCACTAGAGGTAACCTTGTTCCATATGTCTCGCAACACCGGGATTCCTTGATAAGGGTTGTTCCTGGTGCAGTTCCATAGTCCAGTCAATTCCATTCCATCGGTCTTCATCCAATAGTGCAGTTTCTCCCGTCTTTCTTAGTTGGATATCATTTAGGCTCCTCTGGCCCACCACACTCGGGACCTGATTTGGCCACTGGGTGACGATGCGCTGGCAGGGTCTGCTGCCTACTAGGACGGCATCCTTTGCCCAGGGCCTAGCGATACACTCAGTCCCAACCAGAGCGTCTGTCCAGGACCCATGCCTGGGGATCTCGGTCTTGTCCAAACTGTCAGGTTCCACTCCATCAGGTCCCATACTTCAACAATGGATCCGCTCCACGGCCAACGTAAACTCATCAGTGGTCCGCCACAGACCCAACAGTTAGTCACATTCAGGATTCCAGCTATCCGGAGGGCCAAGTCCACAAACAGGTTTTTCCCTCCTTCAGGGATCTCAATCTGCTTCTTTATTTCTTCATACAGTGCCTGGTGTAATTGAGGCTGAGTAGGTGGGGGAGGGGGAGTCTTGGTGACTACTACTTTCGTTAACCTTGTTATTTGCTTCCTCCTTTATTTTTATCTAATATCCATCCTAAGGCCTGGAAAGGGAGACCTAACTGTCCTGTCCTAGTTTATACAAACCCATTTCTCTCCCTTTGAGCAGGTAAATGTACCCAAACCTCCCTACATATCCCCCTATTCTCTTACCCTATAATACTTCTTTCCCCCCGTCCTCACAAATAGTTCTAGTCCTCAGGTTGTAGCAAGCATCGTTCACATGGGAATAATTAGTAAATGATCCTGGTTGTCTGCCCTCCATATCCTGATAGGATGATAACATTTTTACACATAACCATTACATGCAGAGCAAGCAATACCACAAATGCTCCTTTCATACTGCTAGTTATACATTTATTTTTTTTTCTAATAGGGGCTTATTTCCTGGCTTCACCATCCACTGTTCCTCCTTATCAGGAGCGGGTGAATCAACTCTTTAACTCGGGTCGCGTGGGTCCACCCTTTAACCTTTAACTCGGGTCATGTGGGTCCACCCTTTTTCTTTTGTTCGTACTGCTGCCTCAGTTGTCAGTAATACTAGGTATGGGCCGGTCCACCGGGGCTGGAGTTTCTCCTCCTTCCAATTCTTGACCATACCCAGTCGCCGACCTTTCAGATTCAGATTCAGATTCAGATCAGCCTTTATTGTCATTCAGACCTTTAACGAAATGTTACCTTGCAGTCATAACATGTAATAAATTAAAACAAAACACACAATAAACACATAATTTAACATCCACCACAGTGAGTTCACCAAGCACCTCCTCACTGGTGGAAGGCAAAAGTGGTCTTGTCATTTTCCCCTACTTGTTTCCCCTCTACTGAGGCGATCCAGGCCTTTGTCATCGCCACCAGGCCCCGCGCCGGCCTCCGAAGCCGAACAACCACACCACATCCCCAGTCCAGGTTGGAGCCGCCGGAGCTCTGAAGCGGGCCGCTGGAGCACCTGCTGGAGAGCCGCTGGAGAGCCGCTGGAGCCGCCGAGGCCGAAGCCGGGCCGCTGCTGGAGCACCGCTGGAGAGCCGCCGAGAGCCGCCGGAGCCGCCGGAGCGCCATGCCGGGCCGCTGCTGGAGCACCGCTGGAGAGCCGCCGGAGAGCCGCCGAGCGCCGAAGCCGGGCCAGCCGGACACCCGCTGGAGAGCCGCCGGAGCCGCCGAGCGCCGAAGCCGTGCCGCTGCCGAGCACGCCGGAGAGAGCCGCCGAGCGCCAATGCCGGTCCGCTGCGGAACACCCGCCGGAGCCGCCGGGTCGCCGAAGCCGGGCCGCTGCTGGAACACACGACCCCTGGAGCCGCTAGAGCGCCAATGCAGGCCGCTGCTGGACACCCGCTGGAGCCGCTAGAGCGCCAATGCCGGTCCGCTGCTGGAACACCCGCTGGAGCGCCAATGGGGCCGCTGCTGGAACACCCGCCGCTGGAGCCGCCGGAGCGCCAATGCCGGGCCGCTGCTGGAACACCCGCTGGAGCAACTGCTGGAGCGCCGAAGCCGGCCGCCGCCGCCGCTGGAACACCGACTCCGAACGCTCGCCACAGCTCCGAGCCACCAGCTTCCGCCATTAGGCCCACACAGACGGAATGGTGACGGGGACACGACAAGAAAAGGTCGCATCCCCCCGAAGGGAGAGACTAAAACCTTGTTTCACCCTTCCATTCCAGGGACGACTGTGCACAGCTCTCAACTAGCACTTTACAGTCATTGCAGCTTTAATGTTCTGTTAAGGGAACGAGATTGCTATATAGTTTCCTCACAAAAGCACTTCTTTGCACCTCCTTTTTTTTCAAGCCTTTCTGTTTCCTACTGCTCCAAACATGTGCCCAGTCTCCATGTACATATGCTGCTCTTAAAGCCTTAATTTCTGCGAATTGAGCTAAGCAAGATTGCAGGTAAGCTTCCAATTTGATTACCTTAAAGTCTAATTTCATCCTGATGCATCACTTCAAACCCTGCATACTTTGCTATTATGATCCCTTTAACAAGAAACAATCCACAAGCAAAACCTTTTTGGGCCCCTTTTCATTCAAAGACTCTGACTGTAAAACATTTCTCAGACTTGTGTGCCCTTCTTCCTTCATTATTTTTCTAATGGCATCACAATTTCAACATACTTCCCAATCTAGTCTGAACTATATCCTGCCATTCCCAATATCATCGCCATCTGTTCTATGTCTGAGGTTTGGAACTTCAATTATCACTTCAATTTTGATCCTGCGCTATAGCTTTTACTTCTTTAGAGATATTACTCATCCAAAATATTCTAACCTGCTGCTGACAAACAACAACTTCTTCCTTGATACATGATGACCTCCTATGCCATCTTTTTCAAGATAATTACAATGTCTCTCTCTCAAATTGCTTCTCACTTGTGGAACAAACCAACAAATCATCCACATACTATATCAACACCTTCCAAATCTGCCTACAACATCTGATTAAAATCATGGGGCTAGTATTAAAACCCTCCGCATCCTAGCCTAGGTGTATTTAATACCTCTTCTTAATGTTCTTACCATAGCTATGTTCACCATTATCTTAATATATTATTATTTTCCTGATTATCGTAACCTGTTCACAATCCCCAACCACACCTTATCCATTACCTATCTCCTTTCTAGCCTTCCTTGACCTCTTCCTTGAGATCCCTCCCTCCCTTGGGGACCCCAGTCCTGTCTGGGCTTAAATCCAGATTTATACACTCCCTGATAGGGCATTTGAGGAAACACTCTCCCAAATACATTTATTATTGGCATGGAATCTCTGGCCCCTGTTTGCTTACTGTCATAGGACTCACTGTGTGTCGGTGCATCACCTTATTTCAGACTTTTCAACCAGGTCTGTTGTTACTGACAACATTGGCTTTCCTTTTTTACGTTTCTTTCTTTTTGAGCTCTTCAAGTTAACATTTGCAATCATTTTTCTCTGCACCTTTCCTGCTGGTCTGCAAGTCTTTTTCCTATCTTTGTGATGTTTCTCAAACCTCATTGACCAAATGATCACTGAATCAGGGGTGGGTAAATAGATCAATCCCACCACCTCCTCCAATCTAGACTTGACTTTAGGAGGAATGACATCCACCACAGTGGTTCAAAGAATATAGTGTTCATTAACTGGTTGCCTTTCTATTTTTATTCAGTTTTCCAGTCTCCACCTTTTCAGCTTGTTCTCCAGATAGGCTGCTGGATTTTTGTCTGAGGGCTGCCATACCCCCTGCCTGACTGTGTCAAACAGCATGCCATTGTTTATTGCATTGTTCACAGCATTTTTATACCAGCGATCTTCAGGAGTTCTATGGTTCCTATCACTTTTCACCAACAGTGCCTTCAAATCTCCCATAGCCAATAATCGTCCTCCAAAGCCATAATCCATTTCCTGCCCCATCAGGAATATTGGGTAAGGTATTTTCTTAGCCCTCCCTGTTTATGGGTGCCCCAAAGGATAATCTGTGTCTGTCCTGCTCTTATCTGTTTAAAGCAGTCTCATCAATTTATCCCTCTGCTTCCCACTTTAATCCTTTCTGATCTGCCTTCTTTCTCATTCTAAACTCAATTTTACTTCGGAGTCCAGCGCGAATTTTGAAAAATTACTGAAGGTAAGTCTTACCTTTTCTGGTGAGCGTGGCGACTCGGTGTGTTTCTTTTGCAGAACGGAGGAAAGCACCATGGAGTCGCGCAGGGGTGAGCAGCAGCTGATACCGCTGCTGTGGAAGCAGCCAGCAGCGTGCCGTCTCTCCAGAGCTGCAGGTGCTGCCAGCAGCTGCCGGCTTCTCGCCGCTACAGACCGCAGGTGCGCCGCGGTCGGCGGCAAAACCACCCGGAAGTCGGACAGGTCCGTTGACTCGGCTGGGTCCGGACCTGAAGACACCCCGTTCACGGATAGCGACGGCGGGCGTCTTTCCCGCGGGAGCGGATGGGGAGCAGTGCTCCAGCGCGACCTGCTTATGCAGGGCAGAGTCACAGTGGGTCTCCTCGCAGACCCACGGCAGCATCCTTTCAAGGACTGCCAAATGTCTCACCCTCTTCGCAGGGGAGCATTAGGGGTCAGAGCTGGGCTGACCCTGAAGAAGGGGCAATGGCTGAACAGTCAAAACTGTGAGGGGTGCCAGAAGAGAGAGCAGCAGAAGATTGTGGCATGCTGTATCAACTCAAGAAGGACTGCCTATACAAAGCTGCAAGCCAGTGAAAAATACATGGCTACAAACCAGCTACAGGAGCAAGCCATTAAACTTTATGGCTGGGAAGTACATTGCTCCAGAGAACTCCATTTCTCTTAAAGTACCAGCAGTCCATGACCCCATCTGGGGCAACAGGAGCCCATCTATAGGGAGCCAGGAGATGAAGCTCCAGAGGAAACTGCTGGCTGCTAAAATCACAGCAGTACCAGGACAACTGATGGGGTTGATTTGCCTGAAGAGTTACGTGATGCTCTAGCAGACTGTGTTAATACTCAGTGGAGATTTACAGTTACAGGAAGAGCATCATCAAGAAGTGCGGAATTATGCAAGACAAGTAGCACACAGGCACCAAAATTGCTGTTGGGGGGACCTCCCGAAGCAGGTGAAAGACCTGCATGAGGAAGCCAAGGCTATAGGCCTGATCAAGGTGCCAAGCACCTCTAAAACCCACTATCAACAGCGGCAGCACCCCTACACACCCACCAGACATCGGTGCTATGGAAGACCATCTGGTGGTGAAAGCTCGAAGGCCAGCCCACCTGCACAGCGGTCTTTCAGACCATGGCCCAGCCCGGCCTTCATGGAAAACGCGCCAACCCCCACAACGCAGCAACACAATACCAGAAGAAACAACTGCGGAGACAACCCACACAACACCGGTAACCATGGAGGTAGGTGGGTCTGGTTGTCTTAAAAACATTGCATGTCCGATTCATTAAAGTTGGGGGACGGTTGCACTTGTTTCATCATGTGTGCTGCACTTTTACCTCTACATACTCGGAAGTATTCAGAATTACAAAATTGAATTTGTATACGAACTATCCGTCCCAGTTCAGCATACGCCTAGCAGGAAGTTCATACTTCACAAAAAGAGAGAACAGCAGGCCATGCTGAACTGTTAAGACTAAACACAAAAGGGATTGAGAAAACAATCAGAGAATTTCAAGAGTTCGTATCAAATATATTTATAAAAAACTAAAAAAGATGGTGGTTGCCGTATCATTATAGATTTGACCGAACTAAATACTTCCGTTCAGTATGCCCATTTCAATTAGACCAACGTTTTGTCACACACAGGGGTCATCGTAAATACCTGAAATTTATCTGGATGGGACAGCAATGGCAGTATGCCTTATCCAATCGGTTGTCATCAGCACCCAGGCTATTACAAATTTATTAAAACCAGCTTTAGCATACTTAAAGAAACATAACCATATCGTCATGGCTTACCTTGATGATATTCTCATTGTAGGTGAAAATTGGAGCTGGCTACATTGGTGGTATCAGCCACAACAGAGAGGTTTAATGTACATCCAGATAAATCAAAATTGGAACCCTCCACTACCATGGATTATTTGGGGTTCACTATTGACTCTGTTCATATGTCTATCACCTTGCCACCAAACAAAGTGACAGACTTGATGGGAGTATGCAAAAGCCTCACTGGCATCAGGGAACCATCCATTCGGCAAGGAGCAAGAGTGATTGGGAATTGGTGGCTGCGTTCCCAGCAGCACAATTGGACCACTCCATTATTAAAACCTGGAAGAGGGAAATTTTAGCTCTCAAAAATCATACAGGCCATTTCAATAGGCCTATGCAACTACCAGGGAAAGTAATTAGAATTAAACTGGTGGATAGAAATGTTCCATATTATCCTAACCCCATCACCCCATTCTATATCCCTAGGGTACATTACAGACTGATGCCAGTGCTAAAGGTTGGGGAGCAACTAATACCACCGCAAGTTGTGGTGGCAGATGAGTGGCACAAAAATTATTCTGTTTAAAGCACTAGGAATTAATTATCTAGAAATGCTGGAGCGTTTCATGGACTCAGGCCTACTGCTCAGATGAGCACCAGTTGCATGTTACGGTACAGATTGATACCACACTGGGGGCCTATATATAATCATATGGGTGAAATAAAGTCGATATCATGTGATGAATTGCCTAATAATATCTGGCACTGGTGTCTGGGAGAGAGATTTGGATCTCAAACCACTTTACCTTCCATGCAAGCTAAATACAGTGGCAGACATCAGGTCACGTAAATTCAACGACAACATTAAATGAATGTTGGATCGGAAAGTGTTACAGATATTATAGACCGGTATGGACACCAGATATCGACCTTTTTTTCCATCCGAAACTAATTCACCAACTACCAACATATGTTGCTTGGGAACCAGACCCAGGGGCAGCAGCGATGGACGATTTCTCGCTGCATTGGGGGGGGTTTTGTTTTGCTAATGCATTTTCCCCTTTTGCCTCATCAGGCGAGTCTTACAATAATTAAACAAGACGCCGCAACGGGTACCATGGTTCCCAACAGTACAAAGATGGTCTCAGAACCCTGCATCTGGATCAAACAACGGCCAAGGAGGTTGGCACACCCGTGCGGGAAAGTATCCGTGCCATGACTGTATGAACTTGTTGATTTGCAGTTTCTGAAAAGGCCATTTCTGGGATACGGACTCTCCGACAGGGACGATCAATGCCATCTCAGCGTCGTGCAGGAGTCCACGCGAAGACAGTACCTGACATATGTCAGGAAATGGAAAGTGTTTCAGCACCAGGACGAACACTACATATGACTCAGCCACCAACACTGAAGTGCTGGAGTTCCTGGCCACCCTTCATTTCGATGAAGGATTGAGTTACAGTGCCATTATTGTGCAAGGAGTGCCCTATCTAATATCTGGGCAGAGGGAGTGATCACATGGCTATAGGATCACACCCACTAGTACCTAAACGACATGAGGGGATATTTGTACTCTATTCCCCCCAGGCCCAGATACACCTATATATGGGACATAGGTAGTACACCATGTACGAGGATGGACACCATATCGGGGCTCACTCTGGACAAACTAAATATCCAGAATGGGAATGATTATGGCACTTGGATCAGCACAACGGGTCCAGTCCTTACACAAGCTAGAATTGGATGTCATGTCTGTCACAAATGGCAGATACCTGCTACATACAGGGGTACTTTAAACAAGACTGACCCGGTTCCTTTTGGCCAATATTAGAGTTTTTGGCCTATCCTGCAGATAGTCCGGCCCTGCAAAGTGACACATATTTTTCCAATATATAGTCACCAAGACACTTATGGGCACGGAGAGAGCTTTCTCATTAGCCATAAATGCCCTCACCTAAGGTCACAGTGCAAACCATATCCAGATGGTTCGGGTGGTTATTTACATGCAGTGGTGAATACTAATGTTTCAAATCTCACTCCAACAGGTCTGCATCTACATCGGACGCTAGGATGATGGGAGTTCCTATGGACCACATCCTTGCCACGCGGGGTGGAGCAATGAACGCATTTCAATGCTTTATAATTAAACCCGTGCCGATCCTGAGACGTTTGCAGGGAAAATTAAGTTCTGTAAAATAAATTACCAATGTGGGCATATTATTTTAGTTATGAATAATACCTTTATTGTTTTCAGCACAGTGTCGTGTGTGAAATACGTTCATCCCTCCGTCCCAGAATGGCAGTGTGTGAGCATGGTCTCGTTCCAGGGCATGAAATCACAGAGCTTTTGAAAATCTTCACACGTAGTCATTCACGTGACTCCCGAAGTAAAATAGTAAGATTAAATGAGAACTTACAGTTTTGAAGTTTGATCTTTATTTTATGAGGAGTTACGATGAGGGATACGTGCCCTACCGCTCCCAAAACCCCTCTATTATAAAGTTCAACTGGTATGGAAGTTCTCTCTTATCTTACTATATTAGTCTACTCAGGTATCTGTGATTTTCACACACCCATGCTTTGAAGAATGTCGCGCATGCGTCCCTGGCGGGGTCTTCACGTAATCCCTCATCGTAACTCCTCATAAAATAAAGATCAAACTTCAAACTGGTAAGTTCTCATTTAATCTTACTATTTCTTACTTCTTAGATAGTTTATCCTCCTTTGCAAATTTATTCACCTTCCTTTTAAAATCTTTCCACTGACTTCTCGATTCTCATATTTTACCACCACCCCTTCTACCTCGGGGGCAGTCATCACTTTCCCCCCTCTATCCCCGAGATTCTGACTTGTTTTTTCACCCCAATCCCATTCCTTCTGGTACCTTAGGTTACGCTTGATCTTTCCACTCCTGAATCTGCCATAAATACCATATCCTATCCCTGGGGTCTTAATTTCAAGTTTACCAGAGGTTCCCATGTGTAATCCCATACACCCCAGGGAGCGGGGACCCCCGACTTCCCTATTCTTCCTCCATGAGGTGTGTACGACTGCACCTCCCGTCCGTACCTGGGACATTCCCTCTTGAAATGACCCTCCTCGTTACAATAGTAAACACCGGGATGGCCAAGTGTAACCCTCTCCTGATCCTTGTTCCTTGTTTTCCCGGGGACCCCAACTTTGGTCCCTCCATCACCTCTTCCACGTCCTCTGTCTCTGCTGCTTCCCCTTCCCCGGTCTCCATGAGCACCCGGCCTTCTATCGCCTTCGATTCCCCTCTTCTTTACCCCTTGCTGTACTGCCTGCAACATCATTTTTGCTTCCCTTCAGTTTTTCTTCATCCCACGTCTTACATATACTTTCTGAGCCTCTGTTAAACAATTGATTTAATGGTTCGTCATTCCAATCCTCCAATTTTTCCAGTTTCTTTCTAATGTCTGGCCATGATTTGGTTACAAAATTAACCTTTAGCAACTGCTGACCTGCGCCTGAATCAGGGTCTATTCCCGAACAACTGCTGGTGTTCTTCCTCAGCCTCTGTAAGAACACTGTCGGAGGTTCGTCTTTGTTCTGCTGATTTTCAAAAGCTCATTTGAAATTCTGTCCCTTGGGAATGGCTTCTCTAATTCCCTTGATTATTATTTCCCTGAGATCTCTCATGCTTTTCCTTCCTTCTTCTGTTTGGTTACTCCAATCTGGCGCAGTAACGGGATATTTCATTGCTCCCGTGTCTGCTGCTCCCGCCTGAACCTGCAACCCCTTTTCCCAGATCTTTATTCCTGCTTGTCTGACCATCTGTATTTCTTCTGAAGTAAATAAACTTCCCATTATTGACATAATTGTCTGCCAACTCCTTTTTTTTCCCCCTTGTGCCCCATTAATTTATTACCCTTCTCCAACCAGAATGTTTATCTAAACAAACCATAAAAGCTGCTTGTTGTTCAGCAATTAACTTATTTCTAATTTTGTTCAAACCATTTTCCCTACAATTCCCAAATTCCATTCCTAGTTTAAATACATACGACTAACAATTTTCCAAATTAAACTTTACTGAAAAGAAGTCTATAGAAGCCAAGCGACCTACATTTTCCAACTTTCCCTTTTAAGTTGTGATGATACAAAGCGTTGTCCATTACCTTAACAGCTGTTCGTAACCTCCCATTGTTACAATTTCTTTAAAAGGAACACACACACATACCTTTACAGCATGTGGCCCTACAGCAACCAAAACCTATCACATATATAATTCCTCATTCATACAAAACCGGTTTTTTACCACACAAACACATTAGTTCCATTCTTACTTCAATGAGATTGTGTAAAACAACTCAATATTTTCTTTCATGTGCTGCTCCTTTCTTTTTTAACTTTTTGTACTCAAAACATTTTGGCACTTTGATTTTCCTTAGATTTTTTGAATATCTGAGTGATACTCTGAATATTCTGTACAGCCCAGTGCCACCAGACTGAACTCCCCCTTATTGGTTTCCTTTGGTTAATCAAAATAACAGAACTTAATCATAGTCTCCATATCTTTACCCCTGGGGCTTCTTCTCCCCAAGATTGCCCACATTCGCCCCAATGGACTATCAGGCAGAATGTGCGGCTCTTCACCAGTGTGAGCCTTGTCCTGTTTCCCCCGGACTCTTACTTTTCCCCGTTCAGGTTTATCTTTATCTTATCGGACTATTCCCGTCCGTCAGACCCCCGGTCGCCCAGGCAATACTTAATAGTCTGTTTTCTTACCCGGGTCTTGTGCACAAGAATCGCTCGACCGTTCCTTGTTTATCTGACATACCCTCTTGCCTCCTGAGTCTCTTGCCCGAATATCACTCGCTCAAACCGCTGATGGCAAGCAAGGAGATCAGAGACTGCTGAAATCAGCAGGGGGCACCTTCCCATCCTTCTATGCTTCCACCGAGCAGCCGGAGTGGCGATCGCGGATGAGCCCCCAGTTTGTGAGATATGCGATGTGCTCACAATCACTACTCAGAGACTAAATCGTGGAAGCAAGAGATTCTTTATTTGCGAGTCTGCAGAGTCGGGTGCCTCTCCAGGTTGAGACACACCGAAGTCAGAAGGATAAACCCCCTTTATACACACGATTCTACATTCAACCTCCCCTCCGGACCCTTCTCCAATCAGAGTCTGAGGTGCACAATCTGTTGGTACATCCCCCCAGTACCTCCCACATCAACATCGCATGTCCAGACATGTGCATGGTAATGAGCAGTTTCTTGACCAGGGGTGTGTTGTAATATTCATTTATTTTATTAAGCATTCTCAGTTGTCTATGACCTGCCCTAGTTTTACTCACCTCCAACTGAACTCTCTCAGTTCTCCTATATCAGCACTAAAGCTAAGCTATAGTGACAAGGGTCCCATCTATCACTCCCTTCTACTGGTAGGGATCTATCTACATAACTCCCTTCTACCGCTATACAATGCTATCACTTCCTACTCAAGGATGGCTCTGGTAAATTTTATGCACAGCTGTTTCAGAATCCTCTCCTTGGCCTCTATCGATTTGAATCCTCTTTAAAGCCCCTTACAATAGTGGGGTTTAATCACTTTATCCCTCACACCTCGGATCGCTCCATGCCTTGCTCGGGTCCCTGGGATCTGCCGCCCCGTTGCACTCCTCTGTCTGTCTCTCTCTCTCTCTCCCTCTCTCCCTCCCCCTCACTCTTCCCATCCCTCCCTCCCTCCCCCCTTCTCCCCTCCCCCTCTCTCTCTCCGCCTTCTCTCTCTCCTCCCCCCTCTCTCTCTCCCCCCCCATTTCCTCTTGCCCCCTCTCTCTCCCCCCTCTCTCCCTCTCTCCTCTCTCTCTCTCTCTCTCTCTCTCTCTCTCTCTCTCTCTCTCTTCCCCTCTCTCTCCCTCCCCTCTCTCTCTCTCCCCCTCCCTCCCTCTCCCTCCCCCCTTTCTCTTCCCCCTCCCTCATCTCTCTCTCCCCTCCCTCTCTCTGCCCCTCTCCCCTTGCCCTCCCCACCCCCAAATCCCTTTCCCCCTCCCCTAAACCACCTTCCCCTTCCCCTCCACACCCTCCCCTACCACCCCCTCCCCTACTCCCCATCTCCCTTTCCCTCCACCACCTCCCCTGCCCCCTCGCTTTCCCCACCTCTCCCCCTCCCTTCCCACCTCCTCTCCCCCTTCTCCCCCACTCAGCCCCCCTTCTCCCTTCTACTCTGCTCCCATCTCCCTCTCCCCTCCTCCTCCCCTCACCCACCCTCCCTCTCCTCCTCCACTCCACCCCCCTCTCCCTCTGTCTCTTGCCCTTCTGTCTCTGCCTCTCTCTCTCTGTCTCACCCCCATTCTCTCTCTGCCCTCACTCACTAACCCCCCCCCCCCCTCTCTAGACGCGCTTGCGAGTTGGGGGCTATGCGTCAGTGGATAGGGTTATGGGGTAAAAGGAGCAAATTCATAATATTAATATAATATCAACGGGGTAGTTAGTGTGTGTGGGGGGGTGGTTAGTGTGTGTGATGCTGCATGCCACCCCCGCACCTGCAAACACGCATTGGGGGAACAGACCCAACGGGTCAGCACATGGTCTAGTATAATTTTAAAACTGTGTGGTGTGTGTGTGTGTGTGTGTGTGTGTGTGTGTGTGTGTGTGTGTGTGTGTGTGTGTGTGTGTGTGTGTGTGTGTGTGTGTGTCATTTTGCCTTTGAAATGTATTTCCTCGAAACCCAGATGCAAAAACTTGGACATTTTAACATATTTCGGTAGGGATTTAACTTATGATTTCAGCAATCCACTCCTCTGTAAATATAATCAATTATTTCCTCAGATTTTTAATAAAATTGTTCACCAAAACTCACAAAAAAAAATACCAGCTGCTAACGTCACAATGCTCACATGCCCACAATGCCCACATGCCCACCAAACCCCCTCTCTCTCCCCCTCCTCTCTCACTTTCCACCCTCTCTCGCTCTCCCCTCCTCTCTCTCTCCCCCTTCTCTCTCTCCCCCCCCCTTCCTCTCCACATCCCCCTCCCCTCCACCCACTACCCATCCCCCCCTCCTCCCTCTCTAGACACGCCTGTGAGTTTGGGGCTATGCATCAATGGATAAGGCATGGGTAAAATGGGGTAAATGGGGTAAAAGGAGCAAATGGGGTAAAAGGAGCAAATTAATGATATTAATATAATATCAAGGGGAGTAGTTAGCTTGTGTGCAGGGGGGTAGTTAGTGTGTTTGTGGGGGGGTCATTACTGTGTGTGACGCCGCATGCCGCCCCCCCAACCCCCGTCCCTTCCCCCCCACAACCGCGCATTGGGGAAACAGACCCAACGGGTCTGCACTTTGTCTAGTATATTACTAAAACTCTCGTCTTGTTTGTTTGTATGCGTGCATGCGTGCGTGGATGTGATATCCCAAAATCCCACCAAAACGGTACACAATAGCACTACAATTGTTGACCCACCTTACTCACCATTGTCCTGGGATGTAAATGGAACAAGTTTTGTTCGGATTTATGTTATACTTTACAAGTTATTGATATTTCAAACTTTGCAATAAACACTTTTCAAACTACTTTTCCACTTGTCCTGCTCGTCAGCCATGTTACAATGACATCACAATGGGATCCAGAATCGCATTTAAATAAACTCTGTTTTAATCAAATTCTTCTGTTTTCATTAACAGCTAACATTGTGTTTAGGTTATTATTATTTTTTTAATCGTGATTTTCATTTGGGGGGGGGGGGGGCGGTGTGGATAGGGGGGAAGTTTCTTTTTTGTTAATCACAATTTTTTCATCATTGTGGGGGGTGGGATAAGGGGGAAGTTTCATTAAAAAATCATTTTGGATTTTCATTATAGTGGTGGGATAGTGGGGAGGTTAGGAGTGGGGGAGCAGGGGGGAGCGAGGGAGGTGAGGAGAGTTGGGAGGCAGAGGGAGCGAAAGTGGGTGAGATGAGGAGGGAGTGGGGGAGGAGGGGGGATAGAGGGAGAGTAGGGGGATGGTAGGAGTGGGGAATAGAGGGAGAAAGGAAGAGGGGGAGTTGGGGAGGGAGAGTGGGGGAGTGGGATGGGGGGAACAGAGAGATAGAGATGAGGGGGGTAGGGATGGGAGTGGGGTTATGGAGGGAGGGATTGGCTGAGGGTAGGGGAAAGGAGAGGAATGGAGAGGTGAGGGAGTGAGTGGGGGAGGGGAAGAGAAGAGGGGAAAGAAGTGAGGGTGAAGAGGAGGGGTAGGGAGTGCTGGGGGATGAGGGAGAATAGAGGAGGATAGGGGTAGGAAGAGGGATGGCGAGACGCAGTTGGGGGAGGTTGCTGTGACTCACGTCACAACTGGGATCTCTGGCCTCACAACAGGAACCCCTCAGCTGCGCCTGCACAGTTGGGGCTAATGGGTCAGTGGTGGAATTTTTAGTTGGGGGACGGGGCCCAACGGGTCTTCATGGTCTAGTAATATCACTAATGTTTTCATACTTTTGATCTCAAATGAGCTCAAAGCATTGATATAGGTTTCACATTTTAAGTAAACAAAACTGAAAACCAACTATTTCAAACCTTAATAAATACAAGAATTATTCAATGTAAAGACTAGGTTTGCCTTCTACCATTTATATGGTGCATCTGTGAAAATTTTGTCATAATTGGCCATTGGCAGTAATTAATCCCAAGACTCAAAAGTCCTTCACAGGTTACTTCAATTTTCCAAGTGGCTTTTTAACGTTTTTGTCTTTACTCAGTTAATGTAGAGGGTATGACTGAGCATTATACAGATAAAAGATATTGGATTTGTTTGTTTCTTGCTTAGTTTCTTTTCTTGTTTCTTGCAGTGCTGACCCAAGCATATGTTATGGGAACAGCCAATATAACTGCTAAGATGCCAGAAGCTTGCATAAATACAGGCGCAGTTATGTGATAATGCGGTACTCCTTTGTGAGATATTTGGATGGGGCGGATGATTAAACAGAAAATAAGGAATGAGTTTGACCATAATTAGAGCTTACTGTCCATTGGGCGTCACTGAGGAGCAGAAACTGGAATAATAAAATAATTACCAAGAATATATAAAAGATAATGCTCCCAATCTATCATCAATAAAATATTTTTAATATTGTGATTCAAGGGATATGCTGTTAGTCCAATAATGTAGAGCTGAAATGAATCATGAGACAGAGACTTATGGAATTATGGACCTGGTGTAAAATCATAAGGTCATAAGTGATAGGAGCAGAATTAGGCCATGTGGCTCATTAAGTCTACTCCACTATTCAATCATGGCTGATCTATCTCTTCCTCCTAACCCCATAAACCTTGACACCCAGAAGGTGGTCTACTCTCCCTTCTACCACTTATGTTCATATGTTATGGAATGAATGGATAGGCACCATCCCACTTGTTCTCCAGCAAATAATGCTATAAAATGCTCGTAAACTGTACTGAATCTTTGGCAGAAACAAATAACACAAAAAGCACAAAGTGCTGAGGTAGCTCAGCAGGTCAGCCAGCATCTTTGGAGAACATGAATAGGTGATGTCTCGGGTCGAGACATTTCTTAATGGACCTTTGGCATATTGCAGCACAAGTGTTGGTTAATGCAAGGAATTTGCTCCTGGATATTGCATCTGGTTGCGATTAGTGCAGGACCCGTAAGATTATTTATTTGACTATGGATTGTAGAGCTGTCTGAACGAAAACGAGGAACAATATAGCTTTTCATTTCATACTTTGCATTTTGTTTTGGATATTTTTCTTTGTGTTTGTAGTTAAACCCAACATGAGGAGGCTGCCATGAATGGGGGCAAGAACAGAGGAAGATCCAGTGTGGGAACGGCTGAGTTGGAGGAGGAAGGGGAGGGGTGGTGAACATAGCGGACCGGCATGGGGGACTGCCATGACGCCATGGGGGGGGGGGGGGGGGGGGGGTGGGGGGGGGGGGGAGTTGGAGAGAACAAAGAAGGACCTGAAGCGGGATACTTTGTAACTTTGACAGGGACTTTATGTGGTGACTATTTGCATACCTTGGGTATGTAAGGAAAACATGTGGCAATAAAGCATTAAATTGTTCATTATTTCACCATTTGAAAATGTTTAATTATTTTTTTTCATTTATGTTGCTTTATTTCATCGTCAATAGTTTGACTGACAGTATTGATGTCTGTTAACGACTATTGAGGGGGTATATTGGTGGGTTTTGTTCTGGCTCATCCACATACAATTCCCATCATGTGAGGCCCTGATGCTTTGCCACTCTGCTCTGCAACTCTGCAAAATTATTGACCTTCTGCAACTGGTAAAAATTAGTTTAGGGAGTGGAATATATGTTGGCATGGATCAAAAGACTAGTTCTAATATGAATGCAGCATGGTGGAATTTAATTATGGAACATACAAACATAGAAACGTAGAAAAATAGGTGCAGGTGTAGGCCATTCGGCCCTTCGAGCCAGCACCACCATTCAATATGATCTTGACTGATCATCTAAAATCAGTATCCCCATTCCTGTTTTTCTCCATATCCCTTGATTCCTTTAGCCCAAAGAGCTAAATCTAAACTCTCTCTGAAAACATCCAGTGAATTGGCCTCCACTGCCTTTTGTGGCAGAAAATTGCACAGATTCACAACGCTCTGGGTGAAGAGGTGTTTCCTCATCTCATGTTTCTAAATAGTCTATCCTTTATTCTAAAACTGTGACCCCCTGTTCAGGAACATTTTTCCTCCATCTAGCCTGTCCAATCCTTGTAAGATTTTATATGTTTCTATAAGATCTAGGTAGCCTATGTATGCCTGCATCATACTTCAACCTCCTTCCATTAAAATCTGTGAAGGAGAATGATATAGGAAGTCAGTGCGGTGGTCGATGATGGTGCCGGCAATCGAGGGTCAGGCCACATGAGAGGTCAGAGGACACAACGGCAGGAGCAAAGGAGGACCCAGCATGGGGGGGACTGCCGTAGGGGGGGGGGGGGGGGGGAAGAGCAAAGAAGGAGCCGGCATGGGATACTTTGAAACTTTGTCAGTGTCCAATATGTTGCAACTATTGCATACTTTGGGTATACAACAGCAAGGAACTTCACTGTGACTTGTCACGTGTCTTCTTCTTGCATATGGCGTGCACAGCCTAAAGTTGTAGAACAATAGCAAAAGGATAACGAGGGATAAAATTGGACCATTAGAGAACCAGAATGGACAGCTATCTGCAGAGCCAAAAAGAGATGGGGGAGATATTGAACAATTTCTTTTCTTCAGTATTTCACCAAGGAGAAGGATATTGAACTCTGTGAGTTAAGGGAAAAAGTAGAGTAGCTATGGAAACTATGAGATTCAAAGAGGAGGAAGTACTGACACTTTTGAAAAATATAAAAAGTGGATAAGTCTCCAGGTCCTGACAGGATATTCCCTAGGACATTGAGGGAAGTTAGTGTAGAAATAGCAGGAGCTATGACAGAAATATTTCAAATGTCATTAGAAACGGGAATAGTGCCGAGGATTGGCGTACTGTGCATGTTGTTCCATTGTTTAAAAAGGGGTTCAAAGGATAAACCTAGCAATTATAGACCTATTAGTTTGACGTCAGTGGTGGGCAAATTAATGGAAAGGATACTTAGAGATAATATATAAAGCATCTGGATAAAACAGGGTCTGATCAGGAACAGTCAACATGGATTTGTGCCTGGAAGGTCATGTTTGACAAACCTTCTTGAATTTTTTGAAGTGGTAACTAGGGAAATTGATGAGGGTAAATGCAGTGGATGTATCTATATGGATTTCAGTAAGGCCTTTGACAAGGTTCCCCATGGAAGGTTGGTTAAGAAGTTCAATCTTTGGGTGTTAATGGCGGAGTAGCAAGATGATTCAACAGTGGCTGAATGGGAGATGTCAGAGAGTAATGGTGGATGGCTGTTTGTCAGGTTGGAAGCCGGTGAACCAGTGGGTGCCTCAGGGATCTGTGTTGGGTCCACTGTTGTTTGTCATGTACATCAATGATATGGATGATGGGGTGGAAAATTGGATAAGTAAGTATGCAGATGATACTAAGATAGGTGGTGTTGTGGATAATGAAGTAGATTTTCAAAGTCTCAGAGAGATTTGGGGGCCATTTGGAAAAGTGGGCTGAAAGATGGCAGATGGAGTTTAATGCTGATAATGTGAAGTGCTACATCTTGGCAGGACAAATCAAAATAGGAAGTACATGGTAAATGGTAGGGAATTGAGGAATGCTGTGGAACAGAGGGATCTAGGAATAACTGTGCATAGTTCCCTGAAGGTGGAATCGCATGTAGATAGGGTGGTAAAGAAAGCCTTTGGTGTGCTGGCCTTTATAAATCAGAGCATTGAATATAGGAGTAGGGAAGTAATGTTAAAATTGTACAAGGCATTGGTAAGACCAATTCTGGAGTATGGTGTACAATTTTGGTCGCCTAGTTATAGGAAGGATGTCAACAAAATAGAGAGAGTACAGAGGAGATTTACTAGAATGTTTGCCAGGGTTCCAGCAACTATGTTACAGAGAAAGTTGAACAAGTTAGGTCTTTATTCTTTGGAGCGCAGAAGGTTAAGGGGGGACTTGATTGAGGTCTTTAAAATGATGAAAGGGGATAGACAGAGTTGACGTGGATACGTTTTTTCCCATTGAGGGTAGGGAAGATTCAAACAAGAGGGCATACATGAGAATTAAGGGACAGAAGTTTCCGGGGTAACGTGAGGGGGAACTTCTTTACTCAGAGGGTGGTGGCTGTGTGGAATGAGCTTCCAGCAGAAGTAGTGGAGGCAGGATCGATTTTAACATTTAAGAGTAAAGTGGATAGGTATATGGACGTGAAGGGTATGGAGGGGTATGGTCCTGAGTGCAGGTAGATGGGACTAGGGGAAAACAAATGGTCGGCACGGACTGGAAGGGCCGAGAGGGCCTGTTTTCCGTGCTGTAATTTGTTATATGGTTATTATGGTTAACAACTTGTTCTATTTGAACATATTTGCATGCCGGTTGATTGCATTCGTCGAAACAGGCGGACCACATTGAAGGTGCAAATCACATGAGGACAATAAAGTATTCAATTCAATTCAAATTCCATTCAGAAATCAAGCAAAAGCAGGATTCATCTCAAATTCCTACATCTTCATTCCCATCGGATCAAAATGATCCAAGAAGAAACTGGAATGTTTATATTACAGAATTCTAACTTCTACTGACACCTCTTCCATCCCATCAGCATATGTTCTCCCTGCTTCAAAACTGGCAATAGATAAAAGTTAAATGCACACTCGAGAGAATTTAAAGAAAAAATATTAATTCACTGCTTTATTGGTATAATAGAGAGGTTTTTTCAAAGCACCAACAAAAATCTCAGAGCACTAATTAATAAACTATAATTTTATTTGTTCAATGTCAATGATGCTTTCAGATAATGTGGCCTAATTGCCTGAATTATTGACAAATGGCTAGCCTTAAAGCAAGACAGATGTTAGATTCAATGCAGTCGGGCGAAATCTTTTTCATCAGGCGTTAAGATGCACTGGAATACATAGTTAAATTAATGATTGAAGCTGAGACTATGGCAATGTTTAAGCACATGTTAAATGATTAAGGTATATGGAAACAGAATGGGCAGACACAATTAGGAGAACTGCTTGTGGGAATGATAAATAACAATGGCTATTAGTGAGGAATGACCCTTTTTTTGCTGCAATTTCTGTAAAAATTCTATGTAATTTACTGTAAGCAATGCCATAAAAGAACAGCTTATGAGAGTATGTGTGCAGATATAATGATATAAATTGACACCTTTACACTGCAGGTGTTAACAGGTTTGATGGATTGCCTTTACATTGTAATTTTGTTTCAGGGGAAGGCATATTTTGTGTCCATTAAAAAAAGGTACAACAGCAGGATCAAGAATTCCTGAGTCAGATATATCATGGTTAGGAGCAAATAATCTCATCTAAGTGCATTAACCTTCATATAAAAGGACAGTGCATGCTCGACAAATGTGACACTTCCTTATTTTAACTGCCATTGTTAGGCTATCTCACTGTTAATCTCTGCAATAAGCTTATTAATTTTGGGTGGTTATTAATATATTTGTAATGTAGTGGTCACATTGGTTTAGGAAATAATAGCAGCTTTCAATAAACCCGTGAATATCAATCTCCTGCAAATTATTCCTTTGAGTTTTGAACACAACACTATTTTAATAATCCAGACAATTAATGCTGAGTGAAAAAACAAAGTGCTGGATGAATTAAAAAGTTCAGGCAACATCTGTGGAGCACAAGAGACAATGTTTTAGGTCAGAATCGCTCTTTAGGCTTTCATCCCGACCTGAAACGTCTGTCCATTTCCTTCCACAGATACTGCCTGACCCACTGAGTTCCTCAACCATTTTTTTACTCAAGATTCCAGCATCTACAGTTAATGCTGAGAGTCTGCCCTTGTAGAAACTGTTTAGCATTCATCCAAACACCACTGTATGGAAGAGTAGGAACAGGAGGAAAAAAATAAAGGAGAATGGCTAACAGGGGCAATGGGCCTGGAACTTAATATTGTGTGGGTGGAAGGCATGTATCTCTTTATATTGTGGCACTGTACAGAAGGATATCAAATGAATTGGTGATTGGATTGGACAAAAAGCTCAAATGTAGCAGAATTGGGCAAAGATGCAGCCTGTCAAACGAATAAAAGAAAGAAAAGTTTTGTCAAAGTGAATCTTTGTTAATGTTCCAATAACCAGCCTAAAGCAATGGGGAAAAAAAGTTTAGTTAGTTTAGTTTAGTTTATTGTCACATGTACCAAGGTACAGTGAAATGTTTTTTGATGCGTGCTGAAAGAAATGATGCAGTGATTGTATCAATTAAAGATGCAATTAAAATTAAGATAAACTGTGATTAACATTTTAAATTTAGAGATTAGTTGCAATTAATTTCTTAATCATTTGACAACCTTAATTTACATTCATATGCTTTAGATTTTGAATTTAGTTTCAGGCCATTTAGTACTGTACATTATGTAGCCTTTCATCCACTGGAAACTGAAGTAACTCAACAAATCTCACCCTCAATCAGCAGAAGAGAAAGAAAAGCTTTTCATCTCATTACTTTTGAGTAGATTCAGCAATAGGTCCAGGGCTTTAAATTCTAACACTTTGTGTACTGATGCCTAATGTTAATCATTAACAACTCTGAACTGAGCTGCACACTGACAGGATCTCGCAGATGTGTGAACCGTGCCAAAAGGAAACATACACACCAGCAGGAAAACCTCCATGGCAAAGGAAATATATTCAAAATTTACACCAAATGAGTATTTAGAAATAGAGCTAATGAGAATCCCAGGAGAAAGCGAAAGTAATGTTTGAAACAAAATTAACAAATTTTGAATCCTCGTGCATAATTGTGATTTTAGATATGTACTTTGAAACATATCAATATATAATTACTTGTACCTAGCACTATAATGAAGGGACAAGCTTTTATTGCAAAATTGGTTTGTCGACATTCTTATTAGGCTACATTTTTCTTTAATCCTAGCATTTTACTAGAGGGAAGCTATTTTATAATTATGATTTTGCCTTCAGCATCTGTGTGGCAAGCTGCCTAATCTTCTACTTGCCTTCTGTTAAAGTAGCTCCTTTCATGTCAATGAGCACATTGGAATGAGATTTACTCCAGATGGATAGGGTTGATGATTTACTCCATAAGATTACTAAGCATTGAACTTGAACATTTCTCTCGGTATATGTTCTTAACCTTCTAGTGAAGATTTATGAAAGGCATTTATTTGCCCTGGACACATGATGAACCCAGTAGGCTTGGGTTTAGAATTCAGTATCTAACAGGCTTCCCAGCAGAGGATTATTCAGGTGGCTATTTCTGGACCAGTAACATCCAAGTGAGTCCAGGGAAATAGAAAGTCTGCCCTGTTCAGTTTCTCTGTCCCTCCCACCTAAGAAACTATCTGCTGGGTTCCGCATGTTACATTCATCTGTCACAATCTACTCTGTCACTTAACCAGTCCATATTATTCAACACGTTTTTATGTTCGATGATAGACACAACATGCTGGAGTAACTCAGCGGGACCGGAAGAATCTCTGGAGAGAAGGAATGGGTGACGTTTCGGGTTGAGATCCTTCTTCAGACTGAAAGTCACGGGAAAGGGAAAAGAGATATAGATGATGATGTGGAGAGATATAGAACAAATCAGAATCAGAATCAGAATCACACTTTATTCGCCAAGTACGTTTTGCAACATATGAGGAATTTAATTGGCCAGGTCAGTCATACAATTAAAAGCACAGATCACGCAAAAAAACATATTATATCATGAACATCCACCACAGTGACTTCTACACATTCCTCACTGTGAAGGCGAAATAAAGTTCAAGTCTCTTCCTTTTGATCTTCCTCGTTAGTGGGCCTCGAGCCCCCGTTGACGGGATGATCTTAACTCCCGTAGCTGGCGGCGGTCGGGCCCTCCGTGTCGCGGTGATCTGCTCCTGCATTGGGAGGGGATGTCGGCTCCCCTGCCCCGGGTGATCGAACCTTGCGTCGGGGCTGGTCGAACCCTCTGCGACGTTGGAGCTCCCGACTCGGCCCCATCCGAGACTGCGAGCCCTTGATGTTGATTCCGCAGTGGCCGCAGTGGGAGCGATCCCAGGCAAGGGATCAGCTCCGATGTTAAGTCCGCGCCCCGCAGTGGGGCTCACGGCAGTCCGAGGAGGCTTCCAGCTCCATCGATGGTAGCCGCAGAGCCCGTAGTATATGATTCAAAAATTGATCACATCTCCGTGAAGGTAAGAACTTGAAGAAAGGTTTCCCCCGATCCCCTCCCCCCTCCCCCCACATAAAACAAACCGAGGAACATTAAAACAAACTTTTAATGCACTAAAAAATAACAAAAAGAAAGAGAAAACGAACAGACTGCCGGCAGGGCGGCCATCTCCCCGGCACCCCTGGTGCTCTAATGAATGAAAGATGTGCAAAAGAGTAACTATGATAAAGGGAACAGGTCATTTAGTTGTAGCTAGGTGAGAACGAAAGCTGCTGTGACTTGGGTGGGGAAGGGATGGAGAGAGAGGGAATGCAGGAGTTACATGAAGTTGGAGAAATCATATTCATACACCTGGATTGTAAAATGCATAAGCGAAATATGAGATGCTGTTACTCCAATTTGCATTGAGCCTCACTCTGACAATGGAGGAGGCCTTGGACAGAAAGGTCAGTGTGGGAATGGGTAGGGGAATTAAAGTGTTTAGCAACCGGGAGATCAGGTAGGTCCAGGCGGACTGAGCGAAGGCGTTTAACGAAACAATCGCCTAGTCTACGTTTGGTCTCGCCGATGTATAAGAGTCCATATCTTGAGCAATGGATACAGTAGATGAGGTTGGAGGAGGTGCAAATAAACTTTTGCCTAACCTGTAGGGCTCCGTGGACAGGGTGAAGGGAGGAGGTATAGCGACAGATGTTGCATCTCCTGCGGTTGCAAAAAATGGTACCTGGCGAGGAGGTGGTTTAGATGAGAAGAGATGAGTTAACCAGGGAGTTGTGGAGGGAACGGTTTCTGCATAATGCGGAAAGGGGTGGAGGTGGAAATATGTGACTAGTGGTGGGATCCCGTTGAAGGTAACAAAAATGTCAGAGGATTATGTTTTGCATGCGACGGCTGATGGGGTGGAAGCTAAAGTCTAGAGCATAGACAGAGGAATTTGGAGTCCCTAGGATAGAGTCTTTGCAAGAAACAGGGTGGGAAAAAGTGTAGTCAAGATGGTTGTGAGTGTCTGAGTTTGTAATAGACGTCAGTCTATTTCCTGTGATGGAGACTGTGTGATCAAGAAAGGGGAGGGAGGTGTCAGAGATGGCCCAAGTGATTCTGAGTCACAATTTAATCTACAATTTGAGAGGGAGAAGGGAAAATCGGAAGTGACAGTATTATAATTGAACAAAGGGGGTTATGCAGCCATGAGAGAGGAGCTAGCCAAAGTTGACTGGAAAGATACCCCGGCAAGGATGACAGTGGAACAACAATGGCATGTATTTCTGGGAATAATACAGAAGATGCAGGATCAGTTCATTCCAAAGAGGAAGAAAGATTCCAAGAGGGGTATTGGGCGACTGTGGCTGAGAAGGGAAGTTAGGGACAGTATAAAAATAAAAGAGATGAAGTATAACATAGCAAAGATGAGCGGGAAACAAGAGGACTGGGTAACTTTTAAAGAGCAATAGATGATAACTAAAAAAACAATAAGGGGAGAAAAGATGAGGTACGAAGGTAAGCTAGCCAAGAATATAAACAAGGATAGTAAAAGCTTCTTTCGGTATGTGAAGAGCAAAATATTAGTTAAGACTAAAGTTGGACCCTTGAAGACTGAATCAGGTGAATTTATTAAGGGGAACAAGGAAATGACAGATGAGTTGAACAGGTACTTTGGATCCGTCTTCACTAAGGAAGACACAAACAATCTCCCTGATGTACTAGTGGCCAGAGGATCAGGGGTGACAGAGGAACTGAAGGAAATCCACATTAGGCAGGAAATGGTGTTGGGAAGACTGATGGGACTGAAGACTGATAAATCCCAAGGGCCTGGTGGTCTGCATCCCAGGGCAGGCACGGAATTCGCTATCAAGATATGGAGGGGACCGGGGGACAGGGGGGACACAATTTCTTGGCGGCCACGCACACACACACACGCGAGGCTTCGGAGGCTCAATCCAGCGCAAAGTGCAGCTCAACTCTGCCTGTCTCACCGGGTTAACCTACAGCCCTGCCTGGACTGATGGGACATCAGCGCTGCTTCTCCGCGCTGGCTGTAAACCTGGGCCATATTTCCCGCAAGTCCAGGCAGGGCTGTAGGTTAACCTGGCAGGACAGGCAAAGTTGAGCTAGGTTTAGCGCTTCTTCTGTGGGCCAAGGGCCACCGTTCCCGTCTGACTCTCGATGTCTCTGGCCACCCCCGGGCGTGGGGGGGCATTCGGGTGGGAATGGGACAGAGTGGGGATCGATCCTGGCTGTGGATGAGGCACAGGTCTGTGCCACATCTCCCTCCTCCAATCACCACGCTCTATCCTCAGTCCACCCCCGCCCTTACTTCCGCCTCTGACCGACACCTCCCTCCAATGATCGCGCTGAATCATCACGTCCCGCCCCTATTGGCTGCTGACCGGCGACTCTCTCGTCCAATCGGCGCCCTCGATCAGCAGTCCCACCCCCACTGACAAAACAGAGTGGGGATGTGTCCCCACTGGCCACCCCTGGGATTTCCGCCCCTGTCTCACCGTACTTAAGGAAGTGGCACTAGAAATTGTGGACGTATTGGTGATCATTTTCCAATGTTCTATAGATTCAGGATCAGTTCCTGTCGACTGGAGGGTAGCTAATGTTATCCCACTTTTTAAGAAAGGCGGGAGAGAGAAAACAGGAAATTATAGACCAGTTAGCCTGACATCGGTGGTGGGAAAGATGCTGGAGTCAATTATAAAAGATGAAATAGCGGCACATTTGGATAGCAGTAACAGGATCGGTGAAGGGGAAATCTGGAATTTTTAAGGATGCAACTAGGAAAATGGACAAGGGAGAGCCAGTGGATGTAGTCTACCTGGACTTTCAGAAAGCATTTGATAAGGTCCCGCATAGGAGATTAGTGGGCAAAATTAGTGCACATGGTATTGGGGGTAGGGTACTGACATGGATAGAAAATTTGTTGGCAGACAGGAAACAAAGAGTAGGGATTAACGGGTCCCTTTTAGAATGGCAGGCAGTGACTAGAGAGGTACCGCAAGGCTCAGTGCTTGGACCACAGCTAATTAAAATATACATCAATGATATAGATGAAGGGATTCAAAGTAACATTAGCAAATTTGCAGATGACACAAAGGTGGGTGGCAGTGTGAACTGTGAGGAGGATGCTATGAGGATGCAGGGTGACTTGGACAGGTTGGGTGAGTGGGCAGATGCAGTTTAAAGTGGATACATGTGAAGTTATCCACTTTGTTAGCAAAAACAGGAAAGCAGATTATTATCTGAATGGTGTCAAGTTGGGAAAAGGGGAAGTACAACGAGATCTGGGGGTCCTTGTTCATCAGTCACTGAAAGTAAGCATGCAGGCACAGCAGGCAGTGAATAAAGCGAATGGCATGTTGGCCTTCATAACATGAGGAGTTGAGTATAGGAGCAAAGAGGTATTTCTGCAGTTGTACAGGGCCCTAGTGAAATCACACCTGGAGTATTGTGTGCAGATTTTGTCTCCAAGTTTGAGGAAGGATATTCTTGTTATTGAGGGAGTGCAGCGTAGGTTCATGAGCTTAATTCCCGGGATGGCGGGACAGTCATATGTTGGTAGAATGGAGCGGCTGGGCTTGTATACTCTGGAATTTAAGATAAGAAGGGATCTTATTGAAACATATAAGATTATTAAGGGTTTGGACATGCTAGAGGAAGGAAACATGTTCCCGATGTTGGGGGAGTCCAGAACCTGGGGCCACAGTTTAAAGCCCCTGTCCCACTTAGGAAACCTGAACGGAAACCTCTGGTGACCTTGCCCATGACCCAAGGTTTCCATGAGGTCGCCGGAGGTTTTGGTCACTCTCCCTAATGGTCGAAAGTGGTTTCCGCATGGTCAAGGCTTCTTCTAGGTTGCTTCGATTGTTTCAACATAATCAAAACCGGCCTCAACTAAAAATAGATTGCAGTTTGGTCAAAGCCAGTGGAGTGGGGTCGCTATTTACTTGCAGGCAGTTGAAGGCCATCTCCTTCGCTGACCGGCCATTTTGATTGGCTCATTGGATTTCATGACCTAGAAGACCCACCGGTAGGTAAAATGCCCGCTAAACTTTATTAAACTTCTTAAAACTATCTCCACTCCTTCTCCCCCCCTTCTCCTCCCCTTCTCTCCCTTTCTCCCAACTTCTCTTCCCCGTCTCTCTTCCTTCTCTCTCTCCTTCTCTCTCCCCTTCTCTCTCCCCTCTCTCTGCTTCTCTCTCCTTCTCTCCCCCCCCCCCCCCCCCCCCCCCCCCCCCCCCCCCCCCCCCCCCCCCCCCACCACCACCCGTGCGCTCTTTAAAGGACTTACCGTGCTCTGCAGCAGCCGTTTACTTTCTTCTTCATCGCGCAGACAGCGCTCCTCCGCTCTCATGGCCTCCACCTTCGCGATGTGTTTCTGTGTGCGGTCGGTAGATGCAGCTCACGCTTCGGTCGATCCACCTCGAGGCTTTCCAGGTGAGTGACCAAAACTTCCGGCGACCTCATGGAAATCTTGGGTTGCGGGCAAGGTCACTAGAGATTTCCGTTCAAGCTTCCTAAGCGGCTTAAGAATAATAGGTAAGCCATTTAGAACGGAGATGAGGGTAAACTTTTTCACACAGAGGGTTGTGAATCTGTGGAATTCTCTGCCTCAGAAGGCAGTGGAGACCAATTATCTGGATGCTCTCAAGAGAAAGCTGACTCTCTTAATTATAGCGGAGTCAAGGAATATGGGGAGAAGGCATGAACAGCCATGATCACAGTGAATGGTGGTACAGGCTCGAAGGGCTGAATGGCCTACTCCTGTACCTATTATGTATTGTCTCTGTTGTCTATTGAGTGCAGGATGGAAATTTGTGGTGAAGTTAATGAAATCCATGAGTTTTGCATGGGTGCTGGAGGTAGCACCGATGCAGCCATCAATGTAACGGAGATAGAGTTCGGGATTAGGGCCATTATATGCCTGGAACTGGGATTGTTTAATATACCCTGCAAAGAGGCAGGCATAACCATATAACCATATAACAATTACAGCACGGAGACAAGCCCTCTTGGCCCTTCCAGTCCGTGCCGACCATTTGTTTTCCCCTAGCCCCATCTACCTGCACTCAGACCATACCCCTCCATTCCCTTCACGTCCATATACCTATCCACTTTACTTTTAAATGTTAAAATCGATCCTGCCTCCACCACCTCTGCTGGAAGCTCATTCCACACAGCCACCACCCTCTGAGTAAAGAAGTTCCCCCTCACGTTACCCCTAAACTTCTGTCCCTTAATTCTCATGTCATGCCCTCTTGTTTGAATCTTCCCTACCCTCAATGGGAAAAGCTTATCCACGTCAACTCTGTCTATCCCTTTCATCATTTTAAAGACCTCAATCAAGTCCCCCCTTAACCTTCTGCGCTCCAAAGAATAAAGACCTAACTTGTTCAACCTTTCTCTGTAACATAGTTGCTGGAACCCTGGCAACATTCTAGTAAATTTCCTCTGTACTCTCTCTATTTTGTTGACATCCTTCCTATAACTAGGCGACCAAAATTGTACACCATACTCCAGAATTGGTCTTACCAATGCCTTGTACAATTTTAACATTACTTCCCTACTCCTATATTCAATGCTCTGATTTATAAAGGCCAGCACACCAAAGGCTTTCTTTACCACCCTATCTACATGCGATTCCACCTTCAGGGAACTATGAACAGTTATTCCTAGATCCCTCTGTTCCACAGCATTCCTCAATTCCCTACCATTTACCATGTATGTCCTATTTTGATTTGTCCTGCCAAGATGTAGCACTTCACACTTATCAGCATTAAACTCCATCTGCCATCTTTCAGCCCACTTTTCCAAATGGCCCAAATCTCTCTGTAGACTTTGAGAATCTACTTCATTATCCACAATACCACCTATCTTAGTATCATCTGCATACTTACTTATCCAATTTTCCACCCCATCATCCAGATCATTGATGTACATGACAAACAACAGTGGACCCAACACAGATCCCTGAGGCACCCCACTGGTCACCGGCTTCCAACCTGACAAACAGCCATCCACCATTACTCTCTGACATCTCCCATTCAGCCACTGTTGAATCCATCTTGCTACTCCGCCATTAACACCCAAAGATTGAACCTTCTGAACCAACCTTCCATGGGGAACCTTGTCAAAGGCCTTACTGAAATCCATATAGACAACATCCACTGCTTTACCCTCATCAATTTCCCTAGTTACCGCTTCAAAAAATTCAAGAAGGTTTGTCAAACATGACCTTCCAGGCACAAATCCATGTTGACTGTTCCTGATCAGACCCTGTTTATCCAGATGCTTATATATATTATCTCTAAGTATCCTTTCCATTAATTTGCCCACCACTGACGTCAAACTAATAGGTCTATAATTGCTAGGTTTATTCTTTGAACCCTTTTTAAACAATGGAACAACATGCGCAGTACGCCAATCCTCCGGCACTATTCCCGTTTCTAATGACATTTGAAATATTTCTGTCATAGATCCTGCTATTTCTACACTAACTTCCCTCAATGTCCTAGGGAATATCCTGTCAGGGACCTGGAGACTTATCCACCTTTATATATTTCAAAAGTGTCAGTACTTCCTCCTCTTTGAATCTCATAGTTTCCATAGCTACTCTACTTTTTTCCCCTTACCTCACAGAGTTCAATATCCTTCTCCTTGGTGAATACCGAAGAAAAGAAATTGTTCAATATCTCCCCCATCTCTTTTGGCTCTGCAGATAGCTGTCCATTCTGGTTCTCTAATGGTCCAATTTTATCCCTCGTTATCCTTTTGCTATTAATATAGCTGTAGAAACCCTTTGGATTTACTTTCACCTTTCTTGCCAAAGCAACCTCATATCTTCTTTTAGCCTTCATAATTTCTTTCTTAAGATTCTTTTTACATTCTTTATACTCATCTAGCACCTCATTTACTCCATGCCTCCTATAATTATTGTAGATATCTCTCTTTTATCGAAACAAGTGTCTAATTTCCCTTGAAAACCATGGCTCTTTCCAATTTTTACTATTTCCTTTCAACCTAACAGGGACATAAAGATTCTGTACTCTTACAATTTCCCCTTTAAATGTCCTCCATTTCTCTTCTACATCCTTCCCATGAAACAAAGTGTCCCAATTCACTCCTTTAAAATCCTCACGCATTCCCTCAAAGTTAGCCTTTCTCCAATCAAAAATCTCTACTCTAGGTCCTGTTCTGACTCGCTCCATAATTATATTGAAACTAATGGTATTGTGATCACTGGTTCCGAAGTGCTCACCAACGCATACCTCCGTCATCTGTCCTGCCTCATTTCCTAACAGGAGGTCCAGCACTGCCCCTTCTCTGGTCGGTACCTCTATGTACTGCTGCAAAAAACTATCCTGCACACATTTTACAAACTCCAAACCATCCAGCCCATTTACAGAATGTGTTTCCCAGTCTATTTTTGGGAAATTGAAATCTCCCACAATCACTACCTTGTGCTTACTACTAATATCTGCTATCTCCTTACATATTTGCTCTTCCAATTCTCGCTCCCCATTTGGCGGTCTATAGTACACCCCTAAATGTGTTGCTACACCGTTCCCACTTCTCAGTTCCACCCAAATAGCCTCCCTAGACGAACCCTCTAATCTATCCTGCCAAAGCACTGCTGTAATATCCTCTCTGACAAGCAATGCAACACCTCCACCTCTGGTCCCTCCAATTCTATCACCCCGGAAGCAACAAAATCCTGGAATATTTAGTTTCCAATCACAGCCCTCCTGCAACCATGTTTCACTGATTGCCACAACATCATATTTCCAGGTGTCAATCCAGGCTCTAAGTTCATCCACCTTACTTACAATGCTCCTAGCATTAAAATATACACATTTTATAAACCCACCATCCTTTATTCTCTGTCTATTATCTTTTTCATCTTTCTCGCCTACATTTTGGGTCCGAGTGCTTCCCTTCTCTGCCTCTTGCCCCACACCCTGTCCCCTAGCCCCCTCTACCCGAGTCCCTCCCCCCAGCCTTTCTAGTTTAAAGTCTCCCCAGCTGGGGCCCATGCAAGTGCCTTTGATTTGGAGGAAATGGGAGGAGTTGAAAGAGAAGTTGCTAAAAGGTCTGCTCCGCTAGGTGGAGGAGAACGTTAGTTGAGGGAAATTGGCTATTTCTGCGGTCTAGGAAGAAACGGAGGGCTTTAAGGCCTTACTGGTGGGGGATGGACGTATAGAGTGACTGAACGTGTTGGAGGTTCGGAAAGCGCAAGTCATTAAAAAGACGAAGGGCATGTAAGGTATCTTGGACATAGGTCGGGAGAGATTGGACCAGGGGGATAGGATAGAGTCGAGATACATGGAAAATATTTCAGTGGGACAGGAGCAGGCAGAAACAATGGATCTGCCAGGGCAGTTGTGTTTATGGATTTTGGGGAGAAGGTAACTTCTCTAACCCGTGCGGGGTTGGGGAATGATAAGTTTGGAGGCTTTGGAGATCAGACAGCTGGAAGAGATAAAATCAGAAATGGTCTTTGAGATTATGGCCAGGTGCTCATCTGTGGGATCATGGTCCAAGGGTAAGTAGCAGGAGGTGTCTGAGGGTTGACACCTGTCCTCAGCCGACAGACTACCATAGCACCTTCCTTATCAGTGGGTTTGATGACATTGTAGGGGGTTTTATGTTCTCCAGCTTTCATCCAGATTTGCATTGTATACAGTATGTCATGAACACTTTTGCTGCAACATATGAAAATAATTTTGTTCAAGGACACATGCACAATGGAGCTTTAAATTCAGCATTAGAGACTGTTCTTATTTATTCTGTTGTCATAGAGAAACAATCCCTTAATATAGATATGAAAAAACTGTCTTCTCCTGGATCTGTGGATATCAATTGAAATGTGCAAAAAGAATAATTCTTGTGTGTTCTCTGAAGCCAATGAATGGAATTGTTCCTGTATATTCATGCTGAGTGCAATGAATATTGACAAAAGACATATGCAGATCTGTTTTGAGAAGCCTTCTATTTAACTTACAGTTTATTATAAAAATAATTATAATTCCAATGGAACAAAATGCTATACAATTTTAAAATAATATAGTGACTATGTTTGAAGGAAAATAGTAAGATTAAATGAGAACTTACCATTGAAGTTTGCTCTTTATTTTATGAGGAGTTACGATGAGCGATTACGTGAAGAACCCCACCAGTCCACATGCGCGTCAATCTTCAAATCAGTGGTGTGAAATCACAGATAACAGTATCTGAAGTAACATCGTAAGATTATAAACCCGACCTTCCAGTTGACCTTTAATATTTTGAGGGCCGGGAGCGGTGGGCACATAATCGCTCATCGTAACTCCTCATAAAATAAAGATCAAACTTCAAACTGGTAAGTTCTCATTTAATCTTGCTATTTTACTTCGGAGTCACGTGAGTGATTCCGTGAAGATTTCAAAGGTCTGTGATTTCACGCCGATCCAAATCCAGGCGTCTCACACTGCATCGGTTGACTCAGGAAAAGTGAATAATGAAAAATACATTGAAACATGGTACTGATTAACATGTTGATGCTTTAATTCACAAATAAACAAAAGAAACACAATTGCGACTCCTCTCTCCCAGGGAGAAGCTATGAAACAGAACTTAAAACAGAATGGGTGAACACCCCGGATTCAATAAGTGGTTTATTATAAAACCTCAGAAAATTCAATTCATTTGACCATCCTGCGGCCGTGAGGATATGTTCTACAGGGACGTCCATTGCCCTCGCTGTTGATGTTGATGCCGCCCTGGTGGAGTGAGATTAAAAATTGTCAATATTAACTCCTGCACACCCCAGCACTTGTTTCAGCCATCTTGAAATGGTCTGAACGGACACTTGCATATGTGGCTTTTTCTGGCTAATAAACAATGCTACTTCGGAGCCTCTGAGGCTCTTGGTGACCTCGATATAGCACCTCAGGTGCGCCACTACACACAGCCGTAAATCCGTGGGATATGCTGACAGTACGAGCTTGAATCCTGACACCCTGGTCTGCTTTGTTTAATTAGGTCATAGATGGAAAATATAACGTCATTCCCTGATGACACCATGCTGTCCAGACGCAGTTTGTGCAAAGTCTGATCCCTTTGCGCTGATACCAGCGCCATGAGCATAACCAACTTTAGGGTAATCTTTGGCAACGACAAGGATGTGGCTGTACCCCACTGACGAAGCAGCGTCAGTACCATGCTCACATCCCAGATTTCAGAATACCTAGGCCTGGGGGATTGGAATTAAAAACACCCTTCATAAATCTGGATATTAACGGATGAGATCCTACAGACTGAAGTTCCGACCCCCGGCATAGGTATGATGACAGGGCACTCCTGCACTATTGATGGCACTATAGCTCAACGCTTCATTGAAATGCAACTTGCACAGAAATTCGAGCACATCTGGGATGGAAGCTGTGTGGTATGTAATGTTCCCATGTAAACAAAACTCCTCCCATTTCCTGACATGAGAGATGTATTGCTTTTGCGTACTTTCCCTCCAGGACGATGTGATGACATCCACGGTACGATTGGATAGTCCCAGACCCAGGTATGGCCTTCTTAAAATCTGCCAATTAACAAATTAACACGATCATACAACGGGTGTTGATCTCCAGTCACAGGGTGCACCAATGGATCATGACGTTTTGGAACCACCATAATAGGCTGTGTAATAATGTCCGAAATGAGAGGGAACCATGGCTGTGTAGGCCAGTCGGGTACCACCAAAACTCCTGAAGCGGAGTCCTGCTTGATCTTGGTCAAGCACCGACTGATGAGGCAATCGCGGGGAAAATGCATATAAAAACATTCCACCCCAGTGTAGCGAGAACGCATCCACCACTTCTGCCCCTGGATCTGGTTCCCACAAAACATATTTCGGTACCTGGTGATTGAGTCTGGATGCAAACAAATCGATATCTGGCATCCCATACCGAACAACAATTTCATTAAATACATCATGATTCAACATCCACTCTTTTTTGTCATTGAATTTGCGTGACCTGGTGTCTGCCACCATATTGAGTCTGCCTGGCAAGTAGACAGCTGAAATCCAAATATTATTTTTAATGCACCAGTGCCAAATAAGGTTAGCCAATCCGTCACAAGATTTCGACTTGATTCCATCCATGTGATTAACATACGCCACTGCCATGGTGTTGTCAATCTGAACATGTAAGTGATGCTTAGTGATACAGTAAGCCGTGAGCCCGTAAAATGCTCCTAAAAGCTCTAAATAATTAATTCCATGTGATTGGAGAATAAATGCCTCATGCATATTCTATCTGCCTCCACAGCTAGACCTGGTATCAGTAGCACCCCAACCTAGGGCTCTAACATCAATCTGCAAAACAACTGAAGGTGCTTCCATCAGAATTTTGCTAGAACAATTTGAAATGTTTCTTATCCACCACTGTACTTCAGCAATGGCTTCAGATGGTAATTGCATGGGCTGGTTGAAATGACCTTCATGTATTCTGAGTGCCTGTACCTTTGCCCTCTGTAAATTTTGGTAATGCAAAGGTCCATATTGCACAGCTGGAAAGGCGGCTACCAATTTGCCAATCAATCTGGCCGCCTGTTTCATTGAAAGTGATTGTTCCACCAAGAGCTTGATACAGCCTTCAATTAAATCTAATCTCTTGCCCTTGGACAGAGTCACAGACATGTAAGTTGAATTAACTGTGAATCCCAAATAGTCAATTACTTTAACCAGCACCAATTTTGATTTAGCTGGATGGATGATAAACCCCAACCTGTCAACCATGAGTTTAACAGCTGAAACTGATAACTCAGCTGCCACAAGTGTTTTTCCAATTATTAAGATGTCATCCAAATAAGCCATTACAATATGACCCTGTGCCCGGAGTAACCCCAGTACTAGTTTTAACAGCTTTGTAAATAATCTAGAGGCTGAGGTTAACCCATTAGACAGTGCTTTAAATTGCCATAGTTGTCATCCAGCTAAATTTCAAATATCTCTGATACTCTTTATGAACAGGCACTGAGTAATATGCATCCTGACGGTTTATACATGGCATATAACACCCTCTGGAAACCAATTGCTTGGCAGCAGCAAATGTTTCCATTTTAAAATGATTATACTGCACAAACGGATTAAGTCCTGTCTGGTCCAAAATAATCCGACTCCCACCATCTTTCTTTGGTCTAGGAAAAATATTAGATACGAATTGGTGAGTTTGATAAACTGTCTTCTCAATTACACCTTTAAAATATAATTTTGCAATTTCAGCTTGAATCTCCAAATTCTCTTTTTGTGAGAAAATGAGTGCCCGCTCTGGCTTGTGCTGGGTGGGTGTACACAAGTTGGAAATAAATTCAATTCGAAACCCTTGTATACTCTGCAGTATAAACGAGTTTGATGTTATTTCATACCATTCTTTCAGAAACCAGTGTAACCTCCCCCCAACTGGTAGGTAATTCTCACTCAATATGTTGCAACAAGAACCAGATCCACCTACCTCCATGGTTACCAGTGGAGTTCTTTGTCCCCTGGTTCTGGAGGGAAAAGGCATGTTTGCCCGTACTCCTGCTGGAGTGCGCCAGCTGCGCATATTGAATGGCCGGCTTGGTCCTTGACCGGACCCGGTTTCAGAAAACCACTTGTAGGGGTACAGCCTCCAAAGGGTTCTGCTGGTCACTGGCACCTTGATGAGCCTGACGGTTTTTGCCTCGTCGTCTAGCTCCTTCAGCTGCTTAGCGAGGTCTTCCCCGAACAGCAGGTTTGGTGGCTGGATGTTACTAGGCTTACACAGGGCAGTGAACCTCGGGTTAATGGTAGGGCGGATGGTGCTCTTCCTAAGGCAGTTTATCTCAAAGTGCACATTGCACATGAGAGCCAGGGCATCCTGCTGAACGTCAGTCAGGTTCCCACCATCCACCGACCTACCGAAAGCCGTAATGCCCGATGCGAGCAGCTTCAGCACCCTTTGCAGTTTTATCTCCTGCGCCCTGATACCTATTCCCATATGGCCCCAGATGGCATGGTTCATAGCCGGTACTTTAAGCAGGATACATTTCGCCCGGGTTTCATACTTTTTGGCCGTTGTATCCATGGCCAGCTCCTGAAGCTGGTGCGAGGCCAAGTAATTTACACAGGCAGCCAGCTCTTCCCCCAGCGGCTCTCCAGAATCTATTGGGACGGCAAACCTAGCCGCCAGGAATGGGCCCTCTGGCTCATGCCCTTCGCCCCGTGGGGCAGCCTCCAATGCTAAGCCCACAGATTCGGCGTCAGCATCGTACTGACCCGTTATGCTCTCCAAGAGGGAGCCCTGTAGGTGCTGCTGGCGTGGGCTCTTGGAGAGGCCGGCGCTCTTGATTGGGCATCCTCTCCAATAGGAGCTCCATCCTGGATATCCGTGCTACGGTATCCATTCTCGAGGGAGAACTCTTCCGACCGGACTTGTCCGAGTCTATCGGCCATACAGACTTTCTGGTGGCCTTACACCCCTCCAGCGCAGCCACGGTGCCCTCAGACACCAAGTCTGTAGTCACTGGTCTTGTTACTAGCGATTCAGTAGATGAGCTAGGCGGCCGTCCGCTGCCCGCACTCCCGCGGTCTTTAGTTACTTTTGCAACGGCTCGCCTTGCTCTCAACGATTTCTCCATGCTTGGACTTGTCCTCCTGTAACAAGATTTAACAAGCGCAGAAATGACCTCCAACAAGTTTGACACTTACTGAGGCTTTTTAAACTTACTGCTGGAGAAACATAGAAACATAGAAATTAGGTGCAGGAGCAGGCCATTCGGCCCTTCGAGCCTGCACCGCCATTCAACATGATCATGGATGATCATCCAACTCAGTATCCTGTACCTTCCTTCTCTCCATACCCCCTGATCCCTTCAGCTACAAGGGCCACATCCAACTCCCTCTTAAATATGGCCAACGAACTGGCCTCAACTACCTTCTGTGGCAGAGAATTCCACAGATTCACCACTCTCTGTGTGAAAAATGATTTTCTCATCTCGGTCCTAAAAGACTTCCCCCTTATCCTTAAACTGTGACCCCTTGTCCTGGACTTCCCCAACATCGGGAACAATCTTCCTGCATCTAGCCTGTCCAACCCCTTAAGAATTTTGTAAGTCTCTATGAGATCACCCCTCAATCTTCTAAATGCCAGCAAGTACAAGCCAAGTCTATCCAGTCTTTCTTCATATGGAAGTCGTGCCATCCCAGGAATCAGTCTGGTGAACCTTCTCTGTACTCCCTCTATGGCAAGAATGTCTTTCCTCAGATTAGGAGACCAAAACTGTACGCAATACTCCAGGTGTGGCCTCACCAAGACCCTGTACAACTGCAGTAGAACCTCCCTGCTCTGCTTCTCCCAGCCGGATGCTGCGCCATGCATCAGATGTAATGACGCACATGCGGACTGGCGGGGTTCTTCACGGAATCACTCACGTGACTCCGAAGTAAAATACTGAACTTGACTATTTGATTAACCATGATCAGGATACCAGCAGTTGATAAGTTAGATAATCGCTACACAGCTATTCAATCATGATAGGACCCTTGGTAGACAAAAGTGCTGGAGAAACTCAGCAGGTGAGGCAGCATCTATGGAGCAAAGGAATAGGTGACGTTTCGGGTCTCGACCCTTCTTCAGACTGATCGGTCTGAAGAAGGGTCTCAACCCTGGATTTTCTTCCGTTGGAATTATAATCATTTTGTATAATAAACTGTAAATAGCCATCAGACTATTAAACATAACTTCAAACAAACTATGAACTATACAAACCTATTGCACTTTATCTGTTTACTGATGTGTGTGTATATATATATTCTATGGTATATAGACACACTGATCTGATCCGTATTTATGACTTCATACGGCGGCCCGACTCGGAGCTGTGGCGGCTTTCCAGTGGCGGTGGCGATGGCAGCGACATTGGAGGCCCGGCCATGGGCCCAGTGGACGACATCGTCGGGAGCTCGCAGGTCACAGGTTGGTGACCTGTTTTTCCGGAGCTCCCGCAGCAACAGCTGCGTCCGCTGGACTGGAGGGCGGCAGCTTCGGCAGCTTCGACCGCCCCGGGCCGCGGAGTTGAACCGGCCCGCTCACGGAGCGCGGTTCACCCGCGGGACTTATTTACATCACACGGTGCGGTCACAACATCGGAGGCCCGGGTCGCCTCAGCGCAGAGAAAGAGGAAGAGAAAGAAGGGAAGAGACAAATACAAGATTTTTGCCTTCCACCACAGTGAGGAGGTGTCTGGTGAACTCACTGTGGTGGATGTTAAATATGTGTTTATTGTGTGTTTTTGTTATTTACTATATGTATGACTGCAGGCAACGAAATTTTGTTCAAACCGCAAGGTCTGAATGACAATAAAGTTTTCCAAGTTCCAAGTTACAATATCCTGGCGTGCTGCAGCAATGCAAGAATTTCATTGTCCTATCTGGGACACATGACAATTAACTCTCTTGACTTGATTTGAAGTTAAATAGAAGTCTTCTCAAAACGGATCTGCATATGTCTGTTATCAACATTCATTGCATTCAGCATGAATATACAGGACGTTTCGGGTTGAGACCCTTCTTCAGACTGACCCAAAACCTCACCTATTCCTTTGCTCCATAGATGCTGCCTCACCCGCTGAGTTTCTCCAGCATTTTTGTCTACCTTCGATTTTTCCATCATCTACAGTTCTTTCTTAAACATGATAAGACCCTGGTTGCACTTGTTGGCAAATCTTCTGTCTGACATGAGATAGTGATATGCCAGTAGCATCTCTCGTGGGTACAAGAAAGATTAAAGTAATATTTTATATTTCACTATTGAACATCAACATTTCGTAGCAATTATTACTTGTTACTGTACAGCTCCAATGAACTGAGTTGATCTTGATGGAATTTTAATCTTCTCCTCGTGGCCACATAGACCTTCAGCCTACCCCCCCCCCCCCCCCCCACCCCCCCCCCCCCCCCCCCCGCCCCAACCTACTCTCACCTCCGTTGAGTGTTCAGATTCTCTCCCACATCCTAAAGATTTACTGGTGGATAATCTGGCTCCTGTAAATGACAAGGAACTGAAGTAAGAGCTGATGGACATCCGATGGAGAATAGATAACCAGGAAGTACACAGAATGAATGGAAATGATGGAAATGTTCCCTGAACCAGCATAGACTTAATAAACTGAATGGTCTTCTATGCTGTTGAAAAATATGGTTGAAAATATAAATATGCAGAATTCAGAAGAGATAAAGATGATGGATATTCATCTTCACATAATGCATTAAAGAAGCTGAATTACATCATGGTCCACCCTAGAACAAGATAGAACTCAAATGACAAGTAAATGTAAAACTCCAGGCCAATTCAGGCAGAAAAGAGTTTTCCCAAACCCCTTAGGCAATCAAGCATCAACCAGAAAATTAGACTGACAAAAAAGTCTTAATTTGTGTTCCTCCTGTCTGCAATCCATTGTGTTGCCTGGCCCGGCAAAGAAATGACCCAGCAGTTTTCTTCTTATTCGAGAGTCACTTAGTTAGGGGTAACTTGCTATTACTTGAGTTCTGAAAGGAGGGAGATTTATTTTGTGCAAAATCCTTTAATGTGGATGGTTGTTGCACACCACCTACCTGTGTGTAGTTTTGACAGAGAAAGACCATAGTCCAGTGTCCAGAAGGTCCAAGGTGATTGAAGACCAGGACACTCATATAAGAGAATATATGCACATTGCAAGTGCACATGGATCGACCCTGGTTTCACATGCAAATGGGCACACAATCTTGCCCATGCCCTTTTCTTTGCACCCTTCCATTGTAAACTCCACCCTGATTACCTCCATCCTTGTTGCTCCTCCCTCAATCTTGCTATCTCTGTTCTTTTTTTAACAGCTTCATTGAATCTCAACCTATATTGACTACTCTGTTTCACTCTCTCACCACTCATCTCCTTCCCCCTCAGCCCTATGCCTTTTCCTTTTCCCTTTCTCACCTTCCCACCCCCTTCGCTCCCCACCTGCTGCCGTTTACTCTCTTCAGGATCACTCTCTGTTTCCTGATCCCCTTCACCCCCACTTCCACAGACCAAGTAGCTGTCCCATTCAAAACATATGGCCTTTGTCAAAGCTTTTGGATCTCTCTCAGAGAACCACAGGATAATTTTCAGCCACCTGCCCATTGCTGCCCAGTGTCAGCAGATTGTGTTTTCCTGGTGCTCTGCAGGTTAGTGGGTTACAGCCAAGGAAGGCTGATGCATCCTGTTAGAATGGAAGTGTTCCACTTTACTACTGTCATCACTCTGTATGTACAAAGACTGCAAACAGTAACACATACTGTAGTATTATATTATATAACAAAACACATTGCATAAAGACCGCAGAGCTGGTCCCCCATGGCCAAATGGAAGACCTGGCAGATCTCAGCGTCAGGGGGATCACGCTGAGCAAGTCCCCTGTTCGTTGGAGCAGCAGGTTGCCCTCCGGCCTGGGCGGGGGAGCCCCCCTGAGCCGGCCCCTACTCGTCCCCCAAAGACCAGAGACACGGAGGAGGGAGCTTGCGGCAATGACAATGGACGATGGGTGAGGCTGGTAGGAGACGAGCGGGAACCAGGGTCGGGCCTACTGCACCCTTGTGGTCAGCTGTAGGAGACACTCCCGGGGAACACTCATGGATGGGTGGGGAAAGGGACATGGCATCTAAGGAAGGAGATGGCCTGGAGGCCCGCAACAGCCTGGCACTTGCCTGGAACAAGCACCGCTCATAAGAACTGGAGCATGGTCCAAAACAGTGCCTCTTGCAAGTGGGCCCAGTAGACTATTTCTGTACATTTGAGAGTCAAGGATTAGGGGTATGGCAATACTCTACTGGACTGTTTGTAAGACAAATAATTTCACTGTGTTAGCACTTCACACAAGTGATAATAAAAAGCACCATTAAGCCATTAAAATAGTATTTGATTCCCATGGCAAATAATCTCCAGGCAAAGGCTCTGGACATAACATAGCTCTTCCTTGCATAAATTATACATATTGCTACTACTAAATTTCCTTAATTAAAGTAATCCATCAATATGATCATCACCTTGGGCCTTCATTGTTTTAAATGCTTTGTATCACTTCAGAGTCGACACATCTTACCAGTAAATAGGGAGATAGGAGATAGGAGATAGGAGACACAGCACATGCCCTTCAGTCCACAATGTCCATGCCAAATATAATGCCCAGCCCATCTCTTATCTGCCTGCATATAATCCATACTCATTCATTCCCCGTATATCTATGTGCCACCCCAATTTTTTGTTTGTGTTTTATTTCCCCATTTTGAACCATTTCCAAAAGTTTTCAAGCACACCACATGTCAAGAGCACAAATCTGGAAATATTATTTTAAAAGACCTGTTTGAGAAAGAATACATGTGTTAATCCCATGGCTAATAGTACTGCTCTAACAATGTATTGTTTCCATTTATACTGAATTACTCTATGAATGAAACCTAATTCCCTACTCAACATTGCCGTAGTGTGATGGGTAGTGCAGACTTGGCCACCACACCACAGTAAAGATGTGCCTGTGATGGATAGGCTACAAAAGAGATGCACCAGGATATTTCCTGGAATTGAATGCTTCAGCCATGTGAAGAAAATAGATAGGCTGTGCTTATTTCCTCTGGAGAAAGCTGCTGGGGACGTAATTGAAATCTGTAAAATTCTGAGGGATTTTAATAAGGTAGATAGTGAAAAGCATTGTTCTTGGGAAAAGTGTCAAATCGGGTGGCGCGGTGGCACAGCAGTAGAGTTGCTGCCTTCCAGCACCAGAGACCCGGGTTCGATCCTGACTACGGGTGCTGTCTGTAAGGAGTTTGTTTGACCTGTGACCTGCGTGGGTTTTCAACAGAATCTCCAGTTTCCTTCCACACTCCAAAGACATAAAGGTTTGTAGCTTAATTGGCTTGGTATAATTGTAAATTGTCCCTAGTGTAATTAAGACAGTATAAGTGTGCGGGGATTGTTGGTCAGCGCGGACTTGGGTGGCCTAAGGGCGCTATATCTCTAAACTAAACTAAACTAAACTAAACCAGGGTGCATAGATTTAAGATAAGTGTTAGGAGATTTTTGAGAAGATTTGAGGAAGAATTTTTTCACTCAGAAGGTGGCTGAGAGAAAGACTTTTGCAACATTTAAGGATTTAGATAAGAACTTTTATCACCAAGTCCTCACAAGCTCTGGGCCTTGACAAAATTGATATATTTCCTGCCCACGTGCATAAAGCAACATTTATCCATGGAAGCTATAATTAGGCAAATGTAGACCGATTCAACACAGTTTCAAGATCGCTTGCAACAGTTTTACCTTATCTACAATGCAAACAGTCAAACAAATCCTGGAATCGCCACATGTAAACCACATCCCCAAACATACACACAGATTATTGATGTAGTAAGTAAACAGCAACAGACCTAATGTTGATTCCTGCAAGTTGCGACAGATCAGCAATAGGAATAATCACTTTCTGCCAGTTTTTTTATGCATTGCACTAACTTCCTAGTAATTTGATAAGGTTGCTCCCATAATATAACCCTTGGGAGGTACATCAGTAAGGTTTCTTTAAGAATCTCATGGCTGATATTAAACATTATGCCACTCTGTGATGGGCATAGAACAACGTTAACAGCGATGAGTTGGAAGGGCAAAGATTTTCTGCAGCCCCATAGTTACAATGGCTCTATTAAAATGTTATTGCCATTGTTTTTTTTATTGTCACGTGTACCAACATAGCTTTCTCTGTGTGCTATCTGGTCAAATCATACTTACATGAGTACAATCAAGCAATACACAAGTTCATCAAATACCAGAGTGCAATATATAGTGTTACAGCATTATAGTTACGGAGAAAAAGTCCAAGGTCCACAATGAGGTAGGTTGGAAGATCGGGACTATACCCTAGCTTATGGGTGGGCCATTCAGCAGCCTGATAATAGCAGGGAAGAAGCTGTTCTTGAATCTAGTGATATGAGCTTTCAAGGATGTGCATTTTCTACCCAACCGGGGAGGAGAGGAGAGAGTGATTGAGGTGTGAAAGGTCCTTGATTATGTTGGCTTCTTGCTTGAGGCAGTGTGATGAATAAATGGAGTCGATAATAGGGAAGTTGTTTTGTGTGATGGACTAGGCTACATCCACAACTCTCCGCAATTTCTCACAGTTTAGCATTACCTAGCAGGCTAGAAATTCCAACCATAAAGCTCTATGAAACTTCACGGGACCATTTGCTAACTGGTACCATACTTAATTTAAGGATGACACATTCATGTAATACTGAGACTACCCATTTTCATTTGAATGTCTCATTTAGCTCTGTGTATGCCTCAGCACATATAGTATGTCATTAGTGACATGCTCAACCCTCCAGACTTGACTGGTCCAATGTTCTTCTAGCAGGCCTGACCTCCTCCATTAACATCTCCTCCAAAAATAACTCACATTAAATCCCAGTTACCACCAACATTGGATCACAATGTTTAATTCCGGCACTTGTTATCACACTATGGTATTACCCTTGGCTTACCTCTGTAACTTTCTCCTGCCTCCAGACCCTTGGGATATCTGCACTCTTCCATTTTTTGGCAGTTGTGCATCAGACATTCTATTAAGTCGGTAGTTAAGGGGGCAACCAGTATTTATTTCAAGAGGGCGAGAATACAAAAAAACAAGGATATAATGTTGAGGCTCTAAGAGGCGCTGGTCAGGCCGCATTTGGAGTATTGTGAGCAGTTTTGCGCACTGTATCTGAGAAAGGATGTACTGGCTCTGGAGACGGTCCAGAGGAGGTTTTCAAGAATGATGCCAGGAATAAGTGGGTTAACATATGAGCGTTTGACGGCACTGGGTCTGTACTCGCTGGAGTTTAGAAGAGTGAGGGGGGTCCTCATTGAAATGTACCGAATAGTGAAAGGCTTGGATGTGGAGATGATTTTTCCACTAGTGGGAGAGTCTAGGACTAGAGATCATTGCCTCAGAATTAAAGGACGTTCCTTTAGGAAGGCGATGAGGAGAGATTTCTTTAGTCAGAGGATGGTGAATCTGTAGAATTCTTTGCCACAGAAGGCTGTGGAGGCTGTCAATTGATATTTTTAATGCAGAGTTAGATAGATTCTTGATTAGTATGGGTGCCAGGGGTTATGGGAAGAAGGCAGGAGAATGGGGTTAGGAGGGAGACATAGATCATCCATGATTGAATGGCAGAGTACACTTGATGGACCAAATGGCCTAATTCTGCTCCTATCACTTATGACCTTATGACCTTAAGTTCACCAATGCTGGTCATGCATTTAGCTGCTTGGACCCTAAACCTACTAATTCCTTTCATACACCTCGCCACTTGTCTTCTCCTACCTCCTGTGAGCCACTGACCTGAAATTCGTAGTTATTTACTATTGCTTGATTTTACACTCAAGAAGACTCCTTTCCGTATGCGGATGCATCATGTTATGTATGATGCTGGGTTGATTTAAGATTAACAATGTTATAGTTCCCAGTCTCATTACTGAATCATCAGAACAGGACAAGTGAATGATAAATATCATCAAATGAATCATGGAAGCTTAAATGCATGCCTTCAAGCATATGGTGCAACATAGAATTGTTAAACACTACTGATGGCACAATGGCACAGCAGTAGAGTTGCTGCCTTACAGTGCCAGAGACCCACGTTTGATCCTGAGTATGGGTGATGTCTATATGGAGATGGTACGTGACCACATGGGTTTTCTCTGAGGCCGACTGGCAGGATCTCCCACCAGCAACGGAGCTGGAGGTGCTGACTGTAAGGGAATCCCCGAACTCAGGGGAATCCCCGACCTCGCGGCGACTCGCAAGTACTCTACCTGTAAACACCGAGGAGGTCTTCATGGAGATGGAAACATGGTCATCGGGTAGGACTACAAGTAAGACTGAAACGTAGGCCCCCTCTCCATACCATCCTACGGGCTAATGTACACTCACTAGAAAACAAAGTGGAGGACTTTAGGTCAAGGCTGCTTTACCAAAGGGAGCTGATGGAATGCTCTGTGTTCTGTTTCTCAGAGACATGGCTCACCCCCAGCTCCCTAGACTCAGCGGTCCAGCCTGAAGGTTTATCCATCCACCGTGGTGCTCAGACGTGGCAGTCATATCTAACTCCTGCTCTCCGCACCTGGAACGTGGTCAACATGCACCAGACGGCTTACCCCGAAACATTTACCTCCATAGCCGGGGACTTCAACAAAGCCAAACTTAAGAAATCACTCCCTAACTTCCACCAACATGTCTCCTGCAGCACCAGAGGACCAAACACCCTCGACCACTGCTACACGACCATCAAGGAAGTCTATCGCTCTATCCCTTGGCACTCACTTTGGTAAATGCGACCAGACTGCGGTACTGCTTCTTCCTGCCTACAGGCAGCAATTGAAGAGAGCACCCCCAGAGGTGAGGACTGCACAGAGCTGGTTGGGGGGTGGGGGGGGGGAGGCACAGGAACACCTCCAGGACTGCTTGGAGTCTGTAGAAGTTCAGGGACTCGGCAACGGACCTGAATGTATACGCCACAGTCATTACAGATTTAATAAAGAAATGTGTGGAGGACTGCATTCCAACAAATACCTTCCGAGTGTATCCCAACCAGAAGCCTTGGATGAACCATGAGATCCGAAGTCTTCTGAAGACCTGATCCCAGGCATTCAGGTCTGGAGATGTAGAGGTCTACAAGAAGTCCAGATACGACCTCGGTAAGGCCATCAAAAAGGCCAAAAGGGACCTGCTCCAAGCTGGAGGATGAGACAGATGTTCGGTAACTGTGGCGGGGCTTGAATGCCATCACCTCCTACAAGGTGAAATCAGCTCAAATGTCAGCCTCACGCCCAATGAAGCATCACGCCCTGATGAGCTCAATGCGTTCTATGCACGCTTTGTTAGGGAGAACACTGATGTGCCTTCCTGAGCCCCCATTCGCCGTGATGGTTTTTCAGTCACAGTCACAGATGCCGACTTCAGAAGATCCTTCATGGGGGTGAACCCTTGGAAAGCGCCTGGACCTGATGGTATACCTGGTCGTGTTCTAAAAACTTGTGCAGATCAACTGGCTGAAGTTTTTACGGACATTTGCAACCTCTCACTTCCCACCTGCTTTAAAAGGGCATCAATAATACCAGTGCCCAAGAAGAGCAAGGTGACGTGCCTCAATGACTATCGACCAGTGGCATTAATGTCTTTGGTGATGAAGTGCTTTGAGAGGCTGATTATGGCGCATATCAACTCCTACCTCGACAAGAACTTAGACACACTGCAGTTCGCTTACCGCCACAACGGGTCAACGGTGGATGCAATCTCACTGGCTCTCCACTCCGCTCTGGACAACTTGGACAACAAAAATTCATATGTCAGGCTGTTACTCATAGACTAACAGCTCGGTGTTTAATGCCATCATCCCCTCCAAGCTGGTTACCAGGCTCGCAGATCTGGGTCTCTGTGCATCCCTCTGCAATTGGATCCTCGACTTCCTCATCCATAGACCACAGTCTGTCCGTATTGGTGGAAGTGTGACATCACGTTAACAATCAGCACGGGAGCACCTCAAAGCTGTGTGCTCAGCCCCCTGCTGTACTCACTCTATGCTCATGACTGCGTAGCCGGACATAGTGCGAACTCCATCATCAAGTTCGCTGACGACACCACTGTTGTGGGACGAATCACTGTTGGTTATGAGTCAGAGTATAGAAGTGAGATCGACCGACTGACCAAATGGTGCCAGCACAACAACCTGAGCTTGAAAATCTGGAATATACAGGTTCAGGAACAGCTGCTTCCCCACAGCCATCAGGCTATTAAACTCGCCATCAAACTCGGAACAATAACAGCCTATTGCACTTTGTCTGTTTATTTATTATGTATATATATGGTCTATGGTTTCTAGACACACTGAACTTTTATCTCTTGTTCTATATTATGTTTACATGTTCTGTTGCGCTGCAGCAAGCAAGAATGTCATTGTCTTATCTGGGACACATGACAATAAAACTCTCTTGACTTGACTCTTGACTTGGCTCTCCCACATTCCAAAGACGTTCAGGGTTGTAGGTTAATAGACTTCTGTAAACAGTCCCTAGTGTGTAGGATTGAACTAATGTCTGGGTGATCGTTGGTCAGCCGGACTTGGTGGGCTGAAGGGCCTGTTTCCACGCTGTATCTCTAAACTGATACCACCGGGTGGCGATCGTAATGGTCGACGCCAAGCCTGTCGCATCCCTTCTCTATTTTTTATTATTTTAATATGATTTAAATGTATATTTCAATGTTTCTTGGTTAGTTTATGTAGGGGGAGTGGCGGGGGGGCAGGGGGGGGGGGAATAGGGGGAAACTTATTTTCAGTAACTTACCTCGACGGAGGTGCGATTTTCTCTGTTTCGCATCTCCGCCCACCCCCCCTCCCCCTCCCCCTGCGGCCTAACAATGTGGAGTGATGCGGCCTGGAGCTTCAAGCCACAGGCGCGGTACGGACTTACCATCGGGAGTGCGGGAGTGTGGGGGTGTGGGGGAAGGGGGGGTGTAGAGGAGGTGGGGGAGGGGAAGATTGGGTGAGGGGGTAGAGTGGGGGAGGGGAAAGAGTGGTGGAGGGGGAGTAGGGGGTTATTGAGGGGTTTGTGTGGGGGGTGTGGGTGAGGGGGGTGTGTGTGTGGGAGGGGTGTGTATGGGGGAGGGGGGGTGTCGGGGAATGTGTTGGGGAGGGTGTTGGTGTGGGGGAGGGGGTGTGTTTTCTTTGAAGGGGTGTGTGTGGGGGAGGGGCGTATGTGTGGGGTGTGTGTGTGGGTGTTAGGGGGGCATGGGGAGGGGGGTGTGGGGAGGGGTGGCATCGGGGAGGGGGGCGTTGGGGAGGGGGGTGTCGGGGAGGGCAGCACTCTGCTCACCACACATTCTGCTCACCCTGCACTATGCTCACCCCGCACCTTCAGCTTTTGACCTCACTCAGTGGCTCCCGGTCCTGCTCCGGCTTTACTCAATGGCTCCTGGTTCCACTCAGCGGCTCCTGGTTCATCATGCTCGTCTATGCAGAAGCAGCCCGCACGCTGCTCTCACCGCACGCTGCTCTCACCGCACGCTGCTCACTCCGCACGCTGCTCACTCTGCGCACTCCACATTCGCTCAACACACTCTGCTCACTCAGCTCCTTCCGCTTTATTCTCCTCGCCACCGTTGATTGACAATGGGTGCCGGAAGGGGCAGTTTTTACGATTTTTAAGCCTTCAAAACTTTTTTACTATTCCACTGATTGGAACAAAACTTGTTGCACTTGCAGCACAGGAGAATGGCAAGGAAGGTGGCAAAGATGAGAGTTTTATAAGTATATAGATGTAATTTTAGGTGTGCATTGTGTTCTTTTCACAGTATGGCTGTATGGTAACTCAAATTTCACTGTACCTTAGTTGGTTAGGTGACAATTAACGTAAATTTAAACTTGAACTAAACTAAACTAAACACTGGAATTTGTCCACCAGTTATCACCCACTCCTTCAATTTCAGTAGTAATTCATTATCTTGGAATAAATTACATACTTCAAGAGAGATTAGCATTGTACAATCACGTTTCTGAAGCCAGTTTGCTTTGACGTATTTCATTCTTTGAAGACTTCTTAAATCTACATACCATGTTCCAATCTAATTAGACTGTAATTTATAGCCACTACTTGAAACTACTTAACAAATGCTAATAAATCTGGTCATAATTATTTGATTAGATTTTTGTTTACTTACCAATTATTTTTTTAATTTAAAGCATTCTCTGAATATTTGAATCAATCAGAAATTGACTTTCAAGTCGAATGACACTATAATTTAGCAGTTTGCAGTTTATGACATCATTGCTCATGAATACTTATTTACTCCATCACTAAATCTTGACTTATAGGATGAAAATGCACTCTAATACTATTAATAGTAGGTTAATTTAGTAAATTCCTTTAACAAAGGTATCAACATTTTATATGCATTCAAATGCATTCTTATTTTTGTATAATGAGCACTTCAATGCTAATGCATTTACTAATACTTGTTAGTGAATTGTGCCTAATTATTTCTACATATCTAAATGTATAGCTCAGTAATGTTTTGAGGTTTCAGTTGAAAGCTTTGTAGAGACAATTTGGTTTAAAAATCTCTCTTAAAAAATATATATTTTAAAATAACTTCAAAAGAAAACCATAAAAATCACAAATAAATTATTTCTGAGATTAAAAATAATCTACGATTTTTGGAATAAGCACAAATTATTCAGTCTCCTGCACATAATTTTTAAACGTTATTTATTAGTGGATGGTTTAAAATTGACCTTTGTTCTCATTGTGTTGCTGAGACAACATTCTTAATAGACCTTTAGCAATTATCTGTCTAATAGATTTACAAGTTATATATGTTTTCCTGACGCCATTGATTCAGTCCATCAGCTGCAGCAGAAAAAAAATGACTAATAAATATTTCATGTGCTTGAGGGCAGGTAATTTTATTGCACAATAAATGTAGGGATCAACGTGCATTAATAAAAGTCATTTCTAGCACCACCTACAGGCAACTGTGTAAGTAGAGTGAAACGTAATGTCACCATGGGTCAATGTTTCTGATTCTTTAAGCCACAGACACTGTCTTGTAATATTTTTCGATTTGAAACTGATGATTCAGGAACTTCGGATGTACTGCTCTTTCTATTTATCTTCAAACAGGAGGTAAGTGACTTACAGATAGAAATCAATCTCTGATACATCAAATAATGTGTTTGCAATATTGAAAATCATATAATTGTGGAATGTTACAGCTTGGCTCATGTTTCTGCTTGTGAGAAAGAGCAAGGGAAAATTCAGCGATGAAGAAAATAAGAACACCAGAGTGAAAACCAGATAAAAAAGAACATGTCAAAGGTTGATGTGCCACATTTTTAACATACAAAAGTAAGTATAGTTGCGTGAAAACACTGCTCTAAAGAGACATCTATCGAAAATACAGAATACACATATGTATCAAACCAAATTGTTGTTACTTTCATCTAAGAGGCACTCAAGCTCCTGCAGCACCCAGAGGTTTCAGAAAGTGGCCAAGATGCCTGTGGATACCATGTGCTCCCTCTTCGGGGACATCTGGGTTGGACATAAGCCCATAAGAGGAACAGCCAGTTGTCCTGGGTAGAGCCCTCAGCTACCCATTGCCAAGACCGATATTTGGCCAGGCCCAGCATCAGATTTACCAATGGATCTCCCAACCCCCCACCCCCCCTCCACTATGTGCCCAAAGATCAGAAGAGTGGGGCTGAAGTGTAACCAGAATTTGAGGAACACCCTGGTCGAATATTCAGAGGGGCTGCAATCTCACACATCCCATGTACACGTGGTACATGGATTCCTCCTGGCTGCAGAAGCGGTAGGCGGATGAGGAGTCCGTGAACGACTCAAAAAGTGATCGCACAGTATGGCTCTGCGTAGCATTCTCCACCCCAGTGTGCAGAGACTGCCACTGGTGACTCCCCTCACAACCAGATGGCAAAACAAACTGCTACAATATGTTCGCACGGAAGACAAGGGCTTGGAAGCAAGAGCAGTCCATACAAAAATACACACTGCCCCCCAACATCCATTGTACCTGTTTGGGGACCAGCCACTCTTTCCTACACCACCCCCCTTTCCCTGGCGAGTAGTGCGTTGGCCAAAATCCCAGACTCTCTGTAGGTCCCAATAAAAGCCATGTAAATCCCGCTAAACAGCGTCGCTGGTGCCCACTGGCAGGGGTTGCATGTCCTACTGAAGGCAATGGTTCTTGCGAAGAAGGAGAGGAGCCACATAGATGCGGATGCACACCAGTAACTGATGGCCCTCTGTGATCAGGAGACACAAGTCTGCATCAGCGACCTCGTGTCTCCCAATGGTCCAGAAGAGCTGCACCAATTTCCTCTGAATTCTGGCATCAATGGCAGATGGCAAGATCAAAGTGACCAACCAGTATCATTACATGGAGGCCCCCATTTGGTTTAAGACCAGCACTCTGCTTCATTACATGGAGGCCCCCATTTGGTTTAAGACCAGCAGACCTGACCAATGCATTAGCCGGGCAGCGACCTTTGTCTCAAAGTACTACCAGTTCGTTGGCCAGGTCTCATCATTGCGGCTCAGGTGGATTCCCAGGTATAGGAGGTGCATGGTGCTCCATGCAAAAGATCTCATCTCCTCCGGCAGCGAGCCCACCTGCCAAGGGCCCACTAAGAGCCTGGAAGAGCATAGTTGATCCCTCAGAGGATGCAGCCAAGAAAACCTGCTGACACTCGTGCATCCTCGGCAGGTCAACAGGATCAGTGGAACACAAAATCTGTGAAAGCCAAGGGATCACCTCTATGTCTGGTCCTTGTACAGCCAGACCTGTCACCTCCTCTGAATAAGACAGAGGGTGGCTCTACACATATGTAATATAACTGATCAGATATGGGGCAGCCCTGACGCTCCCCATTCCAAAATCGAACAGGTGCAATCAAAGACCTATTCACATTCACCATGCACTCCATGGCTGGGTACACAAGCTGGATCTGAGCCACAAATTGCAGCCTAAGTCCAAAGGTGCCCAGAGTCCAAAAATGATACTCATGATCCATCCTGTCCAACACCTTTTCCTGATCAAGGGAGAGAAATGCAACCGGCAGACCAGCCCTCACAACAGATGGATCAGGTCCTGCACCAGATGGATGTTGACCTGGATGGACCGGCCCAGGGCCATGTAGGACTGGTCAGGATGCAAACCATGAGGCAGCATGGAGCCCAGGTGATTCATCATTTCCTCGGCAAAGAGCTTGGAATCTGTGCAGAGGAGTGAGATTTCCCACCAGTTCTGCAAGAGGTGGAGATTCCCCCACTTAGACAGCAGGGCTTGACTGCCCGGCACCACAAGAGGGACACCTCCCCAGTCACCAAAATTTCTACAGGACCTGTCTCCCCAAGGCCATCGCAAAAAGCCCTGAGGAATTCTAAGTTGAGCCCATCTGGTCCCAGGGACTTGCACTGGCAGAGTTGGTGGACGGCCCCGTCAGCTCCACCAATGACAGTAGAAGCGTCAAGATGCTTGGCTTCCCCAGACTAACCCTTGGTAAATCCTCCCACAAACTGCTCATGTCCTCGTCGGGCAGATCCAGCAAGAAAGCAGAGTCCCGACGAAGAAACGGATCATGTGACGGATCTCCCCTGGGTCAGTGAAAGTGGGACCTTCATCTGCCAGCAGCTCTGTGAACTGCTCACATACGCCAACCCCATTATCAAGTGAATAAAAGAAGGAAGAGGCATGGTCCAGATTCTGTAGCAATTGGACATGACCTCACATACGAGCTACAAAACCCCTCGAGCTGCAGGTCCCTCAGCGCACTTTGACTCATGGTACCGATGCTACATGGCTAGGTCTCTATCAGCTCAACCCAGGTGAGACTAAATGAAGCACCTCCCTTTCGAGCTGCCCAGTGTCAGAGTCTTTATCCCGACTACCCCTAGTATTATGGACGAATATCTGGATATTGCTCAATGAGACGGCTGGAGACCCGGTACTGGGTTGGAAGCGGTCCATCATCTTACTGTCCACGGACTCCAACTCGTTCCCCCCACACTGTACTCCAAGTCCTCATCACCCTCCGAGCACAGGACACCGGTGACTGATACGCCCATCCCACTCATCGCTGCAGGTGCTCTGTCTGTGTCAGCCAGCCCCATCTCTGCCTCATTGCAGCTTACAAATCAGTGGTATGAATATTGATTTCTCCAAGCTCAACTAACCCTCGCAGCCCCTCTCCCTCAAAACCTCCCCCGCCCGAGTCGCCGTACTAGTTTCACTGTCGTCTTGTTCAGTTTGCGCGCTGCTGCACTGCGGTCCCACCGAGCCCCAGACTGGTGCAGGGCCTCCAGTGGCCACTCCACCAACGTGGTGGGGAGCGACTTCACCGAAGGTAACAACGAAGAGTCGATTCCGTCAGCTACTTACTGACTCGCAGTCTCACTCCCGCGAACTTGCAGCCGTCATCACCTCCATTGAACTTCCAAAACCTCCTTTGGAAAACCAGTCACAATCCTCGCAAAATACATCTCCCGAAGAGACACGCAGCACACTCCACTCACTACTTGTAAAAGCTGTCTTTTTACAAATAAATCTCTGCTATCTGCAGCCGATCCTCAGATTTCCAGAGGTCCTCTTGGTGTGAGAGCATACTTGGAGTACTGTGTATAGTTCTGGTCACCCAGCTATAGGAAGAATGTCATTGAGATGGAGAGGGTGCATAAGAGATTCACCTGGGCTTGCGGGCTTGAGTTATAGGGAGAGATTGTTTAGACTGGGATTTCTTCTTTGGAGCTAGGAAATTGAGGAACTATTAAGTTACACAAGATCATGAAGGTATGGATAAAGTGAAGACTCGGAGTCTTTTTCCCAGTTTAGAGGGTACAGGCTTAAGGTGTGAGGGGAGAGATTTAAGAGGAACCTTCGGGGCAGCATTTTTGCTTGGAGCGTAGAGCGTATCTGGAATGAGCTTTTAAAGTCATTTGGACAGCATATTGATAGGAGGGGTTTAGATGACTCCGGGCCAAATTCCGGCAAATTAGACTCGCCCAGTATGCTAAATTGGCCGGTTTCGACAGGAAGGGCCGAAGGGCCTGTTTACGTGTCGTGTAGCTCTATAACAATGATTCGATGAAAGGAACCACTCAGTGGGGACGCTGAACATAAGAAGACAACAGGTTCTCAAATGAGGACTCATTTCTAGGAAAACTGTGATCTACACATAACTAAAACTCTGATCTTGTGCTCTTCCGGTTTGCGGGGTTTTTCGATTTGTGAAAAAACGGTACGCGATAGTGCTGCGATTTCTTTCACCAGGTTACTCACCGTTCTCCTGTGCTGCGAGTGCAACACGTTTTGTTCCAATCTGTGGTATATTGTAAAAGTTATCAAAGTTTAAAAATCTTAAAAAATGCTCATGCGCAGATTCCTACTGTCAGCGCCATGCAGATTGGTCTCCTCTCCTGTCAGTCAATGTCACGGCCGGGATGGCGACGCCCCTTCCTGCCTCGCCAGCGGCAGCCTGTCCCATCTCACTCACAAACTCCTCTCTCCCCTCCTCAGAGTAACGTCTATCGTCTCTCCCACCACCGGCTGCGGCCGTGGGGGGGGGAGGGTTTAATGAAGGCCCAGGCCCTGTCTCTCTCCCCTTCATCACCCACCCCTCTCCCGCGCCCGCCCTCTGCGGCAAGGGTCCGTCTCCTCCGCCGCCGCCGTTGCGGTAACTCACCCTCACGGCCTTCTCGGAGGAGATTTTCTCGACCAGCTCATTGAAACACATGGTGCCCACCGTGACAAACACTGACTCCATCCCCCTCCCTCTCCCATCCGGGCCCGGCGGCGGCAGCAATCAGGCATGCAGGTAGGCGGGTGGGCAGGGCGGGGACGGGCCGAGCGGTGGCAGCAAGCGGGCGGGCAGGACAGGGACGGGCCGAGCGGTGGCTGAGCCGGAGTGGGCAGAGGGAGGGAGGGAGGGTGAGTCGTGTTGCAGGGTGGCCGAGCAGTTTGCGCGTTGTTTGAGTAACTCACGCACACACAAACGATACAAACTGGTCCAATCGTCAAGTCAATGGGATCCAAACCACAGTGAACGATCTGTGGAGGAAGGAACTGCATATGCTGCTTTTTATGGATGGATGATGGAGAGCAGGGAGTGACTGTGGGTAGGGGACAGGAGCGGGAGGGAGTAGTGAGGGAGGGATTGGGGGTGGGGAGGAGGAGATGGGGAAAGATCCTGGGTAGGTAAGGAAGGAAAATGGGGGGATTGAGGGAGAGGAAGGGGTAGGGAGAGGAAGGGGTACGGAGGGAGAGGAAGGGGTAGGGAGGGAGAGGGGGAAAGTGGGGGAGGTGAGGAGAGTGGGGGAGGGGAATAGAGGGAGAGGAGGGAGAGGAGGGAGAGGAGGGAGGGAGTGGGGAAAAGGAGAGGAGGGCAGTGGGGGAGGTGAGGAGGGATAGTGGGGGGATAGGGGAGGTGAGGAGTGGGGGGATAGTAGGAGGGTAGGGAAGAGGGAGGAGTTATGGAGGGAGGGAGGGACTGACTGAGGGTAAGTGAAAGGAGAGAGAGGTGAGGGAGGGATTGGCGAGAGGGGGGAGGAGAGGGGAAAGAAGAGGGAGGGTGAAGTGGAGGGCAGGGAGTGCTGGGGGATGAGGGGAAATGAGCGGTGCCTGCCCAGTTGCGGGCTATGCATGAGTGGTGCAATATTGCTTTGGGGGGGACGTGTTGCAATGGGGGAACGGGTGAGTGGTGGAATATTGCATTGGGGAACGGGTTGTGTTGGGGGACCAGGCCTTCCGTGTGACAGGGACTCAACGGGTCCCACTTAGTCTAGTATCCTATAAAATTCATTCTTCCCTGTACATTCATTCCCAAATCACTCATATGCTTACAAGGGCATTTAAGCAACTGCAGTACGTTACACACGGTCTTCAGTTAATTGGATGCAATCAATCATTACTACCTTACACTGCAACTATATATAATTTCCCACTGAAATCCCAAATTTAGTTCTCACTTTCAGCCAGACATTGCAACAATAACTCACTCAAAGCACAGGCTTAATGGAATAAATCCATTTGTCTTCATCGACTAGCCTGGCAAAAATATGAACGCTGTTCCTCAACCTACAAACAGTACTTGTCACATCCAACGTCTTCATAAATGGGCAGCACGGTGGTGCAGCGGGCGGCACAGTGGCGCAGCTGGCAGAGCTGCTGCCTGATAGCGCCAGAGATCCAGGTTCAATCCTGACCTCGTGTGCGCTCTGTTTGCAATGTCTTCCTGCGACCGCATTTGTTTCCACCGGGTGCTCCGATTTCTTTCCACATCCCAAAGATAAGCGGGTTTGTGGGTTATTTGGCCTCTGTAAATTGCCCCTGATGTGTGGGTGTGTGGGAAAGTGGAATAACACAGAACTAGCATGTATGGTTGCTTGCTGGTCGGTGTGGACTCAATGGGCTGAAGGGCCTGTTTTCATGTTTTATCTTTAAACTAAACCACTCGCATAGGGTGAACACCCTTAAGGCAAGATGTTCTTCCCATTTACAAACCTTATGATGTCATTGAAATGGCCCCTTTAAGAATGGTTGTAGTTATGCACACAAATAAATATTCTGGATTAGAAGAATAAAGATTGTCACATTACTCAGAGATCAAAAGAATACCTTCTAATCTCTTGGTTGATTGAAATATCTGGGCACCATCTGAAAATAACCATTGTATCGCTTGACCAGGTCGTATACTCAGTCTGAAGAAGGGTCTGGACCCAAAACGTCACCCATTCCTTCTCTGCAGAGATGCTACCTATCCCGCTGAGTTACTCCAGCATTTTGCATTTATCTTCAGTGTAAACCAGCATCTGCAGTCCCTTCCTGCACATACTCAGTAGCTTGTTGGTTTCAAATAAAAATGCAGCAAAATCTCTAACAAGTTTATAATCTGGCCTAAAAATCTATTCAAATTACAGGCCCAACTTCATAGTTTGACGGCATTATTCCAGTGCTCCCCTATGAAGCATCAAAACATCACTTGACTTGATAGAGTATGATGTCAAGTAGTACTGATTGTTGGACGTCAATTATCCCATTCTTAGGACATTAGTGAAGGAGTTTCTCAGAGCAGTGTCCAAGACCTAGCTTTCTTCAACTGTTCCATCAAGGAAAATCCTTTTACCATACAATAAGAAAGGTTGAGTGTGGGGGGGGGTGGGGAGCGCGGGAGCGGAGGCAGTGGATGTTCACTGATGATTGCACAATGTTCCGCAGTAAAGCATGCAGCAAAACCTAGACAACTTGCAGGAATAGGCTTATAACCAACAAGTACCACAAGTGTGCCACGCAATGACTGTCTTCAGTGAGAGGTTGTCTAACCGCCCACCTTTGTCATTCAATGCTTGCTATTTATTGAGAGCATTGTGTTTCTACGGTGTTTCCTTGCTTTGGACACAATAATATATTCATATGCTCTCAAGGTCAAAGATATATTTGAACTTAGAGTGAAAATATTTGGGTTGTTTCATTTTGTTATATAGGAATCTGAGCGCTCTGCATATCCAGCTGAGAATACTTTGTCTCTGTTGCTGTCAGCATCCTGGATGTAAATTCTATTGGCTTTTCAGAAACATCTTCTATCCTATGGGAGAAACCATTAGCAACTGTGAATGGTAATGTATCACAAGATAAGATTAGCTCTCTTTCTATTGCATAGTGGATGAGCGGATCAACAGACTGCAGTAATTGTGTAGGAAGGAACTGTAGATGCTGGTTACACTGAAGGTAGACGCAAAATGCTGGAGTAACAGCAGTTCAGGCAGCATCTCTGGAGACGTATGTGAAGAAAAGAGTAGGTGACGTTTTGGGTCGGGACCCTTCTGCTGCAGTAATCTTTGGAAAGCTTAAATTTTTTTTTTTGAGTTTCTGCCAATCTCTATTTCACATATTTTCACAGCAAACGATGGAAATAAGCTAAGATCCATGGTAAATTTGGCAAGAAAATAGTTCGAAATCTCAGAAACAACATATTTTTTTAGTTAGTTACACTAATTTGGACAGGGGAATTGGTAATGGCTTTTAACTTCCATTGAACTGGCTTAGTCCTTTGGTATCATAGGTGGTGTATTTTATTCACCAAGGAAGCACACTTTTTTCACCTACCTTTCTTTTCTAGTCTGCTTAAGCCTTGTTCCAGATCCACCAGTTAGCTCTCAGGATTTCACTCAGACATACAGGAACCCTTTCATGGTTCTCTGAAAGAAAGCTTGTACAGATGAAACTCTGAAGAGGAGATAGTTGGGTGTGAAGAAGGCAGCATAGTGGAACAACAGTAGACTCGCTGCCCTACAACACCAGAGACATAGGTTCGATCCTGACAATGAGTGCTGTCTGTTCGTAGTTAGTACATTCTCCCTGTGACAGTGTGGGTTTTCTCTGGGTGCTCTAGTTTCCTCCCACATTCCCAAGTTGTGCAGGTTTGTAGGTTAATTGGCTTCTGTAAATTGTTCCCAGCATGTCAGATAGAACTAGTATATGGATGTTCAATGGTCGGCATAGACTTGGTGGGTTGAAGGGCCTGTTTTTCCTAATTAAACTAAATGTCCCTGTGCGGCAACAAGTAAAAACTTAACATTAATCTTCTCATTAATTTGCTTTAATTTTGCACAATGAGTTCTGCCCATTCAAAGTGTTTCACGGGTTCAATTACCTTGTGCCTGAAAAGTCTGCTAATTAGTGCCTCCAATTTTAGCTCCATTCCATATCATTAACCTTGTCCTGAAGAACCATGTGGACTACCAGGATCAAGGAGAATTTTAGCTTGGGTGCTCACTAAGTGTTCAACTCATCGTAGCAAAACCTCTTCATGTCACCCTGGCCCCACCTCTAATGTTCCAGGATTATCCATCTAAATGTGATGAATATTCCTCCAAACCAGAGAATTTCTTTAAGCTAGCCTCTTCCCAACAGGTTTGATCTATTGTCTGTAACAAATTATTATGGTACGGTTTACACCACAACGATGACATGGGTCTCAGCTACACATTTCATTTGTTGTTTCATGGTTGTTACAGACAACAGTGTGGTGGTGTTCAGATTGTAAACTAGTGTCAAGGCTATAAAAACATGTCAAGGCCGGCAGCTAGACCTTGGAAGTGGCTGACTGCTCCTTGAATTCAGCACAATTGCCCAGCTGAGCTTAAACCGATATTGCTGGAATTGGTCTGGTGCTTCAAGAGATGAAAAATCCTGCTTATGTTGGCTGCATTTCAGAGACAGCGTGAAGTGAAGATGGGGTCAATTGTGGGAAAACTGGTCTGTGTGATCGACAGGATTTCAGTATAGGAGTAAAGAGGTTCTTCTGCAGTTGTATAGGGCTCTGGTAAGTCCACATCTGGAGTATTGTGTACAGTTTTGGTCTCCTAATTTGAGGAAGGACATCCTTGCGATTGAGGCAATGCAGCGTAGGTTCACGAGATTGATCCCTGGGATGGCAGGACTGTCATATGAGGAAAGATGGAAAAGACTAGGCTTGTATTCACTGGAGTTTAGAAGGATGAGATGGGATCTTATAGAAACATATAAAATTATAAAAGGACTGGACAAGTTAGATGCAGGAAAAAATGTTCCCAATGTTGGGCAAGTCCAGAACCAGGGGCCACAGTCTTAGAATAAAGGGGAGGCCATTTAAGACTGAGGTGAGAAAAAACTTTTTCACCCAGAGAGTTGTGAATTTGTGGAATTCCCTGCCACAGAGGGCAGTGGAGGCCGAATCACTGGATGGATATAAGAGAGAGTTAGATAGAGCTCTAGGGGCTAGTGGATTCAAGGGATATGGGGAGAAGGCAGGCATGGGTTACTGATTGGGAACAATTAGCCATGATCAAATGAATCTGTGGAATACTCTGCCACAGAAGGTAGTTGAGGCCAGTTTGTTGGCTATATTTAAGAGGGAGTTAGATGTGGCCCTTGTGGCTAAAGGGATCAGAGGGTATGGAGAGAAGGCAGGTACAGGATACTGAGTTTGATGATCAGCCATGATTATATTCTATGTTTCTATGAATGGCGGTGCTGGCTCAAAGGGCTGAATGGCCTCCTCATGCACCTATTTTCTATGTTTCTATGTTTCTAACAGCTCTCTGCAATTTCTTGCTATCTTGGGTAGAGCTGTTCCCAAACCAAGCTGTGATGCAACCAAACAGTATGCTTTCTACGGCACATCTCCAGAAGTTTGTAAGAGTCACTGGAGACATACCATGTTTCATCAGTCTTCTCAGAAGTAGAGGCATTGGTGTGCCTTCTTGGCTGTCGCATCACTGTGTTTGGTCCACGAGAGATGATCGGTAATTTTGACGACAAGAAACCTGAAGCACTCAACCATTTCTATTTCCGCACCATTGATGCTGATTGGGGCACGTATTCCAGAACACTTCCTGAAGTTGGTAACGAGCTCCTTTGTCCCGCTGACATTGAGGGAGGGGTTATTGTCCTGGAATAATGGATATTTTCAAAGGTGGTGCACTTGCTCCAACGTGCGCTGGGCTTCCATGCACTCCCAATGCACGATCGCGTGGTTATCAACACCACCCTGAAAGTTATTGCTCAACTTTAAGTGATTATAAGCAAGAGACGCCCAGGCATTAGTGAGAATGTTGCATTTTTCAAGGAGGTTTTGAGCACATCCATTAACCTACTGTCTAGTAATCTCTAGGAGTACATTTACTAGGAGTAAATTTAAGGAGTCGAGTGCAGGCATACGAATGGCATGTACTGCTCAAGGAGTACAAGTGCAGTGTCTGTGTTCAATGTGTTTCTCTTGGATTGTATGCAAGGATATATGTAGGTATGACCAAAATGGGTACTCAATGGCATAAGCCATTGTGTCACATCGTCAAACTATAAATCTGTGCCACTATTTTGCACCTGGTGGATATACCTATTTAATGTATTTTCATACGTTAAGGTTCCATAACTCAAAATATGAATGGAAAGGAAGGGAGAGTGGTGGTGAGGACAGAAGATAGAAGCAGCTTGTGTATTTGTGAGAGAGTATATTGTAGAGAATGATGTGAGCAGATTCTGAATGAAGGTGGAAACAAGAGGTATGGACGTGATTTTTAAAAAAATCTTAAATTGTAAGGATTCAACATGTCCCATCTCCTGAATTAATATTTAATTTCAACACTGATTAGCTCGACAGGGACTATTGCTTCAATCAGATATATTCTTGGGATCTCTTACCATCATCACTTTAAGATAATTCTCCCCTCTTGCAGACAATATGGTCAACCAACCCTTTGAGGTGCCTATCAGTAAATTGCAAGCATGTTTCCAGCCCTCAATAATTACTGGATGAAGTGACCAGCACTTTCCAGTAAGTAGAAGAACGTCAGTGGTGCTATATATATGTGCCTTTCCGGGCTTGCTCATTAGATTACAGTGGTATGACTAAGTGTAACAACCACAAGATACTCAATTAAAGCTGTCCAGTAACACCTACTTGTTCTGAAAATGTGACATTGTACAAGGGAGACCTAAAATATAATCTTCTAAAAAGCACTGTCAATATTTGCAATTTCATTAGGGCTTTTTAAAAGAGTGTTATGAACATATGCAATATCATTTTTAATGCTAAAAGACAAACATACATGAATTTCTAGGCTTTCATTTCTTATTTAAATGTCATGGGCCTCATTTTCCAAAGGTCTATTAAAAACTTGTCTCCTACATACATCTTCAGCATTAAATTCATATTGTAATCTAAATTATTTTACTTGTAAAAATAAGAAGAGTAGTATTTATGTCTGCACCAGAATTTTCTGATGAAACACAAGAGGGATTTACTGCATAGCAAATACGTGTTAAATCTTTTAAGATTTAGCAATGTTAAATCTGCAATATTAGAACTGATACCATTTGCAATGTGTGGCAAATTACAACAGGGTAATTCATTTCCCTGTTTCCCCTTGCAATGTGTAAGGGTTATGCTTAAACTAGAATTTAAGAAAGACTAAATTTGAAAGTGGACATGAGATACATGTGCGATTAACCTGCATCCATGCAGCTTAATGCTCACTAACTTTGTGCTGTCATCAAATTATTGCACTGTTATCTTTCAACAAAATGCCAATGTCCTGCGTAGCTACCACAACTTGATTTTTTGATGTTTAAAGGACAAATTGCAACCTTCGTTGTCCATCCTCAACTGCACCTGAACTGAGGTGGAAGTTAGAAATCAACTACATTGCTAAACCTGGAGTCACACAGAGGCCAGCCTGGGTAAATATGGAAGGTAGAACCAATGAGTGTCAGCTATGAGTCCCTAATGAAAGTGATTGTTAGCAAGTGAGTTGTGGAAACTGTGTTGAATAGTAAACTGTGCAGACTGCAGCCAGCCTTTGAAGAGGCACTTAGTTTGACCACTCATGTAAGATCATTGAACATTCTGCATCGGTATATCCAAATGACTGAAAGCGATTTCCATGACCACACTCACTGTCTTCTGGCTGTGTGCCCTAGGGCATGCCCTCGCCCCAGATTCTCATGGATACAAGATATATCTCCAGCTTTCTATTCTCCTCACCGTCTTCATAAACATTGCAGTCTTGTTCATGGAGTCTTAATTCACCTTCTGTAAATGATTGCCTGTCAGTACCTAATCTAGTTGCCATGCCCATCTGTTCTAAAGATTAGGCTGGCTCTAAGTAGTACTGACTAGTCTTAACTTGTGCTAGCCGGTCACTAAGTTGGCTCTCCATTGAACCTTTCAGGCAATAATAGCATGATTTATGTTGCTTGGATAATGCAATAACTGTAATTAGCAAGCACCATAAAATTGATATCATGACTGCCTTTCCACTGAAAATGAATGTGTTAATCAAGCATCATGAACACATGCCCAATTTCAGGCAATATCACATTTAGTAAACGTTCTTTGTTTTATCGGCCATTAAGAAGTATTATCAGATGTATAAACAAATTATGTACCCAGTTACAGGATATTTAACATTGGTAGTGAGTTTATTTGGAAGAAATTTGAATAGCACCTTTTTGAAAAGTGCTCTAAAATAAATCATATTGATTGTGCGATAACATATCTAACGCAAAATAAATCAATTCATGTAGTGCTTTATTATTTTTTAACACACACAGAACACAAGGGCACAAGACCTCAGCAGAATGGCAACATTTTCTCAACTTTTTTAAAAGTTTTGATTGAAAAAAAAACTTGTGCACCATAATCTTACATCAACAGCACAAAGGAGTATTAAATACAATTGTCGCCAGTAATTTACATTACTACCACAATATGTGAATGTGCGCATTCTATTAATTAATTGATTGTAAACACATTGTAATGCAACATACAAAACATATTACGTATACAGAATTACACCGTATAGTTATATATAATTCTGTAACCTTTAATGCTGGAGGTTTTGAGTAAGTAGTTTGCCACACATCATTTCAAACCACACACAGTTACATTTTTCAGAATTATTCAAAACTATTTTACAAAAATTACAACTGCAATTGCAATGCTTTGAACAATGAAAATTTGATAACGTGAAACATTTCAAATTCACTGGGGTAAAAGTATTTTATGTAAATCTGAAATGTGAAATTAAATTAAAACAAATTCTAATTTTTGATATGTTTATCAGATCCAAAACTGAGATAACTTTTCAATTAAACTCTAGCAGTTTTTAAGTGGTTGTTCTATGATGCTGCTGAGTTAATAAGTTCTCCGATACGTGATTGAAGACTTACCAGCACTGAATAATTGTTGTCAAAATCAAGCATTTATTGATGGATCGGTGTCATTTGAAGAAAATTTGATTTAATTTGACAATCAATAATAATTTAAATTCTAGCCTAATGATTACATTCTAACCGGGTTTAACATAGTTTATTAAGTTTAAAAAATGACAAACTATAAAAATAACAAAAATCCCTTAAATTGCACTTACCAATAGAACTTATGATTACTGAAGTAGCTTCAGGCAGACTTATCTTTTCCCACGTGGTGAGACTTGTAATCCCATCCTACATAGCAATGTATAGGCATGGTAGCACAAGGTCTTCAGCTTAATTTAATATATTTCCAGATGGATGAATTATGGTAACGTCTATGCAGTGCCTTCAGATTCCCTTTGATCTGTTCAATCTTGCCAAGCCAAATTCATCTGTGCTAAAATGTTCATCTGAACAATTGTAAACACAACCACTTATTCCTATACTACAAAAGTATATTTTATCTAACATTTCCCCTTATATTTAATTCTACAAAATGCATATAATGTTACCCTACAGATCACCTTTTCACAAAGTATTCCTAATCCCTAAAGTGAGCCTGGCTTGATGTTTCCATCAAAAGACAAGAAATTTGGTCTCTGGCAGTGTGCATGCCCAAAGCAGCTTAAAGATATTTGGAGCCCTTTTCTCTTTTAAAAAAACCCACAAACATATAATGCTAAACATAATAATTAAATGGAAGCCATATATAGTAAACATAAATGCCAACATATGGTAACTCAAAATTTGATCCATTAAGATTCAAAGTGAAGAGATCAATAATGGTACTGAGTGCTCATTAATGTTTCAAGCAACGATTTTTCCTGGAACTATAAGGATCAGTGACAGAAAAAAATTCAATTCACTAAATGCATTGACATTCAAGATCAAATAGCATTCTGAAAGCTATAATCACTTTTTACTCTCATTCTGTATCATTTCCTTGATAGTAACTAATGATTTTGAAGTTGCATTCTGTTTCTGCATCTTTTAGGGTTGCATCAATGGTATACTTAATCATTAAATATACTACAAGCTCTCCTACACCTGTTACTGAGATCTAGTTTAAAGCATCATGCATAATAAATGCATGGTTCACAATGCATTTACAGTAGCATTCTTTACACAAGCTGGATGACTGTACTGTAGTTTTAGAATGGAGCCAAATGAGACCATATTTATAACAATATGTTCAACCTGATGCTATAAAAGGGATAGGTAAAACAGTTAGTCCTTTCTTTCAGTGGCCTACCTTTTACCAAACTTGCTTTGAAAAGCGCTCACTTACATCACATATAATGGCATTATCTCAAAGAAATATTGGAGAGGATTTGTCACAATTCAATAAATAAAGAAATATCATGACATAATTGAAATCATTCCACCATGTGTATGGGTTCTTAGTAATAATCAATAATTTTTTAACTTGCAAAAAAGATTTGGTGAAAATAACATGTATGCAATGTAATGGAGTATAAATATATCCTGACTATGATGCTGACCATCTTTCCTTCAGTTTAATACTGTTATGTTTTCAGGTCAGCCCTTTTGGGATATGCCACAATTCTTCACTGTGTACTTACTTCAATCTGCAGTGCTATGAAGCTTTGATAAAGGCAGAAGGAAAAAAAAACATTTCCTTTGTATTTTGAATTAGCCAACGAGCAGATTTAGTGAACCTTATGTGCATCTATTTTAACCACAACATTAACTTGGTTATTTCTATGGCATCATGAAATTGCAAAGAAACAATTTTTGCAATCAAATAATATTAATTTTAGTATGCCGCTGCTTCCCAGATACAGCTGCTATGTAGATGGCACTATTTATGGATATGTTCCATACAAAATAATAACATGTATAAATGATAGTGTGTTTAAATGCCCCAATGCTCTGAAAATGGATGAAACTATAATATAAAATCTTTTAATATGAATTGCCATTCTTCATGTTGTCAATCGTTTATGATACCATAATTCATTTAAAACAAATAGTTTATGGGTAAATACTGTGCTTCTTGTATGGAGAGATTTCAAAGCTATAAATGGAACACATCTGATTTTGGGTATGAAGCAGTGATATCAAGAAATACTAGGTAGACAGAAATCCTGGAGAAACTCAGTGGGTGAGGCAGCATCTATGGAGTACTATCAAGAAATACTAGGTCAAATACATCACAATTAAATTTACTGTAAATTTTACTCCATACTACGATTATTTCAACTTTAGGAAAGCATATCCCACTGCAAAAATATGATATTTTATCACTGGTCATGTCAACATATCTAGCTGTGCCCAACGCCTTTTTGAATGACAATAATAATAATTTCAACTGTTAATATATTAGTGGTGTGTTGTGTTTTGGGTCATTGGTGACAGAAACTTGGTTGTCATTATGTAAAACTTTCGATATTAGCTAATGTTTCATCCTTAGCGCATAGAGAATTTCACTTAACCAGTTTTGGATGGTTTGGAAAGCAACAAAACAACTGTGCTACCTGGACTCTTCCCCTCCAATATATTTGAACATTAAGGCAACACATAATCTGTTTATATATTTGTTTAGCTTCTTGAGCTACAAATATTGGAATGGCTTTACTTCAGATATCCCCAGTTCACTCAAAGTGTTATGGGCTTCCATTGCAAAAGGTATCAGCAAATTTTAAATGCTTCTTTCAAACTTACATCCTAAAAGTTTATACCCAGAAACATACTCCCTAATGTGAACAGCCACACAAAATGCGAACACACATGCCTACCATTCTACTAGCTACCTTGAATGTATTTATAATGTTAGCAAACAAGAGAGCAATGCCACTTCATCTTATACAATACAGATCACACTATTTACCACAATCAGATGTACAAATTATGTATATTTAGTATAAATTGAAAATTCTTCAGAAAGGCTTTGGGTTGGTTAATGCACAGCTTGTTCCTTGCCTACCAAACAATAAAGTCCAACCCTCCATTTTGATGCTAACCATCGCTCAGACAATGCCATTTGGCTATTTGTCGCCTTGGATGCTCACAGATCTCCCTCCAATGCTCTCCTACTGTCCCTTCTACTGATGTTCCCAGCACGAGGCGCCCAATAATTTCATTCTTCATCATTCTGTCAAAATCAATGACCAGGAACTCAACACTGATGTTTTCAATCCCCTCACATGGAATGTCAAAGACAAAGAGCTCATTAAACACTGGATTCAGGGTGCACTTCTTAACATGGGTCTTTTTCTTTGATATTCTTTTCTTATCATGGTACAGGTTGACTTTCACATAAGGGTCAGCAGCTGGCAAGAAAACAAGACAATACATTTGTTTTAATTTTTCAAATTGTGCTTTTCAGTCTTTCATTTGACAATATACTTTTACAGCAGATTTGAATAGCAATTAATCATAACTAAATCATCAAATGTTGGAAATATCTCACAGGTCAAGCAGCACCTGCAAAAAGCAGAACCTCATCAGAACTGATCACCAGCTTGATACATTGAACCTGACAGTTGCTACTTGATGAATAATTCAAGAATTTACTTTTATTTTAGCAACATAGTTTTATTTTAGCCACATATGATTAACCCATGTCATAACAGGCTATTTATAAAGTAGGAATCTACTTATTTTATTCAATCAGAACTATTGAGCTTCTATATCACAGATGATTAACTGTTATCTGCATATTGTAAAATTGAAATTATACTACAAATATTACATTTACAAAATTTCAAAAAATATTTCCGTGTCTATGTATGCTGTGATGCACTTTAGATTTAATCAGAGGTAATAAATACATACTGGAATAGATATTCAGACGCATAGATGCAGAGAAAGGCTGATTAATGGGTCTGTTTTCTTAGCTCCAGCTGTATTAACGCTGGTAACCCTATTTGGATAATTACCTGATAATCCAGACACATCATTTTTCGGCAGATGGCGAGCTTTTAGTACAACAACAGTCAGGGTATTGGTGGTAGATTGATAGCAAAGGGACACTAATAATTCTCCACGACCCACTGATTTCTGTGAATGAACAAAAGAAGACACATGAACAGACTTTCAGAAACACGCTGTTATCTCCACACAGTAGATCTCCTTGCTGCTCTTTGTCATGGTACTACCCCAACACGAGACAGAAAGATTGGCCAATATTAGCCTTGATACCTCGTTGCACATTATTAGAATTAGAAACCCACATTTTAAATTGCCATGTATCCCTTTGGTATTTTTTTAATGTTTAAAAAAATATCTAGATTTAGAAAAAAAGATGTGATTATCAATGTTTAAGAAGGAACTGCAAATGCTGGAAAATCGAAGGTAGACAAAAATATTGGAGAAACTCAGCGGGTGAGGCAGCATCTATGGAGCGAAAGAAACAGGCAACGTTTCGGGTCGAGACCCTTCTTCAGACTGATACATACTGGATTACATTATCAATGGGGTACTTTGTAATATTTATGCAACTAATGCCATTCGGAAGTATCGAGTCGCATTAGTATTATTTTATATCTAATCTATCTTAAATAACTGCTCGTTCTGTGTCAGGTATAGAAAGGGTCATTCCTCAGTCGTAAGACTGATACTGGAATACGAGAACGGCACTTATTCTGATCAGACAAATTCTGCCAATGAAATACGGGATTACGCCAAGTAAGGTGGGATGCGAGTATGAAGGACAGACGGCGGCAGGGACCACTTGGCTCCAGCATTCACGTTTTATGCCGTGAATTATGTCTAATTATTCACATCCTGGATTTGGAGAATATGTTCCAAATCGTCATGCAGTGAATGTTCGGTTCCGGTCTAGGGACACGTATCGGTAAACATTCAACAGAGGACCAATTTGCAAATAAAAGACGTTATTGCAACTACTATTGTCAGAATGCTAATTATAACATAGGCGTCTACTTATTTTATTTAATCATAAATATTAAACTTGTATATCATAGACTAAATGTTATCTGCGTATGCTATGTATTCGCTTCCAAAATGAGATTTTAAGAAATCCCCTCATTTATGCGATTTGACTCGCTCGCTTTCATCCTTTAAAAATCCAGCCTTCCTGTACCCCAGACGTATGCCCCGGCTCTAACCTAAACTCTCATTTATCTCCTTCAATAACTGAACACCTAGCAAAGCGCACATCGCACCGCAAATGGAAGCATCGTTTGAACGCATCCCTCCTCCCTGCAAGGGGTCCTTTCAAACATTTACCCGGCAGTTTCTCCTGGTGATGTCCCTGTTCATCTGCACTTTGCCTTCCGTGAGATTGATTTCTGACATTGGCACCAACACCTCGCCGATGACATCGTCTCTCGAAAACCGGTCGAAACTCAGCACCAGGAAATGAAGAGTCAGGTCCTGGACTTGGCTGTAAGGGATGCCGTAAAACGTGAACGTTTCGTCAAAAGCCGGGTCCAGGGTTTTCCGGAGGACGCGTGTTTTCACTCGGTGTTTCTTGTCTGGCAGGATGGAGATTTTAATGTAAGGATCAGAGGTCATGGACTGCTCGTCCATGGCTGGTAAACCGCGGGCCTCTATAATGTTCACAAGCAACGCCTTCTTGTCCAAGTTGTACTTTAAGGAGAATCTCAAGGATCCCAGTTTGGGTCCACTGTTTTCCTCTTCAGAAGGAGCCAATGACTTGTCCGAGGCGGAGGTCTCGGATGATACACTGTTATTCTCGCCTTCTGAGAATGCCTTGGGGTGAACGCTCTCGATTTCTGGGGAGCTCCGGACTTTGGCTGGAGTTTTCGTGAAATTTCCATTCTGATCACGACTCTCCAGGTCTAAATGGAGCGAGTTCTTTGGCAGTTTGGCTTTTAAAGATTCCTTGTCTTTAGAGTCCGATTTGTCATCGGCCCCGAATTTCTTTTTGTTGCTGAGATTCTCAGGGTATATGTCGACTCCCTTCAGCATGTGAACGAATTTGTAGGGAGGGGTTTTATTAGATTTTGAAGATTTGCGTTGACAACAGATCCACGCAAACATGGACATCGTAAATATCAGGGCAAACGCACTGGCTATCCCTACAAGAGCAGGTATACCATCTGGAAAAAAAAACGTTCAATAGAAGTATGAATGCATTATAGTTAAAGAGACATTTTTTTAAACTTCAACTATTAAACCGATACTTTATCCTGCATCAATCAGATATTTTTTTATTTGAATGGGATTTTCTAATTACAGCTCAAGAGCTCAGATTAAATAAACTTATATGAATGATGCAGAATACCATTTGTAGTGTTGTGAGCTAAAATATAAATTTGCAGCATTTTATGAAAAAAAATGTCTCTCCAGTAAGTAACTATAGGTGAGATTATTCAAATCAGTATCATTTTACCGCATTGTCTTATCATTATAGCTGATAAACAGCGGCAGCCCGAGATAATGTCTAATTAACAAGGGGAATCCGCATGGATCCGATTTGCCAGGCTCCAATTAGCGCTCCCGTACCCAATCCGTCCCAGTTTGACAAACATGCGGGTTTTTGTTTTCCAAAAATGGACAAAAATGAGCACATGAGACAAGCGGGAAGCGAGCTCGAAACAGAGCGACCAAAATCAAACAAATATAAAACTTTCACGGAACGAGAGGCATATGAAAGGAATCGAAATGGGTAATTGAAGCCCAGACCAGCTGAACCTGCGGATTCACGTCTACAATGCCCCGCGAGTAAGCGTTACGATAGCAATATGGTCAGCCAGTCTTTGCCTTTTGCTTCATGGGCAAAGTGCATCTGTGACCGTGCTGTTTCCGGCAAAGTATTGCACCTTTGGCTGTTTATTTATACTTTGGTGGTGGTCACAGCTTGCCTTTTGCTCCGGCTGAGACGATCTTTACGGAGCCCGAAGATGAGGCATGTTGCGACCACCCTAAACTATAAATAAACGCCCGAAGGTGGCTACAGGGTCCAGGAAGCGGCTCCGCCGCAGATATGGAGGCCACGCACCTGGAGAGTGAAAGCTGATCGTTAAAGATTCATTTAAGCTTACCAAGGCTGGCCCCGCTCTCTACAATCGGAGCCATGTCGATCCTTGCTCTATCCCTGGTGCTGAAGAACACAACGCTCAGATTCCCTCCTCTTCCGAGCCGATAGCTCCGTTTTTTTTTTAAATGTGGTCTGCAGAAGAATGTTCCCTGGGGGACAAGTGGGCAGAGGAAACGGCTGGCGGCAGAGTGGGGGGTTTGGGAGGGGATGTTGTGGGTTGAAGCTCCGACACCGACTGCTGCAGGTCTGAAGAGTCGCAAACACTGTGGACGTGGTTGGCTGGATGACGTCTTTTTGACGAAGCGCTGCCGAGTTGAGCTCTTTTACTCCCTGAGGTATTTAAATTCCTACCATCAGTTATGTTAAATGGCTGTAGTCTGAGCTGTATCGGCTCGGAGGACGGTCATGGGAGGGGCCTCTTTATTATTATTTTTTTATTTCGCGACGTTTAATTTCTCATGGACAGGAAGAAGAGAACCAGAGGGGTGGGTGGGGAGCCGACAGCCGCTGACTCACACCAGCCACACTGTCTGCTGCCTGAGACCCGCTGAACGTGGGAGCGGTATTTCTGCACAAACAGACTGGCCGCCTGGGCACTTTTTTATTTTATTTAGTGCGCGATTAGCACGGTGCCATCAATGTACTTAAGACCAACAAATCTAGTTTTAGTTCCGTCATGGTTAAAAGTTTTTTTTGCGGTGGGGTGGGGGGGGGAATTAAAAAAAGATTTATGAAGCATGGGTGTATTTCACACATATCCTGGACATTATGCAGTATCCGAATAGGGCGTAAGCCGTCCCACTCACATACTGACATCAATTTAACATTTTTCAGTTAATCAGGGAATTAAGGTGGGCAGTGATTTTTGATGTATCTTCGCAAGAGGGCGAACACACCACCATCTGCTGGTTGAAGTCATGCAATGAGTCAGATATTCCATTGACGCTGCGATATTTCATTCAGAACTGACAAGCCTGGACCTCTATTACGCACGTCTACTTCAGGATTGCAGTATGTTACGCTTCCCTCTTCAGGTTATTCAAATATTTCACTTACTTTATCGACCAGATATCCGAGTTAAGACAGTCTGATGTTCAGCTGTTTTTTTTAAATATATTTAGATCAAGCAGTATCATTTTGAATTAAACCCCAGGGTCATATATTACTTTAAATTAAGATGGCAAAAAGAGGGAAACTTATAAATTATTGTGTTTTCTGGTACATTAAAAGGATGTGACGTTCTGTCCGTATTCGCAAATAATCGGCAAAAGCAACATAATTCGATTTTTAAGGTATCTCTGTGGAATTAACTATATTGCATACATGGATAATGTATTTTTGGTGAAGTCACAGATACATCACGTCAGGGCCATGGATAATTGCAATGTCCAATGATAGATGATTGCAAAATCACATCATTATCTCCGGCTAAGTACAAAGTGTTGGAGTAATTCAGTAGGCCAGGCAGCATATGCGGATGGAACACATATGGGACGGTTTAGGTCGGGACCCTTCTTCATTCTGATCTGAAGAAGGCTCCTGGCCCTAAATGTCGCCTATCCATACCCCCCCACAGATGCTGCCTGATGTAGATGATATGTGTATAGGCCTTTAATTGATAGTGACGATGTCCATGCTAAACACCCCTCCCCCCCCCCCCCCCCCCCACCAGTTAGTATAATTGTAACCCTCACGCCCCTAGCTCTCTCTCTGGTGATCGTGACAGACCACGTACAGCTAGGGCCATATGATGTATGATTAATAATGTAGTGAAGACCATAAGGTGTCTGTGTACCTTCTCTACATGGTGTCAGAAGTGGGATTCGAACCCACGCCTCCAGTCGTAAATGTGTGCCCGGCATTGGGGAAAACCTGTAATTTCTGCAACAACCACTTCTCGGCAGCATGCTGTTCCCGTGGGAATCCTGCACAGCCACAGCAGAAACCGTCTCGCTACCTGACACATGATGATACAGCGTCTGGTTCCCATCACCAGCATGATGATCTCCCCCTGTCTGATTCTGACTCTTACTCCAGCTGGTTTGAAGTTGACCAGCTCCACTCCCTCTCTTATTCCGCGGTCATTGAGAGGTTGCTTCGCCACTTTGCCACCTTTGGGTCACCGGCCAGCCTGCAGTCGGACAACGGCAGCCAGTTCACCAGTGCCGAGTTCCGCGCTTTTGCCGAACGATGGAACTTTCATCATTACAGCAGCAGCCCGGAATACCCGCAGAGCAACGGACTGGCCGAGCGCGCGGTCCGCAGTGCTAAAGGATTGTTGGAACGTTGCCGCCTTTCCGGCTCCGACATCTACCTGGCCCTGCTGAACCTCCGCAACATCTCCCGCGACCATGCCCTGGGCTCCCCGGCTCAGCGTCTCATGTCCCGAGTCACGAGGCCCACAGTCCCGGTGTCTCAGCAGTCCCTGTCCCCCTCCGTCTTTAAACTTGCCTTGGTCCGGAAACGCATTGCCCAAAAACACGGTATACAGAAGCGTTCCCACGACAGGTCCTGCCGTGTCCTCCGCCCTCTTCTCCCCGGCCAGGTCGTCCGTATGAGCCCACTTCTGGCCGTTCCAAGCTGGCCGTGGTCGTCAGTTCTGCCGGTTCCCCTCGTTCGTACCTTGTCAGCCAGGACGGAAGGGTGTACCGCCGGTCCCGCCAGCATCTCTGGCACGTGAACGAGCCTCTCCCTCCCCCGGCGGCTCCGTATGCCCCCCCGCTGCCACTGTCGCAGCCCCGTGCTTTGCCCGTTCCTCTGGGGTCACCTCCCCCCTCGTCCTCCTCCTGTTCGCCTCCTGGCTGCGGTCCCGCTTTCTCCGGCTTCCTCGCCCTTCTCTTCGCCGTCCCCCCGATGCCTTCGTCGCCCAGGGGTTCTCCTGTCCGTAGCCCCCACCATGCCCCGGCGTCGTCCCCACTTGTTCCCGTCGGGGAAGGAGGTGATGGCGAGGTGCGGACCCGGTCTGGTCGCCTGGTCAGGCCGCCGGTCCGTTACGGCAATTACGTGTGATTCTGTATTCCCGTGCTTTACTGTTTGCATTTACCCTAGCGCATGTGACATGGTCGCCCTGTCACTCACTGTTTGTTTTGGTAGAGGAAGGATGTAGATGATATGTGTATACACCTTTAATTGATAGTGATGATGGCCATGCTAACCACCCCCCCACCAGTTAGTATAATTGTAACCCACGTGCCCCTAGCTCTCTCTCTGGTGATCGTGACAGACCACGTACAGCTAGGGCTATATGATGTATGATTAATAAAGTAGTGAAGACCTTAAGGTGTCTGTGTACCTTCTCTACACCTGACCCGCTGTTCTTTCAGATTTTTTTGTTTTGCTCAATATTCCAGCACTTAAGTTCCTTGTGTGACTCCCGCATTCTCTTCAGAATCACAGGTTAACTGCATTGGGGGAAAAACAGATAAAAGGACCGTAGGAATCATAGAAACATAGAAAATACGTGCAGGAGTAGGCCATTCGGCCTTTCGAGCCTGCACTGCCATTCAATATGATCATGGCTGATCATCCAACTCAGTATCCTGTACCTGCCTTCTCTCCATACCCCCTGATCCCTTTAGCCACAAGGGCCACATCTAACTCCCTCTTAAATATAGCCAACAAACTGGCCTCAACTACCTTCTGTGGCAGAGAATTCCACAGATTCACCACTCCCTGTGTGAAAAATAATTTTCTCATATAACCATATAATAACCATATAACAATTACAGCACAGAAACAGGCCCTCTCGGCCCTTCCAGTCCGTGCCGACCATTTGTTTTCCCCTAGTCCCATCTACCTGCACTCAGACCATACCCCTCCATTCCCTTCACGTCCATACACCTATCCACTTTACTCTTAAATGTTAAAATCGATCCTGCCTCCACCACTTCTGCTGGAAGCTCATTCCACACAGCCACCACCCTCTGAGTAAAGAAGTTCCCCCTCACGTTACCCCGAAACCTCTGTCCCTTAATTCTCATGTCATGCTCTCTTGTTTGAATCTTCCCTACCCTCAATAGGAAAAACATATCCACGTCAACTCTGTCTATCCCTTTCATCATTTTAAAGACCTCAATCAAGTCCCCCCTTAACCTTCTGCGCTCCAAAGAATAAAGACCTAACTTGTTCAACCTTTCTCTGTAACATAGTTGCTGGAACCCTGGCAACATTCTAGTAAATTCTGGGTTGTACAAGTTAGGTCTGAGGGTGGTGGCTGTGTGGAATGACCTTACAGAGACCCAGGTTCGATCCTGACTATGGGTGCTGTAAGGCAGCAACTCTACCATTGTGCCATTGTGCCACCTTACCTTATATGCAAGCCATGAACCAAATTCTCTTTCAAAATGTATATGATCCTGACCTAAACATGCAATGTTGTTTCTTTATTTGGCTAGAATTCTTTAAGTCCCTAGCTAATGACATTGTTAAAATACCTTCACCTCATTCATTATGGTAGTTCACAGAGACTGTTCTCTCCATATTCTCAAGGGCAATTAATGATGACAAATATATTTGGCCTTGTTGCTCAGAAGGGTAAGGAAAAGAAGAGGATGGCATTAGTAATTGTAGATGATATGTGTGTACACCTTTAATTGATAGTAACGATGTCCATGCTAACCACTCCCCCCACCATTTAGTATAATTGCAACCCACACGCCCCTAGCTCGCTCTCTGGTGTTCGTGACAGACCATGTACAGCCAGGACTGTGTATGACGTGTGCTTAATAAAAGTACTGAAGACTTTAAGGTGTCTTTGAGCCTTCTTCACATGGCGTCAGAAGTGCGTCTTCCTGCGTCTCTGATCTATCGCGTTTTATTTTCTTAGTCCCGGTACCCCCTCCTGGTTCCGTGATGGCTTCTGCCTGTCGTAAACCTGACATCCTAGTCTTTGATGCAGACATCACTCATCACTGGAGTGTGTTCCGACGGGAATTTGAGCATTATGTTGCAATCGCCCACCCTGCTGTGGCCCCCGCTGTCAAGGCTTCCCTGCTGCTTAACCTGGCTGGTCCGGAGGTGCTCGAGCGTTCGGAGTCGTTCGTCTATGGACATGGTGAGAGTGTCCAAGACCCCGATTGCCTGATTGCTAAATTTACGGCGATGTGTGACCTTCCCACTAACCACATCTTAGCGCGTTTCAAACTGTTCTCCAGACGCCAGAACCCTGGGGAGTCTATTGACAATTTTGTGGCCGCGCTGCACCAGCTGGCTCGCCGATGTAACCTGCATGACCTGACCCCCGATACTTTGACCCGTGACATTTTAGTCTTTGGTCTGCGGGATGATAAGCTGCGCTCTGAGCTGCTGCGTAAGCCTGATCTGACATTCCATGAGGCGCTGCATGCCTCATGCGCCCTTCTCTTCGCCTCCCTCCCCGCTGCCTTCGTCGCCAAGGAGTTCTCCTGTCCGTAGCCCCCACCATGACCCGGCGTCCCCGCTTGTTCCTGTCGGGGAAGGAGGTGATGGCGAGGTGCGGACCCGGTCTGATCGCCTGGTCAGGCCGCCGGTCCGTTACGTCGATTAAGTGTGATCCTGTATCCCTGTGCTTTACTGTTTGCACTCACCCTGGCGCATGAGATGTGGTCGCCCTGTCACTCACTGTTTGTTTTGGTAGAGGAAGGATGTAGATGATATGTGTGTACAACTTTAATTGATAGTAACGATGTCCATGCTAACCACTCCCCCCACCATTTAGTATAATTGCAACCCACACGCCCCTAGCTCGCTCTCTGGTGTTCGTGACAGACCACGTACAGCCAGGGCTATGTATGACGTGTGCTTAATAAAAGTACTGAAGACTTTAAGGTGTCTTTGAGCCTTCTTCACAGTAATAGGGGACTCTATAGTTAGGGGGTCAGATTGGCGATTCTGTGGACGCAGTCCGGAGACCCGGATGGAAGTTTGCCTCCCTGGTGCCAGGCTCCGGGATGTGTCTGAACGTGTCCAAGATATCCTGAAAAGGGAGGGAGAGGAGCCTGAAGTCGTGGTACATATTGGTAACAATGACATAGGTAAAAAAAAGAGAAGAGATCCTGAAAGGAGAATTTAGGAAGTTAGGAAGAGAGTTAAGGAAAAGAACCGCAAACATAACAATCTCAGGATTACTTCCTGTGCCACGCGACAATGAGAGTAGGAATGGAGCAAGGTGGAGGATAAATGCCTGACTGAAGGACTAGTGCAGAGGGCAGGGATTCAGGTTTGTGGATCAATGGAACCTCTTTTGGGGAAGGAGTGACCTGTATAAAAAGGACGGGTTGCACTTGAACCCGAGGGGGACCAGTATCCTGGCAGGGAAATTTGCAAAGGCTACCGGGGGGACTTTAAACTAGACTGGTTGGGGGGAGGGACTCAAATAGAGAAAGCCAGTAGACAGGGTCTGAGGAAGGAGGCAGAGAAGGGAAGCTCTCAGACCCAACATGTGTGGGGTGGGGGGGGGGGGGGGGGGGGGGGGGGGGGGGGGGGGGGGGGGGGGGGGGGGGTGGGGGGGGGGGGGGGGGGGGGGGGGGGGGGGGGGGGGGGGGGGGGGGGGGGGGGGGGGGGGGAGGGAAGAAGAAAAAAATAATACACGGAGAATAAGAGGTGGTGGGTTTCCAGGGCAAAAATCAAAAGGGACCACTTCCAACATAATTGTACAAGGAGTAAGAGTGTTGTAAAAACAAGCCTGAAGGCTTTGTGTCTCAATGCAAGGAGCATTCGTAATAAGGTGGATGAGTTCAATGTGCAGATGTGCAGATAGCTATTAATGACTATGCTATAGATGGGATCACGGAGACATGGCTCCAGAGGGTCCAAGGCTGCGAGCTGAACATCCACGGATATTCAATATTCAGGAGGGATAGACAGAAAGGAAAGGAGAGGTGGGGTAGCGTTGCTGGTGAGGGAGGAGATAGAAAGGAAGGACATTAGCTTGGAGGATGTGGAATCGATACGGGTAGAGCTGCGAAACTCTAAGGAGCAGAAAACGCTAGTGGGTGTTGTGTACAGGCCACCTAAGAGTAATAGTGGTTGGGGATGACATCAAACAGGAAATTAGAAATGCGTGCAACAAGGGTAAAACAGTTATAATGGTTGACTTCAATCTACATATAGATTGGGTGACTCAAATGGGCAGGGGTGCTGAGGAAGAGGATTTTTTGGAATGTATGCGGGATAGTTTTCTAAACCAACATGTAGAGGAACCAACGAGAGAACAGGCTATTCTAGACTGGGTATTGAGTAATGAGGAAGGGTTAGTTATCAGTCTTGTTGTGTGCAACAGTGACCATAATATGGTTGAGTTCTTCATTAGGATGGAGAGTGACATAATTAAGTCCGAAGAAAGGGTTCTGAACTTAAACAAAGGTATGAGAAGTGAATTGGCCAAGATAGGCTGGCAAGTGATTCTTAAAGGGTTGGCAGTGGATGTGCAATGGAAGGTATTTAAAGACTGCATGGATGAACTACAACAATTGTTCATCCCAGTTTGGCAAATGAATAAATTGGGGCAGGTAGTGCATCAATGGATAACATGGGAAATCAGGGATAGTATAAAAACAAAAGATGAAGCATACAAATTAGCCAGAAAAAGCAGCCTACCAGAGGACTGGGAGAAATTCAGTTCAGCAGAGGAGGACAAAGTGCTTAATTAGTGTAGATGATATGTGTATACACCTTTAATTGATAGTGACGATGTCCATGCTAACCACCCTCCCACCAGTTAGTATAATTGTAACCCACACGCCCCTAGCTCCCTCTCTGGTGATCGTGACAAACCACGTACAGCTAGGGCCATATGATGTATGATTAATAAAGTAGTGAAGACCTTAAGGTGTCTGTGTACCTTCTCTACATGGCGTCAGAAGTTCTTCTTCCTGCATCCCCAGTCTATCGTGTTTTATTTTCTTAGTCCTAGTACCCCCTTCCTGTGCCGTGATGGCTTCTGCCTGTCGTAAACCTGACATCCTAGTCTTTGATGCAGACATCACTCATCGCTGGAGTATGTTCCAACATGACTTTGAGCATTATGTTACAATCGTTCACCCTGCTGTGGCCCCCGCGGTCAAGGCTTCCCTGCTGCTTAATCTTGCTGGTCCCAAAGCGCTTGAGCGATCGGAGTCATTCATCTATGGACAGGGTGAGATATCCAGGACCCGGTATGTCTGCTTGCTAAATTTACAGCGATGTGTGACCTTCCCACTAACCACATCTTAGAGCGTTTCAAACTGTTCTCCCGACCCCAAAACCCTGGGGAATCTATTGACAATTTTGTGGCCGTGCTGCGCCAACTGGCTCGCTGATGTGACATGCATGTCCTGACCCCTGATACTTTGACCCGTGACATCTTGGTCTTTGGTCTACGGGATGATAAGCTGCGCTCTGAGCTGCTGCGTAAGCCTGATCTGACATTCATTGATGCGTTGCATGCCTCTTGTTTAGCTGAGGCCGTCTCCTCCTCTGTACCTGACCCTGTGGTCCACGCAGCCAGTCTCGCTGGTTGCCAGTACAATGCTCCCCGGTGACAGAGGGCAAGCCCTTTGCCGGGCTTCAGACCGCCTCAACGATGTCGGAATTATAACTTTGCTTCACACTGTTCTAATGTGTGCCCGGCATTGGGGAAAACCTGTAATTTCTGCAACAAGCCCAACCACTTCTCGGCAGCATGCCGTTCCTGTGGGAACCCTGCACAGCCATAGACACGTGATGGTACCGCGTCTGGTTCCCATCTCCAGCATGATGAACTCCCCCCGTCTGACTCTGACTCTTCTCAGAGTGAGCTGAGTGTGTTTTCCTTGCGAGGTGCAGCTGCTCTGATAACGGGCCTGACTGTCCGAGTCACGGTGAATGGCATGGCCTTCTCTGCTAAGGTGGATACGGGGGCTGCTGCTAATGTTATGTCAACAAGCCTGTACAGGAAGATAAGAATTAATGAGCCTGTTTCCACAAACAGTGCTGTTTTGCATGCCTATGGGGGTGGCATACTTGTTCCTGTGGGGAGGGCCACTCTCCACTGCAAGGTGCTGAAGACCTCTCGGCCCCTTTCTTTCTTCCTGCTAGACAGTAAATGTGACCCCCTGCTCAGCGTGGAGGCCTGCCAGGACCTCGGATTGGTGAGCTTCCACAGCAATGTCCACCTGGTAGAGGCACCCCTGAATCCGCTGGCCGAATTCCCAGACCGGTTTGACTCGAAGCTGGGGAAGTTGCCCTGCAGCTAAAAGATTGCCCTCAATCCTGACATCACTCCAGTCATCCGTCCCCCGCACCATGTGCCCTTTGCCATGAAGGGCAAGGTCGAGATGGTGGCCACGGGCATCCTGAAGCCAGTAATGGACTCCACCCGGTGGGTTTCTACTATGGTTGTCGCTGCGGAAAAATACAAGAGCGAAATATGGATCTGCATCAACCCTAAGGACTTGAACTTGGCCATCAGGCGCCCGCACTATCCCATGCGGACAGTGGAGGATGTTGCTGCACAGGTCGGTCCTGCCACCGTGTTCTCGGTTCTTGATGCCAAGAGTTCGTTCTGGCAGATACCTCTAGATGAACGATCCTTGCACCTGACGACCTTCAGCACGCCCTTCGGCAGGTATTGCTTCCTCCGCATGCCTTTTGGGATCAACTCTGCCAGCGAGGTGTTCCAAAGGACCATGAAACAACTGTTTACTGGACTTCCGTGTGCCATCATTGTCAACGACATCCTGGTTTATGGCAAGAATGTCGCTGAGCACGACCACCACCTTTGCCAGGTGCTGCAGCGGGCCTGGGAGATCAACCTGAAGCTCAACCTGAAGAAGTGCCGATTCCGGGTCCCTGAGGTCACCTACGTGGGGCATGTCTTCACAGCATCGGGGCTGAAGCCCGACCCGCAGAAGACGGCCGCAATATCCGAGATGCCTACACCTGTGGACGTGCCTGGCCTACAGTGCTTCTTGGGCATGGTCAACTACCTGGGAAAGTTCATCCCCGACCTGAGTGAACTGAGTGCCCCTCTGCGGGATCTAGTGCAAAAGGACACTGCCTGGGTTTGGTTCCCGCAACACCAGAAAGCATTTGACACCCTCAAATCTAAGCTGATCAGCATGCCAACGCTGAAGTACTTTGACCTCCAGCGCCCCATCGTTCTCACATGTGATGCATCTAAGTTTGGCCTCGGGGCCGCCTGCCTGCAGATCCATGACGGGGTGCAACTGCCTGTGTCCTACGTATCCCGCACAATGATGACCGCTGAACAACACTATGCCCAGATTGAAAATGAGCTGCTGGCTGTTGTCTTTGCCTGCTCCAAATTCAAGAACTATATCCTGGGCACTTGCTTCACTGTCGAGACGGACCACCAGCCTCTGGTCACCATCCTCAACAAGCCGATACACATGGCCTCCTCCCAGCTCCAGCGCATGATGCTCCAGCTACAACGCTTCACTTTCACAGTGGTTTATCGCAAGGGCAAGGACATGTTTGTTGCTGACACGCTGTCTCGGGCGCCTCGTTTGAAGTTGACCAACTCCACTCACTCTCTTCCTCCGCGGTCATCGAGAAGTTCCACCGCCACTTTGCCACCTTCGGGTCACTGGCCAGCCTGCAGTCGGACAACGGCAGCCAGTTCACCAGTGCCGAGTTCCGCGCTTTTGCCGAATGATGGAACTTTCATCATTACACCAGCAGCCCGGAATACCCGCAGAGCAACGGACTGGCCGAGCGCGTGGTCCTCAGTACTAAACGATTGTTGGAACGTTGCCGCCTATCCCGCTCCGACATCTACCTGGCCCTGCTGAACCTCCGCAACATTTCCCGCGACCATGCCCTGGGCTCCCCGGCTCAGCGACTCATGTCCCGAGTCACGAGGCCCACGGTCCCAGTGTCTCAGCAGTCCCTGTCCCCCTCCGTCTTTAAACCTGCCTTGGTCCGGAAACGCATTGCCCAAAGACACGGTATACAGAAGCGTTCCCACGACAGGTCCTGCCGTGTCCTCCGCCCACTTCTCCCCGGCCAGGTCGTCCATATGAGATCCACTTTTGGCCGTTCCAAGCTGGCCGTGGTCGTCGGTTCTGCCGGTTCCCCTCGTTCGTACCTTGTCAACCACGACGGAAGGGTGTACCGCTAGTCCTGCCAGCATCTTCGGCACGTGAACGAGCCTCTCCCTCCCCCGGCGGCTCCGTATGCTCCCCCACTGCCACTGTGCCCAGTGCTTTGCCCATTCCATTGGGGTCACCCCTCCCCCCTCGTCCTCCTCCTGTCCACCTCCCGGCTGCAGTCCCACTTTCTCCGGCTTCCTCACCCTTCTCTTCGCCCCCCCCCCCCCCCCCCCCGATGCCTTCGTCGCCCAGGGGTTCTCCTGTCCGTAGCCCCCACCATGCCCCGGCGTCGTCCCCACTTGTTCCCGTCGGGGAAGGAGGTGATGGCGAGGTGCGGACCCGGTCTGGTCGCCTGGTCAGGCCGCCGGTCCGTTACGGCGATTACGTGTGATTCTGTATTCCCGTAATTTACTGTTTGCATTTACCCTAGCGCATGAGACGTGGTCGCCCTGTCACTCACTGTTTGTTTTGGTAGAGGAAGGATGTAGATGATATGTGTATACACCTTTAATTGATAGTGACGATGTCCATGCTAACCACGCCCCCACCAGTTAGTATAATTGTAACCCACACGCCCCTAGCTCTCTCTCTGGTGATTGTGACAGACCACGTACAGCCAGGGCTATATAATGTACGATTAATAAAGTAGTGAAGACCTTAAGATGTCTGTCTACCTTCTCTACAATTAGGAAAGGGAAAATAGATTATGAAAGAAAACTGGCAGGGAACATAAAAACTGACTGCAAAAGTTTTTATAGATATGTGAACAGAAAGAGATTAGTTAAAACAAATGTATGTCCCTTGCAGTCAAAAACACGTGAATTGATCATGGGGAACAAGGATATGGCAGACCAATTGAATAACTACTTTTGTTCTGTCTTCATTAAGGAAGACATAAATAATCTGCTGGAAATAGCAGGGGACCTGGGGTCAAATAAGGTGGAGGAACTGAGTGAAATCCAGGTTAGCTGAGAAGTGGTGTTGGGTAAATTGAATGGATTAAAGGCCGATAAATCCCCAGGGCCATATAGTCTGCATCCCAGAGTACTCAAGGAAGTAACCACAGAAATAGTGGATGCATTAATGATAATTAGTGATAAATTAGATTCTGAAGTAGTTCCTGAGGATTGGAGGGTAGCTAATATAACCCCACTTTTTAAAAAAGGAGGGAGAGAGAAAACGGGGAATTACAGACCAATTAGTCTAACATCGGTAGTGGGGAAACTGCTAGAGTCAGTTATTAAAGATGGGATAGCAGTATATTTGGAAAGTGGTGAAGTCATTAGACAAAGTCAGCATGGATTTACGAAAGGTAAATCATGTCTGACGAATCTTATAGTATTTTTCGAGGATGTAACTAGCAGAGTGGATAAGGGAGAACCAGTGGATGTGTTATATCTAGACTTTCAGAAGGCCTTCGACAAGGTCCCACATAAGAGATTAGTATACAAACTTAAAGCACACGGTATTGGGGATCAGTATTGATGTGGATAGAGAACTGGCTGCAGACAGGAAGCAAAGGGTAGGAGTAAACGGGTCCTTTTCAGAATGGCAGGCAGTGACTAGTGGGGTACCGCAAGGCTCAGTGCTGGGACCACAGCTATTTACAATATATATTAACGATTTGGATGAGGGAATTGAATGCAACATCTCCACGTTTGCGGATGACACTAAGCTGGGTGGTACTGGTAGGTGTGAGGAGGATGCTAGGAGGCTGCAAGATGATATGATAGGCTGGGTGACTGGGCAAATGCATGGCAGATGCAGTATAATGTGGATAAATGTGAGGTTATCCACTTTGGTGGCAAAAACAGGAGGGTAGACTATTATCTTAATGGTGGCAAATTAGGAAAAGGGGAGAGGCAATGAGACCTGGGTGTCATGGTACACCAATCATTGAAAGTAGGCATGCAGGTGCAGCAGGCAGTGAAGAAGGCAAATGGTATGTTAGCATTCATAGCAAAAGGATTTGAGTATAGGAGCAGGGAGGTTCTACTGCAGTTGTACAGGGTTTGCGTGAGACAACAGATGGATTATTGCATACAGATTTGGTCTCCAAATCTGAGAAAATCCATTCTTGCCATAGAGGGGGTACAGAGAAGGTTCGCCAGACTGATTCCTGGGATGTCAGAACTTCCATATGAGTAAAGACTGGATACATTTGGCTTGCACTCGCTAGAATTTAGAAGGCTGAGGGGGGATCTTATAGAAACTTACAAAATTCTTAAGGGGTTGGATATGCTAGATGCAGGAAGATTGTTCCCGATGTTGGGGAGGTCCAGAACAAGGGGTCACAGTCTAAGGATAAGGGGGAATTGCTTTATTACCAAGATGAGGAAAAACATTTTCACACAGAGAGTGATGAGTCTCTGGAATTATCTGCCACAGAAGGCAGTTGAGGCCAGTTCATTGGCTATATTTAAGAGGGAGTTAGATGTGGCCCTTGTGGCTAAAGGGATCAGGGGGTATGGAGAGAAGGCAGTTACAGGATACTGAGTTGGATGATCAGCTATGATCATATTGAATGGCGGTGCAGTCTCGAAGGGCCGAATGGCCTACTCCTGCACCTATTTTCTATGTTTTTATGTTTCTATGTTTCTATATGCAGATAATTCTAATGCTGCTCCTTTACGAAGATGACATAAAGAAAATAAGAACAATAACATACTGAGAGTGAGCAACATTCATTATTCTCCTAATATTTTTAATAGTGTAGATCAAGATGAGAATGCAAATCCTTTAAATGTTTTAGATTTGCTTATTTATAAATATCTACAATATTGTGATAGAGACTGAAAGCAACAAAATGGCTATCAGAAGGAATTAATTACATGCTTTATATTTATCCTATATTTTAAATTAGATATTTTTGGTAATGTCAAAGAGAGGTTATTCCAGTCAGGCAGTGTTCTAGTTGCTATCTAGAGGTCACTAACAGTCTCAGTTAGCTTTAACCTTGAAAAGGCACTTGCTATAAATCTGAAAAATTAGTAAGTATAAGTAAAGATAAACTTTATGGAGACTTTCCTACCTACTCACCTTTTTACACGGTGGGATTATACTAAATAGTGGGGTGGGGGTCGATAACATGGAACCGTATGCATGCATTTACGGGAAAGAGAGCACAGGAAAGGTTATGTTTTAAACTTATATGGCAGGGGCATGGGAACCAATGCAGGGAGATGAGGGCAGAAGCAAAGGTTAGAAGGGAGAAAAAGAAAAACAAACCTGACAGCTTTGTGCCCTCATGCGAGGAGCATTCGTAATAAGGTGGTTTAATTGAATATGTAGTTATTTGTTAATGGATATGATATATGTTGGGATTTCCTCACTGAACAGACCCCAGTCTGTGCGGGTTGGAAACAACACTTCTAACATCATCTCTCTGAGCACCGGCTTCCCTCAGGGATGTGTCCTGAGTCCACTGCTGTTTACTCTGATGACCCTTGACTGTTGTGCCAGGTTTAGTACAAACCACTTCATGAAGTACACAGATGACACAACAATGGTGGGCCTTATCCAGGACGACAATGAACTGGCTTACAGGGAAGAGGTGAAACAACTGGTGGACTGGTGCAACACAAACAATTTGATCCTGAATGTCAGAAAAACAAAGGAGGTCATCGTCGACTTCAGGAAAAACCAGCACAGTCACACACCACTTCACATTAATGACAGCGATGTGGAGTTGGTCAGTAGTACTAAGTTCCTGGGGGTGCATATCACTTAACAGTCTGACCTGGTTCAGAAAACATCACATCATTAGTTAAGAGAGCGCAGCAGCAGCTGCACTTTCTGCACCGGATGAGAAGAGCTCACCTCCCCATCCCGTCCTCACCACTTTCTACAGGGGCACCATAGAGATCATTCTGACCAGCTGCATCTCTGTACTGGTTTGGGGACTGTAAAGCCTCTGACTGGAAGTCCGTGCAGAGAGCGGTGAGTACAGCTGAAAAAATAATCGGGACTTCTCGCTCCTCATTCGGGGACATTGCGAGCATACGTGCTTGTCTAAGGCCAGCAGTATTATAAAAGGACCCCTCACATCTCCATCATGGACCTGTTCATTCTGCTGCCCTCGGGCAAAATATATCGTAGCATAAGGAGCAGAACAGCCAGGTTTTTGCATCAGCTTCTTCCCCCGAGCCAACAGACTCTTAAATGCCTGTAATGGGCTGCCACCATTATCTATTTTATCCTTTTATCCATTTTATCTTTTTATCCATTTTATCCTTTGTTATTTTTGTGTTGCACGGGGAGCCAGATGCAAACGAAATTTCGTTGAGAATTGCATTTACAGATGTATTTCTGAAATGACAATAAAGTTTTGATTGATTGATTGATTGATCGATTGATTATGGAGACATGGCTCCAGGGTGACCAAGGCTTGGAGCTAACATGCGGGGTATTCAATATTCAGGAAGGATTCAGGTGGGGGTGGCGTTTAAAGTGGTTAAAGTGGAGATTAATACAATAGTAAGGAGAGATATTAGCTTGGATGCTGCAGAATCTGTATGGGTAGGATTGCGAAATAACCAAGGGGCAGAAAATGCTTGTTGTAGTTGTATACAACCACCAAACAGCAGCAGGGAGGTAGGGGATAGCATCAAAATGAAATTAGAGACGCATGTGGCAAAGATAAAGGAATTATCATGGGTGACTTTAATCTACATATAGTTGTGCTAACCAAACTGGGGAGAAGGAATTTTTGGAGTGTATACGGAAGGTTTTTCCATGACAATATGTAGAGGAACCAACTAGAGGGCAGGCCATTCCTACACTGGGAATTGTGTAACGAGGAAAGATTAGTTAGCAATCTTGTTGTGCAAAGCCCCTTGGGCCCAGTGACCCATAAATATGGTGGAAATCTGCATTAGGATTGGAGAATGACACAGTTCGTTCAGAGATAGGGTCCTGAACTTAAAGAAAGGTAACTTTGATGGTATGAGATGGGAAGGGCTAAGATAGACTGGCAAATGATATCTAAAAAAAATGTTGACAGTGGATATCATGGGTGTTCATGGTACACCAGTCATTGAAAGTAGGCACGCAGGTGCGCGGCAGAGAAGAAAGCGAATGGTATGTTAGCAACCTATCCCATCCATGTACCTGTCCAACTGTTTCTTAAACGATGGGATAGTCCCAGCCTCAACTACGTCCTCTGGCAGCTTGTTCCATATACTCACCACCCTTTGTGTGAAAAGTTACCCCTCGAATTCCTAATAAATCCTTTTCCCGTCACCTTAAACAATGTCCTCTGGTCCTTGATTCCCCAACTCTGGACAAGACTCTGTGAATCTACTGATCTATTCCTCTCTCATGATTTTGTACACCTCTTTACAATCACTCACATCCTCTTGCACTCGAAGGAAAAGAAACCCAGCCTACTCGACCTCTCCCTATAGCTCATACCTTCTAGCCCTGGCAACATCCTTATAAATCTTTTCCGAACCCTTTCCAGCTTGATAATATCTTTCCTATAACATGGTGCCCAGGACTGAACACAATATTCTAAATGCGGTCTCAACAACGTCTTATACAATTGCAACATGACCTCCCAACTTCTATACTCAATACTCAGACGGATGAAACCTATCACTTTATAACATCCCCATACGTTGATGCTCTCTGAATGTGCAACAAATATTGTACAACTTGAATAATACTTTAATTTATTCTGGATTTTACATTTGACCATGCATAAATTATTTTTTCTTGTATGGTGCAACAATGAGCCAATGATGAAACTGGCGCAGATTCTCTACTTTGTGGGGTAGCCCAGTGGCACTGCCTCACAATGCCAGAGACTCGGGTTTGATCCCGACCATGGAAGCTGTCTGTGCGCTGTGTGCCTGTTCCCCCTGTGAATGTGTGGGTTTCCTTCTAGTGTCCTTCCTCCCTCATTCCCAAAGACGTGTGGGTTTGTTGGTTAATTGGCCTCTATAATTTGCCATTAGTGTAGAGGGAGTGGATGCGAAAGTGGATATCATCGAACTAGAGTGAATGGGTGATTGATATCAGTGTGGGACATGTGGGCCAAAGGGCCTGTTTCCATGATGTATGTCAAAACTAAACTTTGGCACCAATACATTGAATCATTTTGATGTAATGTGTGGGATTGAACATTTCAGTAAAGCATTTTAATTATAAAGAACTTTTAAGAGGCTCTGTTTACTTTAAGACACTAGATGAAAGACTAGCTCGCACGTGGAGTCAAAGTAAGGAAGAACAATATGGGAAAAGTATAGGATCTTTATCATAATTTGTGTAGCATTGGTAACAAATAGATAAGTTAGTACAAATGGAAATAAATGGGTAGGATCTGGTGGCAATTGCAGAGAAGTGATTGCAACACAAATTCCCCGAGGCCAGGAATGGATATTCATGATATTTGCCATTTTGGAAGGACCAGATAAAAAGAGTAGAATACTATAGTGGCGAGAAAAAGATATTGGCTTGGAAGCACAGATAGATGATTTTACTTCGGAGTCACGTGAGTGACTACGTGAATAGAAGCCCGTACAGCCGTTGGTGCGTCATGACGTCAGACGCTGGTGCAGTCGGGCGGTTGGAGCAGCAGCGCTCCTCCGAGCGGTAAGTTTAAACCGCGGGTTATTCGAAGAGCTGGAGAATTCGGCGGGTGCAGCAGCATCTAAGGTGCGAAGGAGATGGGCGACGTTGCGGGTCGAGAACCCTTCTTCATACTTCACCCTCGATTCTCCAGCATTTGCAGTTCTTCGTTAAACAAGTTTAAAAGGTAAGGTTTCTTAAAAATTTTACCGCATGTTCAATTTCTGCGACGGTTTGGGTAGAGAATGTTGCAGAAAGGGAAGAAGTGTCGGTGAGGCGCTCCGGGGGTAGAAAGGAAAAGTGGCAGGAGAGTGTTGAGACATGGAGGGCCCGTCTGGTACACCTGGTCCGGTGCTGGGCTACACAGCCAGTGGTTTTGCGGACCCACTGCCGGGGGGCAGTGGAGGCTTGTCAGTAGGGTGGAAGGCCACTGGCAGTCTCTGTGGCCGTAAATGAGTCGGGCCTGGAGGTTATACCCTCATAGGAGAGTCCGTTTTGCTCACGCTCTCCCACGTCGCGATTCTATTTCAAAAGAATGCTCGACAGGACCAGCTCCGTGGGGAGGAGTGGTGCCCAAGCCAGGCTGATGGAGAGCTTGTGCTAGCAGCACCTGTTTCAGGGCTGCAGAATATCCTGCCTGTGAGGAGAATGTTTCCAGCTCCGTGAGGAGGAGTGGTGCCCAAGCCAGGCGATGGAGAGCTTGTGCTAGCAGCACCTGTTTCAGGGCTGCAGAACTATCCTGCCTGTGAGGAGGAAGTTCTATCCAGGGCAGTTTTGCTGACACTGTTTCTATGCTGGGGGTGAGAGCAGTAAAGGTGTTCGGTTGGAGGTAATTCCGAACATTGCTGGGAAGTTTGCTGAGTGTAGAGGCAGGAAAGGCGATTGATGTAGAATTGGCCGAAGCCATTCAGTATATGCTCTCCCATCAGTTGCAGGAGCTAGCTATGGATGAAGTAGCAAAGAACTATAAAGCTCCTGTTAATTGTGATCTCCTGAAAGGTACGGTGGTTAATCACCAAATTTGCATAGATGGGTTTGCCTGCTAGGGCCCAGGAGATGAAGTTTTAAAAAAGTGCTTAAACTGTTGTCAGCAGGTATTACAGCTGTGGTGAAAGTTATTGATACAAATGATATGGTTGAAGCACACCAGGATGAACTGGGACTCCTTTGTAATGCATTTTGAAATTAATAATAACGGGAGGGCTGCTATTAGGCCAGTGCTAACCCGAATTTTGGCGAGTTGTGCAAACCGACCAGTGTACCACCACGAATCTGTTGTTTGGTGGTAACCTTGCAAAAAGGGTCAAAGACTATTATGAGGTTTGTTATAACCATGGCCCTCATTAAGCCAGCTGGAAGCAAGGCAAAAAAGGTTCTCTACAAGTAGTCGAGGACAACAAGGCCGCAAGGAAGATGCTGGTAAGGAATATAACATTGACAGATGATGAATTAACTGATGTTCCTGTTCAAATTGGGAAGGTTAAAATTGTTCTCAAACAATGGCAGCAGTTGACATCAGATGTTCATACTTAGTGTATTGAAGGGGTGAAAAATTGGATTTTAACTATAAGGACAGTCTACTAATCAACATTTTCCTAGTCATAAACTTATTTTTCAGATGAGGAAAATGTGCTTATTCAAGCAGAGATTCAGTCGTTTACATAAGAAGGGTAATTGCGTCTTATCTGTCTATCAAAGTCAACAATTTCTGTCCAAGTATATTTCCCAATCTAAAAAGACTGGGGGATGTACAATTATTCTGGATTTATCGAACAAATTGTTTGTTATAGGCATTTCAAAAATGGAGACCTTTTACCACGGGGAACCATTGATTTAAAGAATGCGTATTACGCAGTGTCTATTCATGGTGATATAGAAAGATATTTGAATTTATTTGGATGACTGAGCTGTGGCAATTCAGGACATTGCCGATGGGATTAACTTCAGCTCCTAGGTTATTTACTAAATTGGTTAAAACCTGTGATAGCATTACTTAGAGCTCATGGGCATGTGGTAATGGCCTATTTAGATGATATTCTGATTGTTGGAAAGACTCATGCTGAAACCCAATCATCAGTTTCAGTTGTTAAAATCACTTTTGAACAAATGGGATCTGTTATACACCCAGATAAATCTAAATTATCACCAGTCCAAATTATTGATTATCTGGGATTTACCATTAATTCCAATTCACATGTTGGTAACTTTGCCCAGGGATAAATTGAATCAGTTTAATTGAGGACTGTGTTAATCTCGTTGGAGAACAACGGCCTTCGATTAGACAAGTAGCCAGTTTTATTGGGAAGTTGTTGCAGCCTTTCCAGCTGTGCAGTATGGTCCTCTGCATTATCAACAATTACAACCATCAAAGGACAGGCACTGAGAAATACAAAGGGGCCATTTTTGAATAGGCCTATGCAGTGGTCAGCTGGGGCGATTGCTGACATACAATGGTGGATAGTTTACATGTTTCAAAAAATTTAAGGAAGGTTTGGTGGAATCACCGTCACTGATATTACAGATTGATGTAAGTGCACTGGGTTGGGGTGCAACAGATATGTCTTCTAGTTGTGGATGCAGATGGAATGTGGATGAGACATCGCTTCCTCAATTAAGAGGGATTAATTATTTAGAGTTGTTGGGCACCTGGTATGGGCTCAAAGCTTATTGTTCTACAAGGAGGGATCTGCATGTGCAGGTCAGATTGACAACACCACAGCAGTGGCATATGTAAACCACATGGGTGGGAGTTAAGTCACAGTCTTGTGATAGACTGGCTAACCAGATTTGGAGCTGTGGTATTGACCAAAATATCTGGCTTTCAGCACTTTTATTTGCTAGGAAGAGGTCACATCAGTTTAATGACAACATTGAATGGATGTTAAATCAGGATGTATTTAACCAAATGATTGATCAGTATGCATTTGCCAGATATTGACATGTTTTCATCTCGATTAAATCATCAGTTACCTAGATATGTTTCATGGTAACCAGATGTTGGGGCAGTAGCAGTGGATGCATTTTCGCTGCATTGGGGGAAATGTTTGTGTATGTATATCCTTCATTCTGTCTCATCAGCAGATGTTTGCAAAAGATCAAGGAGGACTCCGCTTCAGGGTATTGGTAGTGCCAGATTGGCCTACACGAGCATGGTTTTCCCGTTTGTATTACAAATGGCTAGGGAGCCTTACATGCTTATGCCCAAGAATAAAATCTACTGGTAAATCCAGTCACTGGGGGTATCAACATCCTTTATAGGATCGTATTGATCTGTTAATTTGCAGATTTTAAGGTGGCCATACTGGGAGAGGACTGTCTCATCGGACGTGGATGTTCTCACGTCGGCCTGCAGGGATAGTACACAGCAGCAATATATCACCTATATAAGGAAGTGGGAGAAATTCAGCCTACAGCAGGATATTGTATATCACACTGCAGGGATCACGGATGTATTGGAGTTTTCAACTCTTTATTTTGACCAAAAAATTAAGTTACAGTGCGATTAATTCAGCCAGAAGTGCTCTGTCTTCTTATTTACCTATGAATGCAGAATTGCATACAGTAGGGACACATCCATTAGTTCACGATTCATGAAGGAGTTATCAATTCTAATCCTCCTAAACCCAGGTATGCCGGGATTTGGAATGTGAGTGAGGTTCTTATGGTTCTTCGCCAGTGGGCTCTGGTTACAAGCCTATCTATAGCCAAATTAACTATGAAGGTGGTCATGCTTATGGTGTTGGTTTCAGCCCAACGTGTACAAACATTGCAAAAGCTTCGGCTAGATAGAATGCATGTGTCGGCTGATGCCATTATATTTTATGTCTATGATTTGCTTAAACATAATAAAAGAGGCATGACAGGATGTAAGATTGTGTTTTCAGCATACCCCGCAGATGATCGCTTCTGTATAGTCTCACATTTATCTCGTTACATTGAGATTACTAAACCTCTGAGAGGAACAGAGTTGGCTTTGTTTATTAGTCATAAAAAACCACACAGTAAGGTGCCGGTGCAAACGATTTCAAGGTCCTCGCGGCCGCAGGATGGTCCAGTGAGCTAACTTTTCAGAGGTTTTATCACAAGCCGATTTCAAGCTCGGGTATTTGCTGATTCTGGTGTCAGTAACTGTTACATTTTTTCCCTGAGTTAGAGGGGTTTGTTATGATTTGTTTGTAAATAAACTGTTATTTCATTTAACAAATGTATTACTGATGCATGATTGATTGTTAACGACTTTTGAGTCAATCCAGGCAGTGTGAACGTCGGATTTGAGTCTGCGGCGTGAATTCACAGTGCTTTGAAGTCTTCACGTAGTCACTCACGTGACTCCGAAGTAAAATAGTAAAGATTAAACGAGAATTTACCAGTTTGAAGTTTGATCTTATTTTATGAGGAGTCGAGTTGAGGGACTACGTGCCCTCCGCTCCCACCCTCATAGATCTCATCTGGTAGTTCTAGTTTTATCATCTTACCGTTATACTTCGGTCATTGTTAGCTGTGAATTCATTCCGCTGCTTTGAATATTGACGCACCAACGGCTGTACGGGCTTCTATTCACGTAGGCCCTCAACTCGACTCCTCATAAAATAAAGATCAAACTTCAAACTGGTAAGTTCTCATTTAATCTTACTATTAATTTAGGTAATCATAAGAAATCTGTGGATATTTTTAAGGCAGATATAGACAAATTCTTGATTAGAATGGGTGTCAAGGTTTATGGGGAGAAGGCAGAAAAACGGGATTAGGAGCCACAGATCAGTCATGATTGAATGGTGGAGTAGACTCGATGGCCTGAATGGCCTAATGCTAATCCTATAGCATGAACTTGTGAAATGGTGAGGTTAGAAAACCCTAGTGCAAGTACCTATAACAAAACTTGCAATTTAAGAGAATTAATCGAGAACGACAGGTGGTCAAAAATAAAGATACTGCAATAATCATAGGACATTTTAATTATCATGTTGATTGGACAAATAAAATTGGCAAAGATGATCTTGAAGATTTGACATTGAAGAACTAACCACGGATCAACCCATTTTAGATCTGCTGTTGTGTAAAAAAACAGGTTTAATTGTTGATCCTACACTAAAGGATCCTTAGGAATAGTAAATTATGGCTCAGTAGAATTTCATCTTCAGTTGAGTGAAAGAAACCTGTGTCTGAAACTGGTGTCCTACATCTAAATGAAGGTAGTTAAATTGGTCTGAGGATAGAGTTGGCCAAAGTTAATTGATAAAAAAGATTAAAGGGTAAGAAAATACCAACACTGGCAAAACGCCTGAAAGTAGCAAAATATTTTTTTCCTTGAGAGGAGTGACTTAAGAATCAATAATACGAATAAATAAATGGCAGAGATTCTAAACATTTATTCTAGATTATTTTCATGGTACGAAACAAAAAGTATAAGACAAATAACAGATTATCAAGGGGCAATAGAGAAGGAAGAACTTAAAACAAGCTTATCATTAGAAAAAAGCACTGGGCAAACTAATGGGGCAAAATGCCGATTAAACTTCTGAATGTGCATCCTGGATCTTAAAGGAAGTGGCTGCGTAGACAGTGAAGCATTGATTGTAAGCTACTGAAAATCTCTGGATTTTGGAGAGGTCCTGGAGGATTGGAAAACCACAACTCCAGTAAAACTATTCAAGAAGGAAGAGAGACGGAAAGTGCGAAGTTGGAGGTTTGTTAGTCTAACATGCTGAAACTTGCTGGAATTGATTATTGTAGAGGTAACAACCAAACTTTTAGAAAATCACAAGATAATCACAAGAGTATAAATAGAGTTTTATGATTATTATTTGAGGATGTGTTAAACTGTGAAGGGGAACTAGTAGAAGCAGTCTGCTTGGATTTTTAGAAATTTGCAATATGTTGCCTATAGCAGATTATATACAAGATAAGAGCACATGGAATTTGGGGGTAATACATTGGCATAAATAAGGCAGTGGCTAACAAACAGGAAAAATAATCAAGAAAAGAGCATCATTTTTGGATAAGCAATCAATAAGAAGGGGGATCGGTGCTGGGGCCTCAATTATTTACAATCTGTATTCCTGACTTGAGTGAAAGGACAGAATTTACTATAGCCATATTTCCTCATGATGAAAATATAGATAGTCTAGTAGTTTGTGAGGAACAATCTACAAAGGAATAAAGATAGGTGTAATGAGTGGAAATGTAGTTGGCAATTAGAACACAGGAGAGTACAGCACTGGAACAGGCCCTTCGACCCTCAATGTTGGTGCTGAACATAATGACAAGTTAATCTCTGCCTGTAAAATCTTTGACCTCGGAATCAGCTCCCCTTCTGCCACTGGATCCTCAAATTTCTGACACACAGACATTGCTCAGTGAGGATAGGTGTCAACACCCCCTCCGCAATAACTCTTAACACCAATGCCCCATAAGGATGTGTTGTCAGTTCCCTACTACACCTTATTTACACTCACGACTGCACAGCCAAATTTGGCTCTAACTCCATCTACAAGTTTGGCAGATGACACCACTGTAGTGAGTCAAAATCATCAGACAATGAGACACGGCATACAGGAAGAAGATGAAGAACTTAGTGACATGGTGCCAGGAAAGTAACTTCTCCCTGAATGTCAGCAAGATGAAGGAGCTAGTTATTGACTCATGAAGCATGATGGAATACATACCCCCAATCAGCATTAATAGTGCAGAGGTGGAAATGGTTAAGAGCTTCACGTTCCTTGAAATTAATATTATCAATGATCTGTTGTGGACCAACCACATTGATGCAACAGCCAAAAAGGTACACCAATCCTTCTACTTCATGAGGAAGATTTCCTCCAAATTTGGATTAATTTCCAGTGACTGTTCAAAATTTTCTACAGATGCATCATAGAAAGCACACCTTCGGTTGCATCGCAGCTTGGTTTGGGAACTGCTCTCCCCAAGACCGCACAAAATTGTAGAGTTTGTTGATGTTTACTCAGTCCATCACAAGAACCAGACTCACCTCCCACACCAACTATACCAGGCTGCTTAGAAAAAATAGCCAGCATAATCAAAGACATCCCACCCCGATCATTCCTCCTTCTTCCCCCCTGTCTGTCAGAAGATGCAGAAGCTTGAAAGTGTACCGCACCAGACTCAGAAACAGCTTCTTCTCCTCCTTCAGAACACGCCTTCCATGTTAGGGTACTGTTCGAATCACCGAACGGGTGGCATAGTGGTGCAGCGGTAAAGTTGCTACATTAATGCCCAGAGCTCGGGTCGATCCTGACTATGGATGCTGTCTGTTACAGAGGTTGCATGTTGTCCCTGTGAGTATGTGGTTTTCTCTGTGTGCTTTGTTTCCGTTGTAGACTCCAAAGACGTGTATGGTTGTAGGTTAAATGGCTTGGGTAAAATTATAAATATCCCTAGTGGGGTGTGTAGATAGTATTAGTGTATGGGGACCGCTGGTTAGTGCAGACTCAGTGGGTTGAAGGTTTTGGTTTCCTGGATGTCAGGACTTTCATATGAAGAAAGACTGGATAGACTTGGCTTGTACTCGCTAGAATTTAGAAGATTGAGGAGGATCTTATAGAAACTCAAAATTCATAAGGGGTTGGACAGGCTAGATGCAGGAGATTGTTCCTGATGTTGGGAAATTCAGAACAAGGGTCACAAGTTTAAGGATAAGGGGGAAATCTTTTAGGACCGAGATAAGACAAAAAAATATCACACAGAGAGTGGTGAATCTCTGAATTCTCTGCACAGAAGGTTTTGAGGCCACTTAATTGGCTATATTTAAAGGGAGTTAGATGTGGCCCTTTGTGACTAAAGGGATCAGGGGTATGAAAGAGACAGTACAGGATACTGAGTTGGATGATCAGCCGTGATCATATTTGAATGGTGGTGCATGCTCGAAGGCGAAATGGCCTACTCCCAGCACCTATTTTCTATGTTTCTATGTTTTCTATGTTTCTATTTACCACACTGTGCCTCTAAACTAAATTAATCTATACTCCCATTGAGAATAAGGGTTTGTATAAGGAACTGAGCGCACCACAATGTGCTACAATGCGCTGTAGAGCTATCTTCTGCACTCCTAAATCTTATCCTTACTCTATCTATTGAACTGATTATGTCTAAGCATGGTACAATAAGATCTATTTGGATAGTATACCAAACAAATGTTTTCAATGTGCCTTGGTACATGTGACAATAGTAAACCGAAACCTAAACACGTTTGTTTTGGTGCTGTCTAATTTAATAGATGAGATTAACACATTTACAACAAAATGAGATAAAAAGCAATTTGGAATGGGAACTATTAGAATGTAACTTCTCACTTATTAATAACTTATCCAAACAGATGCATTATAAATAAAATAAAATTGTCAAATTCAAGTGCAATAGATAAGGCCCACGGGGAAGATAGAAAGCACAGAATATATTTCACAGCATTGTAGTACATCATTGTGTCAGTTGAACAGCCTTGATTTGCACACTGTCATAGACATTCCTCTGCTCCCTCCATTCCCTCCTTTCTATACATTTTAAAAACCAGTTCAGCTCAAGACCCAATGTACAATAAAATGATTAACTCTCCACAGAATACTGGCAGACATGCTATGTACTTCTGAATTTTCTCTTTTTAATTCATTTTTCCAGCATCCGCTTTTTCTCCAGTGTGGAAAATTAATGTACTTTACTTCCTCCAGTGAAATATTGCAAACAAATAATAGATACTAAAGAGTATAGAAAAAAATTATAACTGTCTAAGCTATAATTAGAGCCATTGAAATCTGAAGTGACAACATATAATGACTAAACGGTGCATGTGAAAAACAAAGACAGTGGCAAATTTAGGAGAGATGTAAGCACAATGTGGAAAGATAAAAAAACTAACAATAAAGCAGCAATACCACAATATTTATGCCTACTCCATAATCGGAATAGATTACTAGAACAATTTATGTTAGCACACAACTATACGTAACAACAAGAGAGAGCTAGATAAGGCTCTAAAAATAGTGGAGTCAGGGATATGGGCAGAAGGCAGGAACGGGGGATGAATCAGCTATGATCACATTGAATTGCGGTTGCTGGCCTGAAGGGCCGAATGGGCCTACTCCTGCACCTATTGTCTATTGTCTATTGTCTATTGTCTATTGTCTATTGTCTATTGTCTATTGTCTATATTTTGCCTATTCTATTCTGTTTCTGCTTTTATAAATAATTATACACCATTTTTTACCACATTTGTTTATGACGTGATTAAGATGACCATATTTGCAGTCACATTTTCGGATGATGCTAAAAATAGAGTAGATGCTAAGTTATGAGGAAGACACAAATATGTGGATTAGTGAAATCAGTGGGTACAAAGTTGACAGTTTGAGGAAATGTGAGACTAACTACTCTGGAAAGGTAGATTGAAAATGAAAGTAGTTATTTTTAATGGAGTTAGACTACTGAATAATCGGACTTCGGATTGCACTTCGGAACCAAGACTTGTTTAGATACCTCCAACTGAGAGATTATTACAATAAAAAAGTAAAAAAGGGAGGCACTAGAAGAAAATAATCCAATGATAGAAGTGATAGTTAATGCATATCATCAAAAAAACATTAAGGATTATTTCTAAACCTTTATCATAGTTTAATGGAATGTCAAGCTAAAACTACATTTTATGTAAAAAATTTAAGTGGGAAAGGAATTAAACATTACAATCTCAGAAGCAGAATGGCATCATATGTGTGTAACACTACAGACATCCACTAATACACAATAATGGAGAGAATTTAATTGGAAATTTTTGATTTTGTTTTCTTTATTACGCCTAACATAAAAAGCAAGCAATTTCTAACAGCAGCAAATATGCTGGAGGCACTGTGGCCAAACAGACACAAATCTTGCACATATATCTTCTGGAGTTGCCCAAAAATAGAATCATTTTGGACAGAGTGAATTCAGAATTAAGGGAGGTATTAAGATATATAGTCTCCAAGGCGTATTCCATTTTATACCTGGTAATAATAACTACAGTGGTGCTGAAGGAAGATCAGTACTTGGTTAAAATCCTACTCACAGCTGGCAGAAAGCCCATTTTACTTCGGAGTCACAGTGAGTGACTACATGAAGAAGCCCCGCCAGGCACATGTGCGTCATTACGTCCGACGCATGGCGCACCGACGGGCTGGAGAGCCACAGCTCCACAAGCGGTAAGTAGCAACCACAGGTTAAGTCAATGTTAAACCTTCCCTGCGAGTATTTTAAACTCTGTAAGTCTGGCTTGGGAACCAGCGAGAGTTAGTGGTATGGAGGGTGTTGTAATGTAACTGCCGAAGTAGGTGCGGAATGCGCGGGGACCGTGGTTACCGCTTATAGATCGGGTCGGGAGATAACAGCTGCGCTAATGCCGGCTCCGCGATTACCGCTTATAGATCGGGTTGGGAGATAACGGCTGCGCTAATGCCGGCTCCAATACCGGCTACTGTTTCTACCGGCAGCTCAACTTCCACCATCAGTTCCAGTGCTTGAGGGGCACAGAGGCCACTCCACCATGGAGGAAGACTAAAAGAAAGTACTCCCAGGCCCATCTTATCTGATGGGTATGATGATGTGGAAGACTCCCCTCTTTTTAATAAAGCTAAGGGGATGGCTCAACCAAATGGAGAAATGCTCCAAACTTAAATGAGCCATGTAAAATCTCTCCAGCACCTTGTTTAGGGCTGGAAGAGACCTCCCTAGAGCAAGGACTCAGGAGAGCCAGGGCAGGTGGGTAGATCTGACCCTGAAGTTGGTGTCACTGCTTTTGGGCACACACCAAAGCACATGAGCCATGCTCCAGGTGTCCTGGACGTAGCGAGATATTTTTGCTATTCCGGAAGGGACTGGTGAGGCCATGGAAGAAAACCCTGGCGGCAATGTTAATTACATGGCTTCTCAGCAGCTCCAGGATACAATTATGGAAGAAATGGGCCACCAGATATAAAACACCTGTGAATTGTGCATCGCTCAAAGTGCCCACTGTGAACTTCTGCTATATGGGCACAAATGAGTGCAACGATGCGTGGACAAGAAATCCGGTTTCAGCAGGTCCTCAAATTGGTGGCAGCAGGCATCACTGCATTTGGAAAAATGGTTCGGGGGGGGGGGGGGGGGGGTGGGGCAGGCACCAATGTTTTGGCACACAACAGGATATGCTGGGCCCTGTTCTGTAATGCATATTTTAAGGTAAACTGCATAAGAAAAATAGCTATAAAATCGATGGTGAAACCCGAGATTTGCAGCTTTGTGTAGGTCCACCAACATCCAAGCCCCAGATTAGTTATTTGGGATGGACTTCCTCAAAACAAGTGAAGGACCTGGAGGAAGAGGCCAAAACAATCGGTCTCATCAATCCCTTTCTGCCAGGATGCCACCTCGCAGGTGTTTTCAGCGTGAAGGGGGTCAGATCTAGGGGCAGGGCCAAGCAGAGTAGGGCCAGTGGGACGACGGTATTACCCACCTGTGTATCCCCAGCTACAACCCCAATATTGGGAAGAAGGACACGGATTCCGAGGTCGACTGTAGAGGTACGGGTGATTCATTCTGTCCAGGATAAGATTTCTGGGGAACAACCTCAGGTTGGGGGTAGGTTGCAATTGTTTTATGTTTGAATGGTGCTGCAATAACCATCTGATTGGTTTATACTAGACATTGTGTCAGGATCTTGAAATAGAGTTTATGTCAGGATTGATCTACCTGTGCAGGAATATGCCTAATAGAGTATTGTTTTTTTCTGCACCAGAAACTCAGCAGGCAAAAGAAGAAATCACGGTTTTGTCCCAAAAAGGGGTAATTGAGAGGATGACAAACCATCCTCAACAATTTGTGTCTAATATATTCCCCAGACAGAAAAAAGATGGGGGATGTAGAGTCATTCTGGACCTAACCCAGTTAAATTCCTATGTACAGTATAGGCATTTTAAAATGGACACCTTCAATACTGCTAAACATCTGTTATCACAAGGCTGTTATATGGCAACTATAGATCTGAAAGATGCATATTATTCAGTACCAATTCATCATCAGTATCAGAGATACTTGAAATTTTGTTGGATTGGACAACTGTGGCAATTTAAAGCATTACCCAATGGGTTAACCTCAGCTCCTAGGTTGTTCACGAAATTGTTGAAACCAGTGCTGGCGCTACTTCGGGCCCAGAATCACATCGTAATGGCTTATCTAGATGATATTTTAATCATAAGCAACACTCAGGAGACAGCTGAGGAATCGGTTTCAGCAACCAAACACCTGTTTGAAAGGTTAGGGTTTCTGGTCCATCTAACAAAATCCAAGTTAGAGCCATCCCAAAAAAATGATTATTTGGGGTTTGTCATTGATTCAGTTGATATGTCAGTGACTTTGCCCACAGCCAAGGCTGTGGAGATCAGGGAGGTCTGTACTAGTCTTGCTGAAAAACAACACCCCTCCATCTGGGAAGTAGCCAGTGTTATTGGTAAATTGGTGGCAGCTTTCCCTGCAGTGGAGTTTGGACCTCTGCACTATCAAAGTCTGCAATGAGTTAGAGAACAAGCACTTAAAGAGCATTTTGCAGGTCATTTTGATTGACCTATGCAGTTACCAACCAGAGCCATAGCTGAATTATAATGGTGGATTATCAATATTGTACAAACTACCAAAAGCATTTTGGTTCAGCAACCTTCAGTGGTTTTACAAACAGATGAGAGTACTCTCGGATGGGGGAGCTACGGACAGCGAGTCTAGCTGTGGTGGTAGATGGAGTGTTGCAAGAGGATTTAATCCTGCACAGGCATGGTATAAATTATTTAGAATTGCTGGGTGCATTCTATGGATTAAAAGCTTTTTGTTCAACAATGAATAATTTACATGTTCAGCTCCAGATTGAATAATACCACGGCTGTGGCATATATCAATCACATGGGAGGAATAAGGTCTGTATCATGTGATAATCTGGCTAACCCTCATGTGGCACTGGTGTATTTCCAGAAACATCTGGGTCTCAAGCTATCTACCTACCAGGTAGAGATAATGTGGTGGCAGACAACAGGTCACACAAATGTAATGACAACATAGAATGGATGTTAAATATTGATGTTTTTAAAATGATTGTCAGCCGCTATGGTTTGCCAGATATTGATCTGTTTGCATCCAGGCTAAATCACCAGTTGCCTAAATACGTTTCATGGGAACCAGATCCAGGAGCAGTAGCGGTGGATGCAATTCTCGCTAAATTGGGGACGTACATTCTTTTATGCTTTTCTCTATTCTGCCTGATTAGGCAGTCTCACCAAAATAGAGCAGGACTCAGCCTCAGGCGTTTTGGTGGTTCCGGACTGCCCTACATAGCCATGGTTCCCCTTGGTGCTCAGAACGATGATTCAGCCATTCATGACTGTCCCAACTGCAATAATTTGTTGGTGCATCCAGTAACAGGAGAAAGTAATCTGTTACATGGTCATATTAATTTGTAAATCTGCAGGTTCTGACCAGACCATTCCAAGGCTTTGGACTGTCGAATAGGACCATGGATGTGATAACTGCAGCTTGGAGAGATAGCACTAAGAAACAATATGTGCCTCATATTAAGAAAGGGGAGATGTTTTGCTTACAGTCAGATACATCTTATCATACTGATTCCTGGGATGGCATGACTTCCATATGAAGAAAGACTGGATAGACTTAGCTTGTACTCGCTGGAATTTAGAAGATTGAGGGGGGATCTTATAGAGACTTACAAAATTCTTAAGGGGTTGGACAGGCTAGATGCAGGAAGATTGTTCCCGATGTTGGGGAAGTCCAGAACAAGGGGTCTCAGTTTAAGGATAAGGGGGAAGTCTTTTACGACAGAGATGAGAAAATCATTTTTCACACAGAGAGTGGTGAATCTGTGGAATTCTCTGCCACAGAAGGTAGTTGAGGCCACTTCATTGGCTATATTTAAGAGGGAGTTAGATGTGGCCCTTGTGGCTAAAGGGATCAGGCGGTATGGAGAGAAGGCAGGTACAGGATACTGAGTTGGATGATCAGCCATGATCATATTGAATGGCGGTGCAGGCTCGAAGGGCCGAATGGCCTACTCCTGCACCTACTTTTTAATGTTTTCTATGTTTAACATCCGCAGCGAAGGTGCAGACGTGCTGCTAGACCAAATCCTCGGGGCCGCAGGATGGTCTAAGGAATCAACCTTTTCTAAATGTTATGATAAACCTGTCCTGACAGTGCCAGGGTTTGGGCATGCTGTTTTGGGTTCCATTTGGTTTGTCTTTATAAATTTCATTTGTAATTTCCCCCTGGGACAGAGAGGTTATTACTGTTTTGATATTTATAAAATGATTATTGGATAATTCGAAGCAATGTTCAATACATTATTTATTCACTACTGCGTCAACTGAAGCAGTGTGTCTTATGGAATGGATCTACGGCATGAAATCACAGAGCTTCGAAATCTTCACGTGACTCCAAAGTAAAATAGTAAGATTAAATGAGAACTTACCAGCTTGAAGTTTGATCTATATTTTATGTGGAATTACGATGAGGGATTACGTGCCCTCTGCTCCCGACCCTCATAATCGCAAAGATCATCTGGTAGTTCTAGTCTTCTGAGTCTTACTATATCACTTCGATTATAATTTCTTTGTTTTCACGCTGCTGCTTTGACGTATGACCTGCATGCGCCTGGCGGGGCTTCTTCACGTAATCCCTCATCGTAACTCCTTATATAATAAAGATCAAACTTCAAACTGGTAAGTTCTTATTTAATCTTACTATTACAGAAACTGGCTTGCAGAGGACACAACCAGACTTGGACAATGGTTAGACATAGTACAGGAAATATTTGTCATGGAGAAAATGACATTCTCTAAGAGTGAATGAAGATGAGTTTCACAGAAAAGGGGAAAAATGGATTAGGTATAGAAATAAAGACATCAACACTGTATAATTTTACTGACAATAATGTAAGTTATTGGAAAATGTTTTAATAAGAAAATAGTTCTGTATATTGCATCATTAATTCTAAACTGAACCCCCTGCTACACTGTTGTACGTTTCACTGCATTGTTGTATGTTTCGTTGTTATATTTGTGTTTTATTTGTGTATACATAACACCAATAAAGACTAAAGTGAAAATAAAAGACTACTGAATAATCAGGGAGGTCCCAACTATAAGACCATAGTCCTCGAAATGGTACTTAAGGGGGAGAGCAGTATTTAACTTAAGCTAAATGCTTTAACTTAGGCCTTAACTTAAGCTACTTAAGCAGTATTCAACTTAAACTATTGTGACAATAGTTTAGCTAATTCAATAGAGCTGTGGGTGGCTAATCAAAAAAACACAAATTGTTGATTTACTACAACATGTTGACAATTAACCTATGGGTTTGGGATGTGGGAGGAAACTAAATCACCTGGAGGGAATCCACAGGGTCACAAAGCAAACATCAAAACTCCACACAGACAACATCTGAGGTTAGGATCAAACGCCTGCACTCTGGTGTTGTGAGGCAGCAGTTCTACCAACTACAAACCCATGTAGTCTGACCATGATTTACAATAGTATATTTACAGCAAATCTTCAAAAAAATTTTCATTTTATAGATTTCTCTTCTCCCTGCATCTGGCCTCCACAGCTGTAATGTACAATTGCTTAGCAAGCAAATTAGCATTATTTAGATCGAGAAATAAAATTTGTATCAGCAAGCCTACAAGCATTCTTATCATCTTGAAAACCATAACTCCTCATAATGTTTCCTCATAATCAAAACCATAACTCCTCATATGTTTCCTCATAATCTGTGAAATGAGGTCCTCTTTATGCCAGTTTATATTGCTTTTACTGCCCACCGTATTTAAAGCTATACCTAGCATATTAAAATATGGCTAAATATATGAAAAATCAATTAATGTTCCCACATAAATAATATAATTAATAATAACATACTGATAAATCAGTTCTAAGACAGTAACACAACAGATTGAGATCAATGTTTATGGAGACATAATTATTTCTTTAGACAAACAGCTAGTGAATTGAGTATTTTAAGGCATACAGGGCCTGTTCCACTTTCATGAGGTAATTCACAAATTCTCCCAAGTTTTCCCCTGAATCAAGCTCGCTGAATGTTTGTAACGAGTCCGTAGGAGGTCGTAGGAGTTCGTAGATATATCGTAGTGGCTCATTATGCTAGCCATAGGTACTCGTGGCATCAGGTAAGTTGGGACGTTTTTTCCACCCAGATAAAAAATGTCCACGAGTAAAAAAATTGTTGGGATGTAAGAATTAAGTCGTGAAAGTGGGACAAGCCCTTAAGCATGCATAAAAACTTGCTTTCATCAAGAATGACAATATCTGCTCTTAATTTTCTGTTATGTAATTGAGCCAATATTATATGAACTTACGAGGAGTTATATTAGCACTTACATTTTACTTCGGAGTAACGTGAGTGACTACGTGAAGACCCCGCCAGCATGCATGCGTGACGGCTGTGGAAACCGCGGAGATTGGAACGTGGGGACCATGTGGAAGATACAAGCTGCGGGATGAACCCGGCTCAGGGAACCCGGCCGCGGGGACCGTGTGGAAGACCAACCCGCGGGGTGAACCCGTCTCGGGGAAATCCGGCCGCGGAGACTGTGTGGAAGACACGGCTGCGGACTGCAGGCGTGCGGATAGACGGCGGCATTTGTTCAGACTCCGGCAGCCCAGAGAGGTTCAATGGAGTCTGAAAGGCCTGGACAGGCCAGGAGGGTTCCCCTCCATTATGGGTATGTCCTCGGACGTGTTTTACTCATGTGGAGCATGGATAGCGTCAGTGGAGCGCTCATCCCACTAATGCTCCATCCTGATATGGTCTATGGAATGGGATATCAGCAGAAGTATACCGCCGGCGGATAAGCCCGTAGACTTGGCAGGGTCTGGGCTGGGAATATACCGCCGTTGGATAAGCCCGGAGACTCGGCATGGTCCGGGCTGGAAGATTCACCGCCTGCGGATAACGACAGCGGCCGTTTATCCCGCATGAGCGGAATACTCGGAAGTATGTCCAGGGAACATACTGGAGTACAAGCGTGAGGTTTCAGAAATTTCACGAAGAAACCTGGAGGCCAGAGTTCCCTCGTGAAGCAGCAGCCTCCTCACACCACATAATTACAAGAACAGGTGCCGACTGTGGGATACCATGCACCTGCAAAATTGTTCCTGAAAGGACCAGCAGTGAACAGCGCTGGGGGTACAAGGCACTCAAAATGAACTGCTTCCAGAAGAACGCCATCGGACCTGTCTTAAATTCCAAATCTGCAGGCTCAAGTAAGGCCAGCAATGTCCAGCCGCCGAATCCTCTCTTCAGGAACCTGCTCAAACAGGTAAGACCCGGATGAAGAATTAAAGCTGTCCGGCTTATCAAGGTACCACGGCACAATACACCCCACGCCTCTATCGGCAGCAAGCATTTCACTGAAGCTGGTGGCAGCTTCAAAACTGGGCACAGGTCTTTCAGGCCAAGGCCCAAACTCAGGGAATTGGGTCCACGCATCCCAGCAATCCTACTCTCCAAATCTGGGACAGAAATAGAACCCGCACCAGGGGCCTTTGGGCTTACCACAAGACCACTAATAACCATGAAGGTAGGTGGGTCTGGTTCTTTCCGGAATATGAAGTATGTGGAGCATTTACAAGTTGGCAATAACCATATAACCATATAACCATATAACCATATAACAATTACTGCACGGAAACAGGCCCTCTCGGCCCTTCCAGTCCATGCCGACCATTTGTTTTCCCCTAGTCCCATCTACCTGCACTCAGACCATACCCCTCCATTCCCGTCCCGTCCATATACCTATCCACTTTACTTTTAAATGTTAAAATCGATCCTGCCTCCACCACTTCTGCTGGAAGCTCATTCCACACAGCCACCACCCTCTGAGTAAAGAAGTTCCCCCTCACGTTACCCCTAAACTTCCGTCCCTTAATTCGCATGTCATGCCCTCTTGTTTGAATCTTTCCTACCCTTAATGGGAAAAGCTTATCCACGTCAACTCTGTCTACCCCTTTCATCATTTGAAAGATCTCAATCAAGTCCCCCCTTAACCTTCTGCACTCCAAAGAATAAAGACCTAACTTGTTCAACCTTTCTCTGTAACATAGTTGCTGGATCCCAGGCAACATTCTAGTAAATCTCCTCTGTACTCTCTCTATTTTGTTGATATCCTTCCTATAATTAGGCGACCAAAATTGTACACCATACTCCAGAATTGGTCTCACCAATGCCTTGTACAATTTTAACATTACTTCCCTGCTCCTATATTCAATGCACTGATTTATAAAGGCCAGCACACCAAAGGCTTTCTTTACCACCCCATCTACATGCGATTCCACCTTCAGGGAACTGTGCACAGTTATTCCTAGATCTCTCTGTTCCACAACATTCCTCAATTCCCTACCATTTACCATGTATGTCCTATTTTGATTTGTCCCTGCCATGATGTAGCACTTCACACTTATCTGCATTAAACTCCATCTGCAATCTTTCAGCCCACTTTTCTATATGGCCCAAATCTCTCTGTAGACTTTGAAAATCTACTTCATTATCCACAACACCACCTATCTTAGTATCATCTGCATACTTACTTATCCAATTTTCCACCCCATCATCCAGATCATTGATGTACATGACAAACAACAGTGGACCCAACACAGATCCTTGAGGCACCCCACTGGTCACCGGCTTCCAACCTGACAAACAGCCATCCACCATTACTCTTTGACATCTCCCATTCAGCCACTGTTGAATCCATCTTGCTACTCCACCATTAACACCCAAAGATTGAACCTTCTTAACCAACCTTCCATGGGGAACCTTGTCAAAGGCCTTACTGAAATCCATATAGACAACATCCACTGCTTTACCCTCATCAATTTCCCTAGTAACCGCTTCATAAAATTCAAGAAGGTTTGTCAAACATGACCTTCCAGGCACAAATCCATGTTGGTTGTTCCTGATCAGACCCTGTTTATCCAGATGCTTATATATATTATCTCTAAGTATCCTTTCCATTAATTTACCCACCACTGACGCCAAACTAACAGGTCTATAATTGCTAGGTTTATTCTTTGAACCCTTTTTAAACAATGGAACAATATGCGCAGTACGCCAATCCTCCGGCACTATTCCCGTTTCTAATGACATTTGAAATATTTCTGTCATAGCTCCTGCTATTTCTACACTAACTTCCCTCAATGTCCTAGGGAATATCTCTTTTGGCTCTGCAGATAGCTGTCCATTCTATCTCTCTAATGGTCCAATTTTATCCCTCGTTATCCTTTTGCTATTAATATAGCTGTAGAAACCCTTTGGATTTACTTTCACCTTTCTTGCCAAAGCAACCTCATATCTTCTTTTAGCCTTCCTAATTTCTTTCTTAAGATTCTTTTTACATTCTTTATACTCCTCTAGCACCTCATTTACTCCATATCTCCTATAAATATTGTAGATATCTCTCTTTTTTTCGAAACAAGTGTCCAATTTCCCTTGAAAACCATGGCTCTTTCCAATTTTTACTATTTCCTTTCACCCTAACAGGGACATAAAGATTCTGTACTCTTACAATTTCCCCTTTAAATGTCCTCCATTTCTCTTCTACATCCTTCCCATAAAACAGAGTGTCCCAATTCACTCCTTTTAAATACTTACGCATTCCCTCAAAGTTAGCCTTTCTCCAATCAAAAATCTCCACCCTAGGTCCAGTTCTGACTCTCTCCATAATTATATTGAAAATAATGGTATTGTGAACCCAACGCATACCTCCGTCACCTGACCTGCCTCATTTCCTAACAGGAGGTCCAGCACTGCCCCTTCTCTGGTCGATACCTCTATGTACTGCTGCAAAAAACTATCCTGCACACATTTTACGAACTCCAAACCATCCAGCCCATTTACAGAATGTGTTTCCCAGTCTATTTTTGCCCCACAACCCTGTCCCCTAGCCCCCTCTACCTGAATCCCTCCCCCCAGCCTTTCTAGTTTTAAAGTCTCCCCAGTAGCCTTTGCAAATCCTCCACCTCATTCCATTCCTACTCTCACTGTCACGCGGCACAGGCAGTAATCCTGAAATCGTTACCCTTTTGGTCCTTCTCCTTAACTTTCCCCCCAACTCCCTAAATTCTCCCTTCAGGACCTCATCTCATTTTCTGCCCATGTCATTGGTACCTATGTGTACCACAACATCAGACTCCTCTCCCTCCCTTTTCAGAATCTTTTGGACACGTTCCGACACGTGCGAGACCCTGGCACCAGGGAGGCAAACTACCATCCGGGTCTCCCGACTGCGTCCACAGAATCGCCCATCCGACCCCCTAACTATAGAGTCCCCTATTACAATTGCCCTCCTCTTTTTGCTACCCTTCTGAGCATCAGGGCCGGTCTCTGTGCTGGAGACCCGGCCGCTGTTGCTGCCCCCAGCTAGGCTGTCCCCTCCAATTGTACTCAAAACCGAGTACCTATTTTCCAGTTGTACAGTCACAGGGGTACTCTCTAGCCCCTGCCTCTTGCCCTTCCTAACCGTGACCCACTTGTCTGTCTCCTATGGTCTGGGAGTGACTGCCTCCCTGTAGCTCCTCTCTATTACCTCCTCACTCTCCCTGACCAGACGGAGGTCATGGAGCTGCTGCTCCAGGTTCCTAACACAGTCCTTTAGGAGCCCCATCTCGACACACCTGGCGCAGATGTGGATGTCTGGAGGGCTATCAGATTCCCTGACCTCCCACATCTGACATCCAGAACAGTACACTGCCCTGGCCTTCATACTGCCCCCCTTACACAGGATACAATAGCAACACAATACAAAGTACACAACAAACTGCTGCGATCTGACTGCCAATCAGCTGCTTTCCCTAGTCCACTTCCCACCAATCAGCTGCTTACCCTAGTCCACTTCCCACCAATTAGCGGCTTCCTCAAAAAAAAAACATTTCTCTGAATGGAATGTTATGGATTTAGGTAAAAACAAGCCCCGCGCTTGATTTTAAACCTTACTGGTCGGGTGTCGCTTCTCCCCCTCCTTCTCTTCCAACGGCTCCTGTGGGCCTCTGAGGAAAACAAGCCCCGCGCTTGATTTTAAACCTTACCGGTCGGGTGTCGCTCCTCCCCCTCCTTCTCTTCCAACGGCTCCTGTGGGCCTCTGAAAAAACAAGCCCCGCGCTTGGTTTTAAACCTTACCGGTCGGGTGTCGCTCCTCCCCCTCCTTCTCTTCCCACGGCTCCTGTGGGCCTCTTACAATGTTACACTTGTTTTATGCAAGCGAGACAGAGTTGCCTTTGAAGACAGGCCACAGTTGCGGCCCAATCATTGTCACAATGGAAGATACCGGCTCAACTCGCATGTGCAGTATAGACATTTCTGAATAGGAAACATCATTACTGTCTAACAACAGAGGAACAGTTTCCACTCACAGGGCTCACTGGCGATATTTGAAATTTAGCTGGATGGGGCAATGATACAGTCAAAAGCATTGCAAAATGGGCTAACTTCAGCTCTCAGGTTATTTACAAAATCACTAAAACTAGTGCTTCGGCTGCTCAGAGCTGTAAAAGCTATTGTAATGGCCTATCTGGATGATGTTCTAAAAACGCTGTTTTTTGCCAAATTAACGGTATCAGCCATAAACTATATTTCAGAAATTGGTTTCTCATCCATCCAGTTAAATTAAGTTGATACCAACTGAAATTATTGAGTATTAGGATTTACCTTTATTAAATTGTCTGGGATTGGCAATATATTGGCTTTCAGCTGTGCTATTTGCGCCTTTGCATCATCAGAGCTATATAGCGTGCAAAGGAGCAAGCTCACAAGTACCATGTAGGTCATTGCTACCAGACCTATGCTATTCCCAGCTGAAACTATCAAAGTCACCATGGTGGACAAACAGTATTTAGCTTTGCCCCACTAACCTTCATCAGTAACTCTTCAGTTAATTACTAACTGATGCTATTTCTCAAAGATGGATAATTACTAATACCATCTTTAGTTACGGAGGCGGATGGTTTTGCATGAGTTACCAATTGTTCACTTATATGGTATCAAGTGGATAGGTATATGGACGTGAAGGGAATGGAGGTGTATGGAGGGAATGGAGCAGGTAGATGGGACTAGGGGAAAACAAATGGTCGGCACGGACTGGAAGGGCCGAGAGGGCCTGTTTCCGTGCTGTAATTGTTATATGGTTATATGGTTAACTACCTATACACACTAGGTGCATTCTGTGGATTAAAGGTTGTACGAATATGCATGGTCTGCATGCTCAAGTCAAACTTGATACACTCTGGTGCTGTTATATGTTAATCACACGGGTGCAATCAAGTCAAAGTATCCGGTGATAGTTTATCTAACTTCATTTGGCATTGGTGTATCATCATGTAAACTCAATGACAACACAGAATGGATGTTGGATCGCAAGTATTTAAGGACATTGTGGGCTCGATGGAACACCAAAAGATCGAGATATTTGCATCCAGGCTCAATCACCAGTTGCAAATACGTAGCACATCAGTGGCGATGGATGCATTCTTGCTACACTGGGGAGGAATGTTCTTTTGTCTTCCTCCATTTTACCTCTTCAGACGGGCCTTGCAAATTCAGACTTTTTCGTAGTGCCTGACTGGCCTATACAGCCATGGTTCCCGCTGATGTTGGGAATGATGATAGAACCTTATATGGTTATTCCAGGCACAAAATTGCTGGTTAGCTGTGACATGGGAAACCATCCTCTGCATAACATAATCAATTCATTGACTTGCAGACTGGGAAGACCGTTCCTGCGGCTCGGATTGTTAAACCAAACCATGGACGTGCTCACTGCAATTGCAGGGATAACACAAAATAAGCAGTACTTTCTTCATGAAATGGGTATTTTGTTTTATACTATTAATACATATAATTTGGCATGGATGACTGACGTCTGGAAGTTCAGTTCTATATGGGGTTTGACAATCATTAATAAAGTGCCATTTACCGTGCCCAACATACTTCCTCATCATATTGGCTGCGGGGAGCAGAATCCATTCTGTCGGGTCTTACCTTCTGATATCTAGATTATGAAGGGTATCTTCAACTCGAAAACTCCCAGGCCAGGTATGCAGGGATATGGGATGTTAACATTGGAACATCCCTGTCCTTGGTCAAACTCACTTACCAAGTGGTTATGCTCATGGCGCTGAGTTCAGCGCAACAGGTCCAGTCTTTGCATAGCCGTGACTGGACAGGATGATTATTTCTATAGGCAAAATAACATCTATGTTTATGACTTAATCAGCAGAATACACCAGGGACATCAGGTCTCAAACTAGAATTGTTGGCATATCCCATGGGCCTTCAGTTGTGTGTGGCTAGACATCTACACCAGTATGTTAAGGTCACTAGAGCCTTAGAGACCTGAAACAGCAATGATTGTTAGTCACATAAAGCCTCATAAGAGAATATCACTACAGACCATCTCCAGGTGGTTAAAATGGGTTCTGGGATACAGGAGTGAACACTGACATTCAAGTCTCACTCCACCTAAGCTGCAACAATATCAGCAGCAGGGGATGGACGTTTTGCGGGACCACATCCTAGTGGCTGCAGGATGGTCAAACGAACGATCTTCCAAACATTTTAGAAAAAACGCTTTGCCAGCCCGGGGGTATTTGCCAACTCTATTTTAGATCTGTTTATAGTTTCCTCCCGGTTGAGGGAGGTTACTATTATCGTTATTTGACCATTAATAGCATTAACATGTCTATATCTATATCATGTCTGAATGCATTATTAATATTCACTCTTCACTGATGCAGTGTGTGATGCATGGACTCGTCTCCACAGCATGAAATCACAGAGCTTTGAAATCTTCATGTAGTCACTCACGTGACTCCGAAGTAAAATAGTAAGATTAAATGAGAACTTACCAGTTTGAAGTTTGATCTTTATTTTATGAGGAGTTACGTTGAGGGATTGCGTGCCCAGCCGCTCCCAACCCTCTATTATAAAGGTCAACTGATATTTTAGTTCTCTTATCTTACTATATTTAGTTAACTGCTGTTATCTGTGATTTCACTGCTGCTTTGTCTTCACGTAATCCCTCAACGTAACTCCTCATAAAATAGAGATCAAACTTCAAACTGGTAAGTTCTCATTTAATCTTACTATTAATGATTAATGCCTTTCAATTAAATACTTTGGAACATTGGAGAATGATGCAGGGGTGTTCTGTAAATGCCTTCAAGTTTATTCATAAGAGGAGCATTATTTTTTATCTGTGCAAAAATACAATCCTTCTGAAATCTGTAAGTATTATGTGGTTTAGAGTTTACTTTTACTACAGTAATGTATTCAGGCCAATAAATTGTTTATGTTGCTCCTAACAATCCCGAGCAGTGGGTGTTTGACATAGATTTAATTGAACTTTGAACAGTGAGGGTTCTCATTTCTATTTGCAATGCAGTGAAGGTGGGTTCTGGATGTCCCGTTAAAAAAGACTGGTCTGAGAGTTGCTTCTATGGAATGAAGGAAGAAAATGAGATGAGAGATGGCAGGGAACTCAAGTAAGCTGCTTTGGCCTGAATGCTGACAAATAATGTGAGTGTTATTAGAATTGCACTCAACCAAGCAAGCATGATGAATAGTCTCCTGAGCTTCAAGAGGTTTAAGGTAGTGAGCATACTGACTGGTTGCGTCACCACCTGATTTGGCAACCCGAGTGCCCATGAACAAAATAAGTTACAGAGAGTTCGCAGACACTGCCTGGTCCATCACAGGTGGACTTTCACATCAGTGAACAAAAAGGCAGCCGATTTTATCATAGATGCACATCACCCTGCATAAATGTAACGCCATAGTTACATTCAGCTCTGGATATACCTCCTTTCCTACCTAACAAAGGCATATCAAGTGTTAAGAGAGTCAAGTCAAAAGGTACAAATATGTATCCACATCACCCTCCGAAACTCACTGGTCATCTCGTCGCTTCACACCCAAACCACCCCCTCCCCAGGTACTTTCCCCTGCAACCGCAGGAGTTGCAATACCTGTCCCTTTACCTTCCCCTCGGCTCCATCCAAGGACGCAAACAGTCTTTCCATGTGAGGCAGAGGTTCACTTGCACCTCCTCCAACCTCATCTTCTGTTTCCGCTATTCCAGGTGTCAACTGCTTTACATCGGCGAGACCAAGCGCAGGCTCAGCGATCGTTTCCCTGAACACCTCCGCTCAGTCCCTTAACTACCTGATCTCCCGGTGGCTCAGCACTTCAACTCCCCCTCCCATTTCCAATATGCCATTTCTGTCCTGGGCCTCCTCCATTGTCAGACCCAGCGTAAATTGGAGGAACAACACCCCATAATTTGCTTGGGTAGTTTACACCCCAATGGTAACTTCTCTAACTTCAGATAGCCCTTGCTTCTCTCTCCATCCTCTTCCCCTTCCCAGTTCTCCCACTAGTCTTACTGTCTCCAACTACATTCTATCTTTGTCCCACCCCCTCCCCTGTCATCAGTCTGAAGAACGGTCACGACCCAAAACTTCACCCATTCCTTCTCTCTAGTGATGTTGCCTCACCTGCTGAGTTACTCCAGCATTTTGTGTCTACCTGTGAAAGTCAATGTATACATAGTAGATAATAATCTGTCCTCTGACATGGAGACAGAGAGATGAAGAAAGCGGAGAGAGATATCAGAGATAATAGAAGTTAGTGGTAAAGTTAATGAAATTTGGTTGAACAAGTTAGGTCTTTATTCTTTGGAGCGCAGAAGGTTAAGGGGGGACTTGATTGAGGTCTTTAAAATGATGAAAGGGATAGACAGAGTTGACGTGGATAAGCTTTTCCCATTGAGGGTAAGGAAGATTCAAACAAGAGGGCATGACATGAGAATTAAGGGACAGAAGTTTAGGGGTAACGTGAGGGGGAACTTCTTTACTCAGAGGGTGGTGGCTGTGTGGAATGAACTACCAGCAGAGGTGGTGGAGGCAGGATCGATTTTAACATTTAAAAGTAAAGTGGATAGGTATATGGACGGAAGGGAATGGAGGGTATGGTCTGAGTGCAGGTAGATGGGACTAGGTGAAAACAAATGGTCGGCACGGACTGGAAGGGCCGAGAGGGCCTGTCTCCGTGCTGTAATTGTTATATTATATGGTTAAATCAATGGGTTCTGCATAAGTGCAGGAGGGAGACCAGATACCAGCAAAAAAGTTTGGGGATGGTACTCGCGTATGTTTGGAATAGTCCCTGTTCCAAACATTGCTGATACCTAATTTGACAATAGCTAGTGTTACTGAATATATTAAATAGCCAGGATAATCCACAGGGCACTTTCGATTCTCCCATCTCACATAAGTTTACAAGTTATTTTTCCTTTATGCCCATTCTAAAAATATGAATAATGTTGACCTGGGCATCTAGTTACAGTAGAGTCTAATAACTATTAAAATAAAGTCCTAGTATCTGTAAGCTTCATACACTTCTGGCTTTTTCATAATGCTCTCACTGTTTACTCCTCACTGTTCTTGTGTTGAACTGAGGATTCTTTCGTGAGAATAATATTGGGTTTACTCAATGAATGTTGATGGCTGAATAGTCAAAAAGTAACTCAACAGCAATGAAATGAAAGCATATGGGGAAAAACACCCCATATTTTGCTTGGGTAGTTAGCTGAAAGGCTACTTTATTTAAACCATGCTAGAGTAATGTATAATTATAAAGATAAGTAATCTATCTCCAAAACATATTTCCTGTGGAAGAAATGATGAATAAAAATCTTAAGAACATTGCCATTTTTACCATGAATGGTTGCAACAAGAACTATCGTTTACCTTTCATTAGAACTTCCTTTCAATCCGCATTGTTTGTTAATATTCATTGAGCATCAATGCTGTGCAGTGCAATCATGTGTTAAAGAAGGAACTGCAGATGCTGGAGAATTGAGGGTACACAAAAGGCTGGAATCATGTTATCTTATTATATTAGCTGCTAATTACTTATGTATCATTGTTATGATATGTTGCTAAACCTTAGCATTATTGCTTGAATACACATTAATTAGTGGTTCATGGGAATATCTGTAAAACATCAGTCATATTAATCTGTTAAAGAAGGAACTGCAGATGCTGGAGAATCGAGGGTACACAAAAAGCTGGAGAAACTCAGCGGGTGCAGCAGCATCTAAGGAGCGAAGAGATAGGCGACGTTTCGGGTCGAGACCCTTCTTCAGACTCTGTTGAATTTAACAATAGGATGACACCTTTTGTTTTTAGTGGGAGAGAAAGGAGCTCTTTATTTTTTGTAAACTATCTAGTTTTTAACCATCCATATAAATTTGGACAGATTTAGCTATCATGTAACATTTGAGCACCATTAAAACTGCTAGAGCACAAATGTATTACATGAGTTCACTAATGAGTCTCTAAATTGGGAAAATATGGGTTCAAATCTCATTTCCTGACTTGGTAACCACAGTGCATTAAAAAGGAGAATTGTATGATATGAGAGATGCTGAGGATAATTAGTAGAAATAGGACTCTATCTGCCGAATAAGATGGATCGTGCAAAATATATGGTGTTCTTCATTGAGTCCAGGGAAGATTAATTCCTCAACCTGGCAAGGGATTTTAATTATGATTTAGTGTAAGCTATTTCCCCTGAGACCTTGTATGTGCAAAACCTACAATTATTTTAAATATATTTCATGCAGCTGTAATTGAGGCTCTGTTTTGTGACCTAATTTGTAACACCTCAATATACATCATAACTCAGAATAATTTGTTTTTATGGTCATTGTGTCTTTGATGGACTATTTGCTTCTCAATACTTCTGATAAAAATGTTGCGTCAATGGTCTAAAATTCTATGTCTGGGGCTTTGTGAGGCCAGAGCACCATACAAATACACATCTATCTATTCACAGGGCTTATATTTAGTTTGGGAAGTACAGCTGAAGACTAAGAAAAACTGAAGCCATGCTTTTGGCTTGGGGCATCAGGGTATTTGATGATAGAATTGTTAAGAATTCTAGGGCCTGTCCCACTTAGGCGACTCTTTAGGCGACTGCCAGGGACTAGTTTTAATGGAATTCACCCACGGGACCTGGCGACAGCACCGACGACAACCTACGACAGCAAAAATTATCACCACTGTGGCCGAAAATTTTCAACATCTTGAAAATGTTGCAGCAGTTGCCAGTAGTCACACAAAATATCGTCTAAGTGGGACAGGCCCATTAGAATTCCAAGAAGGGTGGTACAGTGGTGCAGTGGTAGATTTCCTGCCTTTTGGGCCCGTACTGCTTAGGAGACATTTATGCGACTACGGGAGACTATGCAGTCGCCACATGGTCGCCGGTGGTCGCCGGGGTGTTGCCTGTATGGTCGTGAGTAGTCTCCTCAGTCACTCAAAGAGGCGTAGCGTCTTTGTGGTCACTGAAAAATGTTCAACATGTTGACAATTTTTCGGCGACAGTGGTGACCTTGGGTTTGATGCCAAATGGGCATAGCTTGATGTAGGTGCTCATAGGTTGTTGCCAGGTTAATGTAGGCAGTCGCCAGGATGTCATACGGTGTCACCAGGATGTCGTCGGTTGTCAACAGGTGACATAGGTTGTCGCTGGTGCTGGCTTTGGTACATTTCAACGTCTTATTCGCTAACAGTCACCTAAAAAATCGCCTAAGTGAGACAGGCCCATTACTGTGCCAGGGACCCAGGTTTGATCCTGACTATGGGTGCTGTCTGTACAGAGTTTGTATGTTCTCCCTTCGACTGCATGAGTTTTCTCCGGTGCTTCGATTTCCTCCCACGTTCCAAAGATGTGCAGGTTTGTAGGTTAATTGGCATCTGTATATTATCTCCAGTGTGTAGGATAAAACTAGTGTATGGGTGATCACTGGTTGGCACGGGCTCGATGAGCCGAAGGGCCTGTTGCTACACTGTATCTCTAAATGTAAACTTAGGAAAATAAAGATGGCTGATTATGACATTTGGAATAGTTAAATTGAAACTCAACAGATCTAATGACAACCCTTCCTGTTCTGTGAAGTGTCTCAATAGCTCGATTTTTGAGATATGCCTTATTCTGTCTTGCATGAAAACAACAGCAAAACTTTAGGAATAAAATATAGGCATCTTAATCCAGCTTTCTATCCAGTTAAGTCATAACTAATATGTACGGTGCAAATTTCCAATGTCTTTGCTTAACAAAAATTAATTAAATTTAGTATTGAAAACTGAAATTAACCCAGAATTCACTGTCATTTGGGAAAGTTGGTTTCGATAAATCATCCTCTTTTACTGAAGTACTTTTGTTTCCTTCCCGAATGGCGTTGTTTTAATTTTAATGTTATATCACTCTGTTCTTCATTCCCCTCATCAATTTATCTGTATCTCTCCGGTGAAATACTGATAACATTTAAGCTTTTAAGAAAGAACACTGTTTAGAAAGAACTTTTGAACCCAGATTGGTTGAATCAGTCACCTCTGTGCACATCAGAATACTGTAGACTGCAAAATGTGGTTTTACTCAAGAATGAGTGATGAACAACAACAACACAATTTTTCCAAGTAAGAGGCCAAACATTCATATATTAATATTTGGTTAGAGACTTAATGGTTATAGAACTATATTGCTCATAGCTTATCAGTAATCACCAAGACATGCAGGAAAGGAGACCCAAATGTTCCAGCTTCCATTGTAAACTGTGTATATGTGTCATTATGATTTGCAAAATATTCCACTTAATGTCATTAAAATGTCCCTGCAGTCAGTCATTTACTGAGTTAATGTTTTTTTAAGTAGTTGTTTTTAAACACATGCAATTTGCATGATACAATGGTATTGGAAAACCATCACAAAATTATGAGACCTTCTGGCACACTTTGATCAAACAGGAGTTGATGCCAGCATAGTTGCTGTGGCAACATGACGACTTACTCTACCCTTTGTCATGATGACATCTTGTTGACATCTTGTTGACATCATGGAATTGCCAGCCAAAGTGATAGCATGTTTGAATCTATATATACATATGTATATGTATATATAGATTCAAATGTGCTATCACTTTATATCACTATATATACATATACATATATATGTATATATCCTTCTCCTTCATTCAAGGCATTGACTTCTCAGAAACATAACATAAGTTGTGAAATGATGATTAATTTGTTGATTAAAGCTATTTTGGGTGAAGGAATAAAAAGTGTTCAAAGACCTGGACATTATCTTTGTGACAATGTGCAAGAGGTTCACAAAGCATTTTATTCGTTTAAATAATAAAAATAATTCTGTATGGTGTGAACCATTAGTTATCTCACTATAATTCAGCTAACAAAGAAGTAGAATCTTACGAGAGAGGCAAGGAACTGCCGGTGTGGGTAGGCTTGCAGGTTACTTGGCCTCTGTAATTTGCTGCTAGCGTGTAGGGAGTTGAAGAGAAAGAGGGATAACATAGAACTAGTCTAAAAGGGTGATCAATGGCCAACATGGACTCAGTGAGCTGACAATGAGCCTATTACAATGCTGCATCTTGAAAGCTAAAAATAAAACTATGAAAACTAAAGATTAGTGGCTAATCTTTAATTGAAAATAATCAATTAACTAGGGTGTCGTCTATGGATGTAAAACCGCAGCATGAATCAATGCCCTTTCAGAAGATGGATAGGAAATTGTTGTTGTCAATTGCGCTTTTCATGATATTGCAGATACTTGATATCCAAAATGTGGGAACATAATAAAGCAAGTTACTTTTAAGTTGCAGTGAGGATGGGAGAGGGATGGATGGAAAAAAAAGAATTATAAAAGGATGTAGTCAGGGTTGCAAAGTTGATACTGATGTTTACAGTGCCTTCTGGTTATTAGGTTTAAGTTTATTATTGTCTCATTTAGTGAGGAAAAGTGAAAAGCTTTGTTTGTGTGCTATCAGATAATAATATGTATGAATACTATCAAGCCAAATACAAGTATAGGTGTTAGAGCAAATAAAAAAATATCAGAGTGTAGAATATAATTTTTCAGCGTTGTAACATAACAGTTTTAGAGAAAAAGGCTAAAGGCAATGAGATAGGAAGGAACATCAGAACAACACCGTAGCTTACGGAAGGGCAGATAATGTGTACTCATCTCTCATTACCTGCACTCATCTCTCCGCTACCATCAGGCAGAAGGTACAGGAGCATGAAATCTGTTACATACAGGTTCAGGAACAGCTTCTTCCCCACAGCCATCAGGCTATTAAACTCGCCAACAAACAGACTCTGAACTGTAACAGCCTATTGCGCTTTATCTGCCTATTTATGTGTATATTGAACTGAACTGTTCTGTATTTTTGCTTACAATATTCTGGTGTGCTGCAGCAAGCAAGAATTTAATTGTCCTATCTGGGACACATGACAATAAACTCTCTCTTGACTCTTGACTGTGTGGTCTTAGAGAGAGAGAGAGAGAGAGAGAGAGAGCGCGAGCAAAGGAACATGTAAAGGTTGAGCAATGCAGATCAGAGTTGTTGCTGAAATGTGAAACCAAAATATTTTTTAGGGTAATGCTCAGGTGATCATGTTGTTTCTGGCAAAATTGTGTTAGAGAGAAAAAAAGAGTTAATATTGCAATTACAATTAAAACACAAAGTACTTGTGCTATAGCACCAGGTTGAGCGCTCAACCAAGAAAACCAAGGCCCAAGCAAAAGTACTGTGTATAGAAGTTGGGAGGTCATGTTGCAGTTGTGTAAGACTTTGGTGAGACCGCAATTAGAGTATGGTGTTTTGTTCTGGGCATTATGTTATAGAAAAAATGTTGTCAAGCTTAAAAAGGTTCAGAGAAGATTTATAAGGATGCTGACGGGACATGGGTCTGAGCTATAGGATGAGGTTGAGTAGGCTGGGTCTCTATTCCTTGGAGCATAGGAGGATGAGGGATAATCTTAGAAACATAGAAACATAAAAATTAGGTGCAGGAGCAGGCCATTCGGCCCTACGAGCCTGCACCGCCATTCAATATGATCATGGCTGATCATCCAACTCAGTATCCTGTACCTGCCTTCTCTCCATACCCCCTGATCCCTTCAGCCACAAGGGCCACATCCAACTCCCTCTTAAATATGGCCAACGAACTGGCCTCAACTACCTTCTGTGGCAGAGAATTCCATAGATTCACCACTCTCAGTGTGAAAAACGATTTTCTCATCTCGGTCCTAAAAGACTCACCCTTCTCCTTAAACTGTGACCCCTTGTCCTGGACTTCTCCAACATCGGGAACAATCTTCCTGCATCTAGACTGACCCTTTAGAATTTTGTGAGTCTCTATGAGATCACCCCTCAATCTTCTAAATTCCAGCGAGTACAAGCCAAGTCTATCCAGTCTTTCTTCATATGGAAGTTGTGCCATCCCAGGAATCTTGATTAATATTGGTGTATAAAATCATGAGAGGAATAGATCAGGTAGATGCACAGAATCTCTTGCCCAGAGTAGAGGCATCGAGGACCAGAAGACATAGGTTCAAGGTAAAGGGGAAAAGATTTAATATGAATCTGAGGGGTAACTTTTTCACACAAAGGGTGATGGGTGTATGGAACAAGTTGCCAGAGGAGGTAGTTGAGGCTGGGATTAACTGCTTAATAAACAGTTAGACAGTTACATGGATAGGACAAGTTTGGAGGGTTATGACCCAAGCGCAGGCAGTTGGGACTAGTGTAGCTGGAACATGTTGGCCGGTGTGGGCAAGTTGGGCCAAAGGGCCTATTTCCACACCGTATCCCACCCACTCTATGACTCTACTATCTTAACTGATTATACAAACTTATGTTAAGGACGAGAACTAACTCCATATGCAATAATAAGCTACCTACATGTTAACAAGCACATAATAACTGGTCGTTTAGATGTACTGTAATATATCATTGGGTTATCAAGTGGGCACTTCCCTTCACTGGTGTTTTGTTGAGTTAGGGCCCACGACACCTCGGGAAAGCTCAACAGTTCTGGTGTCTTAGAACCACCCCCTCAATAACTGATCTAGCCACCTATGCCACCAATATCTACTAAAATAAAGGAAACTACTGACGATTAATTCACTCAAACAAATGCCAAACACTTGCATTCTGACTTCCACTTATCCTAACCCATCATTAAGCAGTCATAGCACCTCACGTAACACCGGGATACACTTGGAAAAAATATACTTACCGCATGTTATACATTTCCTTTCTGCCCCAAACTGACACTATTTCTTCCCCAGCAAATCCACCGAATGCCTTGCTCCGCTGCTTCTGAAATCTCCTTTATGGCCTGACGCAAACTCTGTCTGCGTAGCCCTAGCCCAAATAGAGACGTGGTTGATCTTGCTATGAAACCTCTACAACCCACCTCTACCGGACATACACTTGCTCTCAATCCTCGCTGCTCAACTTCTGCTGCCAAATCTACATATCTAAGCTTTTTTCTTTTCATAAGCCTCAACCACTAAGTTTCTCATATAAAAATAAGCTGTCCGCTAAATAGCTGACCATAACACTATATCAGCCTCAAACTATTACTAATTATTTCCTGTGGAACAACAAGTTTTCCTCTCAAATCTACATGTATCTCTCAATCATTGGAGATTGCAGATAATCTTGTGACTGAACTGGTCAGTTCCAGTAAAATAAAGCAGGAAAAAAAAAGTGAGCTGAAATTGCTGAATATTATCTTGAGTTACAAAGAATGGACAAGTCTAAACCAAAGATGAAGATGCTGTTCCTCAAGCTTATGTTGGGCCTCATTGGAGTAGTGATGTGTCTCCATCTATTAGGATTAAAGATATTGACAATTGGGAACTCTAGGTTCATCAGGAAGGAGTGTTTCAGAATGTTTCACTGGATGGTGAGGATGGAAAAGTCTCGGTACTGCCACTCATGAGATTGCATGGGAAACTGCTACGAGAAGCAGAGGGAATGGTGGTGATGAAATTGATGGCCAAGGACTCAAGAGGAAACAATTCCTTTCTTCAGACTTCAATATTCTTCACTCATGCACATACTGTATTTAAAATTTCTGAAATCAACCTTTGTTTTGTGACATTTAAAAACAAAAACTAGTACTGGAGTACCATTTAGGTGTGCAACCGAATAATACTTCTTGCATTGAATTCATCCTTTACTGACAACCAGATATTAGTGGTGTTATCGCCTTATGATTTTCCTAATAAAAATGAATATAACATTCCATTTCCCAGGCTATAGCAATTAGAATCCCCTCCTATTATCTTGAAAGTGGAATAATGAAATATAAGTGGAATTTCCAAGTGGCAGCAAGATGGTCCATAAAATATAAATGGAAAAGCAAAATAAAAACAATCAGATTTCATTTACAAACCACCAGGGAGCACTCTTTGTCAACAATGGTTTGACTTGGTAATGAGAGTGATCAAGATGAGCAGCATAAACAATTCATGAGGGCAGGAATAAGAAATAAATTTAAATGAGTGACATCTGTCTTCAAGTTTAGTCCTTTCACATTGTATAATGCGATATGATGAACTGTGAACCGAGTAAAATATTACACATACTTCATGCTACAGGTGGTCAAATAAAGCAAGCCGAAGTGCACATATTTTATTTTACATATTAAAAGACAATAAAAAAGAGATGTTTTTATCTTCAGAAGATTGGAAAATGCAGAGCGAGTTCATTATATTTAAATACTCTGTGCATGTGAAGATAGCAGTCAGTTATCGGAAAAATTGTCTTGATCCTGACAGATGGAAATTGCTTTATTCAAATTGCAAGGCCAGTGAAATATTCTTATACCAGTATTGGATATGCTTGAATGGAATAAGGATGGATGGTATTAAACAATGCCTATGCTATTTGTAGATAAGTGAGATAGATGATCAGGATGAATATGTGATGGTTGGCTAAATGTTGATGTGACTGTGCTAAAGCATCCTTCCTTTCAAATACAAGAGTATAACATAGAAACATAGAAACATATAGAAATAGGAATAATTCAGCAGCCTGCAGATCATGATCATGCTGATCAAACTCAAGTATCCCGTACATACCCTATCCCCTTAGCCACAAGGGCACGTCAACTCACTCTTAAGGCATATATGGAATAACAAGGTAACTCAGGCATCAAAATGCAACAATGAGTGGTTACAATATCTGATGCTTCTGTCATACAGCCGGTAAGCTCACTTTAAATAATATTTCCAAGAGTGTGGTATGCTATTGGGAGGACACGGTCACTTCTGCGAATTATTATACTCCACTGCAAGTACTTTGAAATTCAGCAGAATATCTTCATCAACCCTACTTTATCCTATTCTGTCCACATGAGCAGAGAGCTTTGACAGGAAACAATAATCTATAAATCTTATATATCACATTAAATAAATCATGATTAACAATACCTTCCAGTTCTTTGCTTGTGATTGAAAGATGAGGCTAGTGTTCATCAACTACAGCTTGGTGTTCAACACCATCATCCCCTCTTGTTATCAAACTCAGGGAAGTGGATATTCATCCCTATGCAGCTGGATATTCAATTTCCTCATCGGCAGACCACAATCAGATTGATTTATCAACAACACTTCCTCCTCTAACCATCAGCACAGGAGTGCCTCATGGCTATGTGCTCTGGCCCCTACTCTATATCCATGACTGTGCAGCCAGACACTGCTCCTGCATCATCTTTAAATTTGCCGATGACACCACCGTTGGTGGACAAATTACGGTTAATGATGAGTCAAAGCATAGGAGGAAAATTTATAATCTGAGTGAATAGTGCCAGAAAAACAACCTTGGCCTCAAACTGCAGCAAGACCAATGAGCTGATTATTGACGTCAGAAGGGGGAAACTAAGGATCCACAAACTCATCTTCTTTGATGGGTTTGCAGAGGAAAGAGTCTACAAGTTCAAGTTCTTGGGTGTAACATCACTGAAGATTTGTGCTGGCACAGCATATTGATGCAATCATAAAGAAAATCTATCATTGCCTCTATTTCTTAGAAGATTGAGGAGATTCAGTATGTCGACATTTATTCTCTGGAACGTCCACAGGTTTATGGTAGAGAGCATATTGATTGATTTCATCACAGCCTTGTTTAGCAACTCGAATGGTCCAGGAACAAAGGAGATTTATAAAAAGTAGTGATACCACCAGGTCTATCATGGGTACTGACCTGTGTAAAAAAGAAGGGCTGATGCTGGTTTAATCAAAGGCAGACAGAAAATGCTGGAGTAACTCAGTGGGACAGGCAGCATCTCTGGAGAGAAGGAATGGGTGACATTTCGGGTCGAGACCCTTCTTCAAACTGATGTCGAGGAGTGGGCGGGACAAAGATAGAATGTACTCGGAGACAGTAAGACTGGTGGGAGAACGGAAGGGGGAGGGGATGGAGAGAGAAAGAAAGGGTTATTTGAAGTTAGAGAAGTCAATGTTCATACCACTGAGGTGTAAAGTATGCAAGTGGAATATGAGGTGCTGTTCCTCCAATTTGCGATGGGCCTCGCTCGTGCAATGGAGGAGGCCCAGGACAGAAAGGTCAGATTGGGAATCGGAGGAGGAGTTGAAGTGCTGACCAACCAGGAGATCAGGCAAGTTAAGACGGACTGAACGGAGGTGTTCAGCGAAACGATCGCCGAGCCTGCGCTTGGTCTCGTCGATGTAGAGAAGTTGTCTCCTGGAACAGCGGATGCATTAGATGAGGTTGGTGGATGGTGCAGGTGAACCTCTGCGTCACTTGGAAAGACTGTTGGGGTCCTTGGATGGAGTCGAGGGGAGAGATAAACGGACAGGTGTTGCATCTCCTGCGGTTGCAGGGGCAAGTACCTGGGGAAGAGGTGGTTTGGGTGGGAAGGGACGATTGACCAGGGAGATTCGGAGGGAATGGTCTCTGTGGAAAGCAGAAAGGGGTGGAGATAGGAAGGTGCGGCCAGTAGCGGGATCACGTTGGAGGTGGCAAAAATGTTGGAGGATTATATGCTGTTAGCGACGGCATATGGGGTGGAAAGTGAGGACAAGGACTCTGTTCTTGTTACGAATGGGTGGAGAGGGAGCAAGAAAGGAGCTGCGGGATATTGAGGAGAGCCTAGTGAGAGCCTCATCTATAATGGAAGAGGGGAACCCCCGTTTCCTAAAGAATGAGGACATCTCCGATGCCCTGGTATGGAAAACCTCGTCCTGGCGCAGATGCGGCATAGACAGAGGAAATGGAAGTAGGATATAGAATCTTTACTGGAAGCAGGGTGGGAATAAGTGTAGTCTGTATAGCTATGGGAGTCAGTAGGTTTGTAGTAGATGTTGGTCAATAGTCTGTTTCCTGTGATGGAGACGGGGAGATCTAGAAATGGTAGGAAGATGTCGAAGATGTTCCAAGTGAATTTGGAGTGCAGAAGGAAATTGGTGGTGAAGTTGATGAAGTCAGTGAGTTCAGCATGGGTGCAGGAGGTAGCACCAATGCAGTCGTTAATGTGGCGGAGGTAGATTTCGGGGATACTGACCTCTCCTCTATCAAAGGGATCCCAAAATGGCAGCCAGCATCAGCAAAGATCCACACCACACTGGCCACCCTCTTTCTCTTACCATCTGGAAGAAGTAATGGGAGTCTGAAAACCGTGTCCACCAAGTTTTAGAATAGCTTCTGTAAAAAACCCCCCATCAATTTCTTGAACACTACCAAATGACTAAATTATGAACTATAGACTGTCTGTGGTTGCACTAAGGATTTTGGGCTGTGTTTCATGTATATTTGGCTCAGCGGGCCAACTGCAGGTCTGGTTCTTTCGGTGAGGGTCTGCCATCGAGCCCGGTCCCTACTCACCACATGGATCCGGAATCAGAGAGGAGGTGGACGGGTACAGAGACAGCGGCAGACGTTGGACAAAGGGACCAGTGAGAAGAATCAGGGTCTTACCTTCCGCATCTTCGAGGTCGGTTGTGGGAGGCACCCCTTAAGGCTGAAGTGGGCCAGGCAGGGATAGGGAGACTGAAATGGAGGAGGAGCTGCAGCTGGGACTGTAAAATGGTGCCGAAATTGGGCCTCTTGCAATGGACTCAGTGGGCTCAGTGACAACAAAATAACTCAGTTAGTTTGTCGTCACTTGAACAGAGGTACAGTGAAAAACATGATTACAATCGAGCTGGTTATGCCCCTGTCCCACTTAGGAAACCTGAACGGAAACCTCTGAAGACTTTGCGCCCCCCCAAGGTTTTCGTGCGGTGCCCGGAGGTTCCCGAGCTTTTGTCAGTCTCCCTAATGGTCAATAGGTTGCAGGTAGTGGAAGGTAAGACCTTTTTTTCACCCAGTTTTATTCCACCAGGGAGGTCTTACCTTCCACTACCTGCAACCTTCGGCAACCACCTTCAACTAGCATCGCAACCGGCTTCAACTAAAAAATTACCGATTTTTAAAACGGCAACCTATTTTTAGTCGCGACCGGTTTTGAATTTTTTGAAATAATCGCCGGAACATGGAAGAAGCAGAAACCAGTTTTGACCATTAGGGAGACTGACAAAAACCTCCGGGAACCGCATGGAAACCTTGGGTGGGGCGCAAAGTCCCCAGAGGTTTCCGTTCAGGTTTCCTAAGTGGGACAGGGGCATTACAGTGTGTAGATATTTGATAAGGGAATAACGTTTAGTGCAATGTAAAAACTGCAAAGTCCGATCGAGGATAGTCCAAGGGTTACCAATGAGGTAGGTAGTAGTTCAGCGCTGCTCTCTAGTTGTGGTAGGATGATTCAGTTGCTTGATAACAGCTGGGACAAAACAATCCCTGAATCTGGAGGTGTGCGTTTTCACACTTCCATACCTTTTGTCTAATTGGAGAGGGGAGAAGAGGGAGTGGCCAGAGTGTGACTCATCCTTGATTATGCTGCTTGCCTTGCCGAGTCAGAGGGTGGTATAAATGGAGTCAATGGAAGGGAGGTTAGTTTATGTGACGGTCTGGGCTACTTCCACAATTTGCTGCTCTGTGCATAAAGCACTAACTGGGGCGATTGTGTTTATGTATGGGGATAGTCTTGCGGATGTTTATGCAAAAAATATATTTTACAGTACCTGGGTACATGTGACAATAAAGAAAGCATTGACCATTATTGTGTTTAGTTATTTATTGTTTTTTTTAATTGTTATATTTATCTGGCCAGTAGTGGGATTACGTTGGAGGTGGCAAAAATGTTGGAGGATTATATGCTGTATGCGATGGCTGATTATTGTGTTTACAGGCCTGCGATTCTTCTCCAAGAATTCATTGTATCATTGTTGGTATGTATGAAAATTAAACACTTTCGACTCCTGACCATGAAGACAAACAAAAAAGATTAGAATTATCCTAATCTTTGTGGACAAAACTTTACTGGGCAGTTTTCCATGAGATTGTAACTGGAACAGTTTACCTGGAGGGGTGGCTTGTTCTGGAACACAATCTTCAATAGTACAGATATGACGTAAAGTGGTGTAAACTTTCCCTTATCTTGTATCTGTAAACTGTAAATGAATCAATTGTAATCATGTATTTTCTTTCTGCTGACGGGTCAGCACGCAACAAAAGCTTTTCACGGTACACATGACTAAAAGTGCTAAAACTTTTTTATATCCATTGATTCCAGCTGGTTCTTGACAGCATTCAAAGCAGATTAAATTATCCAAGAATAGGTAAGGTAGCACAGCGGTAGCGTTGCTGCCTTATAGCGCCAGAGATCCAGATTCGATCCTGACGACGAGTCTGTACGGAGTTTATACGTTCTCCCCCAGAACTGCGTGGGTTTTCTTTGTGTGTTCTGGTTTCCTCCCACATTCCAAAGACATACAGGTTTGTGGGTTAGTTGGCTTTGGTAAAATTGTAAATTGTCCCTAGTGTGTGTAGGATAGAGCCAGTTTACGGGATGATCAAAGGTTAGCATGGACTAGTTGGGCTGAAGGGCCTGTTTCCACTGTATCTCTAAACTAAACTAAACTAATAGCTCCAATTATGTTAGGGATCTTAGGGGAACCCAAGATGGAGCATCAACTTGTGACATATGGCTGAAGAGAGTTGAAGACTGATGATGTGATTATCAGTGTCAGCCTTTCACTGAAGTTTTCTGTGAGGCACTTGTCCTCTTTTAATTTTAAGCCCCATAGTAGACCAGTAGTGTGCTGATGAGAGGAACCAGGTATGTTTAAGAAAGAACTGCAGATGCTGGAAAAATTGAAGGTAGATAAAAATGCTGGAGAAATTCAACGGGTGAGGCAGCATCTATGGAGCGAAGGGATAGGTGACGTTTTGCATCGAGACCCTTCTTCAGACTGATGTGGGGGGGGGGGGGGCAGGAAGAAGAAAGGAAGAGGTAGAGACAGTAGGCTGTGGGAGAGCTTGGAAGGGGAGGGGAAGGAGGGAGAAAGCAAGGATTACCTGAAATTGGAGAAGTCAATGTTCATACCACTGGGGTGCAAACTACCCAAGCGAAATATGATGTGCTGCTCCTCCAATTTGCAGTGGGACTCACTCTGTCCATGGAGGAGGCTCAGGACAGAAAGGTCAGATTCGGAATGGGAGGGGGAGTTGAAGTGCTGAGCCACCAGGAGATCAGGTTGGTTAATGTGAACTGTGCGGAGGTGTTGGGCGAAGCGATCGCCAAGCCTGTGCTTGGTCTCACCGATGTAGAGCAGTTGACACCTAGAGCAGCAGATGCACAGATGAGGTTGGAGGAGGTGCAGGTGAACCTCTGCCACACCTGGAAAGAGTACTTGGGTCCTAAGATGGAGTCGAGGGGGGAGGTAAAGCGACAAGTGTAGCATTTCCTGCGGAGGCAAGGGAAAGTACCTGGGGAGGGGGTGATTTGGATGGGAAGGGATGAATTGACCAACGAGTTATGGAGGGACGGTCTCTGCGAAAAGCCAAAAGGGGAGGAGATACAGAAGATATGGCCGGTGATGGGATCCCATTGGAGGTGGCGAAAATGTCGGAGGATGTTGTATGTGATGGCTGGTAGAGTGGACGGTGAGGACAAGGGGACTATGTCCTTGTTACGAGTGGGGAGATGGGGAGTGAGAGCGGAACTACGGGATGTAGAGGTGTGAGCCTCATCTGTAGTCGAAGAGGGGAACCCCCATTCCCTAAAGAATGAGGACATATCCGATGCCATTTGTTATATCCAAATCTTTTATGAATTATTTGTTTGTATTGCAAACTACTAATATTTTTAACTTATTTGCAACTATTTTTATTTCTTCAATTATTTATATTTATTTGAGCAGTTTTGAAATGCCTTTGAATCTCAAAGACATTTGCAAACTCTTAAAAGGTTTTTGATACCTGACATGCTACCAAAAGCAATTCAATGGATGGCTGCCTGAAACTCACTTTTCAAATGGAGTTTCTACCACCTAATTTTGGCTCTTGAGGGATAGTTCTTTCAGCCTTCAGGAAAAAGTACATCTGTGCAGGTGGGTCTGTGGTCAGTGATTTTAGCTAATGGCCAAAGAATCTCGGACAGCAGATGCCGGTTTACAAAAAATACAGCATCATTCAAGTTCATGCAGTTCGATACAACTTCTTGCCTTTGACTATACTTCACAATGTTTTACAAAATTTCTACTTGGGTGAATTGTATTTTGCCACTGACTCTAGGTGGAATTTTGTGAAATGTGTTATTTAGATTAAAGACAGTTTTGCCTGTTCATTTCCAGACTTAGAAAATTATGACTATCTTGGTGTTTACAGAGAAATGTGCAATGTTGCATTTTGGAAAGTCTAACATGGGCAGGACCTACACAGTGAATGGTGGGGCTCTGGGGAGTGTGTAGAGCAGATGGATTTAGGAGTGCAGGTGCATGGTTCCTTGAAGGTGGAGTTGCATGTAGATAGGATGCTCATAAAGGTGTTTGAAACATTGGCCTTCATTAGCCAGAGTGTTGAGAGTAGAAGTTGGGAGGTCATGTTGCAGTTGTACATGAGTGTTGTATTTAGAGTATTGTGTTCAGTTCTTGGCACCGTGTTATAGGAAAGATGTTGTCAAGCTGGGAAGGGTACAGAGAAGATTTAAAAGGATGTTGCCAGGGCTAGAGGGTCTGAGCTATAGGGAAAGGTAAAGTAGGTTGGGACTCTATTCCTTGGAGTGCAGGAGGAGGGGTGATATTATTGAGGTGTATAAAATCATGAGAAGAATAGATCAGGTTGATGTAGAGAGTCTCTTGCAAATTGAGGACATAGGTTTAAGGTGAAGGGGAAAAGATTTAATAGGATTCTGAGAGGCAACTTTTTCACACAAAGGGTGATGGGTGTATAAAACAAGATGCCAGAGAAGGCAGGGACTGGCCTAACATTTAAGAAACAGTTAGACAGCTACGTGAATAGGACAGGTTTGGAGAGGTATGGACCAAAAGCAGGCAGGTGGGACATGTTGCCCGGTGGAACTAGTGTAGCTGGGACATGTTGCCCGGTGTGGGCAAGTTGGGCCAAAGGGCCACTTTCCAGGCTGTATTACTCCAAGACATGACTATGACTCTATTTAAGGTATTTGGCTGAGTGTTTTTCTGCTACATGAAACATAGACAGACAATTTAATCCCATGAAGGTGGTGATTATGTTCCCGATGAAGAATTGGTTTTAAAATGGAAAATAGATTTGTGTTTAATTGTGAACATTTAAAAATATTTATTAGAAGTTCAACAGTGACAAGTTTGCCATTCAAAGAGTTAATGTTACTGATCTATTGCAGGCATATCATTGTAATAAATCATTTCATGTTTCCTTGTTGTTTGTTTACAATGTTTACCTTGGGTATTACAATTTTAAATGGGGTCTGTTTTGAGTATTTACCTTTTGAAGACTAAATAGATATCTATTCCTGCATAAGAAAACTCATTATCTATTACTCATTATTAATTGGAGTTATTGGTGATTAACCTTTGTTCATTATCAAAATCCTTCCTTGAATCAAACTAAACTGACACTCTCAAAACTTAAGGAACTGACATTACATATTTTGGAGCTGGCACAAAACCTTGAATAAAATCACAAACAATTTACCAATAAATTGTCTTGTCAGCTAATTAATTTTATCTAGGCCACACACTGGGGAGTGTCTGACACCTGCATATTAACGTTAGGCAAGAATTAATATTTTCAGAACGGGGAGTGGGTAGGATGAGCAGGAAGAGTTTCAATGAAAAGCAATAACCATAGGAAACTAAAAATGAATGATTTCTACCAGAAGAAAAAAATAGTACTTGCCAACATAGTCCTCAGTTTTCTGTTTCCAAATGCTCTCTGCAGACTGAGCAGTTTCTGGATTTTCTCTATTTCAAAGTTTCAGTGGTTATCAAGGTTTCTTAACTGATTCTAGTAATGTCACTTTAAAAGCAATCAATGTGAAATGCTGCAATGCGTGTCACAGAAGTGTAATGTTTACAATGTTATTTGGTGCACCATATATTTATAATGTTACTTCCTTGTAATCAACTGTGCTTATCACTAAGCTTCCGCGATTGCGTCACGATATTCAGTGTAGGCATTATCATGCTTCAACCAAATGGGGGATCAACATTGACTAGAATGTCATGATACCCTATACAATGTTGCAAATAATAAACAAAATTGCACTACTTCTGCAATCTCTATTTTGTAGATTTAAAAAAAACAGCCTATGTTTTCATCTTGAAAGTACGTTATTTCATCCAAGTTTAAAAGGAAGGAAAGTAAACATTATGAACCTCATTTATTTGCATCCTTTACCTCTGACAACACATAAATAGGCCTTTCAGCTCGTTGAGTCTACGCTGGCTACAAGGGAAAAAATTATCCAAACTTATTTCAATTTTTCCAAATGTGTTTATTTGTCACTTACTGGATATGAACTGGAACAATGACATTTTTACTTGCTACAACCTTATATGCATATTAGATGCAACAACAACAATCTACAATAAACTATCAGTTATTCTAAGCAAGCCAAATCTTAATGCAATAAAACAAAGGATGTAGAACAACTATAGTAGTCCAAAATCTGTAGTGGTCCTGGATTGATGTAGGGTTGTGGTTATGGATGTGTAGGGTGGTTCAAGAAACTGATGGTTGATAGAGAGAAACTGTTCTTGAACATGGAGGTGATAGTTCTCAGGCTCCTATACTATCTTCTCAATGGTAGAAGCCAGAAGAGAGTGTGGCCATTTTGGGTAGAAAATAACTGCAGATGCTGGTTTAAACTAGGTTTGTGTGGCCAGGTTGATGTGGGTCTTAGATATTGGCAGTCGTCTTGAGGCAACAAGAAGATCCCATAAATCCCTTTGATGGTGAGGAGGTCAGAATCCATGATGGACTGGCCAATATCCTCTACTTTCCACAGCCAACAAGTACCAACAGCGGAACAATTGCAGTTTTAATTGCAGCAACATGACAGGCCAGTAAACACAAACTCACAGATAACATAATTTTTAAAAATCATCAAACTAGTAATGACAATACGTGCATAAAAGCCTGAAGTCCTTAGTGCAACCAAGTCCATTCATAGTTCATAATTTAGTTAATGTTTTGTCGTATTCAAGACCCTGATGGTTTTTTGGAAGAAGCTTTTCTTGAGCTTGGAGGACACAGTGTTCAGACATTCTTCTGGAAATTGGGAGTGTAATGAGAGCATGGCTAGGGTGGTGTGGTATCCTTGATGATGCTGGCTGTCTTTTTGGGGCAGTGCCCCCAATAGATCCCTTGAATAACGAGGAGGTCTATAGAAGTAGAAACATTTGTGAGCTTTCTTTGCAATTGTACATATCATTGCATTATCAAACAGTTGCAGGGATATTTCCCTGTATTCTCACATATAGAAAACATAGAAATTAGGTGCAGGAGTAGGCCATTCAGCCCTTCGAGCCTGCACCGCCATTCAATAGATCATGGCCTGATCATCCAACTCAGTATCCCGTACCTGCCTTCTCTCCATACCCTCTGATCCCCTTAGCCACAAGGGCCACATCCAAACTCACTCTTAAATATAGCCAATGAACTGGCCTCAACTACCCTCTGTGGCAGAGAGTTCCAGAGACTCACCACTCTCTGTGTGAAAAAAGTCTTTCTCATCTCGGTCTTAAAGGATTTCCCCCTTATCCTTAAGCTGTGACCCCTTGTCCTGGACTTCCCCAACATCGGGAACATTCTTCCTGCATCTAGCCTGTCCAACCCTTAAGAATTTGTAAGTATGTTCCATTGCTCCCTTTTTGTCATTGTTTTAATCACAAATGGTTGACCTGCCAGTACATCCTAGGGTCATAAGGTTATAAGGAATAGGAGTAGAATTAGGCCATTTGACCCATTAAGTCTACTCTGCCATTCAATTATGACTGATTTATCTCTCCTAACCCCATTCTCCTGCCTTAACCTCTGACACCTTTACTAATCAAGAATCTATTTACCGCTGCCTTAAAAATATCTACTGACAACCTCCACAGCCTTCTGTGGCAAAGGATTCCTCAGATTCACCACCCTCTGATGAAATAAATTTCTCCTCATCTCCTTCCTAAATGAATGTCCTTTAATTCTGAGGCTATCTCTAGTGTATATCAACAGGTCGATGGTTGGAAGAGCTCAAGAACTTCAAATTCCTCTGCTTGTATATTTCCGAAGATCTCTCCTGGTACCAGAACACTGATGCAATCATTAAGAAAGCACATCAGCGCCTCTACTTCCTGAGAAGATTACAGAGAGTCGGTATGTCAAGGAGGACACTCTCAAACTTCTACAGGTGCACAGTAGAGAGCATGCTGACCGGTTGCATCGTGGCTTGGTACGACAACCTGAGCATCCAGGAGTGGAAAAGGCTGCAAAAAGATGTAAACACTGCTCTGTCCATCATCTGCTATGACCTCCCTACCATCAAGGGGATCTATCGCAGTCGCTGCCTCAAAAAGGCTGCCAGCATCATCAAGGACCCACACCATCCTGGCCCCACACTCATCTCTCTGCTGCCATCAGGTAGAAGGACAGGAGCCTGAAATCTGCAACATCCAGGTTCAGGAACAGCTTCTTCCTCACAGCCATCTGACTATTAAACATAACTTCAAACAAACTCTGAACTATAACAGCCTATTGCACTTTATCTGTTTATTTATGTGTGTGTGTGTGTATATATATATATATATATATATATATATATATATATAATTATATATATATATATAATATATAGGACACACTGATCTGTATTTATGCCTACAATATTCTGTTGTGCTGCAGCAAGCAAGAATTTCATTGTCCTATCTGGGGCACATGACAATAAACTCTCTTGACTTGACTTGACTAGTCCTAGACTCTCTCACCAGTGGAAACATCCTCTCCACATGCACTCTATCCAAGCCTTTCATTATTCTGTATGTTTCAATGAGATCCCCCCCCCCCCCCTCATTCTTCCACATCTTTTGGATGTGGAAATAAATCAGAGTGATTAGAGAAAAACTACACAATCTTGTGGCATGGTGGCACAGCGGTAGAAGGTGCTGCCTTAAAGCGCCAGAGACCCGGGTTCGATCCTGACTACGGCTGCTGTCTGTATGGAGTTAGTACGTTCTCCCCATGACCTGCGTGGGTTTTCTCCAGGATCTTCAATTTCCTCCCACACCCAAAAGACATACAGGTTTGTAGGTTAATTGGCTTGGTATAATTGTAATTTGTCCCTAGTGATAGTGTGCGGGGATCGCTGATCGACGTGGACTCGATTGGTCGAAGGGCCTGTTTCCATGCTGTATCTCGAAACTAAACGAAACATGAAGAATGTGGAAATACAGGGAGCATCCAAGATCTTGATGGAATGATGGAATCTGATTTCTTAAAACTGTTAATTGCTCTTCAAGAAATGTTACCTGAAAAGGAAGAGTTGAAGAACCTTGATAACTTCTGGAAACACTACTGAGGAATATGTTCTGAAATTGCCCATTGTAACATACACAACAAATGAAATTGGATATTGCAGCATTCTGTGTGGAGCAGCAGCGCCTAATGTGTGTCTTACCTCAACATTATGCCGATGGGGATCATGACAGATGCCTCCTCTTGGCGATCCCCAGAAACGAAGACATGATGCACTCTGTGACGAGTCAGGCAACCAATTCTGTCAACATGTTGGGCGACGACAGAAGCCAACAGCTAGCTTTACGTCGTCTGACACACGAGCGAACGATTATGCCAATACTCAGGAAATGGGCAAAAAGGAATAGCACAACCAAAGAATCCTTCAAATAAATCTGATTTAGGGTGAAACAGGTTAAAGCATTCAAATGAAATTCACTCAGCTCTCAGATTTGCTGTATTCTATTCATTTTAAACAGATTAATGGCCTTGCTGAAATAGCAACAAATTCATTGAAACAGCTGGGGTAATACCTTGTTTGATTTAATTTGCATTCAGCATTTACTGATTTGGATGTAGTATGCAAGAGTCAATGCTCAAAGAGATAGATCTGGTGTGAGATAAAAGGGAGATATGATGCAAAGGCGTAGAAATTCTGTGACATAATCCAATAGTTCCATTTACTAATGCAATGAAGGTTCATCTAAAGAGCCATCATATGCACCATGCCCTGGCTGCAGTTATACAGATTTTGTTCTCTTTGCGTAGATCTTTTTTGTTCATTTAGTTGCATATCTGATGCAAAGATTTAATTTGATTTTCTGATCTCCTGACTGTGCGGATATTGGATTACTGAATAGCAAGGATGAATTCAGTTTGAATCTGAGGGGTCCACTTGATCCTTATAGATTTCTCCCTCAAAGAAGATAATTATAATATTGTATAAAATCTAGGCAGTTCCTCCTAAATGGATAATAGGAACCAGAGTTCTTCTGTTGTGCCACTGCGGACAAGATAACTTTCCCTTCTTGCAAACTTTTGGTCCTAGAGACATAGAGACATATAACGTGGAAACAGGCCCTTTGGCCCAACTTGACCAGTTTGGCCCAATTACACTAGTCCCATCTGCCTGTGTTTGGCCCATATCCCCCTAAATCTATTCTATCCATATACTTGTTTAAATGTTTCTTAAATGTCCTGACAGTACCTGCCTTAACTACCTCCTCTGGCAGCTACATACACTCACAACCCTTTGTATAAAAATGTTGCCTCTCAGGTTCCTATTAACATTTTCCCCTCTCACCTTAAATCTATGTCCTCAGGTTCTCGATTCCCCTACCATGGGTAAAAAAAACCCTACCTAATCCTCTCATGATCTTTTCCTTGATTGATCACAAACTCTTCTTACAGCTTTGTCCTGAATCTTGAGTATGATGTGCAGCAATCTTTGTTTTATTAGATGCTTTTAGTTGGAGCTAAATTAATGCACAATATTTAACCACCAGCAGAAATAAATAATCTTTGAGAACATTGAGACTTATCTGAATGAACCACGAGAAGTAAAACATTAAAGCAGTGGAGTCTACCGCTAATTACCGTGATGTAAGAGTTTGATGCTTTGTACATTGGTATGGAAAGGATGAATGGCAGTTTTTCAAAAGCATAATGGGGCTCATGGTACAGCACTAGGATGCACAGATAATATTTCACTGTGACCAACCTTATTAGTATCATGTTGTAAGATAGATTTAAAGCAAACTCAGTAGTTTGCATCCAAATTCACAATTAAAGAGTCTGTCATAACACAATTGCTAGTGATCATTTATGTAGTTGGGATTTATAGAAAGTATTTTGATAATTAGTGAGAAGCACAGTGATGCAGCGTCCTCACAGTACCAGAGGCCTGGATTTGCTCCTGACCATGGGTGCTGGGTGGACTTTGCATGTCCTACCTGTGACCACACCAACGCCTCTACCTCCTCAGAAGGCTTAGTCATTTTGACATGTCCCCAACAATCCTCATCAACTTTTACAGAAAGCATTTTATCGGGATGCATCACAGCTTGGTTTTGAACAGCTCCATCCAAGACCGCAGGAAACTGCAGCAAATTGTGGGCGCTGCCTAGACCATCACACAATCCCCCTTCCATTGACTCCATCCACACTTCATGCTGCTTGGGCAAGCCCAGCAGCATAATCAAAGACTAGTCTCACATAGGCCACTCCTTCTTCTCCCCTCTCCCATCAGGCAACAGGTGCTTTAGTGTGAAAATGCACACCTCCAGATTCAGGGACAGTTTCCTCCCAGTTGTTATTAGGCAACTGAACCATCCTACTGCAACTAGAGAGTAGTCCTGAACAACCATCTACATCATTGGTGAACTTTGGACTAAATTTGTTCGGATTTTAATGGCTTTATCTTGTACTAAACGTTTTTCCCTTATCATGTATCTGTACACTGTCAATGGCTCAATTGTAATCATGCATTGTCTTTCCACTGATTGGTTAGCACACAGTAAAAGCTTTTCACGATACCTTAGTACACGTGACAAAAATCTAAACTAAACTGAAACCAAGTCGGTTTCCTTCAGGTGCTCCCACATGTTGAACGCATGTGGGTTTGTAGGTTAATTGGCCTCTGTAAATTGTCAATTAACCTATAAACCCTTGTGTAGGGAGTGGGATGTACAAGTGGTGTAACAGAACTTGTGTGAACGGGTCATCAATGGTTTGCATGGACGCGGTGAAGCAAAAGGCCTGTTTCCATGCTTTATCTTTCAATAGTACAATGTAGAGAAGAGGCTTTCTCCTCCCTTCTTTCCTGTGCCCCATTTGTATCCACACCCATCCTCCCACTATCTCATCCAACCCTTTCCACCTTCCCTCACTGTCCCCTTCCACCTATATTTCATCCTCTGGCTTTACATTTCAATTTCTTCTCCCCGTGTGGGAAGCAGACTTTTGTCATCTGCCTCATCAAAGTCCTCACCTGTACTGTATCATCCGTCTCACTTGCTGGACTTTGTCCCTCCCACCTCTTTTTCCGCTTTCTCGCCCATACCAAATTAGTCTGAAGAAGGTTCCCAACCTGAAATAGCGCCTATCCATGTCCTCCAGTGATGCTGCCTGGTCCAGTGTATTACTGCAGTGTATTTTCTTTATTATAAATAGGTGCTTCACTTTTGGCATGAACTTTCATGGGCCAAAGGACCAAAAGGCCTGATCCTATGCTGTACAAACTCTACAATCCCAAATATTGAAAATCTCAGCTTCCTCTGCCAACATCTGAATTATGCTCACTAAAGAATGTGGACTGAGAACCTTGGAACCATACCACAATGTGAAAAATATACATCTTCTAGATGCGCTGGGACGCATCCTCAGTGATGTGACCTGGGGTCATCGGGTATTTTAGGTCTCACAACATCAGACACCCTTGCCCAGGTGACCCAGCTGGGGTTGATTAGGCCCCGACTTGCATCCCAGCAGCAACTGCCCACGGATCAGCCATCTTAATAACTATATTAATACATGTTGAGTTATATTCAACATCTTGTGTGCACTGTTCATGGCACATTTCACACCAGTGTTACCAAACCAAACCACTCATAAACTACATTAAGCTGAAAACCCACCCAATAGAATTCATCCTAGCTTCATTGACCATCCTGACAATACATGAATAGGATATAACTCCCACATTAGAAATACGGGGCAATGTATGCTTCGCCACAACTTATTAATACTGATATATTTATTAACTATCAGAAGCAGTCACATAATTAGTGTTTTGGTGAACATTGGGTTATATCTGCTTTACTCAGAGAACATAGATATAGAAAGTACAAAACAGGAACCTTCGGCCCACAATGTCTATGCCAAACATGATGCCAAGACAAACTAATCTCATCTGCCGGTCCATCATCCATACCACTCCATTCCCTGCATTTCCATGTGCGGACCTAAAAATCCCCTTAAACACCATTGTGGTATCTGCCTCTACCTCTATTCCTGGCAGTGTATTTGAGTGCCCACCTGTGTACCCTCTGTGCAAATATAAACTTGGCCTGCTCATTTCCTTTAAACATTGCCCCTCTCATCTTAGAGCTACACCATTTATAAAGCCTGTCACATTTTCACTCGGGGCAAAAGGTTCCGACTGTCTACCCTTTCTACGCCTCTCATAACCTCATTTGGCTCTGTCAGGCCTCCTCTCTGCTCCTGACATCTCCGGCGTTGTCGGTGTGGAATTTGTTTTAAGCGCGGTCTGTTGCCTTGCGCTTATCTCAAGTAGCCCGTCAGTGAACCTGTTGCTGTTTGTTTTGCCACGTGTGTGTTCACGTAAAGTGCGAGTGGCGGGATGCAGGGGGCTGGATTCCCAGCGTTGGCGAGGATGCCACTGACGCAGAATTACTCAGTGACGCTGTCTGCCAGAATCATTTAAAGCTCGCTCCAGCCAACGCTCCCTTCACATCTGCTCTGGCCATATCTTTCCAAGACACAAGCAGACCTTGAGCAGCTGTATTCATGCTGCCCGCAGCCAATTGCGTGTCCTTCAGAAGCATCATAGAGTCTATGCTGCCCTGGGCTAGCCTGAAAAATGCAAGCGGCCAGACTGGCGCGGGGGACAGGAGCGTCAGGTCCAAGGACATCTTCAGCGTCATGGTGACTCCTGACCGCATCCCGAAGTTCTTCATCCCTTCTTTGGATGTCCACGTCCACAGCGAGCAACCCCCGAAGGCGGAGGAGGGTTGCCCGTCACCGGCTTTGCTCATTGCGTCCAGTGAAGAAGGCAGGAGCCCCTCGGAGAACAAGACACGGAAGGAGCGGATCCCGAGGCGGGGCAGTTTGCGCGCAGGGTCTCCGGAGAGCTGCGGCAACCGGGAGCTGGACAGAGCGGCCGACCACTCGGACCCGGCGACAAGAGCTGCCCTGTCCATGCCCCATTTCCAGAAGATCACCACCCCTTACGGTTTCCCCGCACTAGGGGAGATCCCTCACATCAGGAGGAAAGAATCGCTCTTCTTTGAGCGGGACGCTGCGGACATCAGGAGCTTTCTGAAGAGCAGGAAGCAGAGCCGGGCGCTGAGCAGGAGCCGCTCCAGCTCGCTCAGTGACCCCAAACTTCAGAAGCCCCTTGTAACCAGCACGGTGGCCCGGGCGAGCAGGTCAGCGCCTTGGGAAACCATCCATAGCCCCGTCCTCCCACTCTACCCAGCTCAAGCACCCAACTCCTTGTCCCGCTTAGTTAAAGACAAGAACAAGTTTCAGGTCATTATCAACAAACACCTAGCCAGCATCAAGCGCATGAGGTCCAGAGGATCATCGGACAGAGAGCGGTGTCAGCGTCTGAGCCGTCGGCGCTCCCAGCCCGACGACGTCCCGGGACCTCGCCTCGCCTGGTGCACAGACCCCCACTCTTTGGTCCATCGAGCACCAGTCAGGCAAGCACGGCATCTCCCCCTCGGACCTCCACGTCAGCTGAACACTGCAAGTGTGGGAAATCGGAAATAGGAACAGCAGATACTGGCAGGACACAGCGGCTCAGGCAGCATCGGCTGAAGGAGACACAGAATCACCGTTCCAAAACCAGGGCCTTTCGACGGAACAAGTGTAAGTTTAGTCCCGTGTTCAGAAGATGGTGAAACTGATTTCGCATGGTGTTACCAGCATTTGAAATTAATCCATAAACAATACGCGAAACAATATTTCGTTTGAAAACCCTGTATAGCGTGGTATTAGCTTTATGTCACTAAAAACACACTTTACATGTTCATTCGGGGCTGGCTTTTATCATCCTGGAGCTCCCGGGACTGTTAGCTCCGACTGTAACTCATCCCAAGGACACATTGAAAACTTTGCAGATTGTGATTGAAGATCTGACCTTGAGCTTCTTAGTACCTCAACGCGTGACTGGTCAAATACTGATTTTGGTGTGTTTTTTTTTCCTTTATCAGGACTTAAAAGTTTTTTTGAAGAAGAATTTCTTCGAGGTACCGGCAGTGCTCATCGCCGTTTCTTCGAGTGATTGCCCGATTTCGTCTGAAGAAGGGTCTCGACCCGAAACGTTGCCTATCTCCTTCGCTCCTTAGATTCTGTTGCACCCGCTGAGTTTCTCCAGCCTTTTGTGTACTCAGGAAGAAGGCTGTTGCCCGTGCATGTCTGTGGACTGAATCCAATAAATAAACTGTATAAAGTCTACAATATTTATTTGTACTAAATAAAGCATTGTTCAAACTTGTTTTACTTGATATGTGCATCTCTCAGTAAATCTCCCATTTAGTTTAGGGCTAAATGAATGAAGGGATATCGGGGAAAAAGCAGGAACGGGTACTGATTTTAGATGATCAGCCATGACCACATTGAATTGCAGTGCTGGCTCGAAGGGTCGAATGGCCAACTGCACTTATTTTTCTATGTTTCTAACTCGGCCGTGGTACAGAGTGTAGAAGTTTATTGGAAGGTAAATGGCCATTTGGTTGCAGAAATACGGCCTCTAAAAACACAGTGAATGATGAATAACAAGGTACCGTTAGGCGAAATATAAACGTATTTGAATTATTTAATTTATTGGAGCACAGCTAACTGAAATTCGTCGAGAGGTTTATTTAACCAAGAATGAGGAACGCGAGTGCAGAGGTGTCGCTTCTCGATTCGCAGCTAGAGTCTGGACCATTTGTCAGAAAGCATGAACTTGAATCCACCAGGGGATCTCGGCAATTAAATGTAAATAAATCTGGGCTATTTTTCAACAACTATGTTCCTGGTAATAATAACCCCGAAACCATCAAGTTGACGTGAAAAATGGTTCACGCCAGGTTGCCATAAAAATGGTTCACGATAAGTCATATTACTACTCTTCAATGCCTACTCGGTCATAGACGCCGGCGGTGTCCACATTTCTGAACATATATTTTATTTCAATGAGTGTTTGGAATGTTTGCACGGTCTGAAGGGCTAGACCGACCAACACGCCCCGTCCACACTAGTTTCACCTGTCGACGCCTGGCCTGTAACCCTCTAAACCAAGTGTTAAAGAAGGAACTGCAGATGCTGGAGAATCGAGGGTACACAAAAGGCTGGAGAAACTCAGCGGGTCGAGACCCTTCTTCAGACTGGTCAGGGATCAGGGAAACGAGAGATATAGACGGTGATGTGGAGAGATAAAGAACAATGAATGAAAGATATGCAAAAAAGTATCGATGACAAAGGGAACAAGCCATTGTAAGCTGTTTGTGGTGTGAAAATGAGAAGCTAGTGCGACTAGGGTGGGGGAGAGAGAGGGAATGCCAGGGCCAGAGGGCTGAGGGAGAGGTGGGAAGGGGAGGAGACAGCAAAGGTTAACAGAATTGAGAAAATTCAATGTTCAAGCCCAGAGGATGCAGACTCCCCAAGCAGAATATGAGGTGCTGTTTCCTCCAACTTCCGGTGTTTGCTCACTCTGGCTGTGGAGGAGGCCCAGGACCGAGAGGTCGGATACGGAATGGGAGGGAAGTTGAAGTGCTGATCCACCGGAGTCAGGTTGGTTTTGCGGATCGAGCGGAGGTGTTCGGCGAAACGATCGCCAAGCCTCCGCTTGGTCTCACCAATATAGATCATCTGGCATCTGGAGCAGCGGATGCAGTAGATGAGGTTGGAGGAGTGCAGGTGAACCTCTGTCAGACCTGGAAGGACTGCTTGGGTCCCTGAAAGGAGTGGAGGGGGGGCGGTGAAGGGACAAGTGTAGCATTTCTTGCGGTTGCAAGGGAAAGTGCCCGGGGAAGGGTTAGAGCGGGAGGGAAGGGAAGAATTGACAAGGGAGTTGTGGAGGGAGCGGTCTTTGCGGAAGGCAGACAGGAGGGAGATGGGAAGATGTGGCGAGTGGAGGAGTCACGTTGGAGGTGGCGAAACTGGCGGAGGACTATGTGTTGTATTTGCCCGTTGGTGGGGTGAAAGGCGAGGACCAGGGGGACACTGCCCTTGTTACGATTGGGGGAATGGGGAGAGAGGGCAGTGTTGCAGGGTATGGAGGAGACCCTGGTACGAGCCTCATCTATGTTGGGAGAACGGGGATTCCCCTCCCCCACTCAAATTGCTTCCCAATTGTTCCCAATGTTCCCAATGTTGGGAGTGTCGAGTCTTAGAATAAAGGGGAGGTCATTTAAGACTGAGGTGAGAAAAAAAATTGTTTACGCAGAGAGTTGTGAATTTATGGAATTCCCTGCCACAGAGGGCAGTGGAGGCCAAATCACTGGATGGATTTAAGAGAGAGTTGGATAGAGCTCTAGGGGCTAGTGGAATCAAGGGGTATGGGGAGAAGGCAGGCACGGGTTATTGATAGCAGACAATCAGCCATGATCACAATGAATGCCGGTGCTGGATCAAAGGGCCAAATGGTCTCCTCCTGCACCTATTTTCTATGTTTCTTTGTTTCTATCTTTCTATCTCTCTCCTCCTAAATCCCATTATCCTGTCCGAGGGTTATGGGAGTACACTGCATCCAGGCACAGACTACTCTGTGTCAATGTGGCTAAGCACAAGGGGTCATGCACTTTGGTAAAAAAAATCTAAAGGCAGACTATTAATAAAGGCAAATAGGAATAGATTGCAGATTAATGAAATAGAGAGGGACTTAAGTCTTCTTGTTTACAAATGGCAAAAAGTTAGTAACAACTGGTAAGATAGTCAAGCAGAATTATAGGAAACACAGAAGAGACTGCAGGTGTTGGAATCTAGAACTAAAAAGCACACTGCCCTTATTTAAGGAAGAACGCATTGGCATTGGAGGCTGATTGAAAGGGATTCAGTAATCTAATTCTGGGGATAGAGGGTTGGAGTATCATGAAAAGCTAAAGAAATTAGATTTACGTTTTTTGGAGTTCAAACGATCAAGGATGAAACCATAATAATCACAATAAAACATATAAGATCCTGCAGGGTAAAATGTCGAGAATCTCCACGTGGGTGAATGAGAGGAGACGTATTTCCAAGATTAGGTGTTTGGTCAATTAAAGATGAGGTGTATAGAAACATTTAGCAGAAGATTGTGAATCTCTAGAATTCTCCATTCACAGGGCTGGAAAATTCAAGATTATTTGGGATATTTAAAGAGGAAGTAAACAAATGTTTAAAATATCATTGGATGTTCTGGGAATTGGGAAGAGGAGACAAGGCCGAGGGCAGAACAGCCAAGATCGTATTGAATGGCAGGGCACATTTGAGCACCAAATGGCCTACTCCTGCTTCTATTTTTTAAATATTCTTCTGAATTTGCAAATAGACAAGACACGAGTGTTTAATTGTCACATGGACTGATAACAGAACAATGAAATTCTGAATTTCAGTGGCTTCACAGGCCTTTAAACACAATGCATATACATAATACATAATAAACAAAAAAACCCCAATAAAGTAACAACTTCATACTAGTGCAAAACAACTGGTGATGTTTGTTGGGAAGAAGCTATTCTTGAACCTGGTGGTTAAAGTTTTTATAGTCCAGAACCTCCTTCTTGATGGTAGGAGTGAAATGAGTGCCTGCAGAGGTTTTTATGATACTACATGACCTTATGGGGCAGTGCATCCTTTAGATCCTTTTGTTGGTGGGGAGGTAATTACCCATGATGGACCGCCAGTATCCACCACTCTGTATGACCTCCTTCGTTCTTGGGTGTTTGCTGCCTAATCATGCTGTCAATATGTACTCTACTGCACTAAAGTAGAATTATCACAAATTATCACAAATGTTTGCATTTTTGGGCACGTAAAAAATGCTGTGGAATAATTTGTATAATCTTGCAAACATCACCTACTTTGCAAAGCATGCCATTGATCAGAGGTATTGGGCATGTAATTTCTAGTTGGGAAAGGCAGGGGAAGTGTTGGTGGTTAGCTTCACACCCATTAGTTGGGAAAGTAAAATTAGGGAAGAGAAGATAAATCCAAAGTCCATTCCCCAACCTGAAAAGGGAGATATCAGCAAGGTGGAGTATAGTGATGACCATCCTATCGCAGTCTTAACTTAGGCACCAGTAGAAAATATCAAAAGGATCATCATGTAGACAAAGTTTAGCATTGTATCAGTAGAGCTCTCTCAAAGAGCTACGATTGCAATTTGAGAGATGATTGAATAATAAAAATAAAATAACTGATGCCTTGAAAAATGTAATCTGATCAGTGTGGATTTATAGAATAGATCAATGTTATGAACCTGGACTAAGAATTGTTAGTCCACACTGTAGCATTGTGAATAGTTCTGTGCACCATACTTAGGAGATGTTCACATTCCTCACAGGGAGCGCAACACATGGAGTTACCATTATGATACGTTCTCCAAAGATTAAATTATGAAAAGTGCTAACTTATTAGTGTAAATAGATGATTTGTTCAAAATTTTCTAGATGTTACAGGCAAATAAATGGGCAAATAAATTATATTGCTTGTGGAAACCATGACTGTACGATACAGCCTGAAAATTAGTGTCTGGTTGTTCATTAGAGTGAAGTTATCATTTCAATCCAACATGAGGAATAAGTTTGAAATTCTCTGTATCAGCAGTTGATCTTAAAAATGAGATTGACATTTTAATTTTAACCAAATATATTAAAGGATGCCTGCATAGGCAAGTGCCTCATACATATTCATCTATACCTGTCTGATGCTAACACAGATTTATCAAGTGCCTTCTCAATAATAGTTATTGTGGTATAGTAATTACATGCATCTGAACAGATCTTAGAGAGGAATGTGTGAACTCTCCACAGTGTTCCCTGCCACCATTATCTATTAATGTTCAATTGTGAAATGTGAATCACCAAGTGAAAAGCCAACAATACAATGGCTAGCACACTAAAGTGATAATGTTGACAATCAACAATCACAGGCTTCACTTCATTCATTCACTAATTAAATAAAACAAATATGTTTTCCAGAGAGAAAAATAGTGTTGGAGTAACTCAGTGGTTCAGGCAGCATCTCTGGAGAACTTAGATAGGGTCAGGAGCCTTCTTTGGTCTGATTGTGTTTGGTGGAGGGGGTGTTGTGGAAGAAAGCTGAAGAGAGGAGGGGCAGGACAAAGAATCGTGAGTGATAGGGGGATACTGGTGAGGAGGGGGCTTTGATAGGCAAAGGGTCAGCTGAAAAGACAAAGGTGTAAGATATGAATAGAAGAGGTGAAAATTGTGAAACAGAAGAAGGAATATAGTGAGAAGGGAAGAAAGGGGTTTAAGTCTAGGCGGCACATGGAAGAGTGGAGAGGGGGGAAAAGGGGGATTGTTTGTGGGTTAATTACTTAAAATTGGATAATTCAGTGTTCATACTGTTGGGTGAAATCTGCCCATGGAATCTAGGGTGCTGTTCCTCCTGTTCACACTGGCAATGGAGGAGACCCAGGACAGAAAGGTCAGTGTGAGAGTGGAAAGGAGTTAAAATGTTAGACAAGTCAATGTTCATACCTCAATGTTCATACCGCTGGGTTGTAGGCTACCCAAGCAAAATATGATGTGCTGTTCCTCCAATTTGAGTTGGGCCTCACTCTGACAATGGAGGAGGCCCAGGACAGAAAGGTCAATATGGGAATGGGAGGGGGAGTTAAAGTGTTTAGCAACTGGGAGATCATGGAGGTTTAGGCAGACAGAATGGAGGTGTTCAGCGAAATGATCGCCGAGCCTGCGCTTGGTCTCGCTGACATATAGGGGACCACACCTGGAACAACAGATATAATATATGAGGTTGGAGAAGATGCAGGTGAGCCCCTGCCTCACCTGAAAGGAATGTCGGGGTCCTTGAATTTTACTTCTCTAACTTGCTTTGCCTCTCACTCTATCCCTCCCCCATCCTAGTTCTCCAACTAGTATGACTGTCCTCCTGATTAAATCTTAACTTTGTATCCTTCATTGTCATCTTCACCTAGCTAACAATGATCTATTCTACATTTTATTTGAGCTTCATCACCTTTGTTGTCTCGCTTTCACCCTTTCATATCTCTGTGCCTCCCTCTCCCCTGATTCTCAGTATGAAGAAGAGTCTTGACCTGAAACGTCACCCATTCCTTCTATCCAGAGATGCTGTCTGTCCCGTTGTTACTCCAGCATTTTGTGTCTACCTTCCGTGTAAATCAGCATCTGCAGCTCCTTCTTACATAATTACTGGGATGTTGCCAGGACTCGAGGGTCTGAGCTATAGGGAGAGGTTGAGTAAGCTGGGACTCTATTCCTTGGAGCACAGGAGGATGAAGGAGTGATCTTATGGAGGTGTATAAAATCATGGGAGCAATAGACTAGGTAGATGCACAGGGTCTCTTGACCAAAGTAGGTAAATCGAGGACCAGAGGACATAGGTTTAAGGTGAAGGGGAAACGATTGAATAGAATCTGAGTGGTAACTTTTTCACACAAACAGTGGGTGTATGTACTGAGCTACCAGAGGAGGTAGTTGATGCAGGGACTATTGCAATGGTTAAGAAACAGTTAGACAGTACATGGATTGGACAGGTTTGGAGGGATACAGGCCAAACGCAGACATGTGGGACTAGTGTAACTGGGACATGTTGGCCAGTGTGGGCAAGTTGGGTCGAAGTGCCTGTTTCCACACTATATCATTCTCAACCATTTTCACTTTGGTAGCTTTAATGCTGATTGATACTCCACTATGTTTCCTTAAGTTGCTAACTAGCTCCTTCAGTTTGTTGACTTTGAAGGAGAGGTTGTTGTCCTGTCTCATGTCTGCCAGTAAACGCAGGAACAGGCACACCTGAGACAGGTGGGAGGTGGTGATGTTTCTTCACCAACCTTCTGTTCAAAGCGGGTGTGGAAAGCATTGAGTTAATCGGGGAGGGAGCCATTGGTGCAAGTGATACTGCTCACCTTTGCACTGTAGCCCAGTACAGTGTGCAAGCCTTGCCACTCTTGGCATACTTAATGGCTCTGCAAAGATCGTAGATAGATTTTTTGTATCGCTCAGGATCATTTAACATTAATACTGCAGACTTGGACTTCACCTGGAGGTTCATCCATGGTTTTCGGGTTGGGGAGTCCACGTATCATCTTCTTTGGTACACACTCGTGCTGATGAAGTGTGTGGAAGGAGTGGCATATTCATCTAGGTTTGCCACAGAATCCTTGAATATGGACCAGTCCATTGACTCAAAATAGTCACAAAGGATCTCATCTGTTTGGATCAGCACTGCACAATTTTCTATTCCTGATCTTCCTGCTTCAGTTTCTGCTGGTAAACAGGAAGTAGAAACACAGCCAGATGATCAGTATTACTACAGTGTGGTCTGGAATGGTGTGTGTTTTTGATGAATGTGCGGCAGTAGTTGAAGGTGTTTGGGCATTACCTGAAAATTATGTCCTTTATTTCTCGAGTTATTTATGAAAATGTTCACAATTCCGATAAGACTTAGAAAATATACCGGTGCTTTCGCTGATGACGTCACAATGGAACTGCCTGCCATCTGCTCGAGCTGCGAGTGTCCTGCTCATGCTGCAAGTGACATCACCAGCCCCACCTCTCCCTCCTCCCCTCCTCCATTATTCAAAAGACGCTCGGGCATCGCTTTCTCTCGGCTCCTCAGTCGCCTCTCTCTCCCCCCCGGCTTTGAAGAATGAACAAGTCAGGCACTGTACTAGAGCTCTCGGATCCGTCTCTGGTCGGGTCCGCCTCGGGTCGGAACCGTCTCGGATCGGGTCCCTCTCCCCTCCACCTCCCCTCCCCTCCTCCTCTCCCTCTCCCTCCTCCTCCCTCCCCCTCTCCTCTCCCCCTCTCTCTCCCCCCTCTCTCTCCCCCCTCTCTCCCATCTCTCTTCCCCTCTCTCCCGAACTCTCTCGCCCCTCACCACCTCTCTCTCCCCCCTCTGTCTCTGCCCCTCTCTCTCTACTCTGCCCCTCTCTCTCTGTCTCTGCCCCTCTCTCTCTATCTCTGCCCCTCTCTCTTTGTCTCTGCCCCACTCTCTCTGTCTCTGCCCCCTCTCTCTCCGTCTCTGTCCACACTCTCTCTGCCCTCTCTCTCTACACCCCCCTCCCCACCCCTGCTCCTCCCTCTCCCTCTCTAGACGTGACTGCTAGTTGGGAGCTAAGTGTGAGTGGATAGCGCAGGGATGGGGTAATAGGAGGTTAGTGTGTGTGAGTTTGTGTGGGGTGCTTAGTGTGTGTGTAACGCCGCAGGCCGCCCCCCCCCCCCCCCCCCTCTCCCCCCCTTCCCCCCACCCCCGCAACCACGCGTTGAGGGGATGGGTCCCAACCTTGGTCGTAACTATTAAAAGTCTGATCTTGGATATGTATTTGTGTATTTGTTTGTGTGTGATCACACCTTCTCGAAAAAATGATGCAGTGACGGTAAAATATTACATATTCCGATAGAGATTTATCCCATGATGTAAAAAAATCGCCTTATCTGAAAAATTCATGCATTATTTCTCGTTATTAATCAAAATGTTCAAAAATCTGAAAGAACTTTCTCTCCGCCCCCTCCTCTCTTCCCCTCCTATCTCCCCCCTCCTCCCTTCCCCTCTACTCTCTCTCCCCCCTCCCCCTCCCTCCCCATCTCCCCTCCGTCACCCCCCCTCTCTCCCCCTCCCCACCCCCTCCTCCACCCCTCCTGTCTCTCCTCCCCTCTCCCCCCTCTCCCCCCCCCGCTCTCTCTGCCCCCACTCCCCCTCCCCCCTCCCTTCCCCCCCTCTCTAGATGTGCCTGCGAGTTGGGGTCTATGTGTCAGTGGGGATGGGGTAAAAGGAGCCAATTAATAATATTAATATAATATCAAGGGGGGTGATTAGTGTATGTGTGTGCGGGGGGTAGTTAGTGTGTGTGTGTGGAGGGTGGTTAGTGTGTATGTGATGCCGCAACCACGCATTGAGGGAACAGGACCCAAACGGGTCCCACTTGGTCTAGTCACTCTTAAAATTATCTCTGTGATCAAGATGTCTTGTATTTAGCCTACCTTGTTTGAATGCTCTTCAAATTACCGTTCACCTGACTAGGTCCACTTCACCGGCTGCAGCACTGATGTCATATCACTTGCTATTTAGTCTCATTGTTCACTGGTGCGAGTGAGTGATAAGCCACAAGTTCAGCTTGTGATTCACTTCCTGCGCCATGCACTCCTGACTGTATGGTCATCTGTACCATGTTAATTTGTGTGCGTCTGTACCCACAGTCACTGTAGCAGATGCCAGATCCGCCTTCCTGAGAATCAACCTGTGGAAAGAAGCTGGGCTGAATGGAGTCCACAGCCAAGTCCTCAGAACTTATGTGGATCAGCTGGCAGAAGTAGTTGCAGACAGTGTATAAAATCATGAGAGGAATAGACAATAAACAATAGGTGGAATAGGCCATTTTGGCCTTCGAGCCAACATCGCCTGACAATCAGTTCCCTGTTCCTGCCTTCCCCCCATATCCCCTGACTCCGCTATCTTTAACAGCCATATCTAGCTATCTCTTGAAAGTATCCAGTGAACCGGCCTCCACCGCCCTCTGAGGCAGAGAATTCCACAGACTCACAACTCTCAGTGAGAAAAAGTATTTCCTCGTCTCCATTCTAAATGGCTTACCCCTTATTCTTAAATTGTGGCGGCTGGTTCTGGACTCCCCCAACATCGAGAACATGTTTCCTGCCTCTTGCGTGTCCAAACTCTTAATAATCTTATGTTTCAATAAGATCTCCTCTCATCCTAAATTCCAGAGTATACAAGCCCAGCCGCTCCATTCTCTCAACATATGACAGTCCCTCCATCCCGGGAATTAACATTTTGAACATATGCTGCACACAATACTCCAGGTGTGGTCTCACTAGGGCCCTGTACAACTGCAGAAGGACCTCTTTGCTCCTCTACCCAACTATTCTTGTTATGAAGGCCAACATCCATTTGCTTTCTTCACTGCCTACTGTACCTGCATGCTTAAGGGGCTGTCCCACCGCGGCGACCTAATCTGCGAGTTTAGAAGAGTTTGCCCTCAACTCAAACTCACAGCATGGTCGACACGTGGTCCTAAGAGGTCCTATAAGTTCACTGGAACTCTCCTTCATGCTCGAGGGAAGTTCCCGCATACTCGTGGCCTAAGTTTGGTTGAGGAAAATTTGGGCGAGTGAAAATTGGTCGGCATGGTCCTTTAGAACTCGTAGTGCAGTGGAGTGGGGTTGCTATGTAATTATCTGCAGTCGAGGGAGGCCTAGGCAATCTCCTTTGCTGACCGGGCATTTTAAAAGGCTCATTGGAGTTTTCAGGACCAAGGAAAACTGACCGGTAATGTTAAATGCCCGCTAAACTTGATTGTAAGTTGTCTGGCTTCTTAAAAGTGTCTCCACTCCTTTTCTCACCCCCCCCCCCCCACCCCATCTCCCCCCTTCCCTCCCTTCTCACCCCTTCTCTCCCCTTGCAGTATAGCTGCTGCAACAGAACCAGCTGTTGCTGGCGCCAGCGATGGCGGCCACGAATTGCTGTTTTGCTGTTTAGTATGTTTTTGTTCATTTGTGTCGTCTGTGAAAACCATACAAAGATTACTTTCATGAGAGAGGTACACATAAACATCGGACATACGGTACCTCCAAACATCGTTCCGGATTTCTCACATGCTTGACCAATGGTGTTTTATCATTGATGTCTTATTATTATTAATGTTTAGTGTTTTCTGAGTCATTCGTAACTGTCACTGGATGTCATGTTGTTACTTGTGGGCGGAGCACCAAGGCAAATTCCTTGTATGTGAATACTTGGCCAATAAACTTGCTTACTTACTTACTTACTTCTCTCCCCTTCACTCCCCTCCTTGCCCCTTCCTCTCTATCTCTCCCCCCCCCCCCCCCCCCACGCTCTCTAAAGGACTTATCGTACACTGTGCAGCAGTCTTTTACCTTCCTGTTCATCGCTGGTGTGAATTTCAGCTCCCCCGCTTTCCCTGGCCCCCGACATTGCGACGTGTTTGTGTGTGTGCGGTCAGTCATTTCAGCTCGCAGTTTCCTCGCTGACGGTTGATCCAGCTCGAGGTTTTCCAGGCGAGTGGCCTCGAGCTTGAAGGTCGAAGACAGTCGCTGAAAACTTGCTTAATGTGAAACAGGCCCTTTACTTTCATTGACTGATGAACGAGGACCCCCAGATCCCATTGTATTTCCCCTTTTTCCAACTTGACACCATTTAGATAATAATTTGTTTTCCTGTTTTGGCTACCAAAGTGGATAACCTCACATTTACCCACATTAAACTGCATCTGCCATGCATCTGCCCACTCACACAAACTGTCCAGGTCACCCTGCATTCTCATAGAATCATAGAACCAAAGAAAATAGGTGCAGGTGTAGGCCATTCAGCCCTTCGAGCCTGCACTGCCATTCAATATGATCATGGCTGATCATCCAACTCAGTATCCTGTACCTGCCTTCTCTCCATACCCCCTGATCCCTTTAGCCACAAGGGCCACATCTAGCTCCCTCTTAAATATAGCCAATGAACTGGCCTCAACTACCTTCTGTGGCAGAGAATTCCACAGACTCACCACTCTCTGTGTGAAAAAAGATCTTCTCATCTCGGTCCTAAAAGACTTCCCCCTTATCCTTAAACTGTGACCCCTTGTTCTGGAGTTCTCCAACATCGGGAACAATCTTCCTGCATCTAGCCTGTCCAAACCCTTAACAATTTTGTAAGCCTCTATAAGATCGCCCTCAATCTCCTAAATTCCTGCGGGTACAAGCCGAGTCTATCCAGTCTTTCTTCATATGGAGGTCCTGCCATCCCAGGAATCAGTCTGGTGAACCTTCTCTGTACTCCCTCTATGGCAAGAATGTCATAGCATTCTCATAGATTCTCATAGCATTCTCCTCTCAGTTCACACTGCCACCCAACTTTGTGTCATCTGCAAATTTGCTAATGCTACCTGTAATCCCTTCATCTAAATCATTAATATACATTATAAATAGCTGCGGTCCTAGCACCGAGCCTTGCGGTACCCCACTAGTCATTGCCTGCCATTGTGAAATGCACCCGTTAATCCCTACTCTTTTGTTTCCTGTCTGCCAACCAATTTTCTATCCATGTCAGCACTTTACCCCCAATACCATGTGCCCTAATTTTGCCCATTAATGTCCTACATGGGATCGTATCAAATGCTCTCTGAAAGTCCAGGTACACTACATCCACTGGTTCTCACCTGTCCATTTTTCTAGTGACATCCTCAAAAAATTCCAGAAGATTAGTCAAGCATGATTTTCCCTTTGTAAATCCATGCTGACTCCAACCGATCCTATTACTGCTATCCAAATGTGCCGCTATTTCATATTTTATGATTGTTCCCCACCACCGATGTCAGGCTAACTGGTCTACAATTCCCTGTTTTCTCTCTCCCCTTCATTTTCCCCAGCTGAGGATCCTCTGGCCACTAGTACATTAGGAAGATTGTTTGTGTTCTCCTTAGTGAAGACGGATCCAAAGTACCTGTTCAACTCATCTCCCATTTCCTTGTTCCCCATAATAAATTCAGCTTTTCAGTCTTCAAGTGTCCAACTTTGGCCTTAGCTAATTTTTTCCTCTTCATATACCTAAAGAGGCTTTTACTATCCTCCTAGATCGGATAGATGCACAGAATCTCTTGCCCAGGATAGGGGAATCGAGGACCAGAGGACAAAGGTTCAAGTTGAAGGGGAAAAGATTTAATAGGAATCTGAGGGGGTAACTTTTTCACAATGGTGATCGGTGTATGGAGCAAGCTGCCAGAGGAGGTAGTTGAGGCTGGGACTATCGCAACGTTTAAGAAACAGTTTGACGGGTACATGGATAGGACAGGTTTGGAGGGATATGGACTAAGCGCAGGCAGGTGGGACTAGTGTAGCAGGGACATGTTGGCCAGTGCGGGCAACTTGGGCCAAAGGGCCTGTTTCCACACTGTACCTCTCTATGCTTCTATGACATCTTTAACCTCCCCATTCTCCATTCTGACGTCCCCACCTGCTTTTAGAAGACCACTAATATCCCAGTGTCAAAGAAATATAAGTTAGCATGCCTTAATGACTAGGTCATGGCTCTGACATTCACCATCATGAAGTGCTTTGAGAAGTAATTTGCTTATCACTCAGCAGGTCCATAACAAATAACATCTCCCCGGCTCTACGCTCAGGCCTGGAGCATCAAGATAATGACACCTATGTCAGACTGCTATTTATTGATTCTAGCTCTACCTTGAACACCGTAATTCCAACCAAACTAATCTCCAAATTGTTTGCTCTCTGACTCAGTACCACTCTCAATATATGGACCCTTGACTTCCTGAGTCCAGAGCCAGCAATTGGTAAGGATAGGTGAGAAAAAGACATCCAAAATAATTCTCAATATGAAAATTCTCAAACGGTAATGAGACGGAGTACAGAAAGGATATAGAGTTTACTTTATTGGTGTTAAGACAACAACCTCTCCCTCAATGTCAGTAAGATGAAGGATGTTTCGGTTTATGTTTGTGTCAGAGCTGTGTAAGTGAAGATAGACAAAAGTACTGGAGAAACTCAGCGGGTGCGGCAGCTTCTATGGAGCGAAGGAAATAGGCAATGTTTTGGGCCAAAACCCTTCTTCAGAGCTGTTTTTTCATGCCACCCAATCAAATTAGATTATACTATACATAGAGACTTGATGTGGAACTGACTGGTCGCTTATAATCACCAAATATAGATTATTGTATAAACTCAACAAGTAAAGAAGCATTCTCTTAGAAAGGATGTACAATAAACGTCTTCTAAATGTAGTGAAATAATTTTTCTTTAACTACGCAAAAACTAAATATAATTCCTGATATCTGACCCACCGTAGAAATAAAACTAGTAAAATAGTCAAAACATGTCATAGTTTAAATGGATTGTTAAAATAAAAGAAGCAGGGAGATTGCACTGGATGCACCATGTCAATCGAATGAAATCAGCTCTCTTTCAATGTGTATCAGATTGTAATCCAATAGTATTGGCGAAAAGAGACATTAACTTGCTCTTGCAACCGACGTCTGACAATAGACCTCCTGGAGAAGTAAATTATAACAACAAAGCAAATGAAAAACAAGAAAAATAATTGCTTTGGGCAATGAATTTAGGGAGGGAGAATCAAAAGCATTGTGATGACATTGTGTGTTAATAGGTGCTTGTGATAGATAATTCAATAGAAAAATGTCATTAGGAGGTGGACAAAAATGCTGGAGAAACTCAGCGGGTGCAGCAGCATCTATGGAGCGAAGGAAATAGGCAATGAATCGGGCCAAAACCCTTCACTCCACTGCAAAATCTCATTAGGATGTGGTCTTTGTTAGGAGGTGGTAGCATACGTCGCATGTGTTGGCTGTGAATTGAATTGAACAGTTTTCGAAAACATCTCGCAATACCAAATAACACTATTCATGCTACACATATTTGTAGAATGTGATCCTCTGTGAACAGAATGGGAATAATACCTTTGAGACTATCTCCCAGAATTTGACACTAAGGTGCTAGACATTAAGGATGGTGACATTAGCTCTCTTAGGAAGGTTGAGCAGAAGTCTCTCAACGAGAATAGTTTTGAGGAGCAAAAATAAAGAGGTAAAGAGGCTCTGAGCCAGTGTTTCCATTTTGAAGGAAATTACCCGAAATTCGGGAAATTCTGGTTGTCCGGGTAATGTTAGAGAAATGAAATAATTTCGGGAAATTTACGCATCCGGCCGGCGGGAAGATTTGGGGAAAAACATATTTATGACCATCCGCTCCTGCGCAGTTTAGGGAGGCTGGTGACGCGGTAGGGACGCAAAATGACTTCATCTCCCCACGCGAGCGCAGTGGGCCGAGACTGGATCAGATCACCACCATTTTCACTCCATACAATCATACATCGACGCCTCGTGCCTCGTCTGGGTGAGTGGTGGAATATTGCATTGGGGAAGGGGAAGTTTGTTTGTTTTATATCAGGGGTCCAATCCAGCTCGTGGTATGATTTGGAAAAAAAAGGAGTGCCCGTTTCTCTGGGACAGCGGCTGCAGTGTCTGCCCGCCCGGTCCATCGCCTCCATCCGCGGCGTCGGAGCCTTGTCGCCGGTCAGCCTGGTGTCCAGGGAGTTAGTCCACTGCCGGCGGTCCGGGGAGAACATTCTCCCGTTGCTGGGCGGGAGCAAGAACGACTGAACTCAGTCCTGGCAGCGGCTGTGACCCAACACCAGGCGCCGTTCTGGCCGGGCACCTGCCTTTCCTCCCCCTTCCCTCCCCTCCCCCTCCTCCCCCACACCCCCCTTCCCCCGCCTCTTCATGGCAGCGAATGAAGGGAATGTATAATAAATGACAGGGTATAGAGTACAGAGTACAAACACTCCACACTTACGCAATAGGTGACATGTAAACGCACACTTATGTAAACTCATTCACAAAACGTCTGTACGCAGTCCCTAGTGCAATCAAGGCAATTTGCATTTCCACAACACTGTATGATCACTCAAGTTTACCAATTCTCCAGATATATCTGAGGACATTGTGGAAATTGCGGGAGCCTGGTTAAAATTCATGAGTCATCTTTAAATACACAGGCTGGAAGACTGGAGGGTGGCAAATGTTGTGCCTCTATTCAAGAAGGGCTGCAGGGAAAAATAGGCAAGTGAGCATTTGTAGTTGGAAAGTTACTAGAGATTATTCGGAGGGACAGAATATACAGGCAATTAGATGAACAAGGGCTGATTAGGGATAGTCAGCATAGTTTTGTACTTGGGAGGTTGTGTCTCATAAATCTGATTGAGTTTTTTGAAGACATGAAAGGCTGATGAGGGCAGAGCTGTAGATGTTGTATATAGAGACTTCAGCAAAGCAATCAACAAGATTCTGCATGGTAGGCTGCTCTGGAAGGATAGATCGCATGGGGTCTAGTAAGAGATAGCTGAATGGATAGAAAATTGGCTCCATGGAAGGATGCAGAGGGTGATGGTGGAAGGTTGTATCTTGGACTGGAGGCCTGTGACTAGTGGTGTGCCCCATGCTTCAGTGCAGGGCCCATTACTGTTTGTCATCTATATCAATGATTTGGATGAGAACATACATGGCAAGATTAGCAAGTTTGCTGATGATACAAACGTGGGTGGTTTTGCAGATAGTACAGATGGTTGTGAACAATTGCAGCAGGATCTTGATTGACTAGCCAAGTGGGCTGAGGAATGGTTGATGGAATTTAATACAGAGTAATGTGAGGTGTTACATTTTGGGAAGTCAAACATGAGCAGGACCTACACAGTGAATGGTAGGGTTCTGGGGAGTGTTGTAGGGTAGAGGGATCTCAGACTGCAGGTTCATGGTTCCTTGAAGGTAGAGTCACAGGTAGATAAGGTGGTCAAAAAGGCTTTTGGCACATTAGCCTTCATCAGTCAGAGTATTGTATAGATGTTGGAAGGACATGTTACAGCTGTATCAGATGTTGCTGAAGCCACATTTAGAGTATTGTGTTCAGTTCTGGGCACAATGTTGTAGGAAAGATGTTGTCAAGCTGGAAAGGGTACAGAGAAGATTTACAACGATGTTGCCAGGACTAGAGGGTCAGAGCTATAGGGAAAGGTAGAGTAGATTGGGGCTATTCCGTGTGGCGTAGAAGGATGAGGGGTGATCTTATACAGGTGTATAAAATCATGAGATGAATAGATTAGGTAGATGCACAGAGTCTCTTGACCAGAGTAGGTGAATCGAGGACCAGAGCGCTTAGGTTTAAGGTGAAAGGGAAACGATTTGATAGGAATCTGAGAGGTAACATTTTCACACAAAGGGTGGAGGGTGTATGGAACTAGCTGCCAGAGGAGGTAGTTGAGGCAGGGAGCATCCCAACTGTTAGACAGTTACATGGATAGGACAGGTTTGAAGGGATATGGACCAAGCGCAGGCAAGTGGGACTAGTGTAGCTGGGATATTATTGGCCAGTGTGGGCGAATCTAATCTTCCAAAGCAACCCACTCTGTAAAGTCTTGTCAAAGGCCTTGCTAATGTCTATAGAGACTTCATCCATTGCTCTGCCCACAATAAAAATATTGGTTACTTCTTCAAAAACCTAAATCAAATTTGTAAGATATGATCTCACACGCAAAAAGCCATGCTGACTATCGCTGACCAATCCCTACTTTTCCAAACCTATGTATATCTTATCTGTCAGAGTCCCTGTCACAGATGTCAGGCTTGCTGGTCTATAGTGCCCAGGCTTTTCTTTGCAGCCATTATTAAATCAAGGCACAACCCTATCTATTTTCCTGTTTACAGAGGGCGGCATAATGGCAGAGTTGCTGCCTTACAGCACCAGAGACCCAGGATCAATCCTGACTATGGGTGCTGTCTGTACAGAGTTTATACATTCTCCCTGTGAATGTGTGAACTTTATCGGGTATAGCGAGACACGCATTTGAGAACAAAGTGATCTTTATTACTAAGATAGGTGGTGTTGTGGATAATGAAGTAGATTTTCAAAGTCTACAGAGAGATTTGGGTCATTTGGAAAAGTGGGCTGAAAGATGGCAGATGGAGTTTTAATGCTGATAAGTGTGAAGTGCTACATCTTGGCAGGACAAATCAAAATAGGACGTACATGGTAAAATGGTAGGGAATTGAGGAATGCTGTGGAACAGAGGGATCTACGAATAACTGTGCATAGTTCCCTGAAGGTGGAATCGCATGTAGATAGGGTGGTAAAGAAAGCCTTTGGTGTGGCTGGCCTTTATAAATCAGAGCATTGAATATAGGAGTAGGGAAGTAATGTTAAAATTGTACAAGGCATTGGTTAGACCAATTCTGGAGTATGGTGTACAATTTTGGTCGCCTAGTTATAGGAAGGATGTCAACAAAATAGAGAGAGTACAGAGGAGATTTACTAGAATGTTGCCAGTGTTCCAGCAACTATGTTACAGAGAAAGGTTGAACAAGTTAGGTCTTTATTCTTTGGAGCGCAGAAGGTTAAGGGGGGACTTGATTGAGGTCTTTAAAATGATGAAAGGGATAGACAGAGTTGACGTGGATACGTTTTTTCCCATTGAGGGTAGGGAAGATTCAAACAAGAGGGCATGACATGAGAATTAAGGGACAGAGGTTTCGGGGTAACGTGAGGGGGAACTTCTTTACTCAGAGGGTGGTGGGCTGTGTGGAATCAGCTTCCAGCAGAAGTGGTGGAGGCAGGATCGATTTTAACATTTAAGAGTGAAGTGGATAGGTATATGGACGTGAAGGGAATGGAGGGGTATGGTCTGAGTGCAGGTAGATGGGACTAGGGAAAACAAATGGTCGGCACGGACTGGAAGGGCCGAGAGGGCCTGTTTTCCGTGCTGTAATTGTTATATGGTTATATATGGTTATTGGCAGATACAGAGTCAGACACTCGCGCACTGAGAGTGAGCACTAACTGAGTCCCTGCAGTTGCAGTTGGGCACACACATGACTCATGATGTCATCTTCCCTCCAAACGCACTCACGTGCCCGATCCAGTTCTACTAACGAGGGTTCAATCTACCACTGGCCTAACCACCTGATTGCGCCATAGGGGCGCACCAGTTTCCTCCCAAACTCCAATTACGTACAGGTTTGTAGATTAATTGGCTTTGGTAAAGTTGTCAATTGTGCCTAGTGTGTAGGATAGCGCTAGTGTACGGGTGATCGCTGATCGGCACAAAATCAGTGTGCCGAAGGGCCGGTTTCTGCGCTGTTTGTTCAAAGTCTAAAGTCTAAAGCACCTTATCCATGGATAATGCTGATTCAATATCTTAGCCAGGGCGCCTGCAAAATTTTTTTTGAGCCTCCCACAGTGGTTTTGGACAGATGTAGCTGAACAGGCCCGGGAAATATAATCAACCTTAATACAATTTAAGATGTCCAGCACTTCCTCTACAGTAGTGGGGACTATTCCCAAGACACTCCCATTAACATACATAGACATACATAGAAATTAGGTGCAGGAGTAGGCCATTCGGCCCTTCGAGCCTGCACCGCCATTCAATATGATCATGGCTGATCATCCAACTCAGTATCCCGTACCTGCCTTCTCTCCATACCCTCTGATCCCCTTAGCCACAAGGGCCACATCTAACTCCCTCTTAAATATAGCCAATGAACTGGCCTCAACTACCCTCGGTGGCAGAGAGTTCCCGAGACTCACCACTCTCTGTGTGAAAAAAGTCTTCCTCATCTCGGTCTTAAAGGATTTCCTCCTTATCCTTAAGCTGTGACCCCTTGTCCTGGACTTCCCCAACATCGGGAACAATCTTCCTGCATCTAGCCTGTCCAACCCCTTAAGAATTTTGTAAGTTTCTACAAGATCCCCTCTCAATCTCCTAAATTCTAGAGAGTATAAACTGAGTCTATCCAGTCTTTCTTCATAAGACATCCCAGGAATCAGTCTGGTGAACCTTCTCTGCACTCCCTCTATGGCAATAATGTCCTTCCTCAGATTTGGAGACCAAAACTGTATGCAATACTCCAGGTGTGGTCTCACTAAGACCCTGTACAACTGAAGTAGAACCTCCCTGCTCCTATACTCAAATCCTTTTGCTATGAACATTGCTGAGTACCCTCATCTTCATGCCTTTCCCCAGGGTAAGAACAGAGGAGAACTACTCATTGAGGACATCACCTACATCCTGTGTCTCCACACATGGATGTCCACTTTGGCTTCAAGGGTTCCCATTTTCTTCTGATTTTTTCCGTTGATGTAACATCTCTCTGGGTTCTCTTTAATCTTCCCTGCCAAAGCTCTCTCAAGTCCACTTTTAGCCCACCTGATTTCCTTGTCTAGTATACTGCTGCTTCCTTTATACTCCTCCAGGGATTCTGACCCATGCCTCTTTCTTTTGTTCTGACCAGAACCTCAACATCTCTTGTCATCCAGGGTTCCTTATTCCAAGCTGCGTTGCCCTTCACTCAAACAGGTATCTCTCACTATCTCACATCTAAAAGTCTCCCACTGGCCAGACATCCCTTTACCCACAAACAACATTGCAATAAACCTTTGCAAGCCCCTGTCTAATACCTTTTAGAATTTTAACTTGTGGATCAGTCCTATCCTTTTCATTTTAAGACTAATGGAACTATGAATACCCAAAGTGCTCCTCGACTGACCCCTCAGTCACTTGCCCTGCCCTATTTTATAAGGAGAGGTCAAGTTTGCCCTATGCCTTGTAGAACCCTCTTCAGAACATTTAACATTTTAGATCTGAAGCTTATTTATGCTGTTGATTGCTGAAGCTTTTACTTAACACACTAAAGGGAACTATATGAGTAACCATGAGGGGAGTAACCATGGTGAGAGGGAGGGAGAAGCACTCGGCTTGACGTTGCACTGGGGAGATTGGATGCAAGGGGTAGTTACCAGGGTGTTGGGTGGTGAAAGTAATTTTAGTTTAGTTTTAGTTTAGTTTATTGTTACATAAAATTGTACAGTGATATTTGGTGAGGTCTGGTTCCTCAGGAGAACTAATCAATGAGGGGCGTTCTGTATGGGGGTTGTCTAGGACCTTCAGATCTCCTAAACATGCTGGCTCCTATTGAAACAAATAATTGTTTTGGAAAAAAAGTTAATCATTTTCAGGACATATTGCAACAACAATATTAGGCTGCAAATGGCCTGCAATTTCTTCATCTGGAACAGCCCTTCAAAGCCAGAAAATCAAGGAAATCGGTTTTTACAAAGCAGGCTTTTTATTTGTACAAAAACATGACCTAGATCCCTCTTAAATGTAAGGTCTGAGCATATTTATATCTATTAGTAGGGCAATATATGTCTGGTGTGGATTCTCAAATTCTCAGATGCCCGATTTGTGATTTTCATTAGAAAGTACTTCATGGAATTTTGAGTCAGTGGCATTTCAGATGGAATTAGATATTAAACTGAAGCATCAAATGGCTCACTATTCTTTAAAGAAAAGCAGGTGGCCTCCCTGATGTCCTCTCTCTCAATGAATTGATATGAATTTAAATTATTTTGCTGCAAAAACCTTTCAACATGTTGATTGAGTGAAATTGTGTGTCTAACAGAGCATTGAGATCAAACTGTGAAAGCCCAACTAATCTGAAGAATTCCTTTTACAGATTTGCTCAAGAAAACAGCCATTATCCAACATCTTGTGTTCTCATGGTAGTTTCATTAACAAGTCCATGTACCATAGGAATCCATGTGCCTGGAGTTAAAGTAAAAACTTCTATGCAAAGGATATTATTAAACTAGAATAACTGGTTTAATAACTGGATGTTAATAAAAAAATAAAAATACACGATGTTACTGGGTCTGGAGAGATTGATTTATAAAGAATCTAGGGTTTTTTTCTGGAGCATAAGAGGCTGAGGAGTGAAGATAAAGGTTTACAAAATCATGAAAGGTATGGATAAGCTGAATAGCCAAAGTCTTTTCCCAGGGAAGGGGAATCAAAAAATACAGGGCATAGGTTTAATGTGAGAGGGAAAAGATTTAAATAGGACCTAAGGGACAAGTTTTTCTCACCGTGTGTGGTGTGAATGTGGAGCAAGCTCTCAGAGGAATTGATAGAAATGAGTACAATTATGATGTTTTGAAGACACTTGAACAGATACATGAATAAAAATGGTTCAGAGTCATGTGGACCTGGTGCAGGAAGTTGGAATCAGCTTGGTTAGGTAACCTGGTCAGCATGAGCGAGTTGGGCCGAGGGCCAATTTTCATGTTGCATAACTCCATAACTCTGGTGTGGCAGAATGGTTTAGCACCTCACACTACTTTGTCTCATCTCGAGAGATTGATGCTGACTTTCTGTGCTGTCAGTGTGGCGATTGCATGTTGGTTCTTACTGTATCTGTGTATGTTTCTGCCAAATACTCTGATTTCCACCCACATCGCAGACAGACATGGAGGTTAATTGTCTATGCTAAATAACCCTCAGTGTAGGCAAATGACAAAAGGATCAAAGCAGAGTTGATAGACGTGAGAAAGTAAAGGAGAGAGAGAGAGAGAAGAGAGAGAGAAGAGAGAGAGAATAAGAGAAATATAGGGCTCCAGGGATGTTAGGAGAGTGGGAACAAGACTGAGAGCCAGAATGGTTTCAGTGGGGCAAATGGCTTCTCTCTGTGTGTTTACAGTGTTACAATTCTTTTTTGAGAGATTACTGTACCAAAATTGTACCTGTCTTTCCTCAGATATTTTTCTGCATGCAACCCGATGCATTCAGGTTAAAAACAGGAGGTGGCAGGTTAGTGTTGATCTTCTGATACAGTATCAGTTAAAACTCCTCCCATGACGTCAGATTTCACATGCACGTTGATGGTACTCAGCTCCATTCAAATCTATCAATTCATCCAGCCATTGTGCCTGATTGTGCGAAGCTCTGAAGTGGTATCATTACAGAGCAGAATGATGACATTCAATCCCTACAGTCAATGGCAGCTCTGAGTATTGCAATCGTCTCTGTCCCATTTTCTTGCTCCAAGATCTGCAGAATTTTCTCATAATTGCATATCCAATTCCATTTGAAGCCATTGATTGATTCTATTTCCACCACCCGTAAAGGCAATTAATTGCAGATCATAACCATTTTCTGTATAAAACAAATTTCCCCTGTATCTGCTGCATAAAACCTGTGTCCTCTGTTTATCCCATCTAGACTAGTCATAATCTTGCATGCTTTTTATCAAATGTAATCTCAGTCTCTGTTCCAGGGAAATCAACCTTAGCTTCTCCCGTCTCGGCTTATAATTGAAAGCCCTCATCCCTGAAACTATTTTAACATATTGCACATTATTTTCTGTTCTTGTAAATTAATGTTTTCAAAACCTGACGCAATGCATCTTTAATATTATGAATTGTAGTTACTTTTGGGAAGGCTCCACTTTAATATTTCCAATGATATTATAATAGTAATGGGTGAGATTCAGAGGTCACACTGGAAAAGTGCATGTTGACAGGGCTCCATGTTATGGAAACTGATTCACGTGGCATTAGTCAGAGAACACTTACATCATGTCACATGGCATCTTAGCTTATGATAACATGGTTACAGCTCCGCAAAACATACTTTACATAACCACCATCGGCAACCAATTTATGATTCATGACAAGATCAAAGTAAAATACATGCAAATTTAAACTATTTATTCCAAAGCCTCAGACCTGTGAGGTCAACATATTTCTGTTGCCAAACCACAATGTGGTAACCTAACAGTGACATGTGAACCACAGTGCTGCAATTTCTATCGATGAACGCAGTTTATTGTGAGTAAATTTTCAATACGAATTTTCATTGAGGTGATGAAGATGTTATATCACCTAATGCCATACAATAACTAAGCACATCAACCAGGCCCAGAATCAATGGTATTCACTTATACAGTAAGTTAGTTTATATTTAAATCAATTTGTGTCCCCTAGGTATTCTTACGTGCAATATTATGAGGGGCACAATTTTCATAACGAAAACATATTGGAGAGAAAAACATTTTTTTCTTCACTATACTAATAAAGGGATGGTCAAGAATGTAATATACTTATTTTTCAAATGTGATGGCAAATATGTTGCCTGGGAACTATAGGCCAGTGCATCTAACATCTGTGGTCACAAAGTTACTAGAGAGTATTCTGAAGGATAAGATATACATTCATTACAATAGATAAGGGCTGATTAGAGATAGTCAGCACAGTTCTGTACATGGGAGATGGTGCCTCACGAATCCGATTGATGTTTTTCAAGATATAACCATAAATGTCGATGAGGGCAGAGCAGTAGACATTGTCTACATGGATTTCAACAAAACATTTGACAATGTTCCGTACGGTAGGCTAGAAGGTTAGATTGCAGGGAGAGCTAGCTGACTGGATAGAAAATTGGCTTCATGAAAGGAAGCAGAGGGTGATGATTTCAGGCTTGAGGCCTGTAAGTAGTGGTGTGACTCAAGGATCAGTACCAGACCCATTGTTTCTCATCTATTTCAATGATTTGGATGAGAACGTACAGGGCATGATTAGTAAGTTTGCAGATGAAACTAAAGTTGGTAGTATTGTAGAGAGTGATGGTTATCAACGTTTGCAGCAGGTTCTTGATCAGTTGGGCAAGTGGGCAAAGGAATAGGTAATGGAGTTTAATGCAGAAAAAAGTGAGATGTTGCATTTTGGAATCTAAGCAGAACTGGACCTTCACAGTAAATGGCAGGGGTCTGCGGAGTGTTGTAGAGCAGACGGATCTAAGAGTGAAAATGGCGCTACAGGTGGATGAATAGGTAAAGAAGGCCTTCGATACATTGGCCTTCATCAGCCAGGGCGATAGGGGAAAGATTTAATAGGAATCAACCTTTTCACACAGAAGATGGTGGATATATGGAATGAGCTGCCGGAGGATGTGGATGACAACAGAATCTATAACAAAATTTAAAAGACATTGTACATTAATTTGAAAGCTTTAGAGGGATATGGTCCAAAAACGTGGGCAGGTGGGACTAGCATAGAAAGGGGCCCCTTGGTTGGCAAACTGGGCCGAAAGGTCTTTTTCCAATCTGTATGACTCCATGCCTCTCTATGATTCTATGGTATATATGACAATAAACTAATCTGAATCTAAATGGTAGATTCAAGCAAGTTTGAGAATTGCTATGTACTGCTGATGATTCACTCTATGGTCTGGTTCACTGAAGCAGTCATATAATTTCTACACATAGCTGACTAGACGACAAGGACTGATAGCAATTATGGAGCAACAAGCATATGCCATGCACCACTATATAGACAATAGACAATACATGCAGGAATAGGCCATTCGTCCCTTCGAGCCAGCACCGGCATTCAATGTGATCATGGCTGATCGTCCCCAATCAGTACCCCGTCCCTGCCTTCTCCCCATATCCCCTGGCTCCTCTATCTTTAAGAGCCCAATCAAGTTCACTCTTGAAAGTATCCAGAGAACCAGCCTCCACCGCCCTCTGAGGCAGAAAATTCCACAGACTCACAACTCTCTGTGTGAAAAAGTGTTTCCTCATCTCCATTCTAAATGGCTTACCCCTTATTCTTAAACTGTGGCCCCTAGTTCTAGACTCCCCCAACTGGAACATGTTTCCTGCTTCCCGCGTGCCCAAACCCTTAATAATCTTATATGTTCCAATAAGATCCCCTCTCATCCTTCTAAATTCCAGAGTATACAAGCCCAGCCACTCCATTCTCTCAACATATGACAGTCCCGCCATCCTGGGAATTAACCTTGTGAACCTACGCAGCACTCCCTCAATAGCAAGAATGTCCTTCTTCAAATTTGGAGACCAAAACTGCACACAATACTTGAGGTGTGGTCTCATTAGCGCTCTGTACAACTGCAGAAGGACCTCTTTGCTCCTATACTCAACCCCTCTTGTTATGAGGGTCAATATGTCATTCGCTTTCTTCACTGTCTGCTTGTTCCTGCATGCAAGATTGATTAACTCTTGATGAAGATTCGATGGAGCTACAAATGCATAGAAGGTGTGGTCGTTATTCCAATTTGAATTCTATGTATTCAACAGTATATAAGATCATGAGAGGAATAGATCAGGTAAATGCTCAGTCTTTTGCCCAGAGTAGAGTAATTGAGAACAAGGGCATAGCTTTAAGGTGAGGAGGTAAAGACTAAAATTGAACCTGAGGTGTAACTTAAAAAAAAGGTATATGGAACGAGCTGCTGGAGGAGGTAGTTGAAGTAGGTACTATCATAATATTTCAGAGACATTTGGACAGGTACATGGATAAGGACAGGTATATCAGTCTGAAGCAGTGTTTTGACCCGAAACGTCCGACATCAGTCTGAAGAAGGGTCTCGACCCGAAACATCACCCATTCCTTCTCTCCAGAGATGCTGCCTGTCCCACTGAGTCCTACTTTCCCAGTATTTTGGGTCTACCTTTGACTTAAACCAACATCTGCAGTTCTTTCCCATGCAGGTAAATGGATAAGATAGGTTTGGAGGGTTATGGGCCAATCGTGGACAGGTGAATCTAGTGTAAATGAGGTATGTTGGTCAGCATGTGCAAGTTGGGCCGAAGGGTCTATTTCTACGTTGTATGACTCAAAACCATTATTGAGAGAAGTCAAGAGAGATTCAGCAAACTGCATGCCTGATGTATTCCCTGCAGGTGCAGTTGATAACTTATGCTGGTCTGCGATGATATCCAGGCCAGAGAACCCTCCGGTATATATTTTACAACTGTGTGCCGTGTCTGGAAGCAAATGAGCGGCTGCTGTGTCTGTTTCATATCTAATTCATGTCACAAAATATTTGTTTGCATTTTCCCCTCTGAATTACTCAAACCTGCCACTGCATGAATCTAAGTAGGTGCCCCTATGAAATAAAATAAAGCGAGGCACACACTACTGCAAGAACACAATTGACTCTTCCTGCAGATCAGGTTTATTTGCAAGAGAAAAGAAAAATAAATCAAGATATTTGCTTATTTTGACATTTTTCAGTAGAATGGAAACCCCTTTGCATAATTTTGCTATGAACCACATCCAATTCCTCACGTCTGCTGAAACACAATTGCACAGATAAAGCCGCCAATTTGAGTCATGCCAAAAAGCAGTGAAATCTTGCAGCCTAGCATGTGCATCGTTCATTCCTACTCAATGGTCTCCATGATTATTCTTTTTGAAAGGGCTCAGGGTTTTGGCTTGCGAAGGCACACTATCAGTCTGCACTTGGTGTCTGCTCTTCTATGCTGCTATTTTCTACCGTAAGGAAAAGAAAGATATGTATTCAATTCCGAGGATAGCTCAGAACTGACTGAGTGCTCTCTGATTGTCAGCCAAACATATCAGCAATGACAGTAAACATTTCTTATTTTAGATCATCCTTTTGCACCTGCTGAATTAATGTTGCCTTTGTGTAGCAGGATTTTGAATCAATTTAAGAATGTTCTTTTACAAAAACCTTCCTTTCTGTGGTGACTTCTATCTTTGTACTATAATATCTATTGGGATATTCTTGGGAATTTAGAAGGATGAGAGGGGATCTTATAGAAATATATAACATTTTTAAGTGATTGGACAGGCTAGATGCAGGAACATTTTTCCCGATGTTGGGGGAATGCAGAAACAGGGGTCACAGTTTAAGAATAAGTGCCACTTAGAACTGAGATGAGGAAAAACGTTTTCACCCAGAGAATTGTGAATCTGTGGAATTCTCTGCCACAGAAGGCAGTGGAGGACAATTCCCTGGATGCATTCAAGAGAGAGTTGGAGTTAGCTCTTAAGGCTAATGGAATCAAGGGATATGGGGAGAAAGCAGGTACGGGGTACTGATTCTGGATGACAAGCCATGATCATATCGAAGGGCCAAATGGCCTAATCCAGCACCTATTTTCTATGTTTCTATGTTTATTTTATTACTTTTGCCTTCATTTTCCCAAATATTTACAGGCCCATCAGTTCCAGAAACTCCTCCAGGGATGCACTTGATACCAGCTGCTTTTACATGTCTTGTTTTTGACCAATGCCTCAATTTCCCTCGTCAGCCAAGCTTCCCTCCTCAGCCAGTGTATTCACAACTTGGTGCTTGGGCAACCATTCTCTGCTTAATCAGCACTTATGGATTCCTCTCAATAATCTGGACCTTTTTCTCAACAGAAAAGTATTTTACTCCCTCAATGTTCAGGTGGTTGTGTATAATGAGGGGAAATTTCCCATAGGGCATGCTATCTTTCTGGAAAACATTACCATTTTCAGGAAGTGAGAACTGCCAGAAATCTCCAGAATGTTGCAGGCAAGGTGCTGGTGAATGGGATCAGTGTAGATGTTTTACATGATGGTTGGCATGAGACGTGAGGAGTGTGCCGGTGGGCGAGGGACCGGAGTATAGCCTCCAACACCTTCAGAGTTGGCTGCAGAAGGTGCTCACAGGACACAAAAGGGGGTCGGGGGAGGAGAGTGATGTCAGGTCGTGGGCTCACAGCAGCCTGGGGCTTACCTGGGTTTACCTGCATTGAAGATGCTCCAGTACTTCTAGCAAGCATGTGGACCGTATTTTGGAATTTTGTTCTTGTAAACAGCGCCAAAACATGGCAAATGTACATTTGGTGGTGGTGCAAGTAATTTAATTGTGCTGTACATATGTGACAGTGCAGAACCATTGAACCATTGAACCGTTGACTCAAATGGAAAGGAAATTCCTGGCAGTTATTCCCGTTGGCAAAAAACAAGAACTATGTTCATACAGACAGCATCCGTATTCAGGATCAAACCCGGGTCTCTTGCACTGTAAGGCCGCAACTCTGCTGCTGCACCACTGTGCATGAATGCATGAGTATGGAAACCCAATAATTTAACCACATCACTCAAATAATTTGGGAATTGAATATCTTGAAAAGATTTGAATATTTTGACTTGTGCCGGTCAACATTTGATATCAGAACTCGGAGATAATCATTACCGCATTCAAAGGCCAATTCAGATTAGCTCCCTTTCCACAGTGCAACTAGAATGTAAAAAAAAATGAGAGTTGTGGTGAATTTCATGAATATAGATGAGGAAACTGGATAAATATATGAGAAGCAAGAGAACAGAAGGAACAGTCAGGATTAAATCAAAAAGGAGAGGAAAGGTAAGGAAAGACAATAGCATAGATATTCAGGCTGAATGGCCTGTTTTGAAGCTGTAAATATTATATCATTCAAAGCAAATACTTCTTCACAAAAGTAACTTGTTTACGTCTAGAAATGAACTGCTTTGCAATCACTAAATACCATTGAATCTGAACTGAAATTACACTCTAAATGTCAATAGTGTTTCCAAGGTTGCAATGACGTCTGAAGATTGCAGAAGGCACATTCATGGCTTACACTGGTCTGAGTCAAAAACAATTGTTTATATTCCCAGGAGAACACAGATATCAGCAGAATTAGGAATATGACAAATCTTTTTAACCTGATGCAGTAGGTACCTCTGCAACCATCTCTAATCCAGCTATTTCTGTGCATTTTACATTATTTTTTTAATTACTCTCTCTGGTCTAATTTATCTGTATCAAACACATTCTTTACACATGCTGAAATAATGTTATAATATTTTAATAATAGAACAGCTTGCATAAAATATATTTGTAATATCCAATTATCTGAGACATATATGCCCTTTCTAATTCACAACATTAGTCAGTGATTTCTGAGGCTAGATAGCTCTATGGTTTTAATGAGCCTTTTGTGTTGTCGCAGAGCAGATCTTTGTAATGTCCCCAAGAGGAAACAAGTAGACTCATGTTTGGATTTTATCATACATCTTTATAGCTGAAATTAAAGAAAAAAATATTGGTGATGAGGAAAAAAACCTTTGCTCTGATCAGTATGAAAAATAATAACATTCCTGTTGCAAAACTTTGATTTGCTATTTAAGCTATTCACCAAATAATTCTGAGTATACACAGTTTAAAGAACATTCTTATGTAATGCATTTTGATAGATTACAATACAGTACAGTATCGTTTATTTGTCATTTGAACCTCACATGAAGTTCAAACGAAATTTGGTTTTGGCAGTCATACAACAAGAAAAGAACCAAGACACACACCAACACAATTTACACAAACATCCACCACAGTGAATCTCCTCCTCACAGTGATGGAAGGCAAAGTCTTGTCTCTCCCCTGCTCTCCATTCTTCTCCCGATGTCAAAGTCAAAGTCAAACCCCCCGGAGGGCGATGGAGAGTCCCACGGCCATTTAAGCCGCGCCGGGCGATGTAAGGCCCTGCTCCGGGTCTTGATGTTGGAGCCCCCGGCGGGCGCTAGCAAGTCCTGTGGTCATTTAAAGCCGCGCCGGACGATGTAAGGCCCTGCTCCGGGTCTTGATGTTGGAAACCCCGGCGGGCGCTAGCAAGTCCCGCAGCCATTTAAGCCACGCCGGGTGATGTAAGGCCCTGCTCCAGGTCACTTTCAACCCCGAAATTCGGGCGGGAGAAGTTGCCATCGCGGAAACTCTGAAAAGCGGTCTCCCAACAGAGACCCGCGAGCTCCCGATGTCAACGTCCACCTGGCCTGCAGCTGGAGCCTCCGAAGTTACGAAGTCGGGTCGCAGCTGTGCGCCACCACAGCTCTCCACGCCCCGAAGCCAGCCAGCTCCACGATGGTAGGTCCGCAGCACCGCCGGCTCCGCAACTGGAGCCCCCAGGTCATTCCGGTTGGAGGGCGCTTCACGGTGCTAGGCCCCAACGACAATGGAGACCTGACAGGGAAATGGTCGGGTCCCCGTACAGGGAAGAGATTTAAAAGTTTCCTCCATCCACCACCCCCCCCCCCCCCCCCCCCCCCCCCCCCCACACACACACATACACAGTTAAAAACCCACTCCAAGCTATACCCTCAACTGGACAAAAAAATATGTGTATAAAGGAAAGTCGGCCGTCAGCATGCGTGTCATTACGTCTAACGCATTGCGCAACGACTGACTGGCAGGCGCGTCGCTCCTTCCAGTTTAAAATCCTCAGGTAAGTGTTTAAACTTTCTCTGAGGTCGTTTGGCTTGGTTCTGTAATTCTTGCCCACAGACAAGTTTGAACCTTTGGAGAATGTCGAAGGTGAAGAGACGGTCCGTGGGGAAACCAGCTACCGAAGACCGCGGGAGTGCGGGTTGCGGGCGGCTGTCCATATCGCCTTCCGGGTCGCTGGCGGTGGAGCCAGCGACAGCAGACTTGGTGCCGGGAGATAGCAACATGGCAGTCCCGCAGGGGCGAAAAGCCACTCAGAAGTCTGCCAGGCCCGTGGACTCGGATGAGTTGGGCCAGGAAGGTTCCCCTCCTTCATTGGGAAGCGTCTGCGGACGTCTAACCCACGTCGAGCACCAGATGGAGAGGTTGCTCCAAAATGATATGCTCCAAAGGAAGGATCTATATCAGCGTGGGTCTCCACGGGGGCCCGAACCAGCGGCACCTGTTACAGGGCTGCACAGTGTCTCCCTCTCTGAGGAGGGGAGCACACGGGGTCGGTACCTATCTGACTTGGAGTTCGGTGGTGTAGATGGTGAGCATACCCGGGGGCGTGAATCAGAAGTGCCAGAAATGGCATCAAAATTTGCCATACCGATGCAATCAGGGGTACCTCTGGACGAGGACCTAGCCAGTAGCATCATCTATCTGGCCTCTCACCAGCTCCAAGATCTGGCCTTGCAGGAGACTACCAACAAGTACCACCCTCCTGCCAACTGTGCCTCATTGAATGTACCGGCCATAAATCACTTAATCAGGGATAACATTGGAGGGGCGGCAGAGCCCAGGAGGTGAAGCTCCGAAAAATATTAAAATTGCTCGCCTCAGGCATTACGGCCTTTGCCAGGTCAGTGGATGGGGAGCCCCTATCTGAAATACAGCAGGACGCCATGGCATTAATGTGCAATGCACATTTTGAAATTAATTGCCTGTGGAAAAAATGCCATCCGGCCAGCACTGAACCCCAAATAAAGGCCAGCAATGTCCAACCACTCAATTACCTGTTCGGGGAAGATCTGCCAAAGCAGGTCCGGGAGCTGGATAATGAGGCAAAGACGGTACGCCTAATGAAAGTCCCGACTACACCCAAGGTCTCATCGTACCGGCGGCAGAACCCCTACGCTCCCTTCAACACCAGGCAGTACACTGGAACTGTTGGGAGACCCGAACAAATGGCACATAGGTCTTTTTTAGACTAAGGCCCAAGCTGGCCCACTGCCAAGATGCGCGGAGGGCACCCGCCATCAGTCCTACCCCCCAAATCTCGGGGGCGGAAACTAACACCATACCACCAGTAACATCTGAGGTAGGTGAATCTAGTTCCTTGTGGAACACATTACGCATGACTCAGTCACAAGTTGGGGGATGATTGCAACATTTCTTAAATGAATGGTGTTGGATCATACCAGATCAGTTTATACTGCACAGTATACAAGGTTCCAAATTGAATTCCTTCTCAATTTGCCACCACCCACACAACATTCACCAAACCGCACATATGTTTTTTCGCAACAGGAAAGTTTGGATGCACAAGCTGAAATTGTAACTTTACAACAAAAAGAGGTCATTGAGAGGTTGTCTCATGAATCTCACCAATTTGTATCTAACACATTTATTACGTGAAAGAAGGATGGAGGATGCCGTATAATCTTTGACTTGACTGAACTTAACACATTTGTGCAGTATAAACACTTCAAAATGTTGTTACTGCCAAGCAACTGGTTTCTAAAGGAGGTTATATGGCATGCATTGATTGACCTTAAAGATGCATACAACTCGGTACCCATTCACAGAGAGCACAGGAGATATTTGAAGTTTATCTGGATGGGACAATTGTGGCAGTTTAAAGCATTGCCTAATGGACTAACTTCAGCCCCCAGGCTATTTAGAAAACTATTAAAACCAGTCCTGGGGCTACTCCAAGCTCAGAATCATATTGTCATGGCATATTTGATAACATTCTAATCATAAGGGAAACTATGAAATTAGCTGAATCATCTGTTTCAGCCACCAAACTCATGCTTGAGAGATTGTGGTTTCTCATCCATCAAGTCCAAATTTATACCTACCAGGGTAATTGATTACCTGGGATTTACCATTAACTCAATTTACATGTCTGTGACTCTGTCTTGGGGCAAACGATCAGAATAAATAGAGGCCTGTAACAATCTCATTGTTAAGGAGCAGCATTCTATTAGACAAGTAGCTAGTGTAATTGGCAAACTAATGGCTGCCTTTCCAGCAGTACAGTTCGGGCCTTTGCACTATCAAAATTTACAATGTTCCAAGGAGCAGGCACTCAAATTCCATGCGGTAGACCTATGCGATTGCCAGCAGAGGCCATTGCTGAATTATAATGGTGGGTAACAAATATTCATCATTGCTCCAGGAAACTTTTGGTCGATATGCCATCGGTTATTTTACAAACTGATGCAAGAGCCCTAGGATGGGGAGCTACAAACACCATCTCTAGCTGTGGTGGTAGATGGAATGTGCAGGAGTCATTAATTATTCAGCAACATAGTATTAACTACGGAGTTGTTAGGATCACTCTATGGGCTGAAGGCTTTTTGCAGCAATATGCAACATGTGCATGTTCAACTTCAGATTCACAACACTACAGCAGTGGCATATGTTAATCACATGGGTGGAATCAAGTCTGTATCTTGTGATAAATTGGCTAACCTTATCTGGCACTGGTGTATTACGAGGAACATTTGGGTTTCAGCCATCTACCTACCAGGTAGATATTACATGGTGGCGGACACTAGATCACGGAAATTAAATGACAACACAGAATGAATGATGAATCATGAAGTCTTTAATGACATTGTCGTCCGGTATGGTGTTCCGGATATTGATTTGTTCGCATCCGTACTAAATCAACAGTTACCCAAATCTGTATCATGGGAATCAGACCCAGGGGCAGTGGCAGTAGATGCATTCTCGCTACACTGGGGAGGAATGTCTTTGTATGTTTTCCTCCCATTTTGCCTCATCAGTCGATGTTCGGCGAAAATCAAGCAAGACAAAGCCACAGGCATTTTAGTAGTGCCTGACTGGCCTATACAGCCTTGGTTCCCACTAGTCCTGGGAATGATAATACAGCCTTTTATGGCTGTCCCCAAAAGCAGAAATCTGCTGGTTTACCCAGTGACGGGGAGTAACCATCCACTACATGACCAAATCAATTTATTGGTTTGCAGATTCTGAGGAGACCATAACTGGGGCTCAGATTATCAGAAAGCACAGTGGATGTGATAACTGCGGCCTGGAGGGACAGTACTAAAAAACAGTACATCTCTCACATCAAGAAATGGGAGATGTTCTGTTCACTCACAAACATAACGTATGACACAGCACGAATCACGGTTGTGTTGGAATTTCTATCAACCCTACTTTGATCAGAAACTGAACTATAGTGCCATCAATAGTGCCAGGAGCGTATTATCCTCATACTTAGTGCTGGGATCAGGATACCACTCTGTAGGAACTCACCCTTTAATAACAAGGTTTATGAAGGGCATTTTTAACTCTATACCATCCAGGCCCCGGTACATGGAAATATGGGATGTGAGCGTGGTGCTCGCACTGCTTCGCCAGTGGGCTCCAGCTTTTTCCCTGCCTTTATCCAAACTCACCCGCAAAGTGGTTATGCTCATGGTGCTGGTCACAGCGCAATGGGTCCAGATGTTACACAAATTACGACTGGACAGCATGGTTTCATCTGTTAATAATATTGCCTTTTTCATTTATGATTTAATCAAACGGGGACGTCAGGGCTCAAACTAGTATTCTTGGCATACCCCATGGACCCACGGTTGTGTGCAGTAACACATATACTACAGTACATAACGTTCACCAAGAGCCTCAGAGACTCCGAATCATCTGTACTCATAAGTTACAAAGAACCTTTTAATAAGGTATCAGTGCAAACCATTTCTAGATGGTTAAAAGAGGTCCTGGCAAGTGCAGGTGTGGACACTGACATTTTAAAATCTCACTCCACCAGGGCTGCATCTACGTCGGCAATGAGGGCGATGGGCATCCCTCTCGACCACATCCTAGCTGCTGCAGGATGGTCCAATGAACAAACGTTCCAAAGGTTTTACATTAAACCAATTGCCGGATCAGGGGGTTTTGCCAGTTCCATTTTAGATTATGTTTTATAGTTTCCCCCCAGGATGGGAGGAGTCACTATTATTTTCCTTTGATGATTAAAGCATGATTAACACACCATGCCATGTCTGAATGCATTAATCTCTTTCACTCATCCATGGTCAATTGATGCAGTGTGTGACGCTTGGACTCGTATCCAGCATGAAATCACAGAGCTTTGAAATCTTCATGTAGTCACTCACATGACTCTGAAGTAAAATAGTAAGATTAAATGAGAACTTACCAGTTTGAAGTTTGATCTTTATTTTATGAGGAGTTACGATGAGCGATTACGTGCCCACCGCTCCCTACCCTCATATTATAAAGGTCATCTGGTAGTTTCTAGTTCTCTCCAATCTTACTATGTTCAGGTCAACTACTGTTATCTGTGATTTCACACCGCTGCTTTGAAGATTGACGGGCATGCGGGCTGACGACCTTCTTCACGTAATCACTCATCGTAACTCCTCATAAAATAAAGATCAAACTTCAAACTGGTAGGTTCTCGTTTATTCTTACTATTTTATATTATTAAAACATTTTGTTTTACTTTTTCCAGGATATATTAGGATTTGCCACACCATGGAGTAATTTAGCTGGCATTGTGGCTTAGGTGAAATTATTGAGTGCAGAAAGTCAGTGCTGGAACATCAATTAGGGCAGCACCATGCAATTGAAAATATTCTAAATATATAGTGGGAGGCAATCAGAGCGAATACTTGGTCATTTTGCATTGCTCCAGAAATTGATAAGTTACTTCTTGGTATGAAACACACTTGGTTGCCCAATGGGACACACATCAGCTAACCCTGTTCCCCATTCATGGCTACGGTAGTTAGTCACATTGCTCCAGGAGTGTTGTGCTACTCTAGCTCATTTCCACATATCTATGGAACTGACTCATCTCCCTACCCATTGATCCCAGTCTTGCACTGCTGGCCTTGATTTGCCAATTCCTTCATCTCTCGAAGTCATAGAGTCATGCAGCATGGAAACAATCCCCTGGCCCAACTTGCCCACACCGGCCAACATGGCCCTAAACATCTGACCCGACACTCTCCATGCCTCAAGGTTTTGATCACATAATTCCACAGACTCTTGATGCATCTATTCTCTTCAAACTTTACTGGACTTTATCTTGTACCAAATGTTACTCACATTATTCACTTTATCATGTGTCTGTACACTGTGGATGGTTCGATTGTAATCATGTATTGTCTTTCCATTGGCTTTTTACTTTTCACTGTACCCCGGTACACGTGATAATAAACTAAACTCAACAATACTCTTGTTTAAGAAAGAACTGCAGATGCTGGAAAAAATGAAGGTAGACAAAAATGCTGGTGAACCTCAATGGGTGAGGCAGCATCCTCACCCATTGAGTTTCCCCGGCATTTTGGTCTACCTTCAACAATACTCTTGATCCCTTGGTGAGCCTGTTTTCTGAAGCCATCAGTGATGTATTCCTTAAAGATTCAATGACTCAATTTCCCAGATCCGCTGATGAATCTATTCTTCCGAGCCTCCACTAATCCCAATCCCAATCCTCTTTCCCCATATCACATGGTGAGCCTATTTTCTGGATCCGCAAACAACCCAATTCCAAATGGAGACCATGATCATTCCCATAATTCCAAAAGTCCAAGCCTTGGTCAAGCACCAGGCACTTAGATGTCTCTCCCATCCAATCGCTAGGTTCTGGCATGGTTCCCTATTAAATATTTGCACTGTGTGCTTTCAGTGCCCTGAGGCTGAAGTTGGACTACAAACCAATTGCAACTAGATGTGTTTGTGTATGTGTTTGCATACATAAGTGTTTGCATCTGCACGTGCATGCGTGTATGTGTATGTGTGTGACTGTGTGTGAGCATATATGTATACGTGTAATTGCTCTATAATTTTTAAGCCAAGATAGTTACAGTTTGATAGATACAAAATGCTGGAGAAAATCAGTGGGTCAGACAGCATCTCTGGAGAAAATGGACAGGTGACATTTTGGGTCCACCCATCCTTTTCCTCCTGAGACGTTACCTCACCCGCTGAGTTACTCCAGCAGCTCTTTGTGTCTTTGGTGTAAACCAGCATCTGCAGATCTTTGTTGCTACATTTTGTAGTTACAGTTTGTGCTTCTTGTTTTCACAGCCACATTGGTAAACATTCAGATTGTTTTGTAGTAAGTAGCGGGACAATGGAAAACAGGATGAAAACAGTTGCCATCTGTTGGTTCGTAGGAAATCCATCCTTGCGGAAGTTCACAATAATACTTATCAAGTCAGAATTAATTATCCATGAGAGAGTTTGTGGGAACAGGATATAAATATCTCAAGCTCTTCTTTGCAATAGAATCATGATTGGAAAAGAACAATAACAAGGTTAGAGCTCAAATAGGCAATTGCAATGGAAAATTATTGTTTATTTACTTTATATCTACTGATGAAAGGTTTTGCGAACCTAGATTTCATTGTGTCTGAACATTTCTGCCTGTGAAATTATGTATGCCTGTGTGCATGCGTGTGTATAAGTGTGTTTGAGAGTATATGAGTGGGTGTGTGAGTGTGAGTGTGAATGTGAGTGTGTGTGTGGGAGTGTGTGAGTGTGTGTTTTGGTTTAGTTTTTCTTTTCTGTCAGTATAGTCCAAACTGTTGGGCATGTCCCGCAGCCTTACTATGGACACATTAAATAAGTACAATGTATGTTTAATTGCTGCCCATCAGCTCATTTGGACTCAGCCTATTAAATATATTCACTGTCTTCTACTCATCCATCCCGTCCTATTATATTGAAAATGAACTTTTCTAAGTGTTTGCAGTTCTAGTAAAGAGTACTGTCTATAGTTCTGGCCACTGCACAGCAGGAATGATGTGATTAAGTTCGAGGAAGCACTCAAAAGATCCACAAAGTTATTATCTGGATTGGAGGACTTGAGTTATGTGAATGAATAGGTTGAGTTTGGTTTCCCTGAAACAAAGGGGGCTAAGAATTGACATCATACAGCAGGGGCCGGCAACCTATGGCCCACGGGCCGAATGCCGTCCGTAACTCGAAATCATCCGGCCCACAGGTGATTTTTTTTTTCCACAAGCATCCGGCCCGCAGTTGTATTTTCTTTTGCTCACTGTGCCCCAGAACCATTCCGACCAGCAGACAGAGAGGGGTGAGTCCGTGATGGCCTTTCTTTGTTTTTGTTGTTTTGAGTGTGTGTTAAGGGTATGTTTTGGTGTTTCTTTGAATGTTTTATGTGGGGGAGGGGGCAGGGAATTGGGGAAACCTTTCTTGTTGTGTTGCAATCCGTCCCGATGCTGGAGTTTCGATCATCCCGACTAAAGAGTCTGAACATCGGACCATCGTCACAGTGAGGAATGTTGATTCCACTGTAGTGGATGTTAATGTTAAATTGTGTTGGTTGTTGTTAAATCGTTACTTTTGCAATGTTGATTCCACTGTCGTCGATGCTTACGTTAAATTGTGTTAAATGGCTGTGTTAAATTAAATAGTTGTTTTTGCACAATAAACACGGTTGATCTTAAGATTCTTGAGGGTTGTTTCAATACCAGTGTCTCAAACTAACTCCTATGTTTACTACACATAATGTTTCTTAAATATATAAAAATGTCAAAGTTTATTAACTATGGCGATAGTTGTGGCCCTCCAACCGCTCATAGACCCGGCACCCGGCCCCGAGGCAGAACCGGGTTGCCTATAAAGCTCTGAGAGTCATGGAGAGGATATATAGTCAGAGTCTGTTTTCCATGGTAGAAACATCTAATACTAGAACTAGATAGGTTTAATGTGAGGGTGAGAATGTTTAAAGGAAACCTGAGGGGAGCCTTTTCACAAAAAGAGTAGTTGGCATCTAGAATGAACTTCCAGAGGAGATAGTGGAGGCAGAAAATAGTAACAATACATCTGGAGAGGTATTTTAGACTTTAGAACTTAGAGATACAATGTGGAAACAGGCCCTTTGGCCCACCGTGTCCACGCCGATCAGTGACCAACCCATAAACTAGCACTATCCTACACACTAGGGTCAAATTACAATTTTACCAAAGCCAATTATCCGAAAAAGCCACTATGTCTTTGGAGCGTGAGAGTAAACCAGAGCGATCGGAGAAAACCCAAGCAGCCACAGGGAGAATGTACAAACTCCGTACAAACAGCACCCATAGTGGATCGAACCTGAGTCTCTGGTGTTGTAAGGCAGCGACTCACCCATTGCGGCACTGTGCTTCCAATAAACATGGGTGAGCAGGACATAAAGAGATTTGGAATTGATGCAGTCAGGTGGGATTAGTATTCATAAGCATGTTGGTCAATATAGATGCAATGGGCTGAAGGGTCTGTTTCAATGCAGTAAAGGAATTTATGACACTAATCCTGGCTGCTTGACCATGTCTGGAGGAAAAAGAATGGTTAATAATTTGGATCAAGACCTTGTTTCAGGACTGATAGTGTAAAGATAGTTGATATAAAGAGGGGTGAGGCAGGGGGTTGATGTGAGGTATTTGGAAACAGGTGAGGTAATACATGAGGGGTGAGAGGTGATATGTGAGGGGTGAGGCAGGGGGTTGTGTGAGATATTTGGAAACAGGTGAGGTAAGGGAAGTGAGAGATATAAAGGAGTTTTGAGGCAGAGACTGGGAGATGATAAGTGGAAATAGATAAAAATAAAATAAAAATTGGGCAGGTGGAGCCAGATAAGGGGATGGGATGGGAAAGGTAGAGGCAGAGGCTGGGGCTGGAAGGTGATTATTGAAACAAAAACAGAGGAGGGATTATGAGCAGATGATTGGGTTAACATATGAGGAGCAATTGATGGCTCTGGGTTTGTACTCGCTGGTTTAGAAAGATGAAGGGATATCAGATTGAAACCTACCAAATAATTAAAAGCCTAGATAGAGTGGTGGAGAGAATGTTACCAGTAGTGTGAGTGTCTGGGATCAGAGGGTACAGGCTCAGAATAAAAGAACGTAGTTTTAGAATGGAGATGAGGAGGAATATTTTTAAGCTTGAGGGTGATGAATCTGCAAAATTCTTTGCCACAGACAGCAGTGGAGGACAAATCAGTGAATATATTTACAACAGAGATTGTTAATTTCTTGATTAGTAAGGGCATCAAGGGTTATGGGGAAAAGACAGGAGAATGTGTTTGAGAGAAAAAAAATAGATCAGCCATGATCGAATGGTGGAGCAGACTCAATGGGCTGAATGGCCTGATTTTGCACCTATGATGATGATCTTAAGTGTTTTCAAGGACCATAGTTTTAAGCTGAGTGGGGAAAGACTTAATAAGAACCTAAGCGGTAACTTTATCTCCAACGGTAGATGCAACACTGCAAGAGGATGTAGTTGAGGTAGGTACTATCATATCATATCCTTATAACTATAAAACTGATCTTGGATGTGGATGTGAGTGGTTTATTTGTTTGTGTGTGATCACACCAACTCAAAGAAATGACGTGCTAATGGGAACAAATTTACATATGTGAATTTCCCCCCTGGAATCAAAAATCGGCTTACCTGAAAATGTGCTTTATTTCCTGAGTTATTAAAAATATTCACAAATCCGATCCAACTTTGAATTCAAAATGACTGTTTTTTTTCCGCTGATGACGTGATAATGGATCTGCCTGCCATCTGCTCGCGCTGTGACTGACGTCAACTCCCACCCCTCCCTCCTCCCCCATTATTCAAAAGTCACCATGTCGACTGAAGTCGTTCGCCTTGGCTCGGACCCTGTACCCGAGAGCTCCCGAGAGATTTGGTCGACGCACGCTTGCGCCTCGGCTAGGGTTTCGTCTCTTCTCCCTCTCTCTCTCTCCCCCCACACTCTCTCTCCCCCCCCACTCTCTCTCTCCCCACCACTCGCTCTCTCCCCACCACTCTCTCTTCCCCCCTCTCTCTCTCTCCCCTGTAGAGAAGGTACACAGACACCTTAAGGTCTTCACTACTTTATTAATCATACATCATATAGCCCTAGCTGTACGTGGTCTGTCATGATCACCAGAGAGAGAACTAGGGGCGTGTGGGTTACAATTATACTAATTGGTGGGGGGGTTGTTAGCATGGACATCGTCACTATCAATTAAAGGTGTATACACATATCATCTACATCCTTCCTCTACCAAAACAAACAGTGAGTGTCAGGGCGACCACGTCTCATGCGCTAGGGTAAATGCAAACAGTAAAGCACGGGAATACAGAATCCCACGTAATTGCCGTAACGGACCGGCGCCCTGACCAGGCGACCAGACCGGGTCCGAACCTGGGCGACGAAGGCATCGCGGGGGGGCGACGGCGAAGAGAAGGGTGAGGAAGCCGGAGAAAGAGGGACCGCAGCCGGGAGGCGGACAGGAGGAGGACAAGGAGGGGGGACCCCAGAGGAACGGGCAAAGCACTGGGCCGTGACAGTGGCAGTGGAGGGGGCATACGGAGCCGCCGGGGGAGGGAGAGGCTCGTTCACGAGCCGGAGACGCTGGCGGGACCGGAGGTACACCCTTCCGTCGTGGTTGACAAGGTACGAACGATGGGAACTGGCAGAACCAACGACCACGGCCAGCTTGGAACGGCCAGAAGTGGACCTCATACGGACGACCTGGCCGGGGAGAAGAGGGCGGAGGACACGGCAGGACCTGTTGTGGGAACGCTTCTGTATACCGTGTTTTTGGGCAATGCGTTTCCGGACCAAGGCAGGTTTAAAGACGGAGGGGGACAGGGACTGCTGAGACACCGGGACCGTGGGCCTCGTGACTTGGGACATGAGTCGCTGAGCCGGGGAGCCCAGGGCATGGTCGCGGGAGATGTTGCGGAGGTTCAGCAGGGCCAGGTAGATGTCCGAGCGGGATAGGCGGCAGCGTTCCAACAATCATTTAGCACTGCGGACCGCGAGCTTGGCCAGTCCGTTGCTCTGCGGGTATTCCAGGCTGCTGGTGTAATGACGAAAGTTCCATCGTTTGGCAAAAGCACGGAACTCGGCACTGGTGAACTGGCTGCCGTTGTCCGACTGCAGGCTGGCCAGTGACACGAAGGTGGCAAAGTGGCGGCGCAACTTCTCGATGACCGCGGAGGAAGAGAGGGAGTGGAGCTGGTCAACTTCAAACCAACTGGAGTAAGAGTCGACAAGCACCAGGAAGTGCTTTCCGTGCCACCCGAAGATGTCGGTTGCTAGCGCAGACCAGGGCAGGTTAGCAGCTGGCTGCTGCAGGAGCGGCTGCCGCTGTTGCTGCGGAGCGAGGCTGTTGCAGGTAGGGCACGCGGAGACTCTATCCCGGAAGTAGCGAGGCGTGTCAGGCGAGAAAAACTGGCTCTGAGCGATGGAAAGGGTCGCATTGGCCCCGGGATGGCCACGATGAGCGGTTTCGAAGTATTGTTCTCGTAGTGCTGCGGGCACCACCACCTTGTGCCCCTTCACAATCACACCATCACGCAGCACCAACTCGTCACGAACCAAGAAGTAAGGCACCGCTGCGGCCGGCAGGGAAGAACGGCGGTCTGGCCAGCACTGCTTGATGATCGCGGCCAGCTGCTGTAGCGAAGCGTCAGCCGCCGTGTGCTTGGCCAGGGACTTCAACTGACTGGAGGGCATGAAATTAACGTTTAGCACTATCAGATCGGACGCCTCGTATGGATGTTGGGTTGTGGATGAGAGAGGCGCCCGAGACAGCGTGTCAGCAACAAACATGTCCTTGCCCTTGCGATAAACCACTGTGAAAGTGAAGCGTTGTAGCTGCAGCATCATGCGCTGGAGCCGGGAGGAGGCCGCGTGTATCAGAGGCTGGTGGTCCGTCTCGACAGTGAAGCAGGTGCCCAGGATATAGTCCTTGAATTTGGAGCAGGCAAAGACAACAGCCAGCAGCTCCTTTTCAATCTGGGCATAGTGTTGTTCAGCGGTCGTCATTGTGCGGGATGCGTAGGACACAGGCAGTTGCACCCCGTCATGGATCTGCAGGCAGGCGGCCCCGAGGCCAAACTTAGATGCATCACATGTGAGAACGATGGGGTGCTGGAGGTCAAAGTACTTCAGCGTTGGCATGCTGATCAGCTTAGATTTGAGGGTGTCAAATGCTTTCCGGTGTTGCGGGAACCAGGCCCAGGCAGTATCCTTTTTCACCAGATCCCGCAGAGGGGCACTCAGTTCACTCAGGTCGGGGATGAACTTTCCCAGGTAGTTGACCATGCCCAAGAAGCGCTGTAGGCCAGGCACGTCCGCAGGTGCAGGCATCTCGGATATTGCGGCCGTCTTCTGCGGGTCGGGCTTTAGCCCCGATGCAGTGAAGACATGCCCCACGTAGGTGACCTCAGGGACCCGGTATCGGCACTTCTTCGGGTTGAGCTTCAGGTTGACCTCCCGGGCCCGCTGCAGCACCTGGCGAAGGTGGTGGTCGTGCACAGCGACATTCTTTCCATAAACCAGGATGTCGTCGACAATGATGGCACACGGAAGTCCAGCAAACAGTTGTTCCATGTTCCTTTGGAACACCTCGCTGGCAGAGTTGATCCCAAACGGCATGCGGAGGAAGCGATACCTGCCGAAGGGCGTGCTGAAGGTCGTCAGGTGCGAGGACCGCTTGTCTAGAGGTATTTGCCAGAACGAACTGTTGGCATCAAGAACCGAGAACACGGTGGCAGGGCCGACCTGTGCAGCAACATCCTCCACCGTCCGCATGGGATAATGCGGGCGCCTGATGGCCAAGTTCAGGTCCTTGGGGTTGATGCAGATCCGTATATCGCTCTTGTCTTTCTTCGCAGCGACAACCATAGTAGAGACCCACCGGGTGGAGTCCGTTACTGGCTTCAGGATGCCCGTGGCCACCATCTCGCAAAGAGCGGACTCGACCTTGCCCCTCATGGTGAAGGACACATAGTGCGGGGGACGGATGACTGGCGTGATGTCGGGATTGAGGGCAATCTTGTAGCAGCAGGGCAACTTCCCCAGCTTCGAGTCAAACCGGTCAGGGATTTCGGCCAGCGGATTCATGGGTACCTCTACCAGGCAGACATCGCTGTGGAAGCTCACCAATCCGAGGTCCTGTTAGGCCTCTATGCCGAGCAGGGGGTCACATTTAACATCTAGCAGGAAGAAAGAGAGGGGCCGAGAGGTCTTCAGCACCTTGCAGTGGAGAGTGGCCCTCCCCACAGGAACAAGTACGCCACCCCCATAGGGACGCAAAACAGCACTGTCTGTGTAAACAGGCTCATTATTTCTTATCTTCCTGAACAGGCTTGTTGACATAAAATTAGCAGCAGCCCCTGTATCCACCTTAGCAGAGAAGGCCATGCCATTCACCGTGACTCGGACGGTCGGGTCCGTTATCAGAGCAGCTGCACCTCGCAAGGAAAACACACTCAGCTCGCTCTGAGAAGAGTCAGAGTCAGACGGGGGAAGTTCATCATGATGTTGATGGGAACCAGACGCTGTATCATCACGTGTCAGGTAGCGAGACGGTTTCTGCTGTGGCTGTGCAGGGTTCCCACGGGAACGGCATGCTGCCGAGAAGTGGTTGGGCTTGTTGCAGAAATTACAGGTTTTCCCAAACGCCGGGCACACATTAGAACGGTTTGAAACAAAGTTACAATTCGGACGTCGTTGTTGCGGTCTGAAGCCCTGCAGTGGGCTTGCCCTCCGTCGCCGGGGAGCTTTGTACTGCCGACCAGCGAGACTGGCTGCGTGGATCACAGGGTCAGGTACAGCAGAGGAGACAGCCTCAGCTAAACGAGAGGCATGCAACGCCTCATTGATTGTCAGATCAGGCTTACGCAGCAGCTCAGAGCGCAGCTTATCATCCCGTAGACCAAAGACCAAGATGTTACGGGTCAAAGTATCAGGGGTCAGGACATGCAGGTCACATCGGCGAGCCAGTTGGCGCAGCGCGGCAACAAAATTGTCAATAGATTCCCCAGGGTTTTGGCGTCGGGAGAACAGTTTGAAACGCTCTAAGATGTGGTTAGTGGGAAGGTCACTCATTGACGTAAATTTAGCAAGCAGACATACCGGGTCCTGGATAATGTCACCCTGTCCATAGATTAATGACTCCAATCGCTCAAGCGCTTCGGGACCAGCCAGATTAAGCAGCAGGGAAGCCTTGACAGCGGGGGCCACAGCAGGGTGAGCGATTGTACCATAATGCTCAAAGTCACGTCAGAACACACTCCAGCGATGAGTGATGTCTGCATCAAAGTCTAGGATGTCAGGTTTACGACAGGCAGAAGCCATTATGGCACAGGGAGGGGGTACTGGGACTAAGAAAATAAAATGCGATAGACTGGAGACGCAGGAAGAAGAACTTCTGACGCCATGTAGAGAAGGTACACAGACACCTTAAGGTCTTCACTACTTTATTAATCATACATCATATAGCTCTAGCTGTACGTGGTCTGTCACGATCACCAGAGAGAGAGCTAGGGGCGTGTGGGTTACAATTTTACTAACTGGTGGGGGGTTGGTTAGCATGGACATTGTCACTATCAATTAAAGGTGTATACACATATCATCTACATCCTCCCTCTCTCTTTCTCCCCCATCTCTCTCTGTCCCCGTCTCTCTCTCCCCGTTACTCTCTCTTTCTCCCCCTCTCTCCCCCCACTCTCTCTTTCATGCCCCCCCTCTCTCTCTCTCTCCCCCCTCTCTACCCCCTCCTCTCTACCCCTCCTCTCTCCCCCCCCTCCTCTCTCTACCCCTCCCCCCTCCCCTCACCCACTCCCCCTTAGTGACCCCTACACCCCCCCTCCCCCCCTTAGTGTGTGCAGGCCACCCCTACCCTCCCCCCACCGAAACTGCGCATTGAGGGGATGGGTCCCAACGGGTCCCACTTGGTCTAGTAACTCTTAAAACTCTGATCTAGGATGTGTGTGTGTGTGTGTGTGTGTGTGTGTGTGTGTGTGTGTGTGTGTGTGTGTGTGTGTGTGTGTGTGTGTGTGTGTCTATAATCACATCTGCTCGAAAACGGTAACATTTTTATATAATCCTGTAGAGCTTTTTCCCGTGGATTCAGAAATCGCCTCCTGAAAAATTATGCTTTATTTAGAAACATAGAAACATAGAAATTAGGTGCAGGAGTAGGCCATTCAGCCCTTCGAGCCTGCACCGCCATTCAATATGATCATGGCTGATCATCCAACTCAGTATCCCGTACCTGCCTTCTCTCCATACCCTCTGATCCCCTTAGCCACAAGGGCCACATCCAACTCACTCTTAAATATAGCCAATGAACTGGCCTCAACTACCCTCTGTGGCAGAGAGTTCCAGAGACTCACCACTCTCTGTGTGAAAAAAGTCTTTCTCATCTCGGTCTTAAAGGATTTCCCCCTTATCCTTAAGCTGTGACCCCTTGTCCTGGACTTCCCCAACATCGGGAACAATCTTCCTGCATCTAGCCTGTCCAACCCCTTAAGTATTTTGTAAGTTTCTATAAGATCCCCTCTTAATCTCCTAAATTCCAGAGAGTATAAACCGAGTCTATCCAGTCTTTCTTCATAAGACAGTCCTGACATCCCAGGAATCAGTCTGGTGAACCTTCTCTGCACTCCCTCTATGGCAATAATGTCCTTCCTCAGATTTGGAGACCCAAACTGCACGCAATACTCCAGGTGTGGTCTCACCAAGACCCTGTACAACTGAAGTAGAAACCTCCCTGCTCCTGTACTCAAATCCTTTTGCTATGAAAGCTAACATACCATTCGCTTTTTTCACTGCCTGCTGCACCTGCATGCCTACTTTCAATGACTGGTGTACCATGACACCCAGGTCTCGCTGCATCTCCCCTTTTCCTAATCGGCCACCATTTAAATAATAGTCTGCTTTCCTGTTTTTGCCACCAAAGTGGATAACCTCACATTTATCCACATTATACTGCATCAGCCAAACATTTGCCCACTCACCCAGCCTATCCAAGTCACCTTGCAGTCTCCTAGCATCCTCCTCACAGCGAACACTGCCCCCCAGCTTAGTGTCATCCGCAAACTTGGAGATATTGCCTTCAATTCCCTCATCCAGATCATTAATATATATTGTAAATAGCTGGGGTCCCAGCACTGAGCCCTGCGGTACCCCACTAGTTACTGCCTGCCATTGTGAAAAGGACCCGTTTACTCCTACTCTTTGCTTCCTGTTTGCCAGCCAGTTCTCTATCCACATCAATACTGAACCCCTAATACCGTATGCTTTATGTTTGTATACTAATCTCTTATGTGGGACCTTGTCGAAAGCCTTCTGGAAGTCCAGATATACCACATCCACTAACCTCACATTTATCCACGCTACTAGTTACATCCTCGAAAAATTCCACAAGATTCGTCAGACATGATTTACCTTTTGTAAATCCATGCTGACTTTGTCCAATGATTTCACCACTTTCCAAATGTGCTGCTATCCCATCTTTAATAACTGACTCTAGCAGTTTCCCCACTACCGATGTTAGACTAACTGGTCTGTAATTCCCCGTTTTCTCTCTCCCTCCCTTCTTAAAAAGAGGGGTTACATTTGCTACCCGCCAATCCTCAGGAACTACTCCAGAATCTAAAGAGTTTTGAAAGATTATCACTAATGCATCCACTATTTCCTGAGCTACTTCCTTAAGTACTCTGGGATGCAGCCTATCTGGCCCTGGGGATTTATCGGCCTTTAATCTATTCAATTTACCCAACACCACTTCCCGACTGACCTGGATTTCACTCAATTCCTCCTTTGACCCACAGTCCCCTGCTATTTCAGGCAGATTATTTATGTCTTCCTTAGTGAAGACGGAACCAAAGTAGTTATTCAATTGGTCCGCCATATCCTTGTTCCCCATGATCAACTCACCTGTTTCTGACTGCAAGGGACCTACATTTGCTTTAACTAACCTCTTTCTCTTCACATATCTATAAAAACTTTTGCAGTCAGTTTTTATGTTCCCTGCCAGTTTTCTTTCATAATCTATTTTTTCCTTTCCTAATTAAGCCCTTTGTCCTCCTCTGCTGGTCTCTGAATTTCTCCCAGTCCTCTGGTATGCTGCTTTTTCTGGCTACTTTGTACGCATCATCCTTTGCTTTGATACTATCCCTGATTTCCCTTGTTATCCACGGATGCACTACCTTCCCCGATTTATTCTTTTGCCAAACTGGGATGAACAATTTTTGTAGTTCATCCATGCAGTCTTTAAATGTCTTCCATTGTATATCCACCGTCAACCCTTTTAGAATTAATTGCCAGTCAATCTTGGCCAATTCACGTCTCATACCCTCAAAGTTACCTTTCTTTAAGTTCAGAACCATTGTTTCTGAATTAACAATGTCACTCTCCATCCTAATGAAGAACTCAACCATATTATGGTCACTCTTGCCCAAGGGGGCACGTACAACAAGATGGCTAATTACCCCTTCCTCATTACTCAAAACCCAGTCTAAAATAGCCTGTTCTCTCGTTGGTTCCTCTACATGTTGATTTAGATAACTATCCCGCATACATTCCAAAAAATCCTCTTCCTCAGCACCCCTGCCAATTTGATTAACCCAATCTATATGTAGATTGAAGTCACCCATTATAACTGTTTTGCCTTTGTCGCACGCATTTCTAATTTCCTGTTTGATAACATCCCCAACTTCTCTGCTACTGTTAGGTGGCCTGTACACAACACCCATCAGCGTTTTCTGCCCCTTAGTGTTTTGTAGCTCTACCCATACCGATTCCACATCCTCCAAGCTAATGTCCTTCCTTTCCATTGCTTTAATCTCCTCTCTAACCAGCAACGCTACCCCACCTCCTTTTCCTTTCTCTCTATCCCTCCTGAATATTGAATATCCCTGGATGTTCAGCTCCCAGCCTACGTCACCCTGGAGCCATGTCTCCGTGATCCCAACTATATCATAATCATTAATATCTATCTGCACGTTCAACTCGTCCACCTTATTACGAATACTCCTTGCATTGAGACACAAAGCCTTCAGGCTTGTCTTTACAACGCATTTACCCCTTATACAATTTTGCTGAAAAGTGGCCCGTTTTGATTTTTGCCCTGGTTTTGTCTGCCTGCCACTTTTACCTTTTTCTCGAGTTATGTATGAAAATGTTCACAAATCTGAAATATCTTTGAAAATAAACAAGATGATGACTCATTTCCACCCCGCTCGACTCGCAGTCCTTTTATTTTGTAAAATATTTTTATTAGAAGTAAATACATATTAAGAAGGAATAACATAAAATCCAAAAAGAAGAAACATATTATTCGTCACATACATTCTTAATATTTTTAAAGTTTACAGTCGTTCTTATTTATACTTCTATACTTTTTATTATTTTATAACAGAAAGAAAATAGTAAAGAGAAATAATAAAAAGAAATAAAATAGAAGTAGAAAATCAATAAAATGAGTGGAGTATTAAGCAAGATATTCTTCATTGGAGATATATCCGTGGTCTATTGTATATAGTTCTTCATCTATTCCTTCATTCAGGCTTCAGTCAGGCCCTCGAACCGGACCACCTTGACCCTTTAAGTATTCAATAAATGGAGACCATATTCCTCTGAATTGATCTAGCTTGTCCAAAAAGACAAGTCTTAGTCTTTCCAGGTGAAGTGTCTCCGACATTTCTGTAATCCACATTTTGATTGTGGGGGATGTAGGACCTTTCCAAAATCTTAGTATTAGTTTTTTACCAATTATTAAACTACAACCAATAACAATTATTTGCTGTGTTGTTAGCAGTTGATCCGTTTCTATTATTTCTAATATGATAAATTTTGAGTCTGGAGTCAGATTTGCATTAACTACTTTCGAGATTATCTTAAAAATTTCTATCCAAAAATTAGTAATTTTTATACACGTTGTGAATGAATGCGTTAGATTAGCTTCTAAATGCTGACATTTATCACATATAGCAGAAACATTTGAAAAAATTCTGTTTAATTTGGATTTCGAAAATGTAATTAAGGAGTGTCTGGCATTTAATGAGCAGTGGTGTATATGTTGTAAACTTTAATTCCATACTTCTACACTAATTGTTTGTCCTAATTCGTTTCCCATGCTTGCCTATATATTTCCGACTTTGGTAAATCATTTTCCAGTAAAATATTATAAATATATGATATTAATTTTTCTGTATTCGGATATTTATTTATACATTCATCTAAAATTTCTGTCTTTCTATTCCTAAAATCCTGTGTGTTTGATTTAACATAGTCTCTAATTTGTAAATATCTAAAGTACTCTTTTGAGTGTAATCCATAATTTTGTTGTAATTCCTGAAATGAAAGGAATAACCTTTCCCTCGCAGTCCTTTAATAGCTGCCTGATCGCCTTGGCCCCGCCCGCTTGCAGTCGGCCCCGCTAGGCTGGCCGTCCGCCCCATGCTCGGGGTCCTTGGGTCCATGACCACACACCCGCCTGCTGCCTCCCTCGAGTCTGCACGCATCCCTCTCCCTGTCTCTGCCCTCTCCCTATCTCAAAAAAACGGCACAAATCAGAAACCCCAGCTCCAGAAGGCAGCAAGCTCCCCTCTCAATGTCTCTGCTCTCTCCCTGTCCCTAGAGCCTGGAGCAACAGAGTATTGCAAGCCCTCCCCTGTGACGATCCCCCCCCCCCCCCCCCCAACCCCACCCCCACCCCCCCCCACCCCCCCCTTTCCGGGGCTCTGGATTGAAAGCGCTGAACACTCAGTGCTTTGGTTGACGCCCGCCCCGCTGCCTGATCCCCTCCTCCTCTCTATCTCTCTGTCCCTCTGTCTCCCTCTCTATGCCTGTGTCCCTCTCTGTGCTTCTTTGTACCTCTCTGTGCCCCACTCCATCCCTCTGCGTCACACACCGTGCCTCTGTGTCCCTGTCTGTGTCCCTCTCTGTCCCTCTCTGTCCCTCTCTGAGCATCTATGTCCCTCATTATGCCTCTGTGTCCCTCTATGTGCCTCTCTGTCCTTCCCTGTGCCTCTGTGTTATTGCCTGTGCCTCTGTGTCATTCCCCTTGCCTCTGTGTCTTTCCCTGTGCCTCTGTGTCCATTCCTGTGCCTCTGTGTCCTTCCCTGTGCCTCTGTGTCCATCCCTGTGCCTCTGTGGCCCTCTCTGTGCCTCTGTATCCCTCCCTGTCCCTCTGTCCCTCTGTGTCCCTCTGTGTCCCCCTCCCTGTGCCTCTGTGTCCCTCTCTGTGCCTCTGTGTCTGTGCCTCTGTCCCTCTCTGGGCCTCTGTCCCTCTCTATGCCCATGTGTCCCCCTCTGTGTCCCTCTGTCCCTCCCTGTGCCTTTGTTTCTTTCTCTGTGTCCCTCCCTGTGCCCCTCCCTGTGCCTCTGTGTCCCTCCCTGTGCCTCTGTGTCCCTCCCTGTGCCTCTGTGTCCCTCCCTGTGCCTCTGTGTCCCTCTCTGGGCCTCTGTTTCCCTCTCTGTGCCTCTGTGTTCATCTCAGTGCCACTCTGTGTCCCTCTCTGTGCCTCTGTTTCCCTCTCTGCGCCTTTGGGTCCCTCTCTGTGCCTCTGGGTCCCTCTCTGAGCATCTGTGTCCCTCAATATGCCTCTGTGTCCCTCTATGTGCCTCTGTGTCATACCCTGTGCCTCTGTGTCATTCCCTGTGCCTCTGTGTCATTCCCTGTGCCTCCGTGTCCATCCCTGTGCCTCTGTGTCCCTCTCTGTGCCTCTGTCTCCCTCTCTTTGTCTTGGTGTCCCTCTCTTTGCCTCTGTGTCCCTCTCTGTGCCTCTGTGTCCCTCTCTGTGCCTCTGAGTCTCCCTCTGTGTCCCCCTCTGTCCCTCTCTGTGTGCCTCTGTGTCCCTCTCTGTGCATCTGTGTCCCTCTCTGTGCCTCGGGCTCCCTCTCCCTCTAAGGAGTAAGCCATTTAGAACGGAGACGAGGAAACACTTTTTCTCACAGAGTCGTTAGTCTGTGGGATTCTCTGCCTCAGAGGGCAGTAGAGGCAAGTTCTCTGGATGCTTTCAAGAGAGAGCTAGATAGGGCTCTTAAAAATAGCAGAGCCAGAAAGCAGGAACGGGGTACTGATTGGGGATGATCAGCCATGATCACATTGATCGAAGGGACGAATGGCCTACTGCTGCACCTATTGTCTATTGTCTATTGTCTCTGTGCCACTGTGTCCCCCTCTGTGCCTCTGTCTCCCTCTCCGTGCCTATGTGTCACTCTCCGTTCCTCTGTGTCCCTCTCTGTGCCTCTGTGTCACTCTTTGTGCTTTCCCAAAAAATCTATGTGGTAACGATAAAATATTTACTTATTCCAGTAGACATTTTACCCGTGGGGTCCAATATCTACTTATCTGAAAATGTCATGCTTTATTTCTCGACATTACTGAAAATGTTTAAAAACACGACAAAATCATGAATTTTAAAACGACTGCCTATCGCTGATAACATCACAATGAGTCCACTCCACGCCGTTCTTTCAAGCGCTGCAAGTGATGTCACCCCCCGACCCCTCCTCCCCTCCTCCGGTTATTCAAATGACGCAGAAAGAACGAGCAAGTGGTGTGTGTGTGACACCGAAGGCCACGCCCCCCTTCTCGCAACCGCGTGTTGAGGGGACGGGACCGAGCTGTCGGGTCCTCGGGTCAGGTCCTCAGGTCAGGTCCTCGGCTCAGGTCCTCTCTCTCTGCCCTACCTATCTCTGCCCTCCCTCTCTCTGCCCTCCCTCTCTCTGCCCTCCCTCTCTCTGCCCTCCCTCACTCTCCCCTCCCTCTCTCTCCCCTCCCTCTCTCTCTGACTTCCCTCTCTCTGCCCTCCCTCTCTCTGCCCTCCCTCTCTCTCTGCCCCCCTCCCTCTAAGAGCAGAATTAGCTCATTTGGCCCATGCCTGATCTACACTGTATGTTATGCTTTGTTTCCATGCTGTCTCACTCTATGACTGAGGGGACTTGTTTATCAGCACTATCTATTTCTGTTGCTTAATTTTGCACCATGTTTCATATCCAGTTGCTAAGTATAGCTCAATTTTCTGAGGCTCTCCACCTTACTTCATTGTAAAAGGTTATGATTTACTCAAGTCAGGAAAACTAAATAACAGCCTACCTGTTAGCAGATTAATCTGTCTTTGAAGCTTTAAGCTACAAACTTTAGTTCTGATAAATGATGTAATTACTTAACATTGTGTTTACATTTTTACATTGAATGCCCAAAATACTTAAACCATATTTAAATAATAATTTCTCCTGGCAAGGATGATGAGCCAGAAGTGAGTTGATAAATGTGACATTCATTGTTTGCTATGTTGAAGTCTCCACATCTGTGCATGTGTGTACTTTACGTATTCATGCATAGACATGTACCAGAAGAAAATTGTGCTTCCTCATGACAACAGTAAGATATAAACCACGTTACACAACAGCAGACATAGATCGTTAAATAAAAAGAAGATTCCCAGATCATGGTGGCTACATGGCATGAGCTGCCAGAGGAGGTTACTGAGACAGATACTATAGCAACATTTAAATGACATTTGGAACAGAACATGGATAGGAAAGGTTAGAAGGATATAAGCCAAACGCAGGCAGGTGGGGCTAGTGTAGATGGGGCACCTTGGTTGGCATGGGTAAATTGGGTAGAAAGGCCTGTTACTGTACTGTACTGTCCTCTGATTCTTTGACTCCATCAGAATGGCTTGCTGTTTTCTATTGACAAAAGGAAACAATGAAAATTAAATCTTCATTCTGGGGAATAAACAATGACCATATATGAATCATCTAAGCAGTAACAAAAATTACTTCACTGCATCTGAGGTCTAAAATCCACATGTATGCACAGGATTTCAAATTTGCCCATGTCCTTGATGTTGCAGAATGAAAATGCATACATCCATAAATTTACCTCATCCATTTATTTTCAATGATTATTGGAGAGGCTGCCCCACTCAGGGCACTCCTCCAGAAATCAAAATGGTTTCCAATCCTAGGCACATGTTACAACAGAAATATGAATGCAATTTTCCACCTGAAAAAGCAATGCATTTAAAATTGGAATCAGGATCCTTCCTTCCATGAAATGTGGATGATGCAAGGATTTGAGGGCCTGAGCTATAGGGAGGTAGAGGAGTTGGCTAGGACTCTATTCCTTGGAGCGCAGGAGGATGAGGAGGGATCTTTTAGAGGTGTACAAAATCATGAGAGGAATAGATTTGGTAGACGCAGAGACATAGAGCCTCTTGCCCAGAATAGGGGAATCAAGAACCAGATGCCGAAGATTTAAGGTGAGGGGGTAAGATTTAGTAGGAATCTCTGGGGTACCGTTTTCACACAAACGATGGAGGGTGTATGGAATGAGTTTCTGGAGGAGGGAGTTGAGGAAGGTACGATCGCAATGTTTAAGAAACATTTAGACAGGTACGTAGATAGGACAGGTTTAGAGGGATATGGGCTAAATACGAGCAGTTGGGACTAGTGTAGAAGGGACATGTTGGTCGGTGTGGGCAAGTTGGACCGAAGAGCTTGCTTCCACGCTGTATGGCTCTATAACTCTAAACCAGTCTCCAAAGTCAATGCAAATGTTTTCAAATCCCCTGAAAGTTATGAATGAATATTACTAGAAGCTGAAAGTTCAAGCTATAGCTGTTATCAAGTTCACCTGAGGTTGGCAAAGCTCCCAGATTTGAGAAATTTCATTGATAAAGTTAAGGTGAAGAATCTAGGATTTTTCTCTCTGACGCAATTATTGAGCAGAGATTTGAACACCTCATTTTTCTCCAGACAAGATACATAAAAGCAAATCCAGATCTTGTAAGGGAAGTCTGAAAAACTATATCTTTCTGAGAAACCTGCAGGTTTGCCAATGTATAATGGCACAGGACAAAAAGGGTGCATGGAACTTGCAAAATTTACAGCTTTTTCTTTAACATTTCCATTGAGCTTGCACTAAACTGCTCTTTCCAGTTCACTTTCCCAAACTTGTCTTTCCTTTCTCGAATTAGATTGAAGGTGGTATATTTCAAAAATAATCATCTGGCAACAAATATAGCTTTCTGAAGAATTAATACTTTGGTACTTTAATCTGAAAATTGGATCAGAGGATAATGAGTCAGAAAGATTAACACAATTACATTTTCAAAGAGAATATTAATGGAGTGTAATCAGAAGCTGCAAGTATACAAGAAGAAATCATTAAAGCAAAGGAAAATGCATTGCTGTTATAAAATTATTTTCAGTTCCACTGCCAGCATTTGTGCTTGGATACAAAAAAAGACTAAAATGCATGGAGGAGTTTAATTAACAGGAAATGAAGCAATAAATCTTGCTTACATACTTTATTCTTCTCATTTTGTCTGTAAAAACTGGTATTCTTTGTCAGTAGACTATTTTCTTCAACTATTTTATTTATAACTGTCGAGGAATCATGAGTGTTATTGTCATATTTAAGCAAGGCAAGCTCTACCACACTAATTACCCATTCATTGTCCTTACAAATGATCATGGTTCATCATAGAAACATAGAAAATAGGTGCAGGAGTAGGCCATTCGGCCCTACGAGCCATTCAATATGTTCAAGGCTGATCATCCAAAATCAGTACCCGTTCTGTTTGTTTCCCCATATCCCCTGATTCGCTTAGCCCTAAAAGCGAAATCTAACTCCAATAACATCTCTGCTTCTTGCTTTCAAATCCTTTCAAACCCTCACCACTTCCTACCTCTTTGAATGCTTTGAGTTCTATATTTCTACTAGACTATGTGGGACCCATTGGGTCCCATGTTCACACAGGAGGGCTGATCCCCCAACACAATATTTTACCTCTCCACCAATGGTGGACAGTGGGGGGGGGGGGGGGGGGGGCTTTCTGGAGCGCTAGTTGGGGGCAGAAGGGACTGGTTTCCTGAGGGTTAGTATGGACATTGTGGGCCAAGTGGATTCTTGGGCTGGCAGCTTAGTCACTCAGGCCTGGTAGCTCAATCACTCAGGCCTGGTGGGCTTGCAGCTCAGAAACTGCCAGAAATTCCCCAAAAACAGGTGAGAGACTGTGAGAGAGAAGGGGGAGAGGGTGGAGAATCAATTTTAGACATTTTTCATCTTTTTTGCAGATCACAGCAATGAAGGAAGAAAGTTTATCCTGGCCTGGATCTCACAGGGAGCCAATGAAGGGAGAAGTCAAGTCACTTTTATTTCTATGGCACATTTAAAAAATAACTCTCGTTGACCAAAGTGCTTTACATTGGTAGAGGTACTAACATTATACAACAGTGGTTCATAGATGAAGTACATACATAAATACATACATATAGCCCTCCCTCAGAGGACGTCAAGAAAGGCTTGAGAGTAAAGATGAGTTTTAAGTCTGGAACTGCACAGGGAGCCAGTGGAGAGAGGCCAGAATCGGGGTGATGTGGTCCCTTTTTTGGGTGCCCGTCAGGAGTCTCGCTGCGGCATTTTGGACCAGTTGCAGGCGGGACAGGTAAGATTGGCTGATGCCAGTGCAAAGGGAGTTGCAGTAATCGAGGAGGGAGGAGATAAATGTGTGGATGATCTTTTCAAGGTCGTCAAACTGGAGGAATTGCTTTATTTTAGCTATCATCCGCAGCTGGAAGAAGCTAGCGTTTACCACAGCATTGATTTGTTTGTCAAATTTCAAAGCTGAGTCAAATATCACGCCAAGGTTTTTGCCGTGAGGTTTGAGTAATGGGGTAAGGCTTCCAAGGATGCCTGCTATTGTTTTGATTGAGTCCGGGGTGGAAGATTGCAACCTTCAAATGGTCCACCCTGTTTCGACTAATGCAAACAAATTGACGTGCACAAACAGAAGATCAAATAGAACAAGTGGTCCTACAACTTTAGGCTGTGCACGCCACACGAAAGAAGAAGAAGATTGAGTCCGATGGGCCGAGAAGGATGACCTCAGACTTACTCTTGTTTAGTTGGAGGAAGTTCTGGACCATCCAATACTTTATATCCTTGAGGCAGTGGAAAAGTTTAAGTAGATTTGATCGGTTGTTGGGCTTCAGGGGGAGATAGTTGTGTATCGTTTGCATACCATGTAAGGAAATGCCGTGCCTTTGAATGACTTGGCCCAAGGGGAGCATATACAGGGAGAAGAGAATGGGGCCAAGGATGGAACCTTACGGGCCGAACAGTTCATTGCATTTTCATTTCACTTCCATTGCCATTGCAGTTTCAAGCACATGGCAGGCCGAACAGGTCATTACATTTTCATTTCACTTCCATTGCTATTGCAGTTTCAAGCACAGGGAAGGCCGAACAGCTGGTTTCATTTTCATTTCACTTCCATTGCCATTGCAGTTTTAAGCACAGGGCAGGCCGACACCTGATTGCATTTTCATTTCACTTCTATTGCCATTGTAGTTTCAAGCACAATGCAGGCCGAATAGCTGATTGCATTTTCATTCCACTTTCATTGCCATTGCAGTTTCAAGCACAGGGCAGGCCAAACACCTGATTGCATTTTCATTTCACTTCCATTGTCATTGCAGTTTCAAGCACAGGGAAGTCCAAGCCATCAGCTGACTGCATTTTCATTTCACTTCCATTGCCATTGCAGTTTCAAGCACAAGGCAGGCCATGCCAAACAGCTGACAACATTTTCATTCCACTCCCATTGCTGTTGCAGTTTCAAGCACAGGACAGGCCAAGCCAAAGAACTGATTGCATTTTAATTTTACTGACATTGCCATTGCTGTTTCAAGCACAGGGCAGGCCAAGCCAAACTGCTGATTGCATTTTCATTTCACTTCCATTGCCATTGCAGTTTCAATCACAGGGCAGGCCAAGCCAAACAGCTGATTGCATTTTCAATCACTTCAATTGACTTGGCCTAAGGGGAGCATATACAGGGAGAAGAGAGTGGGGCCAAGGATGGAACCTTGTGGATTTAAATTTGCGGGCCGAACAGCTTATTGCATTTTCACGTCAGTTCCATTGCCTTTGCAGTTTCAAGCACAGGGCAGGCCGAGCCCTAAAGCTGATTGCATTTTCACTTCATTTCCATAGCCATTGAAGTTTCAAGCACAGGCAGGCCAAGCCAAACAGCTCATTGCATTTTCATTTCATTTCCATTGCCATTGCAGTTTTAAGCACAGGGCAGGCCAAGCCAGACAGCTGATTGCATTTTCACCTCATATCCATTGCCATTGCAGTTTCAAGCACACAGCAGGCCAAGCCAAACAGCTGATTGCATTTTAACCATATAACCATATAACCATATAACAATTACAGCACGGAAACAGGCCCTCTCGGCCCTTCCAGTCCGTGCCGACCATTTGTTTTCCCCTAGTCCCATCTACCTGCACTCAGACCATACCCCTCCATTCCCTTCACGTCCATATACCTATCCACTTTACTCTTAAATGTTAAAATCGATCCTGCATCCACCACTTCTGCTGGAAGCTGATTCCACACAGCCACCACCCTCTGAGTAAAGAAGTTCCCCCTCACGTTACCCCGGAACTTCTGTCCCTTAATTCTCATGTCATGCCCTCTTGTTTGAATCTTCCCTACCCTCAATGGGAAAAAACGTATCCACGTCAACTCTGTCTATCCCTTTCATCATTTTAAAGACCTCAATCAAGTCCCCCCTTAACCTTCTGTGCTCCAAAGAATAAAGACCTAACTTGTTCAACCTTTCTCTGTAACATAGTTGCTGGAACCCTGGCAACATTCTAGTAAATCTCCTCTGTACTCTCTCTATTTTGTTGACATCCTTCCTATAACTAGGCGACCAAAATTGTACACCATACTCCAGAATTGGTCTTACCAATGCTTTGTACAATTTTAACATTACTTCCCTACTCCTATATTCAATGCTCTGATTTATAAAGGCCAGCACACCAAAGGCTTTCTTTACCACCCTATCTACATGCGATTCCACCTTCAGGGAACTATGCACAGTTATTCCTAGGTCCCTCTGTTCCACAGCATTCCTCAATTCCCTACCATTTACCATGTACGTCCTATTTTGATTTGTCCTGCCAAGATGTAGCACTTCACACTTATCAGCATTAAACTCCATCTGCCATCTTTCAGCCCACTTTTCCAAATGGCCCCAAATCTCTCTGTAGACTTTGAAAATCTACTTCATTATCCACAACACCACCTATCTTAGTATCATCTGCATACTTACTTATCCAATTTTCCACCCCATCATCCAGATCATTGATGTACATGACAAACAACAGTGGACCCAACACAGATCCCTGAGGCACCCCACTGGTCACCGGCTTCCAACCTGACAAACAGCCATCCACCATTACTCTCTGACATCTCCCATTCAGCCACTGTTGAATCCATCTTGCTACTCCGCCATTAACACACAAAGATTGAACCTTCTGAACCAACCTTCCATGGGGAACCTTGTCAAAGGCCTTACTGAAATCCATATAAACAACATCCACTGCTTTACCCTCATCAATTTCCCTAGTTACCGCTTCAAAAAATTCAAGAAGGTTTGTTAAACATGACCTTCCCGGCACAAATCCATGTTGACTGTTCCTGATCAGACCCTGTTTATCCAGATGCTTATATATATTATCTCTAAGTATCCTTTCCATTAATTTGCCCACCACTGACGTCAAACTAATAGGTCTATAATTGCTAGGTTTATTCTTTGAACCCTTTTTAAACAATGGAACAACATGCGCAGTACGCCAATCCTCCGGCACTATTCCCGTTTCTAATGACATTTGAAATATTTCTGTCATAGCTCCTGCTATTTCTACACTAACTTCCCTCAATGTCCTAGGGAATATCCTGTCAGGACCTGGAGACTTATCCACCTTTATATTTTTCAAAAGTGTCAGTACTTCCTCCTCTTTGAATCTCATAGTTTCCATAGCTACTCTACTTTTTTCCCTTACCTCACAGAGTTCAATATCCTTCTCCTTGGTGAACACCGAAGAAAAGAAATTGTTCAATATCTCCCCCATCTCTTTTGGCTCTGCAGATAGCTGTCCATTCTGGTTCTCTAATGGTCCAATTTTATCCCTTGTTATCCTTTTGCTATTAATATAGCTGTAGAACCCCTTTGGATTTACTTTCACCTTTCTTGCCAAAGCAACCTCATATCTTCTTTTAGCCTTCCTAATTTCTTTCTTAAGATTCTTTTTACATTCTTTATACTCCTCTAGCACCTCATTTACTCCATGCCTCCTATAATTCTTGTAGATATCTCTCTTTTTTCGAAACAAGTGTCTAATTTCCCTTGAAAACCATGGCTCTTTCCAATTTTTACTATTTCCTTTCAACCTAACAGGGACATAAAGATTTCCTAACAGGAGGTCCAGCACTGCCCCTTCTCTGGTCGATACCTCTATGTACTGCTGCAAAAAACTATCCTGCACACATTTTACAAACTCCAAACCATCCAGCCCATTTACAGAATGTGTTTCCCAGTCTATTTTTGGAAAATTGAAATCTCCCACAATCACTACCTTGTGCTTACTACTAATATCTGCTATCTCCTTACATATTTGCTCTTCCAATTCACGCTCCCAATTTGGCGGTCTATAATACACCCCCAAAAGTGTTGCTACACCGTTCCCACTTCTCAGTTCCACCCAAATAGCCTCCCTAGACGAGCCCTCTAATCTATCCTGCCAAAGCACTGCTGTAATATCTTCTCTGACAAGCAATGCAACACCTCCCCCTCTGGTCCCTCCAATTCTATCACACCTGAAGCAACGAAATCCTGGAATATTTAGTTTCCAATCACAGCCCTCCTGCAACCATGTTTCACTGATTGCCACAACATCATATTTCCAGGTGTCAATCCAGGCTCTAAGTTCGTCCACCTTACTTACAATGCTCCTAGCATTAAAATATACACATTTTAGAAACCCACCATCCCTTATTCTCTGTCTATTTTCTTTTTCATCTTTCTCGCCTACATTTTGGATCCGAGTGCTTCCCTTCTCTGCCTCTTGCCCGACACCCTGACCCCTAGCCCCCTCTACCCTCCTCCAAGCCTTTCTAGTTTAAAGTCTCCCCAGTAGCCTTTGCAAATCTCCCTGCCAGGATATTGGTCCCCCTCGGGCTCAAGTGCAACCCATCCTTTGTGTACAGATCATGCCTTCCCCAAAAGAGGTCCCAGTGATCAAGAAACTTGAATCCCTGCCCACTGCACCAGTCCCTCAGCCACGCATTTATCCTCCACCTCATTTCATTCCTACTATCACTGTCACGCGGCACAGGCAGTAATCCTGAAATTGTTACCCTTTTGGTCCTTCTCCTTAACTTTCCCCCCAACTCCCTAAATTCTCCCTTCAGGACCTCGCCACTTTTTCTGCCTATTTTCAATTCATTTCCATTGCCATTGAGTTTCAAGCTCAAGGCAGCCCAAGCCAACCAGCTCAATGCATTTTCACTTCATTTCCATTGCCATTGCAGTTTCAAGCACGGGGAAGGCCAAACAACTAATTTCATTTTCATTAAGGGATAACAAATCATTTATTGCAAGTACATTGCAGACTCACAGTTCAGTTGATTCACAGCCTAGAATGAGAGCTGTGGCCTCTCCCTCACGATCTTGCAGAGTGACTGAGTCATGTTCAGGCATCCGGAGTTTTATAGTCCTGCCACCACCCCCCACCCCCCCCCAAAAGGGGTGTTACCTTCATTGCAGTGATTGACAGGCGAGAGGATCTCAAGGTTTTTTAAACACTCATAACTTTTTTTTTGTCATCGATGGGAAAAATCCTTGGGGCCTGCTCAGCGGAGGAGGACTGTGAGTAAGATGGCCAAAAATCATAGTGATATATGTTAGCATTTTTTTCTAAAATCAATATACAGCACAGACAGAGACTTTTAATTATGTAGATGTGAGTTCTGCAGTCCCCTGATTCTAAACTTTTGCATTTCATAATTTTTTATCATCGTGCCATCAATTGTAAGACTTTATATGTTAGAAATACAGCATGGAAGCAGGCCCTTTGGCCCAATGGGTCTGTGCCAACCAGCGATCCCCATACACTAGCACTATCCTACACACAAGGGACAATTTGCAATTTTAACTGAAGCCAATATACCTTCAAACTTGTACGTCTTTGGAGTGTGGGAGGAAACCGGAGCACCCGGTTGTGGGGGTGAGGGGTTGTGGTGGGGATTTTTGGGGCACGGGGGTGTGTGGGCAGGGGGGTGTGTGGGCAGGGGGGTGTGTGGGCAGGGGGGGGATTGTGGGTGGGGGGGGGTGTGGGAGGGGAGTGCGGGAGTGTGGGAGGGTGCGTGTATGGGCTGAGGGAGTGTGGGTAGGGAAGGCTTGTGCGGGGGGAGGGATGTGTGGGTGTGGGGGGGTGCGGGCGAGGGGGGGTGGGTGAGTGGGGTTGTGGGGGGAATCGGTGTTTTGGAGGGGGGTTGTGGGGGGGTGAGTTGGGGGGGAGGGTGGTTGTGGGGGGAGGGGTGTTTGGGCGGGGGGAGGTTGTGGGGAGTGTGTGGGCAGGGGGGTGTTGTGGGTGAGGGAGGGGGGAGAGAGCTCGGAGAAAAGACGGGGAAGACCCATGGTGGAGAGGGGGTATCACAGGGGAGGGGGGCAGGAACCAGCAAGAGGGACCAGAGGGGTAGGGACTGGAGCTGGTGATGCGATGGGGACTCACAGCGGGCGCTGGTCGCTGGTCGCTGTTCGCCGGGCGCTGGTCGCTGGTCGTTCTCCTCCACCGGGATCAGAGTCTCCGCTTTCCATTTAGTGACATCGGCAACATCTCTGACTCCGCGCCGGGCCGGGCTGAGCTGGGCCAGGCTGTTCTGGACCAGGCAGAGCTGGGACATACTGTGATGGGACAGGCTATTTTCGGTCCCTCCAAAATTGCATCTGGTTGGAGACCTCCACCGGCCATCCAGAGCATCCCTCAGCTCCAGTAAAGACGCGATGGCGCAGGAAGGGGCGGACTGTCCCAGTGGGTGACTGGCAGGAGAGATCGATCTGCGCATGTGAGGTTTTTAAGATTTTTAGACCTCGCTAGCTTTTACATTCTGCCTCCAATCAGAACAAAACTTGGTGCACTCGCAGCACAGGAGAATGATGAGTGAGCTGGCAAACAATCGTAGCGCTATCGCCGTCCCTTATTTGCGCAAATAGAAAGACCACGCAAACCGGAAGATAACAAGATGAGCGTTTTAGTTATGTATAAAAAATAAAAATAAAAATAAAATAAAAGTTAACAAAATAGAATAGAATAGATATCCATTATATTAGGCAATGAGTTCAAAATTGTATAGTGTTCCAGGCACAGTCTCACCAAGACAGCATTTACTCCTGCACTCAAACTCTTTCATATTAACATATCATGTGTTTTTCTAAAAGGCTTGCTCTTGTTTGTTAGTTTTAGTGACCTCCAAGACTTAATGGGACCCATTGGGTTCCATGTTCACACGGGGGGGGGGGGGGGCTTTCAGGAGCTCTAGTATGGGTGTTGTGGGCTGAAGGGGCTGGTTTCCAGAGGGCTAGTATGGACATTGTGGGCCTAATGGTTTCTTGGGCTGGAAGCTCAGTCACTCAAGCCTGGTGGGCTGGCAGCTCAGTCGCTCTGGCCTGGTGGGCTGGTAACTCAGTCACTCGGGCCTGATGAGCTGGCAGCTCAGAAACTGCCAGAAATTACGCCCGGAAGTTCCATGGGATTTCTGCTGTGAGCGGGACTTCCAGAATGAGCGGGACCTCTGCACTGAGCTGAACTTCTGGAATGAGCGGGACCTCTCCACTGAGCTGAACTTCTGGAATGAGTGTGACCTCTCCACTGAGTGGAACTTCCAGAATGAGCGGGACTTCCAGAATGAGCTGGCCCTTTGGACCAAGCACAGGCTAACGATGCATTTAATTTCAAGCAAAGTGCAGGTTAACAATTCATTTCATTTCAAGCACAGTGCAGGCTAACAATTCATTTCATTTCAAGCACAGTGCAGGCTAACAATTCATTTCATTTCAAGCACAGTGCAGATCAATTCATTTCAAGCACAGTGCAGATCAATTCATTTCAAGCACAGTGCAGACTCACAGTTCCATTCACTCACGGCGTAGACTCATATTTCTAGACTCGACTCTCACTCACGGTCTTCCGGGGTGAATGAATCATGTCCGGCCTCTGGGGCTTTATTCTCCTGCCCCCACCCCCCCCCCCCCCAGAAGGGGTGTTAACTTTATCATGGTGACTGACAGGCGAGAAGACCAATCTGCTGATTTCACGATTTTTTAAACATTCATACATTTTTTATTATTTGACCGATCGGAAAAAATCTTGGGGGGTTGGAGCGGAGAGGGACGTTGAGTAAGATGGCAAATAAATCATAGCAATATAGGGTAGCATTTTTTCTAAACTGTATTTGCAACGTAGACAGGAAGTGGTCAAGATGAGACTTTTAGTAATAGTATATCTAGATAGATGTAGAGTCATAGAATGATACTGTGTGGAAACAGGCCCTTCAGCCCAACTTGCGCACACCATCCAACATGTCCCAGCTACACTAGTACCACCTGCCTGTGCTTCATCCATATCCTTCCAAACAGGTACTATCCATGTACCTGTCTAACTGTTTCTTAAATGATAGAATAATTCCAGCCTCCTCTGGCAGCTTGATTCATATAACCACCACCCTTTGTGTGAAAACATTACCTCTCGGATTCCTATTAAATCTTTTCCCCTTCACCTTGAACCTATGTCTTCTTTTTCGACATCCCAAAATGCAACACCTCACATTTCCCTGTATTAAATTCCATTAACCATTCCTCCACCCACCTGGCCAATCAATCCAGATCCTGATGCAATTGTTCACAACCATCTTCACTATTTGCAAAACCACTAACTTTTGTATTATATGTAATTATTTTTAAAACTTGTTTCTAGCTGGATCACTGAAATGCGTGTCTTCACATCTTTCTGTATGATACTGATAAGTCATGTTCTCCACTGAATCGGAAGATTTGAATTTTGAATTTGAATTTTAAACAATTTTATTTGCCAATACATACAAGGAATTTGCCTTGTTGCTTTGCTCACAGGTAATAACACAATATATTATTATTATTATTATTATTATTATTATTATTATTATTATTATTATCATTATTATTATTATTATTATTATTATTATTATTATTGAACTTTATTTCGGACTCAAGGTCCAGAAAAGGGACATTACATAAAATACATTGTATATAAAAACACCATAAAATACATAAAATCTCAGTATATCACTTATAAAAGCATTATAAATTACATATTAAAAAAAACCACAACACATGATTTAAAATCCAGAATAAAAAAGAATGATCAATGTCCTACAACGAGACAGCGATACCAGTGTCTCCACAACTGGGATTCGTAGCATGTAGTGCTACTTTATGTTCGACAAGGCCATGATAATTACATTTTTAGAGAAATTTATCCTCCAAATGAGTTTATACATATGATTTCTTAGGATAGCTTCTAAGGTACTGACGCCTGCAGCCACAAACATGTTACTAGCACTACACCATCTATGTTTCCTAGATAGTGTAGTGCTAGTACACCAGGGAGCTGGGGGATCTCCTGAGGCTGCCATCTGCCCGTGTTGAGCCTTGGAGAAGCTTTGTTTTTGACAAAAAAGAGTTATGGAAGCATTGTAAAAAAGCAAGTTGATGAAGACAAGCAAATAAATGAAATTCAACTTTATTTCCACGTCTAAGTCATCACTTAACCCTTTCAGTGCCAAGTACACCTGTTTAGCTATCTGTCACTTCGTGTACAGCCACACATGCAAGGGGACAGAATAGTGAAAAAAGGCATCATGGCGGGTTCAACACAGCAATTCCTGTTAACAGAGACAGCTGCTCTTCTTTAACTGCCCCGTTTCATCTTCACTGCACCCTCCACACCAAATAAGAGGTCTGCAGCATACGCAAGATGGACGACAAGGCAAACACAGAAGATCAACAGAAAGCTGAATCTGAAAATTCATCTGTAAAGTCATACATGACCAGATCTGTTGCTAGTTCTTCTAGCAGCTCTCGCAAATCTGCAGCAAGCTTAGCAGCAGCCAAAGCACGTGCCAGAGCTGAGGCAGTACGCGCTCGCTCCACCTTTGTTAAAAAAGAGACTGCGCTCATGGTTGAAAAGGCACGCATGGAAGCTGCACTAACCGCACTGAAGCAAGAGAAAGAGGTTGCTTTTAGCCGTGGCAGAGGTTCTGCAATCTGCTGCCGCAGGATTGGAATCTAAAAAAAATCTGTGGCAATGAGAATTGCAGCGATCCCCCATGACTCAGCTAAGAAAAGAACAACCGACCATGTTGAATGTCATTCTATAAGGAGTCAGCTACCAATGCCCAGTCTTGAGTCTCTCACCAAACCCGTCCAGCCACATGAAGTCCTTCATGTTTTGCCACATTAAGAGAGAGAACAACATCCCATTAGCACAGCTGCAGATGCACCAGACATCACTCCAGCTCATTTCAAGCAACATGCTAACTACCCCAGAGTACACAGCATGAATCTGCCAGCTGTCCAACATTATCCTGGGACCTATCCACACAGCTTCTCACCCATGAAGGGACCTCCATACACGCTCTCTTGGGATGCAAGCTACGTCATCTGCTCCTAATCACACACCTATGGATGATTTGGCCATATACATTACTCGTCGCGAGCTTGTTACCTTTGGGATGAACAAATTCGACGACCGTCCGGAAAATTATTGGGGTTGGAAATCCACCTTCATGAATGTCATAGAGGGACTGAGACTCACCTGTAATGAAGAGCTTAACCTTTTAACCAAATGGTTAGGCCCTCAATCATTGGAGCAGGTTAAGAGAATCAGAGCTGTTCATGTCAGTGATTCTGCCTCTGGGCTTATGATGGCATGGGCGCGTCTTGAGGAGTGCTATGGGCACCAGAAACAATTGAGAAGGCTCTTTTGGACAAACTTGAGAGGTTCCCCAAGATTGATAATAAGGATCCCCTCAAAGTAAGGGAGCTGGACGATCTGCTACGAGAGTTGGAGTCAGCAAAATCAGACGGTTATTCATCTGGGCTTGTCTACTTGGATACATCTCAGGGTGTTAATCCAATTGCAGAGAAACTGCCATATGAGCTACAAGAAAAGTGGATAACACAAGGCAGTTCGTACAAGCTACAACATCAAGTCCAGTTTCCACCATTCTCCTTCTTCATCAATTGTGTCTGCAGAGAGGCCCAGACTTGTAATGATCCGAGTTTCATACTCAGCTCCTCTGGCATGACAGCAGGAAAACCAGACATTCCTGTGAAGAAGTACACTTACGCTAGAGGCCAAGTCTCATCCTACAAAACAGAGATCATGCCAGCACCTGCCACTAAGACTGCCTTCAACAAGTTGAATGTCGACGGACAGTGCCCGATTCACAATAAGCCTCATCCCCTTAAGCTATGCAGAGGCTTCCGAGCCAAGACACTAGAGGAACGCAAAACATTTAAAGAGACAGGGATTTGATTCAAATGCTGCTCCTCAACCAATCACGTGGCTATAGATTGCAAAATGACTATTCAGTGCAAAGAGTGTGACAGCAATAAACACGTCACAGCTCTTCATCCGGGACCAGCTCGATGGACCATCAAAGACCACGATGTTGTGGATGGCGGGGAGAAAAGGGAAGAGGTTTCTCCTGACATAATTTCCAAATGCACTGAAGTGTGTGGTGAAGCCAATCACTCCCGCTCTTGCTCAAAAATCTGCCTCATAAAGGTGCATCCTAAAGGACAACCAGACTGGTCAATGAGAGTCTATGCTGTACTTGACGACCAAAGTAATAGGTCTCTCGCTCGGTCAGAGTTCTTTGACCACTTTAACATCGTGGGCGCAATTTCTCCTTACACTCTGTGCACATGTGCTGGAGTAACAGAGATGTCTGGGAGAAGAGGAACCAGCTTTGTTGCTCAGTCTGTAGATGGGAGTCTCAGTGTGCATCTCCCCACACTCAACGAGTGCAACCATATGCCAGATGATAGATCAGAAATCCCTACTCCTGAGGCTGCCAAACACCACTCCCACCTCGGGCTATTGCTCACCTCATCCCTGAACTTGACCCTGGTGCACAAATTCTGCTCCTTCTTGGCCGAGATGTCTTGCAGGTCCACAAAGTAAGAGACCAACATAATGGGCCAAACAATGCTCCCTATGCCCAAAGACTCGACCTTGGCTGGGTCATAGTTGGAGACATTTGTTTGGGTGCTGCTCACAAACCAAAGGTAGTCACCACATATCGTTCTGGAGAATTGTCGTCACTCTCACTTCAGCCCATGTCCCAACCGAAGAGAAGCTCACCGTAAGGACAGGCACAAACCCTCTCAGCTCCCAAAACCTACAACACTTTCATTTCTCTGGCAGCACAGTTCAGAAATCTGATGATTGTTCACTAGGAAGGGAGATCTTTGTAAGAACAGAGGATGACAACAAGGTTGCCCCATCTATTGAGGACAAACTGTTTATTCAGTTGATGGACAAGGAAATGTTCATGAATAATGGCAACAGTTGGGTGGCTCCTCTTCCCTTTCGTACACCAAGGCCATGGCTGCCCAACAACAGAGAACCAGCTCTGACCCGCTTCACCAGCCTCTGTCGTACTCTCGAACGAAAACCTGAAATGAAGAACCATTTTCTGGCTTTCATGCAGAAAATCTTTGACCAAGATCATGCTGAAGTGGCTCCACCATTACACGACGGAGAAGAATGCTGGTATCTTCCCAGTTTTGGTGTGTACCACCCACGTAAGCCTGGTCAAATCCACGTTGTGTTTGACTCCAGTGCTCCACATCTTGGCGTCTCATTGAATGATGTGCTCTTGACAGGACCAGACTTAAACAACAGCTTGCTGGGAGTACTGATCAGATTCAAGTGCGAGCAAGTAGCTGTCACAGCGGATATTGAACAAATGTTCCACAGCTTTGTCGTCAGAACTTTCTCCGATTCCTGTGGTTCAAAGACAACGACATCACCAAAGAAGTTGAGGAATATAGGATGAAAGTCCATGTAATCGTCCCTCTCCGGCAGTTGCTATCTATGGACTATGACGAGCCGCTCTACATGGAGAGGACGAGTTTGGTGCAGATGCAAAGCAATTCATACACAGGGACTTCTATGTTGATGATGAGCTAAAGTCACTGCCATCTGCAACTGAAGCCATCAATTTATTGAAAGCAGCCCAAGGTATGCTCGACATCTCTAACTTGAGGCTTCATAAGATAGCATCCAACTGCACAGTCGTCATGCAGGCATTTCCGTCAACGGACCATGCAAAGGACTTGAAACACCTTGACTTAGACATTGACTCCCTTCCTATACAACGTAGCCTAGGGCTAAGCTGGAACCTTGTAAATGACACCTTCACATTCCATGTTGCTAACAGTGAGAAGCCATTCACTCGAAGACGAGTGCTTGCAACCATCCAAGGTAAACTCTTAGTAAGATTAAATGAGAACTTACCAGTTTGAAGTTTGATCTTTATTTTATGAGGAGTTACGATGAGGGATTACGTGAAGACCCCGCCAGGACGCATGCGCGACATTCTTCAAAGCAGTGGTGTGAAATCACAGATACCAGAGTAGACTAATATAGTAAGATAAGAGAGAACTTCCATACCAGTTGAACTTTATAATAGAGGGTTTTGGGAGCGGAGGGCACGTAATCCCTCATCGTAACTCCTCATAAAAATAAAGATCAAACTTCAAACTGGTAAGTTCTCATTTAATCTTACCATTTTACTTCGGAGTCACGTGAGTGACTACGTGAAGATTTCAAAGCTCTGTGATTTCATGCCCTGGAACGAGACCATGCTCACACACTGCCATTCTGGGACGGAGGATGAACGTATTTCACACACGACACTGTGCTGAAAAACAATAAAGGTATTATTCATACCTAAAATAATATGCCCCACATTGGGTAATTTATTTTTACAGAACTTATTTTTTCCCTGCAAAACGTCTCCGGATCGGCCACGGGTTTATTATAAAGCATTAAATGCGTTCATTGCTCCACCCCGCTGTGGCAAGGATGTGGTCCATAGGAACTCCCATCATCCTAGCATCCGATGTAGATGCAGCCCTGTTGGAGTGAGATTTGAAACATTAGTATTCACCACTGCATGTAATACCACCCGATCCATCTGGATATGGTTTGCACTGTGACCTTAGGTGAGGGCATTTATGGCTAATGAGAAAGCTCTCTCCGTGCCCATAAGTGTCTAGGTGACTATATATTGGAAAATATGTGTCACTATGCAGGCCCGACTATCTGCAGGATAGGCCAGAACTCTAATATTGGCCAAAGGAACCGGGTCAGTCTTGTTTAAGTACCCCTGTATGTAGCAGGTTATCTGCCATTTGTGACAGACATGACGTCCTATTCTAGCTTGTGTAAGGACTGGACCCGTTGTGCTGATCCAAGTGGCATAATCATTCCCATCTAGGATATTAGTTTGTCCAGAGTGAGCCCCGATATTGGTGTCCATCCTCGTAACATGGTGTACTACCTATGTCCCATATATAGGTGTATCTGGGCCTGGGGGGAATAGAGTACAAATACCCCTCATTCGTTTAGGTACTAGTGGGTGTGATCCTATAGCCAGGTGATCACTCCCTCTGCCCAGATATTAGATAGGGCACTCCTTGCACAATAATGGCACTGTAACTCAATCCTTCATCGAAATGAAGGGTGGCCAGAACTCCAGCACTTCAGTGTTGGTGGCTGAGTCATATGTAGTGTTCGTCCTGGTGCTGAACACTTCCCATTTCCTGACATATGTCAAGTACTGTCTTCTCGTGGACTCCCTGCACGACGCTGAGATGGCATTGATCGTCCTGTCGGAGAGTCCGTATCCCAGAAATGGCCTGTTCAGAAACTGCAAATCAACAAGTTCATACAGTCATGGCACGGATACTTTCCCGCACGGGGTGTGCCAACCTCCTTGGCCGTTGTTGATCCAGATGCAGGGTTCTGAGACCATCTTTGTACTGTTGGGAACCATGGTACCCGTTGCGGCGTCTTGTTTAATTATTGTAAGACTCGCCTGATGAGGCAGGAGGGGAAAATGCATAGCAAAACAAATCCCCCCCCCAATGCAGCGAGAAATCGTCCATCGCTGCTGCCCCTGGGTCTGGTTCCCAAGCAACATATGTTGGTAGTTGGTGAATTAGTCCGGATGGAAAAAGGTTGATATCTGGTGTCCCATACCGGTCTATAATATCTGTAAACACTTTCCGATCCAACATCCATTTAATGTTGTCGTTGAATTTACGTGACCTGATGTCTGCCACTGTATTTAGCTTGCCTGGAAGGTAAGTGGTTGAGATCCAAATCTCTCTCCCAGACACCAGTGCCAGATATTATTAGGCAATTCAGCACATGATATCGACTTTATTTCACCCATATGATTATATATAGGCCCCCAGTGTGGTATCAATCTGTACCGTACATGCAACTGGTGCTCATCTGAGCAGTAGGCCCTGAGTCCATGAAACGCTCCCAGTATTTCTAGATAATTAATTCCTAGTGCTTTAAACAGAATAATTTTTGTGCACTCATCTGCCACCACAACTTGCGGTGGTATTAGTTGCTCCCCAACCTTTAGCACTGGCATCAGTCTGTAATGTACCCTAGGGATATAGAATGGGGTGATGGGGTTAGGATAATATGGAACATTTCTATCCACAGTTTAATTCAAATTTACTTTCCCTGGTAGTTGCATAGGCCTATTGAAATGGCCTGTATGATTTTTGAGAGCTAAAATTTCCCTCTTCCAGGTTTTAATAATGGAGTGGTCCAATTGTGCTGCTGGGAACGCAGCCACCAATTCCCAATCACTCTTGCTCCTTGCCGAATGGATGGTTCCCTAATGCCAGTGAGGCTTTTGCATACTCCCATCAAGTCTGTCACTTTGTTTGGTGGCAAGGTGATAGACATATGAACAGTCAATAGTGAACCCCAAATAATCCATGGTAGTGGAGGGTTCCAATTTTGATTTATCTGGATGTACGTTAAACCTCTCTGTTGTGGCTGATACCACCAATGTAGCCAGCTCCAATTTTCACCTACAATGAGAATATCATCAAGGTAAGCCATGACGATATGGTTATGTTTCTTTAAGTATGCTAAAGCTGGTTTTAATAAATTTGTAATAGCCTGGGTGCTGATGACAACCCATTGGATAAGGCATACTGCCATTGCTGTCCCATCCAGATAAATTTCAGGTATTTACGATGACCCTGTGTGTGACAAACGTGTCTAATTTGAAATGGGCATACTGAACGGAAGTATTTAGTTCGGTCAAATCTATAATGATACGGCAACCACCATCTTTTTAGTTTTTTATAAATATATTTGATACGAACTCTTGAAATTCTCTGATTGTTTTCTCAATCCCTTTTGTGTTTAGTCTTAACAGTTCAGCATGGCCTGCTGTTCTCTCTTTTTGTGAAGTATGAACTTCCTGCTAGGCGTATGCTGAACTGGGACGGTAGTTTGTATACAAATTCAATTTTGTAATTCTGAATATTTCCGAGTATGTAAAAGTTCAGAGGTAAAAGTGCAGCACACATGATGAAACAAGTGCAACCGTCCCCCACTTTAATGAATCGGACATGCAATGTTTTTTAAGACAACCAGACCCACCTACCTCCATGGTTACCGGTGTTGTGTGGGTTGTCTCCGCAGTTGTTTCTTCTGGTATTGTGTTGCTGCGTTGTGGGGTTGGCGCGTTTTCCATAAAGGCCGGGCTGGGCCATGGTCTGAAAGACCGCTGTGCAGGTGGGCCGGCCTTCGAGCTTTCACCACCAGATGGTCTTCCATAGCACCGATGTCTGGTGGGTGTGTAGGGGTGCTGCCGCTGTTGATAGGGGGTTTTTAGAGGTGCTTGGCACCTTGATCAGGCCTATAGCCTTGGCTTCCTCATGCAGGTCTTTCACCTGCTTCGGGAGGTCCCCCAACAGCAATTTTGGCGCCTGTGTGCTACTTGTCTTGCATAATTCCGCACTTCTTGATGATGCTCTTCCTGTAACTGTAAATCTCCACTGAGTATTACACAGTCTGCTAGAGCATCACGTAACTCTTCAGGCAAATCAACCCCATCAGTTGTCCTGGTACTGCTGTGATTTTAGCAGCCAGCAGTTTCCTCTGGAGCTTCACCTCCTGGCTCCTTATAGATGGGCTCCTGTTGCCCCAGATGGGGTCATGGACTGCTGGTACTTTAAGAGAAATGGAGTTCTCTGGAGCAATGTACTTCCCAGCCATAAAGTTAATGGCTTGCTCCTGTAGCTGGTTTGTAGCCATGTATTTTTCACTGGCTTGCAGCTTTGTATAGGCAGTCCTTCTTGAGTTTATACAGCATGTGTCCCACAATCTTCTGCTGCTCTCTCTTCTGGCACCCCTCACAGTTGACTGTTCAGCCATTGCCCCTTCTTCAGGGTCAGCCCAGCTCTGACCCCTAATGCTCCCCTGCGAAGAGGGTGAGACATTTGGCAGTCCTTGAAAGGATGCTGCCGTGGGTCTGCGAAGAGACCCACTGTGACTCTGCCCCTGCATAAGCAGGTCACGCTGGAGCACTGCTCCCCACCCGCTCCCACGTGAAAGACACCCGCCGTCGCTATCTGTGAACGGGGTGTCTTCAGGTCCGGACCCAGCCGAGTCAACGGACCTGTCCGACTTCCGGGTGGTTTTGCCGCCGACCGCGGCGCACCTGCGGTCTGTAGTGGCGAGAAAGCCGGCAGCTGCTGGCAGCACCTGCAGCTCTGGAGAGACGGCACGCTGCTGGCTGCTTCCACAGCAGCGGTATCAGCTGCTGCTCTCCCCTGCGCGACTCCATGGTGCTTCCTCCTGAAAAAGAAACACACCGAGTCGCCACGCTCACCAGAAAAGGTAAGACTTACCTTCAGTAATTTTTCAAAATTCGCGCTGGAGGAGCGGCGCTCCTCCCGACTGTCGCTTCCGCAATGCGTTCGACGATATGTTGCGCATGCGTCCTGGCGGGGTCTTCACGTAGTCACTCACGTGACTCCGAAGTAACCATTAATAGCCTATTCGATCCACTTGGCTTTGTGGCACCTATTACCATCCAAGGTAAACTCTTACTACGTCAGCTCACGAGCGATGCCAGCAACTGGGATGCTTCCCTACCATCTGAAAAGGAAGCAGAATGGATTGCTTGGAGAGATTCATTGCAAGATCTCGAACAGTTTCAAACCCCTCAAGCATACACCACATCTTCCCTTGCCAGTGTTCAACCTACAGAGATCCACACCTTTTCAGACGCTTCCATAAAGGCGATTGCAGCTGTGGCATACCTTAAGGTGGTGGGTGTTGAGGGAAAATGCCACGTTGGTTTCATGATGGGTAAAGCCAAGCTAGCGCCCATGTCAGTTCACACTGTTCCCAGGCTTGACTTAGGTGCTGCCGTTTTGGCAGTGGAGATTGCTGAGCTGGTTGTGAATGAACTGGACATCAACCCCAACAGTCTGAAGTTCTATACCGACAGTAAGGTAGTGTTGGGGTACATCTATAATGAAATCAGGAGGTTTTATGTATACGTCAGCAACAGAGTGGAACGGATAAGAAAATCCACATGACCTGAACAGTGGCATTATGTTCACACAAGTCAGAACCCTGCAGATGTTGCCACCAGGTCAGTGTCTTCAGCCCAACTCTCCAACACCAACTGGCTCACCGGCCCAGATTTCCTGTTAAATCTTGTGGAGACAGACAAGGCAGAGGAGACATCCTATGACCTCATCGATCCAGAATCTGATCTGGAGGTCCGATGCCACGCTAACACAGCCACAGACTCCCACCAAGGTATTGGTTCACATCGCTTTGAAACGTTTTCCAAGTGGCAACCCCTTGTCAGAGCTATGGATTCCCTCATCCACATCATTCACACCTTTAAGTCTAAGAAGGATAGCAGTACACAAGGTTGCAATGGTTGGCATTACTGTTCAAAAGCCCACACAGTTGAAATACTGTCACAAGCAAAGGCTGTCATTATCAGATGTGTACAAAGGGAAGTATACCAAACTGAGGTGTCCTGTCTAGAGAAAGGAAGGGTCATTTCCAAAAACAGTTCCCTAAAGAAGCTCAATCATGAATATATAGTCCCATATCTAAAATCATTATATGAACAGATATATACAGAACAGAAGCTTCCAGATACATTGAACGAATCTATTATAACACTCATACCTAAAATGAATAAAGATTTAGATGAACCAGGATCATATAGAGCAATAGCGCTATTAAATACAGATCAAAAGATATTAACAACAATATTAGCAAAAAGATTCAGTCGTTAATGAAATAATACATCCGGATCAAACAGGATTTATACCAAAAAGATACTCTTCATATAATCTAAGACGATTGTTTAATATTATATATTCGAAAAGAAGTGATAAAAAAGATTTAGTAGTTATCTCGCTTGATGCAGAAAAAGCTTTTGACCAAGTGGAATGGCCTTATTTATTTTCAGTAATGGAAGCCTTTAAACTAGGAGAGGAATTTATTACTTGGATTAAATTATTATACGCAAACCCAACAGCAAGAATAGCAACAAACCGAATGTTATCAATCAAATTTAATTTATCACGAGGTTGTAGGCAAGGTTGTCCTTTATCACCTTTATTGTTTGCATTAGCTATAGAACCACTTGCTCAGAGGATAAGACTACATCCGGAAATATATGGATATGATACCATAGATACTAAGAATAAAATCTCCTTATATGCAGACGATGTATTACTTTATATCACTCAACCAGAAATAAGTATTCGAAACCTGTTAAAATTAATAACGGAATTTGGAACACTTTCAGGATACAGTATTAATTGGAATAAAAGTGAGCTTATGCCAATAACACTGAATAATTTACATATATTACAACAATTTCCTTTTAAGATAACAAATGAAAATATTAAATATCTTGGGATTTTTGTTACAAAAAGATTTAATTCTTTATTTAAATTTAATTTTCCCCCATTACTGAATAAATTGAACAAGAATATTTCATATTGGAAAAGTTTACCTATCTCGATGATAGGGAAAATTAATGCAATAAAAATGATATTTCTCCCACAATTATTATATTTTATTTCAATTAATCCCGATATATCTTCCAAAAGTTTTTTTTTTTAAAAGTAGATTCTTTAATTACGAATTTTATTTGGGATTATAAGACTCATAGAATAAATAAAAAACATTTATGCAAATCTAAAATAAAAGGAGGATTAGCATTACCAAACTTTATGTTCTATTACTGGGCAGTCAATATTAAAAATATGAATTTTTGGTTAGGAGAAATTGATAATAAACCTAATTGGTTAAATATGGAAAAAGAAGATTGTTCTCCATTTGAAATTAGCTCTATAATATTTGCTAATACTAATGTTGCTAAGAAAGTTTTTAAGGAAAATCCGATAATAGAAAATGGAATTCGCATATGGAAACAAATAAAGAAAGCATTAAAACTAAAATCTATCCCATTAAGTCTTAAGATTGTTAATAATTTTATGTTTAAACCTTCTTTATTGGATAAAGCTTTTTTACAATGGAAAAATAAAGGAATTTCTAAGATGGGTGATCTTTATAAGGAAAACATTTTTCTTTCATTTCAAGAGTTGCAACAAACTTACGGGCTACATAATAAAGAATATTTTAGATATTTACAAATTAGAAACTATGCCTTCGCAAATATATATGAATTTAAAAATAGAAAAATAGAAATATTAGAGGAATGTTTGAACAAACATCCAAATATGGAAAAAATGATATCATATATATATAATATTTTACTGGAAAACGATACCCCATCAACAGAAACATACAGAGAGTCTTGGGAAAAGGAATTGGGTCAAATAATAAGACCAGAAATATGGGAAGAAAGTTTACAACATATACATTATTGTTCATTAAACGCTAAACATTCTCTTATACAGTTTAAAATATTACATAGATTACATTATTCTAAATATAAATTACATAATATTTTCTCAAAGATATCTCCTATATGTGATAAATGTCAAATTTCAGAAGCAAATTTGACACACTCATTTACCAACTGTATAAAAATTGTAGAATATTGGAAGGAAATATTTAAAATAATATCAGCCGTTATTAATAAAAATATAACCCCTGACCCAAAGTTAATTATACTTGGAATTATTGAAACCGATTTATCAATAACAATGAGTCATAGAACTTTTATTGACTATGGTTTAGTAATTGGGAAGAAATTAATATTAAAATTTTGGAAAGGCCCTACATCCCCAACAATTAAAATGTGGAATATAGAAATGTCGGAGACACTCCATTTGGAGAGATTGAGGTTTGTCCTTATGGATAGGCTAGATCTCTTCAGACGGATTTGGTCTCCATATATTGAATATTTACAGGGTCATAATAGTTCGGCGCGGGGACCTGACTGAAACCTGGATACCCGATTGGATGAAGAAACATATATTAATTCATGAATATATCTATAAACACGGATCATTGACGAATACTTTATTCTCCATCAAACCTTTTATTTTTACTCTTTACTACCTTTCTTTTTTCTTTAAATCTTTCTATTTTCCTATATCTATATAAAAAATTTTAAAAAATGTAGAAACACATTACTTTAATTTTTTGATATTAGTACAAATATAAATATTATTAGATTTATGAGAATATTATTAATATTATTAGTACTTTTAGTTTTATATACCTTTAATTATATAAAATTACGTATTCTTTATTACGTATAATTATCCTTAATATTAGGAAGAAAAAAAAATGGAAATTTTATAAGTTTTATTAACTTTTTGTATCAATATTATTACTAAATTTGGCCTTATACCTAAAAAATTAGAGATAAAATGAAAAACTTACTAATAGTATAATGCTATATTATAAATGTATTATTAGTATTATGTACTTTTAATCATATAAAATATATAACTTTGGAAGTTATAATTAAGGATAATACAGCATAAATAATATTGATATTATTATTAATATATTAATAGTATGAATTAATTATTAAGACTATGTACTACTACTGTAGAAATGTAATATGTTATTTTGTTTCTATAATAAAAAAATTAAAAAAAAATAAAATAAAAAAAAAAAATAAAAAAAAAAAAAAAAAAAGAAGCTCAATCCGATCCTTGATGGTAATGGAGTCTTGAGAATAGGAGGCCGACTTCAGCATGCTCCACTTGAGATAGAGGAGAAACACCCTCTCATCATTCCTGGTCGTAGCCATATTGCAAGCTTACTTGTAAATCACTACCATGAGAGAGTTAGACATCAAGGCAGAATCTTCATCGAGGGAGCTATCCGCACAGATGGTATCTGGATTGTGGGAGCTAAGAGATGCATTGCCAGCAATCTGCATAGATGTGTCACGTGTATCAAACTCCGTGGAAAGACAGCAGAACAGAAAATGGCAGATCTTCCATCTGATCGTCTCAGCACAGAATCCCCTTTTACAAACGTGGGTTTGGATGTGTTTTGGCCCCTGGAATATCTCCACTCGCCGTACCCGAGGAGGTGCAGCGAATAGCAAAAGGTGGGCTGTATTGTTCACATGCCTAAGCATACGTGCTGTTCATATCGAGCTGACTGAGTCGATGGACACATCAAGCTTCATCAATACTCTACGACGCTTCTTTGCAGTGCGTGGTCCAGTAAATGTGATCTGCTCTGACTGTGGGACGTATTTTAAGGGAGCCTGCAAAGAGCTGCAAACCATCCTACAAGATGAGAATAACATCTCAAAAGTATCTTAATGAGAAAGGATGCACGTGGCTTTTCAACCCACCCCACTCTTCCCATATGGGGGGAGTGTGGGAAAGAATGATCGGGGTTTCAAGACGGATCCTTGACTCCGTGCTTTCTCCGACTAGCTCCTCGCATCTTACTCACAAAGTGCTTTCGACTCTTATGGCTGAGGTTACCGCAATAATAAATGCAAGGCCTCTCGCACCTATCTCAGCTGATGCAGAATCACCTTTTCTTCTGGCCCCAGCCACGATCCTGACACAGAAGGCCTGCACCACTTCTCCTCCACCAGGATCCTTTGAAAATGCAGATCTATATCGTCAGCAGTGGAAAAGAGTCCAGCATTTGGCAAATGCCTTTTGGGAGAGATGGAGACGAGAATATCTTTCTACTCTACAGAGCCGAAGCAAGTGGCAAGACAGTCAGCCCAATGTCAAGGAAGGAGACTTGGTGCTGCTCAGAGACTCTCAGGTGAAAAGGAACCAAGGGACCATGGCTCTCGTTACCAAGGCTCACACTGACGACGATGGTAAGGTCAGGAAGCTTGAGCTGAAGGTTACCAAAGGAGGACTATTAAGACCTTCCCCAGGCCGGTAACTGAAGTAGTGGTGCTTATGCCATCCTAAGCCTCTACCATGGACAGTTCCTTGCTTATTTTGTTACTTGGTTGTAAATAGTTTGTAACTGACTGTAATTAGAGAATTGGTAGTGGTATTGTGATCAATACCAGATGGGGATTATGATGTTACATGTAAGCAAAGTGTATTTTCGCCCCTCCTAGTGGTTGCTTAAAAGATTGTGGCCACCTAAATTCACTCTAGTTCTCCATTCATTGCTTGTGATCACATGATTGGACTCATGGATGAGACAGTCCATTTTGTATTGGGATTGTGGACAGCAATGTGCTCTGAAGCCCTCTCTGTTAAATCTGTTGCCATCTGCCCGTGTTGAGCCTTGGAGAAGCTTTGTTGTAACTTTACATTTCATGTTTCTTGTTTAGGGATGACTATTGATGCATATTATGTAATGTTAAGTAGCTATTTGTGTATTTACTTCATCTTTTACATGGTTTAAGGAAGTTTTCTACTGTCTTTAATTTTAGGTTCACAAAAAAGAGTTGTGGAAGCATTGTAAAAAGCAAGTTGATGAATACAAGCAAATAAATGAAATTCAACTTTATTTCCACATCTAAGTCATCACTTAACCCATTCAGTGCCAAGTACACCTGTTTAGCTCTCTGTCACTTTGTGTACAGCCATACATGCAAGGGGACAGAATACCATCTAGGTTTCCTTAGCAGTGTTCTCATGGCATCATTAGACTCTGCAAACTTGTCTTTCTGTAGCTTGACCACAGGTGCGCAGTATAGAGTGGTGTACAATATGCTCTAAACAGAGACATCTTCACCACATCTGTACACGCACCAAACTTATGTAAGAGAATATGTAGTTGTCTATAAACATCCTCATCATCTGTCATTTGCTCCGTAATAAAATGCCCAAGATATTTTACCTTATTACAGGCACAAAGATTATTGTCAGACAATTTAAAATCAGGATATTTTAGACATGTATCCTTTTTGGTTCTACAGATCATAACAGCATTCTTTCAAGCATTATATTCAATATCATGTTCCACACCATACACAGAACATAAAGTAAGGAGCTGCTAGATGGAGTAAAGACAACAAGATCATCTTCATACATAATATGGTTCACTAAAATATTACCCGTTCATTCACCCAGTATTACCGGTTTTCAATTGTTTGGCAGATCATCAATATGAAGATTAAAAAAGACTGGGGACAAAATTCCCCCTTGTCTAACACCATTGCTAATCCCAAATGGGGCTGAGACCCCATTGCCCTAATTTATTTGCACAGTCTGGTGGGCATACCAGTAAGCCAGAATTCTCACAATGTATTTAGGCACTCCTCTTTGACTCATTTTAACAAACAGCTCTTTATGATTAACACGATCAAAGACTTACACTATACAGTAGACAATTAAAAATAAAACATTATAATTTAAACATTTGATGAAATAAATAAAATACCAAAGCAAAAGGAGGTACAATTGGCTGTTGAGTAGAGTTACAGGTGGAAAAAATCAGTATTGATGTCTGACTGTGGCGGATTTGACAGTCCGAAGTTGCCTTCCAGATGAAGTGCTTCAAAGAGTTTGTGGCCAGGATGAGGGGGGTCAGAGATTATCTTACCCGCTCGCTTCCTGGCCCATGCAGTGTACAGTTCGTCAATGGGGGGTAGATTGCAGCCAACAGCCTTCTCAGCTAATCAGACGAGGCGGTAGCCTCCGGATGTTATGTTTGGTGGCTGAGCCAAACCAGACTATGATGGAGAAGGTGATCCAGTATAAAACTGGACCATCATTGCCTGTGGCAGATGGTGTTTTCTCAGCTGCCGCAGGAAGTACATCCTCTGTTGGGCTTTTCTGACTGTGGAGTCGATGGTGGCCTCCCATGCATCCGATGAACTAAAATTACTCCACAGAGGTGACTGTGGTGTTGTTGACGGTGAGTGGGAGGAGGGGAGAGGGAGCTCTCCTAAAGTCTACAATCAATTCCACTCTTAAGAACATTGAGCTCCAGGTTGTTGCGATGGCACCAGGACGCCAGCTGTGTCACTTCTTGTCTGTAGGCAGATTCCTCCTCAACCTGGATCAGTCCAATCAGGGTTGTGTCATCCGAAAATGTGAGAAGCTTGACAGAGGTGTCTGTGGAGGTCCAGTCGTTGGTGTAGAGAGAGTAGAAGAGAGGAGAGGAGCCTTGTGGTGCTCCTATGCTGAGGGTTTGTGGGTCTAAGATGTGCTTTCCCAGCCTCATATGCTGCTTCCTGTCTGTCAGGAAGTTGGTGATCCACTGACAAAGGGGTTCAGGCACAGTCAACTGGGAGCATTTGGAGTGTAGTATCTGTGGCACAATGGTGTTGAATGCAGTGCTAAAATGCACAAACAAAATCCTTGCATAGGTCCCTTGGTGGTCTAGGTGCTGGAGGATGAAGTGCAGGCCTAGGTTGACTGCATCATCCACAGATCCATGTGCCCGGTATGCAAACTACAGCGGGCCCAGCAGGGGTTTCGTGATATTTTTCAGGTGGGCCAGCACAAGTCTTTCAAGGGTCTTCATGATTACAGAGGTTAGTGCAACAGGCCTGTAGTTATTAAGACCAGTAATCCTTGGCTTTTGGGGTACAGGAACAATAGTGGAAACTTTGAAGCAGGCAGGGACAGTACAGGTTTGCAAGGACTGATTGAAAATGTCTGTGTAGACTGGTGCCAGTTTTTTGGCATCGGGATTAAGGATAGAGGGGGAACATTGTCCGGTCCTGGAGTTTTCTGGCTTTTCTGTCCCCTGAATAGCTTTTCAACCTCCTAAATTGCTATTGTTAGTGATGGAGAAGTGGTCGATTGACCTTGGGCAGCAAGGAGGGGGTGGGTTGTGCTGCGCATTTCCTTTAAACAATGCCCCTCTCACCTTAAAGCTGCCTTCTTGTCTTTGATGTTACCACCTCAGAAAAATTGGTTAATTTTTGTGAACAAAGAATAGTACTAATACCAGGTATGGCATCACATTCAATCAGGGCTTTGAAGGTACATTGTGGGAATAACAAAGATTTATTAAACATGGTTTCCATTTAATTGGTGGTTTAATGAAGGTTAACATTGCTGTTGGAATATAGCACATGGGAACATTATACTTTATGTGTGTGGTTGCCCAAACAGTCTTAACTTGATTTTATGACTTTAATATTCTAATTCATATTTCAGTCATACATATTAACTTAAAAAAAGAACCACATGGGTGGCCATGTGAACCAATGATCACATTAGACGTGATTGTTTTGGCTTGTGTTTGATTATGGCCATCAAATGAATCTTTGGTGTTCTTCTGAATTTCCTATTTAAATTAGAAGGAATGAATGAGTGAGAAATACTTTTTTCTCGAAATGACTCCTCTTGTTTTAATGCCTATTGAGGTTCCGTTAATAAACTTTCAAAATAACAATGTATCAGTTTTCCACTGAGGAAAATTAAATTGTCCAAAAAGCAATTAGCTCACTTGCTGAGCAGGAGTTTAATCTACAGTGAAGCTTTAATTCTTTGTCGGAGTTAGATTCAGCTGCATTAGCAGAAATTAAAAAAACACACAACTGTTCTGCTATAAAGAGCAATGGAGAATACATTTCCATTCCACCAGCTATCTTGTACTATTCACTGGCAATTTAGTCGGTTGAACAGCAGTGCTATGGTCACTTTAGGTAGATGAGCATTAAATTAGTTATATAGTTCCAATGCACGGCTAATTATTCATGGTGAGATAGTGAATATCTTAGGATTGGATAGTAAGATGATTTATTACGAATACAGATAAATTAAAATGAGCATGATTTTCAGCATAAACAGGCAATTTTAAAACTTGAATTGTTCCCTAAGTTCTGGTTGTAATTACAATTTAAATATTTGCAAACAAATAATAGGATTTACTTTGATTCCAACATCATGATATTTTGGATCAGTGTTATAGTTTACAACCAGCTGTCTTGTATCAGTGTATCGAGCTGAGTAAATTACAATTCTACTACAGTTCTTGCAATTTCGTTTACTTGCGTGCTTTGTTAATATTCTTGGACATTACCTCTTTCAATTAAATGGTTGTTAATACACTAGATAATCATGAAATTAATATTACAGCTAGTGAGTCCTAATTGGCCAGGGTACTTCCATTCTGTGTAATACGTTTCTGGAAAGTGAATTCAGCTGACAGAAGACTGGGGATTTTGTAGCCTAACTTCCAAAGGTAAAGAAAACATTAATGGAGGTTGCATTTCTGTTATGAACATAGGATGCACCTTTCACATTGGGTTAACAACTTTCTCAAATAAAAGACAAAATAAATCTTTGTCACTCCACAATTTCTTTGTCACTCTGTCAAATTCCTGTAACCATAGATATTTGGCTGTAAACTGCTTGGATTGTAAGAGCATGGATATATTACACCCTTGTGGCAGCTTGAAGAAGCCTCACTTCTAAACCCAATGTGCTGAGGTAGACCTGACACCAAACAGGTGGTAATAAAAAGGAACTGCAGAAGCTGGTTAAAACCAAGGATCGACACAAAATACTGGAATAACTCAATGGGACAGGCAGCATCTCTGGATGAAATGGATAGGTGACGTTTTGGATCAGGACCATTCTTCAGACTGATAGCATGGAGGGGGTGGTGGGTGGAGGGGGTGGTGGGGGGGGGGGGGGGGGGGGGGGAGTCGGACTGGAAGCAAGGAAAAACCAGAACAAATCAGGGCTGGAAACAGATGACTTTGGGCAGGGAGGTTCTCTGATAGACTGATTATTAGTTAGGGCCTGATAGAAATCCAATGTGTTTCTCCTCCTTAGGAGACTTCTCAATATCAAGGTTGTGTTCTCAGCCTCATATTATACTCACAGTATATTTACGACTGTGCAGCTCAATTTTCCTCTAACTCCATTTACAAGTTTGCAGAAGACACCAGCGTAGCAGGTGGGATCTCGTGCAATGACCAGGCAGATTACAAGAAGGAGAAAGAAAGCTCAGTAACATGGTGTCAATGTCAGCAAAACACAGGAACTGATTGACATCAGAAAGAGAAGTGGAGCATAAGCCTCAGCCTGCATCAATGAAACTAAAGTGGAGAAGGCCAAAAGCGTCAAATTTCTAAATGTAAATATCATAAAAAATGGGTCCTGGTCCAACTGTATTGATGCTGGTAAGAAAGAACATCAAGGCCTCTACTTCCTCTGAAGGCGTAGTGAATTCAGCATGTCTTCAATTAATGTTACCAATTGCTACAGATGCATCATAGAATGCGTCATATGCAGATGCTTCATAGATTGGTTTTGAAAGAAATTGCATGAAGTTGTGAATGTTGCCGAAGACCACCACTTAAACAATCAGCTCCCCATTGATTCCATTGATACTTCACGCCGCCTTGGGAAAGCAACCAAGGTAACCAAGGACTATTCATATCTCAGTCATTCTCTCTTCTCTTTATTGCCATTAGGCAGAAGATGAAAAAGTGTGAATGCATATACCATCAGGTTCAACCAGAGCTTCTTCCCCGCTGTTATCTGAGTCTTGAACGGAACCCTCATAAGCTTGGGAAGGATTTCCTGATTTTCAAATCTACCTTGTTGTGGCCCTTCTACATTTAGCCGCTCATAGATTTTTCAGAGGCTGTGGGGAGTCCTGATCAGAATGTTTTCAATGATGAGAGGCATATGATGGTGGACAGGATGGAAATATCAAATGTCAAATAGAGGGCGTAGGTTTGAGTCAGAGGAGGAGAGTATAAAGGAGATGAATGGGGAAGGTTTTTGAGCCAGAGAGTGGTGGGTGCCTGGAACATGCTGCCAGGAATAGTGGTGGAGTCAGGTATAACAGGAATTAAAGAGGCTTTTCAATGGTTCAATGGTTCTTTATTGTCACATGTACTGAGGTATAGTGAAATTTGATTTACCATACAGTTATACCAAAAAAGCTACAAGATACAAAACTACATAACATTTTAAACATAAACAGCCACCACAGGAGGGTGTGAGAATCCCCAGGCACACAGCATAAGCGGAGACTCACAGCCATCAGTTCAATGTCCGGGCCACACACACGCTCTTCACCATGATGTGACCAGTGTTATACTGACTGCTGTCACTCTCTCTGCAATCCCTGTCCACTCAAATAGTCAGAAATCCATTCACACTCACACCAGCCTCCAGGATGTTCTCTTGGCATGATGTCCCCGTAAACAACGAGATCACTGCACTCACGGCGATCCCTCTGAGTCCCCATCAACACAGGTAGCACGTCCATCTTGTTTTTCGGCGACCTCACATTCCCTACTGCCAAACAACGGTCGTTTAATTTGCCGACCAACGATCACTCGTACACTTGTTCTATTCTACATACTTGGGACAAATTACACAAGTTGGGTGAGTCCTGAACCAGGGGCCACAATCTTAGATTAAAGGGGAGGATATTTAAGACTGAGGTGAGAAAAATCTTTTTCACCCAGAGAGTTGTGAATTTGTGGAATTCCCTGCCACAGAGGACAGTGGAGGTTAAATCACTGGATGGATTTAAGAGAGAGTTAGATAGAGCTCCAGGGGCTAGTGGAATCAAGGGATATGGGGAGAAGGCAGGCACGGGTTATTGATTGGGGACAATCAGCCATGATCACAATGAATTGCGGTGCTGGCTGAAAGGGCCGAATGGCCTCCTCCTGCACCTATTTTCTATGTTTCTATGTTTCTAAGTCAATAAATGTAGAAACCTACCTGTCTTCTGAATATGGGAGGAAACCGGAACACCTGGAGAAAACTTACATGGTCAGAGGGAGAACGTACAAACTCCATATAAACAGCACCCATAGTCAGGACCGAACCCTGGTCTATGACGCTGTAAGGCATCAACTGCACCATAGTGCCACCCTTATTCTACAGAGTGATGTGCCCCTAATGAGATGGTGTAACATCGGGTAAAAAACATGAGCAGATGGAGAGAAGAAAAGAATTGGGTGATGTGGGTGATTGTAATGATTCAGGTGAGCGTTAAATATTACTGTGGGTGGAGGGTAACATGCAATATGTGGGCCAGATTAACTGAGCACTACCGAAATATAGCAGTTGGGTTTGTAATGCTACCCTTGTAATTTATGAAAGTGTTATTTAATTCAGAGCTTTAATTAGCCAAGTAATTAATTAACTGAATTTAAATTTCCCAGTTTAGTGCAACTTATTAGCATTCAATTTATTTAGCATTCATGTAAACCACTGAATTTTAATAAATTCCTTGCACTTCTTGTATGAATGAATAGGCCAGATTCACTCCCCTGGTAAAGCGGTAGTGTTGTCTGGGATACAACCTCATTCATTTTCTTCCTGTGGTTGTCACTATCGATGTCTTAGACTGCCTTACTTTTAACAGATTGTTTCTTCAATTTTCTAATCCAAAACTCTCATGACTGATAAGTTGTTACTTATCCAAGGACTGAGTAAAAAACACATTTTCTTTTCTTATCAGGCTAGAGTTCCTAATAATAATATTGCATGTTCTTTGTTCTCTTCTCACAGAAAATAGGTGCAGGAGGAGGCCATTCATCGGCATTAACACTACCCTACACACACACTAGGGACAATTTACACATGCAGCAAGCCAATTAACCTACAAGTCTGTACGTATTTGGAGTGTGGGAGGATACTGCAAATCTCGGACAAAACCCACGTAGTCACAGGGAGAACGTACAGACAGCACACGTAGTTGGGATCGAACCTGGGTCTCCGGCGCTGCTAGCGCCGTAAGGCAGCAACTCTACTGCTCAACCATCGTGGCTTCATGCAGCACCTTTACAAAATGGCTGTTCCCAGAAACCTTTATCTTGTTTGTTCCGTTTAGCAAGGTCACATCCGAACCTCCTATTGTGCAGCCTACAACCCAATAAAGTTGAATTCTCCAATTTCAGGTAAACCCACCCTTCTCATCCATCCACTTCCCCCATTCTGCCCTTATACACCTTTCTTTCCACTCCCCCCGCCTCCATTAACCATTCATTTATTTCCCTCCATCTACTCATGGTCCATCCCTCCCTCCCATGCTCCCACTTTTTTCTTTTCCTCTCCCCCATTCCTTACCACCTGCCATCTCTCCCTTTGGTTCTGTATTTCACTCCTCAGCTTCCTTCCTTATCCGAGTCTACCATTTGCCACTTCTCCACCTCCAGCCTTGGTTACAATTGCCATTGTCATCCTTCTTTCACAAACCCATCTGACACATTTGTCAATCAATCCCTTCTCACCTGGATCCATTTATCCCTAGCTCTTGTCCCACCCACTCCCCTCACATCTAACTATACCTTTCCTCAACTCCAGTCTGAAGAAACACCCCCAGCCCCCACAACCCCCTGCCCCACATCCCCCATCCTCACAACCCTCCTGTCCCCACAATCCCCCCCACCTTGCAACATCCCCCCCCACCCACACAACCCCTCCCCGCCCACACCTCGTCCCCACACCCACCCTTCCCCGCCCCCAAACACCCCCCCCCGCTCACACAACCCCTCCCCCCACAACCCACCTCCCACAACCCCTCCTCCCACAACCCCTCTGCCCGCACACCCCTCCCACCACACATGCACCCCCCGCCCACACACACCCCACCCCCACACACACACATTCCTCACACATCTCCCTCCCACATCCTTCCTCTCCCCCTCCCACACCCCTCCCGCCCACATACGCACCTTCCCCCACACCATAGCCCCACCACACAACCCCCTCCCCACATCCCCCTCCCCTTCACCGCCCCTCCCCACACACCACCCTCTGCTCCCCAACACTTCCCATTTTACACACATTCCTGCTCCCCTCCCAGGCCACAACGCCCGCCCACACACCCCACTTCCCTCCCCCCTCCCCTCCTCCCCTCCCACACATGAAGAGGAGGGGGAGGAAGTGCTCAGGGATGAGGAGAAATGAGCCGCGCCTGCGCAGTTAGGGGCTACGGGTGAGTTGTGGAATATTGCGTTGGGGGAACGGGTGAGTGGTGGAATATTGTGTTGGGGAATGGGTTGCATTGGAGGACCAGGCCTCCCGTATGACTTGGACCCAATGGGTCCCACTTAGTCTAGTCAACAATAAAAATAGAGGAGGTGGAGAGGCTGTTCAGAAGGCAGAAACGCCAGAAATCTCCAGGACTGGACAATGTTTCCCCCTCTACTCTCAAACTTTGTGCCGAACAACTGGCACCGGTCTAACAAACATTTTCAACCAGTCCCTGCAAACCTGTACTGTCTCTGCCTGCTTCAAAGTCTCCACTATTATCCCTGTACCCAAAAAGTCAAGGATTACTGGTCTTAATGACTATAGGCCTGTTGTACTGACCTTGTAGTCATGAAGACCCTTGATGACTGTTCGCATATCAGGCCAAAAGATCTGTGGATGACGCAGTCCACCTGGACCTGCATTTCATCCTTCAGCACCTAGCCCGCCAGGGGACCTATGTGAGGATATTGTTTGGTGATTTTAGCTCTGCATTTAACACCATTGTGCCAGAGCTATGACACTCCAAAATTTACGATTTGACTGTGCCTGAACCCCTCTGTCGGTGGATCACCATCTTCCTGACAGACAGGAAGAAGCATGTGAGGCTGGGAAAGCACATCTCGGACACGCAAACCCTCAGCATAGGAGCACCGCAAGGCTGCATACTCTCCCCTCTCCTCTACTCTATCTATACCAATGACTGCACCTGCACTGAATCCTCTGTCAAGCTTTTCAAGTTTGTGGACGACACAACCCTGATTGGACTGATCGAGGATGGGGAAAAATCTGCCTACAGACAAGGATGATTTAAACATGCTGTAAACATTGGCCAAATACTACACCTATGTGAATATGAATTGTGGATCAGAAGGTGACACAGCTGGCGTCCTGGTTCCATCGCAACAACCTGGAGCTCAATGCTCTTAAGACAGTGGAATTGATAGTAGACTTTAGGAGAGCTGTCCCTCCCCTCACCCCACTCACCATCAACAACACTACAGTCACATCCGTGGAGTCTTTTAAGTTCCTGGAAACCATCATCTCCAAGGATCTTAAATGGGGGGCCACCATCGACTCCAGAGTTAAAAACGAACAACAGAGGATGTACTTCCTGCGCCAGCTGAGGAAGCACAATCTGCCACAGGCAACGATGATCCAATTCTATATGGCCATCGTAGAGTCTGTCCTCACCTTCTCCATTATGGTCTGATTTGGCTCAGCCACCAAGCATGACATCCGGAGGTGCAGCGAATTGTCCGATCAGCTGAGAAGGTTATTGGCTCTTTGAATCAATTCCCTCAGGATGGCAACTCCGGACTGTCAAAGCTGCCACAGCCAGACATAAAAACAGTTTTTTTCAACGAGTAATAGCTCTACTCAACAAAACCAGAAATCTGTAGCCTCCTTTTTCTCTGGTAGTTTATTTAATTCACATGTCTAATCAATAATGTTTTATTATTAATGTTTAATGTTTTATGAGTCATTCCAAACTGTCACTGTATGTCATGTTGTCATGTGTGTGTGGAACACCAAGGCAAATTCCTTGTATGTGAATACTTGGCAAATAAACTTAAACTTACTTACTTATTTTTAATATCGGACACATTCTAGTCCGATATTAAAAATACTACTCATTTATTAAGTGAGTGGTAGGTCAGCAGTTGGTTACATTTCTAATTCGCTGTCAGCAAATTAAACTAATCCCCTGAGTTCCACTGCAAGTAGATTTTGTTCCTTCATAGTATACTTTAATTACACAACCTTATTCCGTTCATGTATGGACTAAGAAAGAGCTATCAATTTCTGGCAACAGATACTTAACAGCGAGTAGTAATGTAGGAACATTAAATGCTGGAATTCCAAAACTTAAGTAATAGAGGAAAAGGCTTGGTGCCACAGAACAGCAAATTTCACAGAAGCAGGCAAATTTTGGCAATTCAGCCATACCCTAATAAAGGACACATGACTATAAAAACCTGACCTCACATTTTAGTTGGTACATTAAATGCTGTGCATTTGCACCTTCTGATCCACAATTCATATTCACATAGGTGTAGTATTTGGCCAATGTTTACTGTATGTTTAAATCATCCTTGTTTTGTGAGACTTTCCAAAAAATCTTAGTTTAATTGTTAACCACCAATCTACAGGTCTACCTTCTGTGTGTATATAACATTTCTTCTCAAATGTAACTTATACTTAAAAAAATGTCACTTTAAACTTTCAACCAGACTATATTTTTTAGCTTGTCATTCAGTTCTGTGGTGGACCTGCTTGAAAGATACAAGTGAATACAATCAAAGATTACAAACGCTTACCATTCTATGTGATTGCCTGTTGGTAAATGGTCTCCTGATTCATTCACTGAAATGAACTATAAATTGAGACAACATGGAAATTGTCTGTCATCACATTGTATCTACTGATCTTCCTACGTGCCAGCATGCAGCTCTCTGTCTCGCTTGAAAAAAAATTAGACTTCATTTTTGATTAACCATTGATGAACTGCAGTACTTGAAAGATGTGCTCACAAGAGACTGCAGATGCTCCAATCTTCAGCAAAACTCAAAATGCTGGAGGAACTCAGTGGGTCAGGCAGCATTTGTGGAGGGAGTGGACAGATGATGTTTCGGGTGAGACCCTTTATCAATGTTATTGTCCTTCTATGTGATCAATATTCTGAAGCTTCCACTGAACTGTAAGCACTGCATCTAATGGACTTGGATATCATTCTGAAGAGTGGTCCCAGCCCAAAACATTGTTTGTGCATTCCCTCCACAGAAATCATTAAGTTCCTTCAGTATTTTATGTTGTGCTTGAAAGATGTTCCATGTAGTCATGTTTGAAAACCTTTTCCAAGTGGAAAGTTTCACACATAGGTGGCCGAATGAATTCCCCGAGACAGACATGGCCATTATTTTAAAGTACAATTCAAGTTCTCCATTATTTACACCAATGTAACTATATGTTGATCCCTACAGATTTGGGATGTAACGTTGCTACTTTACTAAACATTGATTAGATTGCACTTGGAGTATTGTGTGCATTTCTGGTGACCACTGTATTGGAGAGACATAATTGTACTCAAGAGAATGTAGAAAATAATTTTGAGGAGGATACAAACAATCTGCTGGAGTAACTCAGCAGGTCAGGCTGAGGAGAACATGGATAGGTGTGACATATCGGGTCAAGACCATTCTTCAGACTGAAGAAGAATGGTCTCGACTGAAAACGTCACCCATCCACATTCTCCAGAGATGCTGCTTGATATGCTGAGTTGTTCCTACACTTCGTGTTCTTTTGTGTATTAACCATAATTTGCAGTTGGTTGTTTCTTGTTTAGATTTACCAGGATGTTGCCTCGATTGCATGACTTTAGTTATAGGGAATGATTGGACAGGCTGTACTAGCCTAGTTACTGCTAGAAAGAAGTACATAAGATTGCAGAGACACTGCTGGGCAAAGAGTTAAAAAAATGTTGCCATAGTAGGGGTACCAAAAATAAAGTGAGCGTTAGGAGGTTTAAATGGGTTCTGTGGGTTAACCATATTTATATAGAGATTGACTGATATCTAGAACATGCTGCCAAAGAAGGCGGTGTAATCAGGTGCAATTATTACATCTAAGAGGCATTTAGACATACACTTAAATAAGCAAAACATGTGGGTAAATAGGATTAGTATAGATCTGCAAAAAGGTCAGCATTGATGTGGGCGTCCAAAAGGCCTATGGCTCTATGACTATAATATTGACGTAGGAGATGATTTAACCATGTTTATGTGTAGGGCATCAATTTCTGAAATTCAATCTGCGAGCAAATATCAATTCTGATCAGCTCAAATATGTTAGAAGGAATTAACATTCTGTAAAAGGCTGACACCACGAGTATTGCTACTTAATTCAAACCAATGCACAAATTCTGCATATAGAAGATCATGCTAGATATGTTCCAGACACATCACCAATGTGTTGAAGAAGATATTTCTGGAGCTGTAATTCTGAGTATGATAAAATTGTCATTAAATATTTCAGGCTCCATTTTTGCATGATTTTGGCATTGCCTACAAGAGTCCCCATTAGGTCAGGGTTCTCTTAACCTGCGCTAATATATACTGATGTAATGCTTATCGTTCTTTAGTAAACCTGAATGTGTCAGCTGCGATTTTATTCATTTTATTCATCTCTGTATTATATTCATGGTAAAGATGCTTTACCATGCGATCCATTGAATAACAACAGTTTTCGCACACCTGTGGCATTATACAGACTGCAACCACAGGCCTTCGGTTTCCTCTGACATTTCGTACCCATTTACAGAATCCCTATAAGAATACACCCACTATAAAATCTGCAATTATTATTAATCAGTCAGTTCTTTTCTAATCCCAGAAATCCAATTATATTAATTTTATCCATTTTCACTTTAGCTCCCTTTATTACAGGTTTGAAAATCTGCATATTTTATTCTATAAAGTTAAAAGTAAATTGGCCAAGGCACAGCAGAAAATAATCATCGGTAGGGGATTTGTGTTTATAATTGACAGAACCTTGTGCTTTAAACTGCTGCCACATTTGGTTTCCAGTTCTGGAAATGATAATTAGATCTACGAGATTAAATGAGACTGAATGTGGGAGAAATTCGCCAGGGCCCACTTTTTACAGTGTGCCTAAAAAATAACTGAGACTAGTGCACAATTAGACCTTAGCCATCATTAGTTTAGTTTAGTTTAGTTTTGTTTAGAGATACAGCGTGGAAACAAGCCCTTTCGCCCACCGAGTACACGCCAACCAGCGATCCCCACATATTAACACTATCCTACACAATTATACCAAGCCAATTAACCTACAACCCTGTACATCTTTGGAGTGTGGAGGGAAAACGGAGCTCCCCCACACAGGTCAAAGGAGAACGTATAAACTCTGTACAGACAGCTCCCGTACTCAGGATCGAACCCTGGTCTCTGGCGCTGTAAAGCAGCAACTCTACTTCTGCGACAACCTGCCGTCTTATACATCATTTACATGAAGTGATGATTGGCAAGTAACTATCACACCTTTACAAGCAACTTTTCGATCCCTGAAAACATAAACAATTATGCTGGGAGATAATGTGAGGAGGAAATAAGGTGACTGTAAGCATCCAGCACCCTCTGGTGCTGTAAATAGTATTCAGAGTTCAGCCTGACATCACAGCTCACAATCAGCATATTAGGTTTCTGGAAAATCTGGCCTAAGAGGATAGTGGTGAAACCGTAAGTAATTCACAAATAGTCCAAAAGCTCAGTGCTGAAGCATGTAAAATGACCTTCAGTATATTGTCGTGCCCGCCATTGCTGTTAATTGAGAACTAATTGCCTTCAAAAATTGATATTTTTGTTACAAGCTCCACCCTAAATTAGGCACAAAACTAACTTTCCTATGAACACTACAGTTAACCAATGACACTTTTAATTGTGGTGGATGCCACTCTGTATTACCAGAATCAGATGATTGATTGAGAATAGAAACACAGTACAGGATATGACCTAACCAAAGTTGAACATTTCTCTATCATCTCACACAGATGGAGACAGATCACATATGCCAGAGTGAAATGAAAGAGACAGCAGATGCTGTAATTGTAGTAAAAAAAAACTTGGTGAAACTTATGGGTCAGCCAGGATCTGTGTCACAGCTTGTACAGCGTGGAACCAGGTTCTTTGTCCCAAATTGCCCATGCCAACCAACATGCCTCTTCTACACGAGTCCACCTGCCTGCATTTGGCCCATATCCCTGTAAACTTATCCTAGCTATGTGCCTATCCAAATGTTTTTAACATTGCGATAGTACCTGTCTCAACTACCTCCTCTGGCAGCTGGTCCATATACCTACCACCTTTTGTATAAAAAGTTACCACTCAGATTCTTATTACATCTGTCCCATCTCACCTTAAACCAAAGATAGACACAAAATGCTGGAGTAACTCAGCGGAACAGGCAGCATCTCTGGAGAAAAGGAATGGGTGATGTTTCTGGTCGAGACCCCTCTTCAGATGATCAGACCCAAAACGTCACCCATTTCTTCTCTCCAGAGATGCTGCCTGTCCCACTGAGTTACTCCAGCATTTCGATTTAAAGCAAGCATTTGCATTTCTTTCCTTCGCCTTAAACCTATGTCCTCTGGTTCTTGAGTCACCTGCATTTACCCTATCTATTCCTCTCATGATCTCATACACCTCTATAAAAGCACCCTTCATCCTTCTGAGTTCCAAGGAATAAGGTCCTGAAAACATCCTCTTAAATCTTTTCTGCACCCTTTCCAGTTTAACAACATCTTTTCTATAACAGGGTAACTGGAACTGAACACAATACTCTAAATGTGGCTTCACCAATGTCTTGTACAACTGTAACATGACCTTCCAACTTCTATACTCAATACCCTGACTGATGAAGACCAATGTGCAGAAAGATTTCTTGACCACTCTATCTACCTGCGACTTCACCTTCAAGGAACCTGGACCTGCACTCCTAGCTCCCGCTACTCTATAACACTCCCCAGAGCCCTCCCATTCACTGTGTAGGTCCTGTCCAGATTAGACTTCCCACATTTTTCTGTATTAAACAACCATTTGTCAGCCTACCTGGCCAACCGATCAGATCCTGCTGCAATAATTGGCAGCCATCTTCACTATCTACAAAACCACTCACTTTAATTTCATCTGCAAACTTACTAATCATACCTTGGACGATCTCACACAAATCATTGACATAGATGACAAACCACAATGGGCCCAGCACCGAACCCTGAGGCATTTCATTGGCCACAGGCCTCCAGTCCGAAAAGCCACTATCACCCTCTGCTTCCTTCCATTAAGTCAATTTTGTATTCATTCCATAATATGGAAGGTATGAGACAAAATCATTTAATATTTTCAAATTGTGAAGCTAGAGGAAGGAATGTAGGGGAAGGATAGGGGGGAGAAATAAGTGCGGTGGGGCACTGGGGAGGGAGGGGAGGAGCGTGGGGGGGAAGAAGGGTGGGATGTGGGGGAAGAAGGAGGGGGGGGGTTATAGGTACCTAAACTTGGAGCATTCAATGTTCAGATCGTTGCATTGCAAACTATCCGTGGAGTATGAGATGTTGTTCCTCCAGTTTGTGATGGGTCTCACCCTTGACATTTGAGGTGGCCTAGGACAGAAAGGACAGTATGGGAGTGGGAAGGAAAGTTAAAATGGTTAGTAACCAGGAAATGCCTTGGCAGATTGTTTTGTCAATTTAAATTGTAAAAAACTGAAAAAAGTTAGTATGGGCCATTTTAAAATAAGTAATGTTAAGCAAAATTAGGCACTCCTCAATGACGGAAATTGGACCTCACACAATATTACTATCTAAATGGTATCAAGTTGGGAAAAGGGGAAGTACAACGGGCTCTGGGGGTCCTTGTTCATCAGTCATTGAAAGTAAGCATGCAGGTACAGCAGGCAGTGAATAAAGCAATTGGCATGTTTGCCTTTATAACAAGAGGAGTTGAGTATAGGAGCAAAGAGGTCTTTTTGTAGTTGTTTAGGGCCCTAGTGAGACCACACCTGGAGTATTATCTGCAGTTTTGGTCCCCTAATTTGAGGAAGGACATTCTTGATATTGAGGGAGTGCAGCGTATGTTTACAAGGTTAATTCCCGGGAAGGTGAGCCTGTCATATGCGGAGAGAATGGAGCGGCTGGGCTTGTATACTCTGGAGTTTAGAAGGATGAGAGGGAATCTTATTGAAACATATAAGATATGGGGATGATCTGCCATGCTCACATTGAATTGTGGTGTTGGCTTGAAGGGCCGAATGGCCTACTCCTGCACCTAATGTCTATGGTATATTATATGACAATGTTCGTGAATTTGTGATTAATTCATCATGACTTCTGGATGGTTTCTCTCTCATTTCCTGTTTGCTTTGTGGTTTTATTGCCTCTGACTTTTGATTTGCTTGTTTAATATTTCCAAACAACTGATCCACTTACTAGTTGTAAATTACATGGTTTCTCAGGTTACACCATTGAGGTTCACAACAGGCAATGACTGCAAATTCATCTCTGAGGTCAGAACAGAGGGCAGATGAACACAAAGATTATTGTGTCACGCAATAGCCATTTCTCTCTGGTTGTGAATGTGCAATTTGTCTTCGCAGTTTGCTCGAAGTGGACAAATTTTGTACGGATATTAATGAAAATCATTATCCTTTTAGTTTGATTGCCTCAAAGAAAACAGAGGTAATACAGCACACTTCCTCTTTTGGAAGAAACATGGAATTTTAAAATTCAGTTCTGATGATGGTGAGACACATAGACAAAGTGCTCAATGCCTCTCTCATATTATGCTGAGAAAAGTATTCCCATAACACAATGCAAACAAGGAGAAGCTGGAAATAACATCGGCTCAGGGTAGGGATGTGAAGGGAGGAACAGAATCATGTTTACAAAATCATGAGAGGAATAGATCGGGTAGATGCACAGTCTCTTGTCCAGAGTAGGGGAATAGAGGACCAGAGGTTCAAGGTGAAGGGGAAAAGATTTAATAGGAATCTGATCGGGTAACCTTTTCACATAAAGTGTGGGTGTATGGAACAGGTAGGTAGTTGATGCTGGGACTATCCTATCGTTTAAGAAACAGTTAGACATGTACATGGATAAGACAGGTTTGGAGGGATATAGACCAAGCGCAGGCAAGTGGGACTAGTGTAGCTGGGACATTGTTGGCTGATGTGGGCAAGTTGGGCCAAAGGGCCTGTTTCCACACTATATGACACTATGACTCTATAACAGATAAATTATTTCAGATTAACTAACTTGCATTAGAATTGATGAAGAAGAAACATTGCAGGAAACATAATGAGCCCTTTGGTTTGTTAAGGAACTATACTTATATCTTACTCTTAAATTAAAAAAAAATCATTTAGCTAGAGCTTGCTCCTGGGTTCCACAAATTCATGTCTCATTTTAATTTAGAGATACAGCGCGGAAACAGGCCCTTCGGCCCACCATGTCCGCACCAACCAGCAATCCCCTCACATTAACACTATCCTACATACCCTAGGGACAATTTACACATACACCAAGCCAATTAACCTACATACCTGTGCATCTTTGGAGTGTGGGAGGAAACCAAAGATCTCAGAGAAAACCCATGCAGTCACAGGAGAATGTACAAATTATGTACAGACAACACCCATAGTCGGGATCGAACCCGGGTCTCCGGCGCTGCAAGTGCTGTAAGGCAGCAACTCTATCGCTGCGCCACCGTGCCACCCCGTTTGTACTCCCATCTTTTCTCTATGCTCCAAAATAACAAAAAAATAACAAAAGAAACAGTAAATAGCACATTGCATATTTCCACTGGCTAGCCTTTTAATCGGGAGATTTTCTGATTCCTGTGTATCCTGAACAAAATTATGGAACATGACCCTTTCCCCAAATCATATTTATCAAATGGAGGGAGATAATCCAAATGTATAAATTCCTACAATTCACTTATGAGCGCAGATTACATTTTAAAAGGCACTTATGTGGAATTCATATATTATTTGCCTATACAGAAGCTGCTGTGGAGTAGATATTGAAACCTTGTTTTGTATTGACGACAAAGATCTGACCTTATGATTAGATAACTGGTAGTAAAATAATGCACGGATGCAACAAGGAAGTAGAAATGGAAATAACCCATTGTAGAGGAATATAACTGACTCATGAGTTTAGATTAGAGAGAATGAAAGTTGATTTAATTTTCCAATGGATGTAGGAACTCTTAGTGAACTTGACATTGCAGCTGAAGCCTAAATGTATTTACATTTCAACTGCTGCAAGTATTTTTTTAGCATTGTACAAAAGGAAAGTGCTACATATCTATATTGACTCATATAAAGGAGTCTAATGACAAGAAAAAGGATGTTTGCTGTAATGTATTGACGTAACTGGAACTCTGAAGCAATGGAGGCAAACATGCCAAATTAAAAGGTATTCAAGGTCATTTTGTAAATGTATGCTGCTGGTTGGTGGGGAATTCTGTTGTGTAGTCTCAAGAATTTGCCATTAAAGGTGAAGATCTCCAACATTATGCCCTTATTTACTCAATGGCCCTTTAATATCTGTGAGAAATAGAAATGTGTATATTTTAAATGGGGTTCACAATGACTAAAGAGATTTGAAATTGTTTGAATTAACAGTCATACAGACCATTCAGCCCAACTTGCCAACTTGCTGACCGAGATGCCCCATCTACACTAGTTCCACCTGCCTGTGTTTGCACCATATCCCTCTAAACCTTTCTTATCCATGTACCTACCAAAACATATTTTAAATGTTGTTATAGTACCTGCCTCAACTACCTAATCTGGAAGCTCATTCCATATACCCACTACCCTCTGTATTATAAATGTGCCCCTTTGGTTCCTATTAAATCTTTCCCCTCTCACCTTCAACCTATGTCCTATTGTTCATGAGTCCCCTAATCTGGAAAAATGGTGTATAATCTTCATCCTCCTGCATTCCAGAGAAAAATCCTAGCCTCTCTCCATAGCTCAGGCCCTTAAGTATCTGATTCTTATGATTAAAAATTGTACGGGAGAAACATAAATGCATAAAATGATCAAGCAAGATTTAACTCATTCTTACAGCAGCCCGTGGGACATATTGAGCTGGAGGCTCAATCTAGTGAAATGAAGCAGGCTGCAAGCAGCAAAACCAGAACCCACAAGTCAGATCCTGAAGCCATTGTGCAAGAACAGTCAATTGGAGATAGACACAAAATGCTGCAATAACTAGGACAGTGCAGCATCTCTGCAGAGAAGGAATAGGTGATGTTTCTGGTCGGAACCCTTCTTCAGAGTCTGAAGGCTGTCTGTCCTACTGAATTACTCCAGCATTTTGTGTCTATCTTCGATGTAAACCTGCAGTTCCTTCCTACACATGTTGACAGTGAATTGAGAACTTTGATTTCACTGTAAATGTCTCAAATTGATATTTTTAAATAATTATAATGGAATTGAAAAAAAAAATTAAAAAGCAACTCCCTTAAAGTATTTGACACCAATTAAAAGTAAAATAAACTGTTACCTTTTCAGTCAAGGTTATCAAGGGATTAAATGATATGGGAAGAAAGCAGGAACAGGGTACTGATTTTGGATGATCGGCCATGATCATATTGAATGGTGGTGCTGGCTCGAAGGGCTGAATGGCCTACTCCTGCACCTATTTTCTATGTTTCTATGTTATTATGTTGGAGACACCAATTAAATCTTGGTTGTGCTTCTTTGGTTTGAAGCAGAGAGACCAGATTCCAGTATAATTAGCAACACAGGCCAGTCCATTATTGTCCTGTACACAATGCAGAGTTTATTGGCAAACTAGGAGGTCAGTTGTACCCATATATGTCCTTTATTTCATCTCTAACTTCCATGCTTCAATATGTAAGCATAGGAATCAGTAACTATTTGGCCCATGTGAATGATATCACAGAAAAATCTTCCTATTTATTTGCTCTACCTTGTCCCCAGAATTATTCAATGGCACTTTATTGTCACAATAAAGCTAGGTACAGTTAAATTCCTTTTTTGCATAGAGCTCAGTCAAAATCCTACCATACACAGGCATAATCTTACAAGAGAGCAAGAATACTAGATTACACTGAGGCGGAACACAAGAATTGCCACATTTGCAGCGCCACCTTGTACCTTTCAAGTACAAAGTTGTTAAAAACGTGGAGTCTTAACTTGGCTATAAAGAATTGTTATCCTAGTGGCTGTGCTGTGTTGGAGTAGCAGGGATTGGCTTGGCCAGGTGATGTTGTCATAGTTCCACTGCCGCTCTGCTGCTCCATGCGCTGTAGGCCATGTCCAATCCATGTACTCAGCAACTTGGAGCAGCACCCAATCCAATCAAGGCCCAGGCTGCTGCAGGGCCTACATGAGTTAACTCCACCAACACATCAAGGTGTAAGCATGCTACCCCTTGCCTCATAAGGCCACTGCTCAGCTGTGACCCAGCTTACTCACAGGCTCTGTTCCTTTCCTCCGTCCTCCACCGCCACCATCTTCACAAGTTCACAAATTATAGGATTAGAATTAGGCCATTCGGCCCATCGAGTCTACTCCACCATTCAACCATCTGATCTCTGATCTCTGCCTCCTAATACCATTTCCTGCCTTCTCCCCATAACCCTTCACACCCATTCTAATCAAGAATTTGTCCATCTCTGCCTTAAAACTATCCACTGACTTGGCCTCCACATCCCTCTGTGGCAATGAATTCCACAGATGAACTAGCCTCTCCCTAAAGAAATGAGTCCTCCTCATCTCCTTTCTAAAAGAGCGCCCTTTAATTCTGAGGCTATGACCCCTGGTCCTAAACCCTCCCACCAGTGGAAACATCCTTTCCACATCCACTCCATCTATGCCTTTCATTGTTCTGTAAGTTTCAATGAGGTCCCCTCTCAACCTTCTAAATTCCAATGAATAGAGGCCAAGTGCTGTCAAACGCTCATCATATGCAAACCCACTCATTCCTGGAATCATTCTTGAAAACCTCCTCTGGATCCTCTCCAGAGCCACCACATCCTACCTCAGATATGGGGCCCAGATTTGCTCACAGTAATCCAAATGTGGCCTGACCAGCACCTTATAGAGCCTCAGCACCACATCTCTGTTTTTGTATTCCAGTCCTCTTGATGTAAAAGCTAGCAATGAAATTGCCTTCCTTACGACCGATTTGACCGAGTCGTGCACAAGCACTCCCAAGTCCCTTTGCACCTCCGATTTCTGGATTCTCTCTCCATTTAGAAAAAAATCTATACCTTTATTCTTATTACCACAATGCATGACCCTGCAATTTGCTACACTGAATTTCATCTGCCTCTTCTCTGCCCACTTTCCTAATCTGACCAAGTCCTTCTGCAGAGTCCTCTACACTGCCCGCCCCTATCTATCTTAGCATCATCTGCAAACTTGGCTACAAAGCCTTCAATCCCCTTATCCAAATCATGAAGCGAAGTGACCCCAGCACCAATCCTTGCGGAACTTCACTTGTCACCTGCAACCAACCTAAAGAAGCACCTTTTATTGCAACTCTTTGACTTCTGCCATCCAGTCAACTTTCTATCCATGCTAGTATCTTCCCTTTAATATCATGGGGTCGCATCTTCCTTAGCAGCCTGATGTGCGGCACCTTATTGAAGGCCTTCTGAAAATCTAGGTAAACAACATCTACCGCCTCCCCTTTGTCTATCCTGCAATTAACTTCCTCAAAAACCTCCAGCAGATTCGTCAGGCAACATCTTCCCTTCACAAAACCATGCTGACTTTGGCCTATCTTGAAGGATTTCCCAAAGATTAAAATGAGCTGGGTACGATTAGGTCTATTAAGTTTGGAGAAGTCCAAAATACTAGTAACAAGTAAATAAACTGATATTGCTTTTCCATTTTATGTTCTCTGCGTGAAGTAAATTTTGACATAATTCATCATTGCAAACTTAATGCGCTGCACTGCCCCACCTGAAGCAAGAAACATGCTTAAATATTTAATCAATAGTTATAACAATAATTGGAGTTCCTATATCCATGACTCTTGGGTACTATAAAGAAGCATATATTTCAATATGAGGTTAGTGAAAAACAAAGAATGAAAAACTCTCTCTTGGCAATGAGATTTCATACTAATATTGATAGCAGTTATTAGTGTTCTTGACATTGCCTATCTTGCCTAAGGGCAAGTGAATAGGAAACTTGAACAAGTGCCAAAATGCAGTCGACCAGATAAGATAAAACACTCTGAGGTAAAGTTAAAGGTTTTCCATCTAAACTCTATTCTTGGAATGGCCCCCGCTATGTTTTTTGTTGTTCTTAATTGGAAGTGCATTCGAAAATCAATAAAGTTGAAGGGACTTTCAACCACACTGTAGATAATTGCAAAGGAAAGAAGACTCTACCTCAAATCAGAATGCCATAGCAAACTACAAGAACATAAAAGACTGCAGATGCTGAAATCTGGAGCCAAACATAAACTGCTGAAGGAACCCAATGGGTCTGGCTCCATCTCTGAGGGAAATGGACAGATGGCATTTTGGGTAGAGCTGTTTCCTCTACACTGGAGGGGAGACAGCCACTACAAAGATGTTAAGAGCAGGCATGTAATATATAGATCCAGGTGAATAGGGGTTTTATAGGTGGATGGAATCAAAGAGGGGAGAAAGCAGTTAATACAGAGAAGTGTGAGGTGTTGCATTTTATTATGTCGAACACGGGCAGGACATACACAGTAAATGGTAGGCCTCTGGGTAGTGATGTAGAGCAGAGGGATCTAGGAGTACAAGTGCATGGTTCTTTGAAGATCGAGTCGCAGGTAGATACGATGGTCAAGAAGGCTTTTGGCACTTTGGCCTTCATCAATCAGAGTATTGATTATAGAAGTTGGGAGGTCATGTTGCAGTTGTATAAGATGTTGGTGAGACAGCATTTAGAATATTGTGTTAAGTAGGCTGGGCCTCTATTCCATGGAGCATAGGAGGATGAGGGGAGATCTTATAGAGGTATACAAAATCATGAGAGGAATATATCGGGTTGATGCACAGAGTCTTTTACCCAGAGTAGTGGAATCGAGGACCAAAGGACATAGGTTCAAGGTGAAGGGGAAATATTTAATAGGAATCTGAGGGGTAACCTTTTCACATAGAGGATGGTGGATGTATGGAACAAGCTGCCAGAGGAAGTAGTTGAGGCTGGGACTATCCCATTATTTAAGAAACAGTTGGACAGGTACATGGAAAGGACAGGTTTGGAGGGTTATGGAGCAAGCGCAGGCAAGTGGGACTAGGGTAGCTGGGATATTTTTATTTGGTGTGGGCGAGTTGGGCTGAAGGGCCTGTTTCCACACTGTATCACTCTATGACACTAGCTAGAAAAGAAACTGTAGGAGTCCTGGCTAAGACTAGATAGATCCTGGCTAGATACTAGTCAGGTGCCAGACTACTGGGGGGTGGCTAATCTTATGCATCTATTTAGAAGGGCTACAAAGAAACACCAGTAAGCTAACATATGTGGTCTGAATGTTAATGTAGAGGAACCTGAGTGATAAGATATACATGGACCTGGAAATACATTGGGGTTAATTAGGTACAGTTATCAGGGTTTTATGCAAGGAAGGTAGTGCTTCTTGAAATTGATTTTGTAACAAGTAAACGAGCAGGGTTGCCTGGGTGCAGAATTCGTCAATATGACTTTATTAAGGCCTTTGTTAAGATGACACTAAAATATGTGATATCATAGGCAGTAAACATGTTTACAAAGGATCTTGATTAGCTCAGCAAGTGGCTAAAGATTGGCTAATCGAGTTTAACTCATAAAGTGTTATGCCCCTGTCCCACTTAGGAAACCTGAACAGAAACCTCTGGAAACTTTGCGTCCCACCCAAGGTTTCCGTGCGGTTCCCGGAAGTTTTTGTCAGTCTCCCTAATGGTCGAAGGTGGTTTCCGCTCCTTCTATGTTCCGGCGATTATTTCAAAAAATTCAAAACAGGCCGCGACTAAAAATAGGTTATCGTTTAAAAAATTGGTAATTTTTTAGTCGAAGCCAGTTGCGATGCTAGTGGTGGGATAGAACTGGGTGAAAAAAAGTTCTTACCTTCCACTACCTGCAACCTCTGGGAACTGCATGGAGTCTGAAGAAGGGTCTCGACCCGAAACGTCGCCTATCTCCTTCGCTCCTTAGATGCTGCTGCACCCGCTGAGTTTCTCCAGCTTTTTTTGTACCCAGGGGTATTACTTGTTGTTTGTTGTGATGTGAAGACAGGGCAGAACCTCCACAGTGAATGGTTGGGCCCTAGGATTGTCGTACAACAGCGTGTAGGAGTACAAGTTTCCTGAAAGGGTTCTTTCAACAGTTAGTAACTTCAATATTAACTTAGGAATAATTTATTGTCACATGTGACTAGGCAGAGTGAAATTATTTACCTGCATACACAATGTATAAAAATAGCGGCCACCAATGGTGCTGACAGAGTTACAAAGCACGCCGGCTCCCCCTTTTGTCCTCCACCCCCATCTCCAACAGTTCTCCCACTCCGGGTCCCCACGGTCCATTGTTCTCCCCCCTCCACCGTCACGATGGTACCTCCTCGCCGGGTCCTCCATTGTTCTTCCCCTCCCCCTCCCCCATGGTGGTCCTCCATGCTTTCATCGACCGTCGACCGAGGGTCGACCCACGAGGCATCAACGCCGGCGAGGCCCCATCATTGGAGACTTCGCTGCTGCCGCCGCTGACTCCTCACTGCTGTCGAAGCCCCACTTCACACCTCCGTGGTGCCGATCCAGGCCCCAGACCCGCGAGGCCCTGGCCAGGCCCCGACCAGGGCATCTATCCGGCGATCCGTGGGGCATCGAGACTGTGGCGCATTGATAAAAGCCTCTGGGCATGTTCCCAGTCCACAGCCATGGCCCATCGGGAAGCCTTCTGCCTGCACGGCTCATCGGGAAGCCTCTTGATCTTGAAGCTCTCAACCATTTCCACTTTGGCACCATTGATGCTGAATGTGGCACGTACTCCACAAAGCTTCCTGAAGTCAATAACTAGCTCCTTCATATTGCTGACATTAAGGGAGAGGTGGTGCCATCTGCAAACTTGTAGATGGAATTAGGGCCGATTATGGCTGTACAGTTATGATGATTGCAATCTGTCGGTCAGGAAGTTGAGGAGCCAGTAGCAGAGGGGAAGGTGATTACAAAATCCAGAGGTTTGGAGATGAGTTTGGATGAGATTAAGGTGTTGAAGGCAGAGCTGTAGTCGATAAATAAATGTCTAACATAGGAGTCCTTGTTCTCTAGATTTTCCAGAGATGTCATAGTCATAGAGTGATACAGTGTGGAAACAGGCCCTTCGTCCCATCTCGCCTGCACTGGCCAACCATGTCCCAGCTACCCAAGTCCCACTTGCCTGTGCTTGGTCCATAACCCTCCAAACCTGCCCTATTCATGTACCTGTCCAACTATTTCTTAAACGATGGGATCATCCCAGCCTCAACTACCTCCTCTGGCAGCTTGTTCCATACACCCACCACCCTCTGTGATAAAAAAGTTACCCCTCGGATTCCTATTAAATCTTTTCCCCTTCACCTTGAACCTATGTCCTCTGGTCCTCGATTCCCCTACTCGGGGTAAAAGACTGTGCATCTACCAAATCTATTCCTCTCATGATTTTTAGGGCCAGGGAAATAGCGTCGGCAGCAGACTTGTCACGAAGATAAGAAAACTACAGTGAAACAAGGCTGGCTGGGAGGCTGGAGTTAATGTGCACCATCACCAGTGATTTGCTGATATGTGCCATTATAGCTATTTTAATTAATGTTATGGCTCACCATTTGTATGATAATATAATTTAAATGTTAGCTAATCACAAAGTCAACTATTATTACCCTTTAAATTAACTATTTAATTTTAGGATAACATTTTTCACTGGCAGCTTCAGTGGTGTCTGGTGAAATAAGTATGTAGACCAAGAGAATACAAACATATGTGAATGTCAGTGTGAGTCACTGTTCGATGGGTTTGTTAAACAATATAAAAAATGGATTTGGCAAGTACTTACATTTTGAGCAGATTTTATATTTCAAGTTAATCATGGTCATGTCCGTGTAGTTAAAAACCAATTTAACCAATAATTGAGGAACAGGATGTCCTTAATATTGCCTAGTTCCAATTTTCCATCACCAATTAGTGTTCAGCTCTCAGCCTAAAAAGCATCTGCTCTGTCTCGTGCTTTAGCAACCCTGCACATATGAATTAGCTAAACATTTGTTACTCTGGGCAGATGGTGTACAATATTTGTGAAAGGGAGAAGGCTAAAAGGAAAAGGGAGGCTAAAGAAGAGATTACTCACGACTCATGGCAAAATATGAAAGCAATCCAGTTTTTACTCTGGCTGAAACATTAGAAAAAACTTTGACATAAATGGGCCTTTTTGCATCTTAGAGAAAGATAACATTTCTGAATTTAGCAGTGCAAAGCATTACATCTGGACTACTGCAAAATTTTGTCTGGGCATTTTTATGGCAAAATGCATGAAACAAGGACCACTGTCAAAAGGTAAACGGATTTTTGGATTGTGTCAAATAATCCTATTAGCATTTTCAAAATCAATCGAAATTTTGAAATGTATCGGCCTTTATTATTGACGACATTGCTCAACTGATAGTGTCATATGATGCTGTTAATGGTAAAATGGCTGATGCTTAGATAAATGAGGAAATCATATGAAAAGAATTAAACCTTCCTGATATCATCAGTCTGCCTTTCCACTTAATACCCATTAGAGGATCCTAAAGGGGAAGGAACAGCTGTTCTGCAAGTTCTCCACTTATATCTGTAATAGTTGACTGTATTTGGGAATTGTTCTTAGATTGGAAAAATGCTAACACAGTTCTAATTTTTAAGAAGGTTGATAAGGCAGCATCAGGCAATTATAGGCCCATTAGTCTGACTTCTCTAACAGGCAGAATGCTTAAACGCTTATTACAAATGACACAAACTGCACATCTGTGTAAATGGTAAATGCCTTATCAGTGAAATACAGAAAAATTCTGGAAATGAAGGTTGTATCATGAACGATGGAATATTCAAAGAAATCATAAGCAAGTGGAAAGCTGTAACAGTAGCATCATCTACATTGATTTTTAGAAGGGTTTTGATATGATATTACACAGGACAGTATCTTGTTGAATTCATGGAAGTATAAAATGGTGGCTGAAGTGAAAATGAAAAATAAAACTACAGATGCTGAAAATCTAATGCTAAAACAGAAATTATGGAAATACTCAGTAGGTCAGGTCACATTGTGGGAAGAAAAACAAAATCAATGTTTCAAGTCATGGACTTTTTGTCAGGAATGGGAAGGAGACAAAAGATGCTTGTTAAGCTGCAGGCAGTGCAGGGGAGGGCGTAGAGGAAGTCTCTGAGAGAGCAATACCAGGATGACCAGGGCAATAATCTGTAAACAAGGTTACAGAGGAGACAGAAGGAATGCGGATGCTAGAATTCTGAGCAAAAATCCACTACAAGATGGTGACGGGAGGAAAAATACCCTTTGGTTTCTGGATTTATAATTGATTTCATGGAAGGAAACAGTGCGTGATGGTGGGAGATTGGTTATCGGACTGGAGACCTGTGACTAGTGGGTTGCCTCAGGCATTGATGCAGAGCCCATTGCTGTACGTAATTTGGATGAGAATGTAGATGGCATGATTAGTAAGTTTACAGATAACAGCAAAGTGGGTTATATCGTAAATAGAGAAGATGGTTATAAAAAATTACAAATTATTACAAAAAAAATTACTGCAGAATCTTGATAGCTGGGCAAGTAGCTGGGCACGTTGGTTGAGGAATGGTGAATGTAGTTTATTGCAGATTGCATGAAGTGTTGCATTTTGGGAAGACAAGCCTGGATGCAATCTTTTCAGTGAATGTTCGGACCCTGAGGAGTGGTGTAGAGCAGAGGGATGTAGGAGTACAGGTGCATAGTTCCGTGAAAGTAGTGTCGCAGGTGGATAGGGCAGTAAAGAAAGTTTATTGTACATTGGCCTTCATCTGTCAGGGTACTGAGTATAGAAGTTGTGATGTTATGGTAGAGTTGTACAAGGGTAGCATTTGGTCACCATCCAACAGGTGTTGGTGAGGGATGGAATTCTGTCCCGTGCGAGGGAAGACATAGAGACTGACGAGGTGGAGTAATTGTGGATTGAGTTGAGGAATTGTAAAGGCAAGAATACACTAATTGAATTTATCTACAGACCCCCAAATAGTAGACCGGATGTAGGGTGTAAGTTGCAGCAGGAGTTAAAACTTGCATGTAACAAAGGTAATGCCACTATGGTGATGGGGGATTTCAATATGCAGGTAGACTGGGAAAATCAGGTTGGTTCAGGATGTCAAGAAAGAGAGTTTGTAGAGTGCCTCCGAGATGGATTCTTAGAGCTGCTTTTAATGGAGCCGACCAGAGAAAAGGCAATTCTGGCTTTAGTGTTATCCAATGAACCAGATATGATAAGAGAACTCGAGGTAAAGGAACCACTTGGAGGTAGTGATCATAATATGATTAGTTTGAATCTGCAATTTGAGAAGGAGAAGGTTAAATCAGAAATGTCAGTGATTCAGTTGAACAAAGGGGACTATGAAGGCATGAGAGAGCAGGCTAAGGTAGACTGGAAAGGGATCCTAGCAGGAATGACGGTGGAACAGCAATGGCAGGAATTTCTGGGCATAATCCGGAAGACGCAGGACCATTTCATTCCAAAAAGGAAGAAAGATTCTAAGGGGAGTAGGAGGCAACCGTGGCTGACAAGAGAAGTTAGGGATAGAATAAAACTAAAAGAAAAGATGTATAACACAGCAAAGAGTAGCCGGAAGCCAGAGGATTGGGAAACTTTCAAAGGACAACAGAAGGAAACAAAACGGGCAATACGGGCTGAAAAGATGAAGTACGAAGGGAAGCTGGCAAGGAATATAAAGAAGGACAGTAAAAGCTTCTTTAGGTATGTTAAGGGAAAAAGAGTAGCAAAGTCAAATGTGGGTCCCTTTATCTTTATCTTTATTTTGAACGATTAAAAAAAAGAGAAGAAAAGAATAGATGAAAATGTATAAATAAAAGGAAAATTATATAATATACATAATATACATGTACATATATATATATCCACATACATATACACATATACATAACATATATGTACATACATAAATTAAAAAATCAAAAGTCAATTTCAACATAATACACATTAGACTCGTTCGAAAAGGGATAGGAAGACGCCTATGCTTGTCAAGTCCTACCCCTTGAATGCAGACACGGGTGAAATTATTATGTGTAACAAGGAAATAGCAGAAGAGTTCAACAGGTACTTCAGACCTGTCTTCACTAAGGAAGACACAAACAATCTCCCAGATGTATTGGAGGACAGAGGATCTAAGGGGGTAGAGGAACTGAAATACATTTTTATTAGGCGAGAAATAGTATTGGGTAGGCTAATGGGACTGAAGGATGATAATTCCCCTGGGCCTGATGGTCTGCATCCCAGGTCCTCAGGGAGGTGGCTCTAGAAATAGTGGATGCATTGGTGATTATTTTCCAATGTTCGATCGATTCAGGATCAGTTCCTGTGGATTGGAGGATAGCTCCAAGAGAGAAAACGGGAAATTACAGACCAGTTAGCCCGATTTCGGTGGTGGGAAAGATGCTGGAGTCAATTATTAAAGAGGTAATAATGGAGCATTTGGATAGCAGTAAAAGGATTAGTCCAAGTTAACATGGATTTATAAAAGGGAAATCATGCTTGACTGATCATCTGGAATTTTTTTTGAGGATGTGACAAATAAAATGGATGAAGGAGTGCTAGTGGCTGTAGTGTATCTAGATTTTCAGAAAGCCTTTGATATGGTCCCGCACAGGAGACTGGTGACTAAAATTAGAGCACATGGTATTGGGGGTAGGGTGTTGACGTGGATAGAAAATTGGTTGGCAGTTGGAGTGAACGGGTCCTTTTCAGAATGGCAGGCAGTGACGAGTCGAGTGCCGCAAGGCTTGTTGTTGGGGCCGCAAATGTTTACCATATATATTAATGATTTGGAAGAGGGAATTAGGAGCAACACTAGCAAGTTTGCGGATGACACAAAGCTGGGTTGCAGCGTGAACTGTGAAGAGGATGTTAGGAGGTTGCAGGGTGACCTGGACAGGTTGAATGAGTGGGCAGATGAGTGGCTGATGTAGTATAATATAGATACATATGCGGTTATCCACTTTGGCGGCAAAAACAAGGGTGCAGTTTATTATCTCAATGGGGTTAGGTTAGGCAAGGGGGAGGTGCAACAAGACCTGGGCGACCTTGTACACCAGTCACTGAAGGTTGACGTGCAGGTACAGCAGGCAGTGCAGAAAGCTAATGGAATGTTGGCCTTCATAACAAGAGGATTTCAGTATAGGAGTAAAGAGGTTCTTCTGCAGTTGTACAGGGCTCTGGTGAGACCACATCTGGAGTATTGTGTGCAGTTTTCCTCTCCTGATTTGAGGAAGGACATCCTTGTGATTGAGGCAGTGCAGCGTAAGTTCACGAGATTGATCCCTGTGATGGCGGGAGTGTCATATGAGGAAAGATTGAAAAGACTAGGCTTGTATTCACTGAACTTTAGAAGGATGAGGGGGATCTTATAGAAACATAAAAAATTATAAAAGGACTGGACAAGCTAGATTCAGGAAAAATGTTCCCAATGTTGGGCGAGTCCAGAACCAGGGGCCACAGTCTTAGAATTAAGGGGAAGCCATTCAAGACCAAGGTGAGAAAAAACATTTTCACCCAGAGAGTTGTGAATTTGTGGAATTCCCTGCCACAGAGGGCAATAGAGGCCAGGTCACTGGATGGATTTAACAGAGTTAGATAGAGCTCCAGGTTCTAGTGGAATCGAGGGATATGGGGAGAAGGCAGGCACGGGTTATTGATTGGGGACAATCAGCCATGATCACAATGAATGGTGGTGCTGGCTCAAAGGGCCGAATGACCTCCTCCTGCACCTATTTGCCCCACAGGAGCCGTTGGAGGAAGTGAAGGAGGGGGAGGAGCGACACCCGACCGGTAGGTTTAAAATCTAGCGCGGGGCTTGCTTTTCCAGAGGCCCACAGGAGCCGTTGGAGGAAGTGAAGGAGGGGGAGGAGCGACACCCGACCGGTAGGTTTAAAATCTAGCGCGGGGCTTGCTTTTCCAGAGGCCCACAGGAGCCGTTGGAGGAAGTGAAGGAGGGGGAGGAGCGACACCCGACCGGTAGGTTTAAAATCTAGCGCGGGGCTTGCTTTTCCAGAGGCCCACAGGAGCCGTTGGAGGAAGTGAAGGAGGGGGAGGAGCGACACCCGACCGGTAGGTTTAAAATCTAGCGCGGGGCTTGCTTTTCCAGAGGCCCACAGGAGCCGTTGGAGGAAGTGAAGGAGGGGGAGGAGCGACACCCGACCGGTAGGTTTAAAATCTAGCGCGGGGCTTGTTTTTCAGAGGCTTACCGAAATCCATAACGTTCCATTTGGAGAAGTAGGTTTTTTTGAGGAAGCCGCTGATTGGTGGAAGAGGACCCGAGGAAGCAGCTGATTGGGTGCAACCCCGGGTTTACAATTTTACATTTCTGCCTTCTGGGAGTGAGGGATTCTGGGAGTTAGGGATTCAGTATTTAGTAGTAAAGTTTAAAGGATAAGTTTTTGTGTGTTTTTTTAGTAATTTGGGAGTAAGGTATGGCAGTAGAGATTGGCCCCATGGTTTGTTCAGCCTGCAACATGTGGGAGATCAGGGAGATGGTCGGTGTCCCTGGTGACTACGTTTGCAGGAAGTGTGTCCAGCTGCAGCTCCTGGCAGATCGCATTGAACGATTGGAACTGCGGCTGGATTCATACTGGAGCATCCACGATGCGGAGAAAGTCGTGGATAGCACGTACAGTGAGTTGGTCACACCGCAGGCAAAAGGTAGGAGGACAAGAAGGGAACGGGTGGCCAATAGCCAGCAAAGCAGTAGGCAGGTAGTGCAGGAGTCCCCTGCGGTCATCTCCCTCCTAAACAGGTATACCATTTTGGATACTGTTGAGGGAGATGGCTCATCAGGGGAATGCAGCAGCAGCCAGGTTCATGGCACCATGGGTGGCTCTGCAGCACATGAGGGGGGAAAAAAGAGGGGAAGGGCAATAGTAATAGGGGATTCAATTGTCAGGGGAATAGATAGGCGTTTCTGCGGCCGCAAACGAGACTCCAGGATGGTATGTTGCCTCCCTGGTGCAAAGGTCAGGGATGTCACTGAACGGCTGCAGAACATTCTGGAGGGGGAGGGTGAACAGCCAGTTGTCGTGGTGCATGTTGGCACCAACGATATAGGTAAAAAAAGGGATGAGGTCCTACAAGGTGAATTTAGGGAGCTAGGAGATAAACTTAAAAGTAGGATCTCAAAGGTAGTAATCTCCGGATTACTACCAGTACCACGGGCCAGTCAGAGTAGAAATAGGAGGATAATGCAAATGAATACGTGGCTTGAAAAGTGGTGCAAGGGGGAGGGATTCAAATTTTTAGGGCACTGGGACCAGTTCTGGGGGAGGTGGGACCGGTACAAACAGGACGGTTTGCACCTGGAATGGAATGGAAACCAATGTTCTTGGGGGAGTGTTTGCTAGTGCTGTCGGGGAGGATTTAAACTAATGTGGCAGGGGGATGGGTACAAGAGCAGAGAGGCAGGAGGGTGTAAAATGAGGGTAGAAGCATTAGGTAGCAAGGTGAAAGGTAAAAGTGGCAGGCAGACAAAACCAGGGCTAAAATCAAAAAGGGACACTTTTCAGCAAAATTGTATAAGGGGTAAATGCGTTGTAAAGACAAGCCTGAAGGCTTTGTGTCTCAATGCAAGGAGTATTCGTAATAAGGTGGACGAGTTGAACGTGCAGATAGATATTAATGATTATGATATAGTTGGGATCACGGAGACATGGCTCCAGGGTGACGTAGGCTGGGAGCTGAACATCCAGGGATATTCAATATTCAGGAGGGATAGAGAGAAAGGAAAAGGAGGTGGAGTAGCGTTGCTGGTTAGAGAGGAGATTAAAGCAATGGAAAGGAAGGACATTAACTTGGAGGATGTGGAATCGGTATGGGTAGAGCTACAAAACACTAAGGGGCAGAAAACGCTGGTGGGTGTTGTGTACAGGCCACCTAACAGTAGCAGAGAAGTTGGGGATGGTATCAAACAGGAAATTAGAAATGCGTGCGACAAAGGCAAAACAGTTATAATGGGTGACTTCAATCTACATATAGATTGGGTTAATCAAATTGGCAGGGGTGCTGAGGAAGAGGATTTTTTGGAATGTATGCGGGATAGTTATCTAAATCAACATGTAGAGGAACCAACGAGAGAGCAGGCTATTTTAGACTGGGTTTTGAGTAATGAGGAAGGGGTAATTAGCCGTCTTGTTGTACGTGCCCCCTTGGGCAAGAGTGACCATAATATGGTTGAGTTCTTCATTAGGATGGAGAGTGACATTGTTAATTCAGAAACAATGGTTCTGAACTTAAAGAAAGGTAACTTTGAGGGTATGAGACGTGAATTGGCCAAGATTGACTGGCAATTAATTCTAAAAGGGTTGACGGTGGATATACAATGGAAGACATTTAAAGACTGCATGGATGAACTACAAAAATTGTTCATCCCAGTTTGGCAAAAGAATAAATCGGGGAAGGTAGTGCATCCGTGGATAACAAGGGAAATCAGGGATAGTATCAAAGCAAAGGATGATGCGTACAAAGTAGCCAGAAAAAGCAGCATACCAGAGGACTGGGAGAAATTCAGAGACCAGCAGAGGAGGACAAAGGGCTTAATTAGGAAAGGAAAAATAGATTATGAAAGAAAACTGGCAGGGAACATAAAAACTGACTGCAAATGTTTTTATAGATATGTGAAGAGAAAGAGGTTAGTTAAAACAAATGTAGGTCCCTTGCAGTCAGAAACAGGTGAGTTGATCATGGGGAACAAGGATATGGCGGACCAATTGAATAACTACTTTGGTTCCATCTTCACTAAGGAAGACATAAATAATCTGCCTGAAATAGCAGGGGACTGTGGGTCAAAGGAGGAATTGAGTGAAATCCAGGTCAGTCGGGAAGTGGTGTTGGGTAAATTGAATAGATTAAAGGCCGATAAATCCCCAGGGCCAGATAGGCTGCATCCCAGAGTACTTAAGGAAGTAGCTCAGGAAATAGTGGATGCATTAGTGATAATCTTTCAAAACTCTTTAGATTCTGGAGTAGTTCCTGAGGATTGGCGGGTAGCAAATGTAACCCCTCTTTTTAAGAAGGGAGGGAGAGAGAAAACGGGGAATTACAGACCAGTTAGTCTAACATCGGTAGTGGGGAAACTGCTAGAGTCAGTTATTAAAGATGGGATAGCAGCACATTTGGAAAGTGGTGAAATCATTGGACAAAGTCAGCATGGATTTACAAAAGGTAAATCATGTCTGACGAATCTTGTGGAATTTTTCGAGGATGTAACTAGTAGCGTGGATAAGGGAGAACCAGTGGATGTGGTATATCTGGACTTCCAGAAGGCTTTCGACAAGGTCCCACATAAGAGATTAGTATACAAACTTAAAGCATACGGTATTAGGGGTTCAGTATTGATGTGGATAGAGAACTGGCTGGCAAACAGGAAGCAAAGAGTAGGAGTAAACGGGTCCTTTTCACAATGGCAGGCAGTAACTAGTGGGGTACCGCAGGGCTCAGTACTGGGACCCCAGCTATTTACAATATATATTAATGATCTGGATGAGGGAATTGAAGGCAATATCTCCAAGTTTGCGGATGACACTAAGCTGGGGGGCAGTGTTCGCTGTGAGGAGGATGCTAGGAGACTGCAAGGTGACTTGGATAGGCTGGGTGAGTGGGCAAATGTTTGGCAGATGCAGTATAATGTGGATAAATGTGAGGTTATCCACTTTGGTGGCAAAAACAGGAAAGCAGACTATTATTTAAATGGTGGCCGATTAGGAAAAGGGGAGATGCAGCGAGACCTGGGTGTCATGGTACACCAGTCATTGAAAGTAGGCATGCAGGTGCAGCAGGCAGTGAAAAAAGCGAATGGTATGTTAGCTTTCATAGCAAAAGGATTTGAGTACAGGAGCAGGGAGGTTCTACTTCAGTTGTACAGGGTCTTGGTGAGACCACACCTGGAGTATTGCGTGCAGTTTTGGTCTCCAAATCTGAGGAAGGACATTATTGCCATAGAGGGAGTGCAGAGAAGGTTCACCAGACTGATTCCTGGGATGTCAGGACTGTCTTATGAAGAAAGACTGGATAGACTCGGTTTATACTCTCTGGAATTTAGGAGATTAAGAGGGGATCTTATAGAAACTTACAAAATTCTTAAGGGGTTGGACAGGCTAGATGCAGGAAGATTGTTCCCGATGTTGGGGAAGTCCAGGACAAGGGGTCACAGCTTAAGGATAAGGGGGAAATCCTTTAAGACCGAGATGAGAAAGACTTTCTTCACACAGAGAGTGGTGAGTCTCTGGAACTCTCTGCCACAGAGGGTAGTTGAGGCCAGTTCATTGGCTATATTTAAGAGTGAGTTGGATGTGGCCCTTGTGGCTAAGGGGATCAGAGGGTATGGAGAGAAGGCAGGTACGGGATACTGAGTTGGATGATCAGCCATGATCATATTGAATGGCGGTGCAGGCTCGAAGGGCTGAATGGCCTACTCCTGCACCTAATTTCTATGTTTCTATGTTTCTATTTTCCATGTTTCTATGTTTCTATGTAGGAAGGATTTAAATGAAGCTGGAAAGAGTGCAGAGAAGATTTATTAGGGTTTTGCCATGACTCAAGGGTCTGAGCTATAGAGAATTGGCAAGCTAGGACTTGCAGGAGATAGGAAAGGTTTAACTGGATTTCGACCAAATGCAGGCAAATAGTACTACCTTTGATGGGGCATTTTGGTCGGCATGGATGAGTTGGGCCAAAGGGTCAGTTTCCCTCTATCATTCTATGACTCTGGAGCATCTCTAGAGAACACGGATAGGTGATATTTCGATAGGGACCTTCTTCAAATTGATTGTAGTGGGTGGGAGAAAGCTAGAAGAGAGGCGGTGGGACAAAAAATGACACATCATTGATTGTGAGGGTCATTTTTGATTGATAGATGGCTGTACAAAGGCCAGAGATGAAAAAACACAAGGTCTATGAATCGAAAAGAGGTATTATATTTGAAGCTGGAAGAAGACATATAGGTAGAAGTGGATAGGGAGGGGGTGGGGAAGGGGAACGGGTGAAATGTGTCTACATTCAGGTTGGGCACAGAGAAGATAAGGGGGGAAATGTAGGAGGAGAGGGAGGGGGGGGGGATTGTTTGTTGGTTACACACCCTAAATTGGAGTATTCAAAGTTCATCTTCCGTTCCTTGTGTCTACCTTTATGTCCCTGATGTGACTTCCCTTTAAGGACTGATGCATTCACTTCTTATGGACTGCTGCAGAGTAAACTTGCACCCTGTTATATCCAGGAATCACTAACACTGTGAATTGAAAGACAGTCTCATACTACCAGCACATCGCACATCTCAGATGTCTGACGTGTAATTTAATGACTTTGCTTCACTTGGAATTAGAGCAAAGTACTGCAGCAACACCCTCCTGCATCCTCCACCTCCCCCAACACCACCTCTTCCTGAACCTCTGCTGATCCTTCAGTACAACAATTCCTCCTGATGAAAATATTGATCCCCAATCCATCCTCTCTTCCTACTTCATGCAAGCTGCTGGTGTGATCTCCAAACTTCTCTCTCATAAAATTTCTGGTCTGCTCACTCTGACTTCAAACGAGCTGCCAGTTCACTTTGCCACCTTACCCTCCAGTCACAGTGCAGGTGCAAAAGGGTCAGTCATTGCTGGATATCAACAGCCTGGCTTTACTTTCCATACGTTTTCAGTACTGAAAGGTTTAATAGTAAGATTAAATGAGAACTTACCAGTTCGAAGTTTGATCCTTATTTTATGAGGAGTTACGTTGAGGGATTACGTGAAGAAACCCCGCCAGGCGCATGCGCGTCATACTTCAAAGCAGCGGCGTGAAAACACAGAAAACAAATAGCCGAAGTAACATAGTAAAGCTTTAAGAAGACTCGAGCTACCAGATGATCTCTTAGATTATGAGGGTGGGAGCAGAGGGCACGTAATCCCTCAACGTAACGCCTCATAAAATAAGGATCAAACTTCGAACTGGTAAGTTCTCGTTTAATCTTACTATTTTACTTCGAAGTCACGTGAGTGACTATGTGAAGATTTCAAAGCTCTGTGTTTTCATGCCGTAGATGGACTCCATACGACAATCTGCTTCGGTTGACACAGTAGTGAATAAATAATATATTGAACATTGCTTCAAATTATTCAATAACTATTAATAATAACAAAAAACAGTAATAACCCCTCTGTCCCAGGGGAAATTACAAACAATGATCTAAAACAAAGCAAATGAATTAAATGGAACCCAAAACTGCATGACCAAACAGTGGCACTGTCTGTACAGGTTTGTCATAGAATTGTGAAAATGTTGATTCTCTAGACCATCCTGTGGCCACGAGGATTTGGTCTAGCGGCACGTCCTGAGCCTTCACCGCGGATGTTGATGCCCCCCTGGTGGAGTGAGATTTAAATACATGAGTGTCGACTGCAGCATAATTGAGAACCTGTTTCACCCATCTAGAAATAGTTTGTACTGACGCTCTTTTATATGGCTTTTTGTGACTAATGAGCAGTCCTGTCTCAGAACCTCTGAGACTCCTTGTTAACTCAATATATTGGCTTAAGTGTTTAACTACACAAAACATTTGGTCAACAGGAGATGCTTTAAACGTCACCTTGGTTCCTGCCATACCAGGCCTGCTTTGTTTGATTAAATCATAGACATAAAATGTAATGTCATCTACAGACAAATGCATACAATCTATTCGTAACAATTGTAATGTTTGTACATGTTGTGCCGAAACCAGCGCCATTAGAATAACCACTTTAAGAGTTAATCCCTGCATAGATAATACGTAATTGGAGCCCATTGCCGAAGCAGTGTGAAAACTATACTGCTATCCCAGATTTCTGTATATCTAGGTTTAGGAGGGTTTTTGTTAAAAATTCCTCTCATAAATTGGGATACTAATGGATGAGACCCGATAGGTTGTTGTTCTGAAGACTGCCCTAAATAGGAGAACAAAGCACTCCGAGCACTGTTAATGGTACTATAACTCAAGTGCTCATCAAAATGCAACTTAGCAAGGAACTCCAACACATCACATATGCTTGCAGTATGATAAGATATATTTGATTGTACACAGAACATCTCCCATTTCTTTATGTGAACCACATATTGTTTTTGAGTGCTATTTCTCCAGGCTGCAGTGATAACCTCCATGGTCCTGTTTGACAATCCAAGGCCTTGGAATGGTCTGGTCAGAACCTGCAGACCAACAAATTAATACGGTCATGTAATGGGTGACTTTCTCCTGTAACTGGATGCACCAACAAATTACTGCAGCTGGGAATCATCATGAATGGCTGAGACATCATTCTGAGTAGTAATGGGAACCATGGTTGTGTTGGCCAATCTGGGAGCGGAGTCACGCTCTATTTTGGTGAGGCATTTCGTGATCAGACAAAATGGAGGAAATGCATGAAAGAATGAGTGCCCCCAATGTAACAAGAATGCATCCACAGCTACTGCTCCTGGATCTGGCTCCCATGAAACATATTTAGGCAACTGGTGATTTAATCTGGATGCAAACAGATCAATATCTGGCAACCCAAATTGAGTGACAATTGTTTGAAAAATTTCAGAATTCAACATCCATTCTATATTGTCATTAAACTTTCACGACCTATGGTCTGCCACCACATTGTCTATACCTGGTAGATAGATGGCTGAAACCCAGATGTTCTTTGAAGTACACCACTGCCACATGAGGTTAGCCAAGTTATCACATGATACTGATCTTGCTCCTCCCATATGATTAATATATGCCACTGCTGTGGTGTTATCAATCTGGAGTCGAACGTTTAAATTATTCATTGTGGAGCAATATGCCTTTAACCCATAAAATGCCCCCAATAATTCCAAATAATTGATTCCTTGTCTGTGGAGAATCAACCCTTCTTGTTCATTCCATCTACCCCCACAGCTAGACTCGGTGTCCGTAACCCCCCATCCGAGAGCACTTACATCAGTCTGTAAGATCACTGAAGGTTCTTGCACCAAAATGTTATTGGTAGCTTGACTAACATTAACAATCCACCACTGCAATTCTGCTAGGGCTATGGTTGGTAACTGCATAACCTGATCAAAATGGCCTGCATGCTCTTTTAGTGCTTGCTCTCTTGCTCTTTGCAAATGTTGATAATGCAAAGGTCTGAATTGTACTGCAGGGAAAGCTGCTGCCAATTTCCCAATGACCTTAGCGACTTCTCGGATGGAGGGATAAAGTTTTTGTGTGAGGCAAGTACAGACATTAGCAATATCCACAACCTTGGCTGTCGGTAATGTTACTGTCATGTCAACTGAATCAATAAGAAATCCCAAATACTCAATATTTTGGATTGGCTGTAACTTGGACTTAGTTGGATGGACCAAAAACCCTAATATTTCAAACACATTTTTGGTTGCTGCAACCGACTCTTCAGCTGACTCTTTAGTGTTGCTGATATTTAAGATATCATCTAAATAAGCCATGACAACGTGATTATGGGCCCTCGATAGCCCCAGCACAGGTTTTAACAATTTAGTAAATAGCCTAGGTGCTGAACTTAATCCATTAGGCAATGCTTTGTATTGCCACAGCTGTCCCATCCAATTAAATTTCAAGTACCTGCGATAATGAGCATGAATTGGCACTGAAGAATATGCATCTTGCAAATCAATAGTTGCCATATAACAGCCCTGTGTTACCAGCTGTTTAGCAGTAACGAAGGTGTCCATTTTAAAATGCCTATAGAGAACTGAAGAATTTAAGTGAATGAGGTCCAGAATTACTCTACAACCCCCATCTTTTTTAGGTCTGGGGAATATATTAGACAAAAATTGTTGAGGATGATTAATGGCTTTCTCAATCACTCCTTTTTGGCATAAATTCTTAATCTCATTGTTTACCTGTTCAGTCTCTGGAGCAGAAAACACCCACATTTTTGGCTGTTGAGGGAGATCTATCCCTGAGATAAACTCAATGGTAGAACCGGACACCGTATTTAGTATAAACATATCAGATGTTATACAGCACCATTCATTATAAAACAATTGTAATCTACCTCCACCAGAAACTTTATCGTTAACAAAAATTCCCTGTACCTCTACAGTTGGCCTGTAAGTCTGTTGTCTGCCCATATTGGGGTTGTATCCGGTCTGTCTTGGTGGGTAAACTCGTTGCTCCACTGGCCTCCCCCTGCTAGGCCCAGCACCTGGATCCGAACTTCGGTACATTAAACCAGGCTTTCGAATAGGTGGCCTTGAGATGCTTGGCTTCATTAAACCAATTGTTTTGGCCTCATCGTCAATTTCACAAATGTGTTTGACAAGGTCTGCTTCAACAGGAATTCAGGCGTTTGTACATTAGTTGCCTTACATAAAGCAGCAAATTTTTGATTGAGTGTTGGCCTGATGGCGATTTTCCTGATGCAATTTACCTCAAAATGCATTGCATAAAAGAGCCAACATATCTTTTTGAGTTTGAGTAATCATTGTCCCTTTGACCATTGTGCCAAATGCAGTAATTGCTGCAGCCACCAGTTGGAGGACGTGTTGATACCGAACCTCCTGTCCCCTCATAGGAGGACTCATGGGTGCCCAGATTGCTGGGTTCACCGTGGGCACTTTCAATGATGCACAATTGACAGGTGTCTTATATTTGCCAGTAGTCTCTTGCAGCATAGCTTGCTGGAGCTGGTGAGATACTAAATAATTGATATTGTTGGCAAGATACTCATCCATTGCCTCACCAGTCCCCTCCAGAATAGCAAAACTCATTGCTATTTCCAGAACACCCGGAGCGTGGCTCTTGTGCTCTGGTGAATGCACAAGAGCAGGGACACCAGAATCAGGGTCAGCTTCATCCTGATCTGCTTCTCCCAAGTCAGACTATAGGGAGGCATCCTCCAGTCCTAAACAAGGCGCTGGAAGGAAATCCCCTTGCTGATACTCCGCATATTCTCCTTGATATGGGCCTTCTTGAGCAGCTGTCTGGGCAATCACTTGGGGTCTTCTCCATATTTTGCATCCTCCCCCACATTCTTTTATTATCTGGAGGGGAGTCTCCTTCTTCTTCAGAACTTTCTTTTAGCCTTCCTATGGCTATCAGTGGCCTCAGGCTCCTGAGTCCCTGGAGCTGGCGTAGAAAGTTCACTATCTAGTATAACGGCTGTCGGTAAAATGGCACCCGGTATCGGAACCAGCATTGCCTCTGTAATTTGCCGACCCGATCTAATTTGTGAATCCGCATCGCTGGACCCACGCTTGCTGCGAACTCTCCTACCTGACCGCTCCATGCCACCGACTCCTACTGACTGCTCGAGGCAGCTTGACGGAGTTTAAATCCTTCCATGCAAAGTTTTCAAAACCACTTACCCGTGAAGTTTCTGCTTACCGCTGGTGGAGCTGCGCTCTCCAGCCCGTTCAGGGCGACATGCGCGGACATAATGACTCATGTGACTCTGAGGTAAAATGGTGTTCAGCTACTACATCCATCACACCCATGTTTCTGGTGCAATGGAATTTCAAGGAATAGGACTTTCTTCCATTTTAATGAAATTCGTTTTAGTTTAGTTTAGTTTAGAGATGCACCGCGGAAACAGGCCCTTTGGCCCACCGAGTCCACACCGACCAGCGATCCCCGCACATTAACACTCTCCTACATACACTAGGGACAATTTACACATACACCAAGCCAATTAACCTACAAACCTGTACGTCTTTGGAGTGTGGGAAGAAACCGAAGATCTCGGAGAAAACCTGCACGGTCACGGGGAGAGTGTACAAACTCTGTGCAGACAGTATCCGTAGTCTGGATCAAACCCAGATCTCCGGCACTGCAAGCGTTGTAGGCAGCAACTTTACCCCTGTGCCACCGTGGCCTTGTTCAGCCCATTTAGCTGAATGTAAATATTATGAGCTGAAGCAAAAACATTTCTCTGTTAAAGAAGAAAGGCCTTTGTATTTGGCTTTGAAGCTCCTTCGATTTCAACACTATTGGTGGGAAATTGTATCCAATTATTGCTGCTATTTAAATTCCAGCAACAGCAATTCTGCTCCCGTCTGTTATCTTTAAGAGAGCATCATACTTAAAACGCATCTTTCTTAAAATGGATGCAGCACCTGACGTACCAGTGGGATTTTATGACTTTTGTGACTAATCTGTTAAAGAGGATGCTGCCCCTGTGTGGATGAAAACATGAATGGAATTTCAGCTATTTTTTTCTTTTAGTGCCACATAGTAGACATTAATTTTCTAAATATAATTTACAAAATTAATTTTAAAATCTATTTGTTATTAAACTCATAAATAACTGGTAAACACGTTTTCAATAATAGGATCTCAACAAGTCAATTCTGCCCCATGGAGAGTCAAACATAGTGAAACAATGGGTACAGTTGCACAGGTCCCAGACTCCAACTCCATGCCAATACTGCTTAAGCCTTCAGCAGGCCTTTCCACTATTTGATAGTATCTCTAATATTAGGGGCATTTAGAAACAGTTGAGAAAAAAACTGAATTCTAAACTGAAGATTACAAAATTTTCTAAAATGCCCATCACGCCTCAACTTCCTTAGAAGACTGAGGAGATTTGGTATGACAATGAATACTGTCTTGAAATTCTACAGGTGCACAATAGAGACCATATTAACTGGTTGCATCATGGCCTGGTCTGGCAACTTGAACGCCCAGGAATGAAGAAGATTGAACTAAATGATGAACTGCCCAGTCCATCACGGGTCCTGACCTCGGTAAAAGTACAGCAACAGTCCAAGCAAATGCAGGCTTCACGAATATTTGATCAAGAAACTTAAAACACATCCAAATATCAGGCAATAAATATGTTTCACTTGCAAGATATAGAGGTTTAATTGTGTCTTGCCTGAAATTTACCGTGGTGATCATGTTGCCTGATTATAGTGGGAGAATCTTGCAGAATATATACAGGTCCATTAGTCTAGTGTGTCTTTGCTGGCCATGAAATACTTATGGGTACTAATCCTACTTTCCAGCATGCAGCCTGTTGTCTTCAAGCCATATAGTTTCAAGTGCTTATCTAAATACTTCTTAAATGTTTCAGAAATACCACTCTCCTAACCCACTCAGGTAGGCTGTTCCAGATTCCCTCTGGAAAAAGTCTTCCTCATATATAACGCACTATAGTGGCAGATTAATATATATTTCAAGGAATTCCTCTAGCCACTATGTTGAAGACAAAGGGGGTATGGAAATAGCGTTGTTACGCATGGGAGCTCTCCACGAGACATTCAAAGCCGTCCAAAGATAAGTCTTCAAACGCAATCTCTTGATTAATAGTTTCTTTATTGTCGAAGTAAAAACAGTAAAATATTCATCCAAACTTCTTCTTGTTTAAGTACATTTTAATTTTACTCAAAGTCAAACTCGTGCATTGTCTGGCTCCGGCATGTGGCTCCGAAATGTGGCTCCGAAATGGTAGACAGCTATGCCATGCTTCTTCGACTAAACTAATAACTAACTAGCTTCTGTGCAAGAATCCTAGCAGCAAACACGCCCCCGACTACGTAATAAATCCCACCCACATAATTACAGGCAGACAAGATTTAAAGGCAAATGGCCATAATTTATAACGTATTGAGTTAAGCCAAATGTCCACTACACGCATCCATTAAAAAATAATTACTGTTTAAAAGACAAATGGCAGCTATTTGGATAGAAAACTCAAAGAGGGTTACGGACCCAAGTGGGGCAAATAGTACTTCATGAAAGGCTTGGAGGAGTTCGGCTGAGGAATCCATTTCTGTGCTGTATGACCCTGTGGCTCTTTGTTACACTACCAAAATACCCTCAAAATCTCCTCACTATCTACTCTGTTGACACACCTAATACTACTTCTATGCCTCATGACCTTTCAACCTTATTATGCTTCTTCACTCAGCAAAAAATGTATTGAAATGGAACAGGAGTAGCTGCTGATTTCAAGAGCCTGCCCCGCCATTTAATATGATGTCGGCTGATTGTAACCTCAACTCCATATTCCGGTCTACCTACAGTATCCTTTCCACACTTTGATTATAAAAAGTTTATCTAACTCTACCAGAATAATATTTCTCCCACTGCCACTTGAGGAAAGGAAGTTCCAAAGACCGAAAGAAAATGCTTCATATCTCTCATAAATGGAGACCCGCTTACTATTTATGCCGTCCTCTTAGAATGATAATATGAAGATTCTGAAATGAGTGGAATTCTTGGCCTTGTGACCACTTACCTGACTGATCAAAATATGATCTTCCTAGATATGATATAAAAACAGAATTATTACATCAGACAGCGTGCCCATCTGTGCAAGAGTATTACAGCTAATCCCATTTGTCTGCCCTCTTCCTTAGCCTCACAATTCCTTATTTTTCCGGATACTTATACAGATCTTTTTGAATGGAATAACTATACTTGCCACACTGCTAAATCTGGCAGTGCACTTCAGACCTTGATTGCCGTGGTTTAAAAAACACCACCAAGGCTGCCTGATTTGTAGCCTGTCTATTGTTGCAGTTTTGATGAGTGGTATGAGTTTTCATCCTGATATCCTATGCTATCTGTGTCAGCATTTGGCGATCTTTCCTCTGACTCTGAAGATTTGGGGGTCAAGGCCCATGACAAAGTGTCAAGCACAATATCTGGTTGCCTCCAGTGCAGTATTGAGTGGTGTGTTGTACTGTTGGAGAGTCCATCTTTTAGATACATTCATGAGTCTTTTGTTGTTGTCATTGGACATAAAAGTTTGTATGACATCATCCTCCTCAAAATAATTTTTGAAACTTGTCTATTAACCAATATAACCAACACAGTGTCCCATTGTTATGTCACTGCTACTTGTGAGGCCTATTGTAACTATTGTTCAAAGATTTTAAGCGAGGCACAGTGGCACAGCTGGTAGAGCTGCTGCCTCACAGCACCAGAGACCCAGATTCGATCCTGACTTCAGGTGCTGTTTGCGTAGAATTTGCACATTCTCCCTGTGACCATGTGGTTTTCCTCCGGGTGCTTCGGTTTACTCCCACATCCCAAAAAACATGTGGGTTTGTAGCTAAATTGGCCAAGTAAATTTCCCTTTAAATTGTAGGGTGGATCCAAAATTGGGATAACATTGAACAAGCGTGAACAGTTGGTTGGCATTTACTTGGTGGGCTGAAGGCCCATTTTTTAAATTTCTGTTGGGTGTAAATATGCTGAGAATTCTTGAATATAACGTTAAAATAGTATTTGTTTTTTTTAGACATTGAGGTATCTTGAGTTGACTGAGTTATCAAATATTTTGGATTTGAAATAATCCCTTGGGTGTTTCGGTACCCTAAGAATAAATAAAGGTGCTTGACAAAACTGGCAGATCAGTTCCTCCAATCAATTTTTGGTGGACTACTTCCAAAGAAAAGCTAGAATTAGGAAGTAAAGCATATGTTAATCTTGGGTTGTTGATTCAGCAGCTAAGAGAACTATTGCAAAGCAAACAGGCAGAGGAATTGTACCAAGAATCAATATGTTTATGGCAAAAGGACAGACAGGTGCTTAAATGAAAGCTTCTTAATTAGTGAAATGGAATAATAATAAAAATATTCTTTGCTTTATGCATGTTTGCATTTCCTCTAATGTACAGGCCAAGAGAATAACAATATGTCATATTTTCCAATAGTTCCCATGTTCACTTTGTAATTTATGGACCTTGAAATTCCATTGGGATTTGGATGGTTATCAGCTTGAACTGTTAATCTATATTGCCTGCTCGGTTTTCTACTAGGACACTTTTTGCAGATTTTAGGGATACCTTTCTTGGGTTATCATCTCATTCTTACAAAGTCAAGAGAATACATTTCCAGTCTGCTTTAACTCTTCATAGGACAACCAACTTTACTTTTACTTCATTCTTGCAATCGCAAGCTCAGACCTCTACACAATATTAAAGTGCCTATATCATTGCAGTAAAACACCATTCCTTTCTATCTCTAATGGGCCTGTCCCACTTAGGCGATTTTTTAGGCTACTACAGGTGACTAGTTACTCGCCAAATTGGAGCAACAGCACCTCATATTTTGCCGGTGGTCGCCGGGAGTAGTCTCCTCAGTTGCGCAAAAAGTCACAGCGTCTTTCTGGTTGCCGCAAAATTTTCATCATGTTGAAAAATTTTCGGCGACAGTGGGTTTTGTCGCCAATGAGTGTAACTTGACTTCTCCTCATGTAGGTGCTGTCGTAGGTTGTTGCCAGGATGACGTGGGTTGTCGCCGGTTTTGAGATGACCTGCTATGACTATGACAGTCACCGGCAGTTGCTTAAAAAATGGTCAAGTGCGACAGGCCCATAATCCTCTTACAATGAAGATCACTAAGTATAAGAGCATAAGGATCAAGAAGTTATGTTGCAGCTATAAATGACTGGAGATAAGCTATATTTGATTATTCTGTGCGGTTCTGCCTCCCCCCTGGACTTTTGAAGTAGGATGGGGACCCACAGTCCTGTTTATATCAACGGGTCGATGGTTGAAAGGGTCAAGAGCTTCAAATTCCATGGCGTGCACATCTCTGAAGATCTTTCCTGGTCCGAGAACACTGATGCAATTATCAAGAAAGCACATCAGCGCCTCTACTTCCTGAGAAGATTACGGAGAGTCGGTTTGTCAAGGAGGACTCTCTCTAACTTCTACAGGTGCACAGTAGAGAGCTTGCTGACCGGTTGCATCATGGCTTGGTTCGGCAACTTGAGCGCCCTGGAGAGGAAAAGACTACAAAAAATAGTAAACACTGCCCAGTCCATCATCGGCTCTGACCTTCCTTCCATCGAGGGGATTTATCGCAGCCGCTGCCTCAAAAAGGCTGGCAGCATCATCAAGGACCCACACTATCCTGGCCACACACTCATCTCCCTGCTGCCTTCAAGTAGAAGGTACAGGAGCCTGAAGACTGCAACGACCAGGTTCAGGAATAGCTACTTCTCCACAGCATCAGGTTATTAAACATGGCTCGGACAAAACTCTGAACATTAATAATCCATTGTCTGTTATTTGCACTTTATCAGTTTATTTATTCATGTATGTATTTACGTATATAATGGTACATGGACACACTGATCTGTTTTGTAGTCAATGCCTACTATGTTCTGTTGTGCTGAAGCAAAGCAAGAATTTCATTGTCCTATCAGGGACACATGACAATAAACTCACTTGAACTTGAACTTGGACACAAGCAATTGGAGATGCTGGAATCTGGAACAAAAAAATAAACTGCTGGTGGGACAGCACAGTAACATATCTGGTCGAGCTGCTGCCTCATAGCACCATTTTGCACCATGTTTTCCGGTGCCGTCTGTGTGAAGTTTTCACATTCTCCTGTGTCCACATGAGTTTATCCTGGATACATTGGTTTTATAGAACATAGAACAGTACAGCACAGGAAACAATATTTGTACCGACTTAAAGCCAAGACCAATCTTTATTGGCCTGCACATAATCAACATGTTTCCATTCCCTGCACATCCATGTATTTCTCAAAAGGTCTCTTAAATATCACTGTGTATATGCCTCTACAATTTATATTTTTATATGTTCCTCTCAAATCCCGAAGATGTGCACATTTGTAGGCTCATTGTTTTCTGTAACTTTCCCCAGTGTGTAGAGATTGGATGCAAAAATCAGATAGCATAGATGTGAATGGTGAGTTGGTGTGGACTCAGTGGCCCAAAGGGCCTGTTTCCATGCTGTGACTTTCAATCAATGAAAACTAAGCAGGTCAAACAGCAACTGGCTGAACAGCAACTCGCCTCATATTTGGCTGGGGCAGCCTACAATCTAACAGCATGAACATTGAAATTTACATTTTCAAACAGCTCCCCTCCTTTTCAACCATCACCTTCCCCACCGCTACGTGTAGTGGCCATTTGGCTTGTTTTGCATGTCATTGATGATGGCATGTGCCTTTAAATTTTAGACTGCCCGTTATATCGTGGGTGGGATTTATGACATGTTTTTGGAGCTAAGATGCTTGTGCAGAAGTTTGGTTTTTAGTGTAGTTTGGAGAGCGCAGGAAGAAGGTTAACCCTTCGACCATGCGGGCCATGCAAGCTATGCCAGATCATGCTAGCCATGTGAGATTATGCGAGATCATGTGAGCCATGAAGGAGATCATGTGAGTTTTAAAGAAGATCATGCCAGTGTTACGGAGACACGAGGAGTTTTTTAATGTTTAAAGTAATGTTGGAGTTTGATAAAGATTGCAGTAACGTCGGAAGAAGTTTGGATGTATTTTACAGTTTTCTATCAACAATAAAGCATTTATTAATCAAAGGACTGTGTTTTTGAAGACTTGTCTGTGAAGAAGCTCTGAAGGTGTGAGTGAACCAGCATGTGTATTGAAGATATTCCCCTTATCCCTGCTCATCCAAATAGCGACTAGGGGGTTAATTTCCAGAAAGATATGAAGATCTGCTGCTACACTACAACCATGCATTCTTTTAACTCCTCTCGCTCAGATTACCTAGTACAGTTTCCATATTCCATCGCTCATCTCCCACCCCTCCCTACCGTGGATCCCCCCCTTTATTATTTTCCTTAGCCCCCATCCTAATCTACTCATCATCTCTCCCTCCGGTTCTGCATTTCACTCCCCACCTTCCTTCCTTATCAGATTCCACCATTTGCATTCTTTGCCTTCTCCATCTCCAACCTTGGTTACAATCTTGACCATTCTTTCATCCACTTGGTCAAACTACCAATTATCTGCTTCTTAATTGGATCCACACATCACTAGCTCTTGCCCACCCCTTCTCCTCATATCTTTCTATCAGCCACTCCTCTGTACTCCATCAGTCTGAATGGACCCGACCTGAAATGTCTGGCTATTTTCCTCTGCAGGTGCTGCCCAGCCGATTGAGTTGCTCCAGCAGCTCTTATTTTAATTCAGTTTGTAAAATTTCTGCTTGCATTAGTTCTAGTGATTTCCTTTAATTACATTGGTTAAACCTTTGAACTGTCAGTAAACTGTACGTGCATAGAAATCCTGAGGTTACTTCATTTTCACAGTGGGGAAATGGTGAATGGCAATAGTTTAGTATTCATTATTAGTGCATAAAAGTAAGATTATTTGAGAAATTATCAGTTTGAGGTTTGATCGTTATTTTAGGAGGAGTTATGATGAGCGATTACTTGAAGAAGGCCGTCCCCACGCATGCGCGTCAATCTTCAAAGCAGCGGTGTGAAATCACAGAAAAGTTGTTGAACTAAAATAGTAAGACTATAGTTGACTAGAACTTACAGAAAGATCATTATGTTACGAGGGTAGGGAGCGGAGGGCATGTAATCGCTCATCGTAACTCCTCATAAAATAACGATCAAACTTCAAACTGGTAAGTTCTGGTTTAATCTTACTATTTTACTTCGGAGTCACGTGAGTAAACGAAAAGTCACGTAAAGATTTTGAAGCTCTGTGATTTCATGCCGAGGAACGAGTCCACGCGTCACAACTGCATCAATTGACCATGACGAGTGTGAAATTAATGCATTCAAAACATGACATGGTTAAACAATACGAATGCTTTAATAACAAAAAAGAAAATAAACAGTGACCCCTCTCACCCAGGGGGAAACTGTGAAACTGAACTTAAAACAGAATCAGCAAAAATCCCCAGTCTGGCGATAGGATTATTATAAAACCTTTGGTACGTCCTCTCATTCGACCATCCCGCAACCGCTAGAATGTGGTCCATATCCCTTGCTGCTGATGTCGATGCAGCCCTGGTGGAATGAGGTTTAAAAATGTCAGTGTCCACTCCTGCACATGCCAGAACCTGGTTAATCCATCTAGAGATAGTCTGCACCGTCACCTTTTTGTGAGGTTTGGTATAGCTAACAAAGAAGGAGAGTTCCAAGCCTTAGTGACCTTTATGTATTGGATTATGTGTGACACTACACACACTCGTGGATCTGAGGGGTATGCCCAAAACTCAATTTGAGCCCCTTTCCCCCTGGCCTGCTCTGCTTGACGAGGTCATGAATGAAAAAGGTGATGTTATTACAGGAAGTACCCATACTGTCCAGTCTGAGTTTTTGTAATGTCTGGACCCGTTGTGCTGAGGCCAGCACCATGCACATGACTACTTTGAGTGTAAGATGGTGCAGAGACAGAGATGAAGCTGGTGCCCACTGATGGAGCAGCATGAGAACCACGCTCACATCCCATATGTGTGTGTACCTGGGCCTAGGTGGAGTGGAGTTAAAAATGCCCTTCATAAACTTGGTTATTAAAGGGTGAGACCCTACCACGTGGTTCGCTGACCCCAGCCGTAAATAATTTGACAAAGCATGCCGGGCACTGTTAATGGCACTGTAACTGAGTTTGTTATCGTGAAAAAGTGACGAAAGAAATTCCAAAACGTCCGTAATAGAAGCTGTGTCATATGAAATGTTAGAGCGGGAACAGTACATCTCCCATTTCCTTATGTGAGAGATGTATTGTTTCTGTTTGTTCTTCCACCAGGCCGCAGTGATGAATTCTATGGTACGCTGTGAAAGCCCGAGCCCCAGGAACGGTCTCCTCAGACCCTGCAAACCAACAAATTTATACGATCATGAAGAGGGTGGCTTTCCCCTGTCACTGGGTGTACCAGCAGATTTCTGCTCTTGGGCACTGCCATAAAAGGCTGTGTAATTAAAGCTAGAACCAGAGGGAACCAATGGTGAGTAGGCCAGTCTGGCACTACAAATATGCCAGTGGCGGAGTCTTGCTGAATTTTGGCCACACATCGAGTAATGAGGCAGAATGGGGGAAAACATACACAAATTTCCCACCCCAGTGTAGCGAGACTGCATCAACTGCTACTGCCCCTGGGTCTGGCTGCCATGACACGTAAATTGGTAATTGATGATTAAGCCTCGAAGCAAACAGATCAAAGTCCGGTACACCATAACTAAGGATAATAGTAAGATTAAATGAGAACTTACCAGTTTGAAGTTTGATCTTTATTTTATGAGGAGTTACGATGAGGGATTACCGTTGGTGCGTCAATCTTCAAAGCAACGGAGTGAAATCACAGGTAATAATGACTGAAGTAAAATGGTAACATAACAAAGACTAGAGCTACCAGATGATATTTATGAGGGTGGGGAGCGGAGGGCACGTAACCCCTCATCGTAACTCTTCATAAAGATCAAACTTCAAACTGGTAAGTTCTTGTTTAATCTTACTATTTTACTTCGGAGTCACGTGAGTGACTAGGTGAAGACTTCAAAGCACTGTGATTTCATGCCACAGACCCAAATCCGGCGTTCACACTGCATCGATTGGCTCAAAAGTCGTTAACAATCAATAATGCATCAATAATAATATTTGTTAATGAATAACAGTTTATTTACAAACAAAATCATAACAACCCCTCTAACTCAGGGGGAAACTATAACAGAACTCAAAACAGAATCAGCAAACACCCCCAGCCTTGAATCAGCTTATGGTAACACTTTTGAAAGGTCAGCTCACTAGACCATCCTGCAGCCGCGAGGATATGGTCTATAGGCACATAGAAACATAGAAACATAGAAATTAGGTGCAGGAGTAGGCCATTCAGCCCTTCGAGCCTGCACCGCCATTCAATATGATCATGGCTGATCATCCAACTCAGTATCCCGTACCTGCCTTCTCTCCATTACCCTCTGATCCCCTTAGCCACAAGGGCCACATCCAACTCACTCTTAAATATAGGCACATCCATCGCCCTTGCAGCGGAAGTTGATGCTGCCCAGCTGGAATGAGATTTGAATTTATCAGTATCAATCCCAGCACTTCCCAGAACCTGCTTTAGCCACCTTTAAATTGTTTGCACCAACACCTTACTGTGTGGCTTTTTGTGGCTAATAAATAATGCAGACTCTGTTCCTCGTAGGGCTCTGGTGGCCTCCATGTAACGAGATAAATGTGAAACTACACACAGGCGAACATCTGTGGGGTATGCTGAAAACACAATCTTAAATCCTGTCATGCCTATTCTACTATGTTTAAGCAAATCATAGACATAAAATGTAATGGCATCTGCCGATACCTGCATTCTGTCTAGCCGTAGCTTTTGGAATGTTTGCACACGTTGGCCTGAACAACGCCATAAGCATGACCACCTTCATGGTTAATTTGGCTAGAGATAGGCTTGCAACAGGAGCCCATTGGCGAAGAAGCATAAGAACTTCACTCACATTCCAAATACTGGCATACCTGGGTTTAGGAGGATTAGAATTGAAAACTCCCTTAAAAAATCAAGAAACTAACGGATGTGTCCCTACTGAATGTAACTGAATTAATGAGTAAATAAGAAGACAAAGCAATTCTGGCTGTATTGATCACACTATAGCTTAATTTTTGATCAAAATAAAGAGTGGACAAGAACTCCAATACGTCTGTGATCCCTGCAGTTTGATACGAGATATTCTGCTGTAGACAGAATTTCTCCCACTTCCTTATCAAGGTGATGTACTGCTTCTGGGTACTATCCCTGCAGGCCGACGTGAGAACATCCACAGTATGATCAGACAGTCCTCTCCCCAGGTATGGCCTCCTTAAAATCTGCAAATGAACCGAACAATACGATCATGTAAAGGATGTTGATCCCCAGTTACTGGATTTACCAGTAGCTTTTTATGCTTGGGAATACTCATGTGAGGCTTACTAGCCATTTGCAATATGAGAGGGAACCATGGCTATGTAGGCCAATCTGGCACTACCGATACTCCTGAAACAGAGTCCTGTTTGATCTTTTGCAAGCATCTACTGATGAGACAGAATGGAGGAAATGCATAAACAAACATTCCACCCCAGTGCAGTGAGAATGCATCCACTGCTGCTGCACCAGGATCTGGTTCCCATGAAACATATCTGGGCAACTGATGGTTTAGTCTAGATGCAAACAAGTCAATATCTGGCATTCCATACTGAGCAATCACTTGATTAAATATGTCCTGATTTAACATCCATTTTATGTTATCATTGAATTGGAGTGACCTAATGTCAGCTACTGTGTTGAATCTACCTGGTAAATATATTGCTGAAAGCCAGATATTTTGGTCAATGCACCAGCTCCAGATCTGATTTGCCAGTATATCACAAGACTGTGACTTGACTCCACCATGTGGTTTACATATGCCACTGCTGTGATGTTGTCAATCTGAACCTGCACATACAAGTCCCTCCTGGCAGAGCAATATGCTTTAAGCCCATACCAGGTTCCCAACAACTCTAAATAACTGATCCCTCTTAATTAAAGAAGGGATGTATCATCAGTATTCCATCTGCCTCCACAACAAAGACATATCTGTTGCACCCCACACAGTGCAATTACATCAGTCTGTAATATTATGGAAGGTGGTTCCACCAAAACCTTCCTAGAACTTTTTGAAACATTCACAATCCACCATTGAATGTCAGAAATTGCCCCAGCTGACAAGTGCATAGGCCTGTCAAAATGGCCCACATGTCCTTAGTGCCTGTTCTTTTGATCATTGTAATTGTTGATAATGCAGAGGACCATACTGCACAGCTGGAAAAACAGCCACCAATTTACCAATTAAACTGGCTACTTGTCTAATTGAAGGCCGTTGTTCTCTAAGGAGTTTAACACAATCCTCAATTAACAGTTGCAATTTGTCCCTAGGCAAAGGTACCAACATGTGATTTGAATTGATGGTAAATACCAAATAATCAATGATTTGAACTGGTGATAATTTGGATTTATCTGGATGAATGACAAACCCTAATTGTTCAAAAGTGAGTTTAACAATTGAAACAGATGACTCAGCTTCAGCATGAGTCTTTCCAACAATTAAAATATCATCCAGATAGGCCATTACCACATGCCCCTGAGCTCTGAGTAATGCTAGAACAGGTTTTAACAATTTAGTAAATAATCTAGGAGCTGAAGTTAATCCATTAGGCAGCACTTTGAATTACCACAACTGAGTCATCCAGATAAATTTCAAATACCTCGTATCATCACCATGAATAGACACTGAATAATATGCATCCTTTAAATCTATACTGGCCATATAACACCCTTTGGAAACAAGATGTTTGGCCATGGGAAAAGTTTCCATTTTGAAATGCCTATAGCAAACAAATGTGTTAAAACTCGTCAGATCCAAAATAATTCTACATCCCCCTGTCTTTTTAGACCTAGGAAAAATACTTGACACAAACTGACGACTTTGATAAACTGACTTCTCAATCACCCCTTTCTTGTGTAATGTATTAATTTCTGCTTGAATGAGCACATTTTCTTCTTCTGAAAATATAAGTTTCCGACTTGGAACATGCTGATTAGGTGGACTCTCAGTAGAGTAAAATTCACTTTTTACCCCTTCAATACTGTTAAGTATAAATTTATCTGACGTTACCTCCTGGCATTGTTTGAGAAACAAATGTAATCTACCTCCAATTTGGACACCTATCTTACTTGATTCATTCTCTTTAAGAGGCATTTTTCTCACCTGCGTACGTCCTGGCTAAGCTTGTTGGCCCCGGCCCTTTGTAGGAAAAGTCATCCTTCCCTTCACACCAGTGGCAGCCTGCCAGTTCCGATACTGCAGACCTGAATGGCTGGTTCCTTCCCCTGCATTCGAACTGGTACCCCGCCGGTAAGGAAAAATCTTCTTCCCCTGTTTGCCACCCGGCTTAATAAGGCCCATTGTTTTAGCATCCTCATGACACTCTTTGACTCGCTTGGCGAGATCTCCTCCAAATAAAAGATTGGGTGGTTGTACGCTGGTTGGCACAAAGCCGCCAGATTGGGATTTATAACTGGCCTTATAGCACTTCTTCTGATGTTATTTATCTCGAAATAAGCACTACAGAGGAGTCGCAGTGCATCATGATGGGCTTCAGACATATGCCCTTTATCTACTGTAATGGCAAATGCCGTAAGCCCTGCTGAAAGTAGCTTTAGCACCTTCTGAAATTTTAAGTCTTGAGCCCTGGCTGACACCCCCAACAGTGTCCAGATCTGATGGTTTACCATCGACACCTTAAGTAAGCCACAATTGATAGGGGCTTCATATTTTTTAGTCGCCTCATCCATGGCCAATTCCTGTAGTTAGTGAGAGAGCATATACTATATCGCTGAAGCCAATTCCTCCCCTAACAGCTCTCCTGCGTCTCTAGGCACTGTAAATTTTTCTGCAATGTTACGGATAATTTCCAGCTGTACTCCCTTATTGCTCTCTTCCACCACTGATTCGGTGTCAGCAAACTGCACCAATTGAATTTCCTCCTCAAAGGTAGGATATTCTTGCAGCCCTGTTAAAGGTGCTGCGAGCACAGGCTCTCCACTAGCCTGGCATGGGCACCACTCCTCCTCACGGAGTTCATCCCTGTCGAGCATTTTTTGCAAAAAATATCGACTTGGGAGAGCCATGAGCAAATGGTCTCTCCTGTTGAGGCTACAACCTCCAGGCCTGACTCTGGGCCCACGGACCTATTTGACTTTCCAGTAGCCTTACGCCCTGCTCACAGGCAGCGGGTCCGGTGCTAAGCGGGCCTCCACTAACAATGCTGTCTTGGTCATCGACCCTTTTTGCTCCAGAGCGCTTCGCCGACACCTTCTTCACTTTCTGTAACATCACTGAACGGATTAATGAAAACCGCTGCTACAGAAAATGAACACTGAAAAAGTTTGAAAATGTACCTTCCGTTTTAAACTTACCGCTTGGAGGAGCTCTGCTCCAACCAGCCGACTACACCAAAGCGTCTGACGTAATGACACACCAACGGCTGTACGGGGTTCTTCACGTAGTCACTCACGTGACTCCGAAGTAAAATATCATTAAACACTTCGTGATTTAACATCCATTCTTTGTTGTCATTGAACTCTCGTAACCTGGTGTCTGCCACTGTGTTATATCTACCTGGTAAATAGATAGCTGAAACCCAGATGTTTCTCGCAATACACCAGTGCCAGATGAGATTAGACAATCTATCACAAGATACAGACTTACTTCCACCCATGTGATTAATGTACGCTACTGCAGTAGTGTTGTCAATCTGAAGTTGGACATGCACATGATGCATGTTGGCACAAAAAGCCTTTAGCCCATAGAGTGCTCACAACAAAGAGTTGTTGATACTGTGTAGTTTATACCGTGTGACTGATGCATCGATGATTCCTGCAGATCCATCTGCCACCGCAGCTTGAGACAGTATCGGTAGCACCCCATCCTAGTGCACTGGCATCAGTCTGCAGGATAACTGATGGTATATCGACTAAAATAGTACTAGAACAACACTGAATATTGGTAATCCACCATTGTAACTCAGCCAGGGCTTCAGCTGGCAACTGCATGGGTCTATCGAAATGACCTCGCTGAAGCTTGAGTGCCTGTTCCTTTGCACATTGTAAATTTTGGTAATGCAAAGGCCCGAACTGACCAGCTGGGAACACTGCCACTAATTTCCCTATTATACTAGCCACATGTCTAATAGAAGATTGATTGTCAACAATGAGTTTCCTGCAGGCTTCAATTAACTCTAATTGCTTGCCCCGAGGCAGAGTCACTGATATGTGTACTGAGTTAATGGTGAATCCCAAATAGTCAATTATCATAGATGGCACCAATTTAGACTTAACTGGATGGATTAAAAACCCTAGCTTTTCAAAAACGAGCTTTGTAGCTGACACAGATAATTCAGCTAATTCCAAAATCCTCCCAATGACTAAGATGTCATCCAAAAATGCCATGACAATATGATTCTGTGCCCTTAGTAACCCCAGGACTGGTTTTAGCAATTTTGTGAATAGTCTGGGGGCTGAGGTTAAACCACCCACAACTGATCCATCCAGTTAAACTTCAAAAATCTCCTGTGATCTTCATGAATGGCCACTGAATAGTAAGCATATTTGAGGTCAATGCTCGCCATGTAACATCCCTTGGAAAGCAGTTGTTTGGCAGTGACCAAACAACTGCATTTAACTTTAACATTTTAAAGTGTTTATACTGCACAAAGGTGTTAAGCTCTGTCAAATCAAGGATAATTAGACATCCTCCATTCTTCTTTTGCCTTGTAAATATGTTGGATGCAAACTGGTGATACTCACAACTCGCCCTCTCAATTACCCTTTTCTTGAACAAAGAGTCAAGTTCTCTTTGTGCACTAATACACTCCTGTTGTGAAAACACAAAAGTGCGGCCAGGTGTATACTGAGTGGGTGGAGGCAAGTCAGAAATGAACTCAATTTGGAAACCTTGTATACTGTGCAGTATAAACGGGTCAGATGTTATCCAATACCATTCATGTAAGAAGAATTGCAATCTCCCCCCAACTTGTAATGGATCCATCGCAAGCTCATTTATCTTAGTGCTTATCGGCGGTAAGGTCTCTGCTTCTGCCCCCGAGGTCTGGTGGGTAGGGCTGTTGGAGGGCTCTGCATCTTGAACATGGCCCGGCTGGGGCCCTGCCCTAAAAAAGGCCTCTGTACTTGTTGCTCGGCACCACATCCGCCATATCCTGGTATGGACAGGAGGGTAGGGGTACAGTCTCCAGAAAGACGATACCTTTGGAGGTGCCTTCATGAGGCCAACAGTTTTTGCCTCCTCATCAAGCTCTTTTATCTGTTTAGAAAGGTGTTCTCCGAACAGGAGGATTGGGGGTTGCACATTCCCTGGCTTACACAGCCCAGCAAATTTAGGGTTTAGAGCAGGACAGATGGCATTCTTCCTGAGACAATTGATTTTTAAAAAAGTGCATTGCACATTAATGCCATTGCGTCCTGCTGTGTATCAGAGAGGTGCGCCCCATCCACTGACCAGGCAAAGGCCGTGATGCCGGAGGTGAGTAGCCTGAGGATTCTTTGAATTTTAACCTCTTGGGCTCTGACGCCCCCTCCAATGTGTCCCCAAATGGATTGTTTAACAACTGGGACACTTAGTGAGGCACAGTTTAGTGGAGTATAATACTTGGCAGTTGTCTCCTCCATCATTTGGTCTTGGAGTTGATGGTAAGCCAGATAATTTATGCTCATTGCAAGCTCTTCATCCAATGGTTCCCCTGTAAGGGCAGGGATCGCAAATCTGGATGCCATACGTGGTACACCTGATGTTCTCTCATGCCTTACTGTGCCTCCATAATCTGGGTCAGTAAAGCACTGACCTCGTACGCTCCCCTCATCTGAGAGGGAGATATCCTGCAGCCCTGACACAGGTACTGCTGCCTCGGGTTCTCTATAATCCCCGGGCTCCGATAGCTTCGTCCTTTGGAGCATATCGTGCTAGAGTAATCTCTCCACTAGGTTCTCCATGTGGGCCAGCCTGCCAATAACGTTGCCCATAGAAGGAGGGGAATTTTCCACCTCCTGGCCCAACTCATCTGAGTCCAGGGCCCTCACAGACCTTCTGGTGGCTTTCCTCCCCCGTGGAGTAGCCAAGGTGCTTTCTGGCAGCACCAAGTCTGTAGCCGCTGGCTGCTCTGTCAGCGGCCCTGAAGGCGAATTCGGTGGTCGCACGCTGCCCACAGACCCGCGGTCTTCCGCAACCAGTTTTGTAGCGGCTTCCCTCTTTACTTTCGACATGTCTCCCGCAAACCAAAGTTGAAAATACGGTAAGCAGAAAATACTCCGGACCGGGAGCAATGATCTCGGCTAGGTTTTGAAGCCGTACCTGAGCCTTACCTGAGCCTTTAAACTTACTCGCTGGAAGGAACGACGTGCCCGCCAGCCAATCGTTGCGCAATGGGGGGTTACACAAAAAGCTGGAGAAACTCAGCGGGTGCAGCAGCATCTAAGGAGCGAAGGAGATAGGCGACGTTTCGGGTCGAGACCCTTCTTCAGACTCAAAGTGAGAAACAAGTTTCTAGGTGGAGATACAAGGGATTGCAGATAATGTTGAGTAAAATAAAGATTTTACTTCGGAGTTACGTGAGTGACTATGTGAAGAAGGCATTGCGCAACGACTATCAGAGAAATTCCATGCATCGCCTTTGCTGCCATCTCTGCTCCCTGGACTCTTATTTCTATTTTACTCAGTTCTGATAGATGCTGCCTTCCCAGCCTTTCTGTGGTTCTTTTCCAGATTACCAACATTTACAGATTTTTAAATATTAATTTACAACCTAATTTTGCTGTACATTCTCAAAAACGTCTTACTGCATTTGCAAGAGGTGTGATCCTATAGAGTTGGAGTAATCCTATAGAGGTGTAGGAAATCATAATGAGATGTTTTTTGTATCCAAGGTAGGGGGATCAAGAACCAGACGACACAGATCTAAGGTGAGAGACGAAAGATTTAAAAGGGTCTGAGGAGCAACGTTTTCACTCAGTGGTGGGTAAATGGGGCAAGCTACCAGAGGAGGCAGTTGAGGCAGATACTATAGCAGCACCTAAAATATATTTGGACAGGTACATGGATAGGAAATGTTCAGAGGGATACAAGCCAAACATGGGCAAATGGGTCTAGATAAGATGGAGCATCTTGGTTGGCATGCATTAGTTGAAGAGGCAGATAGGACTTCCCTATCTGTACGCGGATAGTTCGCTGTTCCCTGTAATAAGCTGCCTAGGAAAAGCAACCAACATAATGAAAGACTTGTCCCACCCCGATTATTCCTTCTATTCCCTGCTCCCATCCAGCGGAAGGTACAAAAGCTTGAAAGTGTGTCCAACCAGACACAGTACAGCTTCTTCTTCTGTGTTGTCATGCTACTGAATTATCCTTCCATAAGCCAGGGTACTGTCAAATTCACCTCTACTTCATTAGGGATATTGGACTTTGTCTATGTAACTGACTAACTACAATACTAAGAACTATATTCTGCATTTTGTAGCTTCACTTTTGCTCTATGTAGTTTACGAGATTAATTTATGATATATCTGATCTGTGTAGATTGCATGCAAAATCAGGTTTTCACTGTACCTCGGTATATGTGACAATCATAAACCGATATTAATGTTAGGATTCTATTCATTGACTACAGGTTAACATTCAACACCATAATACTGATTAAGCCCATCCCTCAACATTTGGACCTTGGTGTATGAGCCTCCATCTGTAATTGGTTTCTGGACTTTCTGACCACAGACTTCAATCCATTAGAATTGGTCATAACAATTCCTCCGTTCTGATCCTCAACACTGGTGCTCAGGATTGTGATCACAGATTTTTTTTAAATTCATGTACATTCGTGAATACGTGGCTTGGTACAGTGCCAACACAATTGCCAATGATACCACCATTGTCGGACAAATCAACAACAATGAAGAGACGGGAAAGAGATTTGTAAATGTTGGGCTATTATGCAGAGCAGCAGCCTAGCCCTTATCATCAACAAGGCAAAATAATTGGTTGTTGACATAAAGTAGTTGGGGGGGTGAGGGTGGGGGGCATGAACACAAAACTGTGTCCTCATTAACAGAGCTATTGCAGCTGGAGATGATCAACAACTTCGTGCTCCTCGGATCCATAGCACCAGCCAACTAATTCAGACAACTGAATCATCCTACCACAACCAGAGAGCAGTGCTGAACTACTATCTGCCTCTTTGGTGATCCTTGGACTATACTTGATCGGACTTTGTGGACTTTGCAATAAACGTTATTCCCTTATCATGTATCTATACACTGTAAATGGATCGATTGTAATCATGTATTGTCTTACTGCCAACTGGTTATAGACAATAAGTGCAGGAGTAAGCCATTTGGCCCTTCGTGCCAGCACCGCCATTCAATGTGATCATGGCTGATCGTCCCCAATCAGTACCCCTTTCCTGCCTTCTCCCCATATCCCCTGACTCCGCTATCTTTAAGAGCTCTATCTAACTCTCTCTTGAAAGCATCCAGAGAACCTACCTCCACTGCCCTCTGAGGCAGAGAATTCCAGTCTCACAACTCTCTGTGTGAAAAACTATTTCCTCATCTCCGTTCTAAATGGCTTACCCCTTATTCTTAAACTGTTGCCCCTGGTTCTGGACTCCCCCAATGTCGGGAACATGCAGCAAAAGCTTTTCACTGCACCTTGGTACACGTGACAATAAACTAAATTAAACTAAACCTTCACACTGATGCATGCATCAGGAAAACGCATCAGGATATTTACATTCTTTAGATTTAGGTTTATTATTGTCACATGTACTGAGATACTGCGAAAAGCTTTGTTGTGTGTGCTATCTAAACAGATCCGATGTACCATACATAGGTACAATCAGTTCAAACGTAGAGTCATAAAGAGTGGAAACAGGCCTTTCAGCCTGACTTGCCCACACCGACCAACATGTCCCATCTACATTATTCCCACCTGCCTGCGCATGGCGCATATCCCCCTAATCCTGTCCTATTTGTGTACCTGTTTCTTAAACGTTGTGATATTACTTGCCTCAACTACCTCCTCTGGCAGCATGTTCCATAACTTAGGTACAATAGATAGAGAGAAAAGAGATTTACAAGAGTAGACCAATTGCATCAGATGGTAGTAGATCCTTCTCTGGGAAGAGCATGCAAAGAGTTGCCACGCATCTTGTTTAACCACAGAAGATACAAGAGCTGGAAAGTATAGACTTAAGAAAAGCTTCTTCTCCACTGCTCTCAGACTCCTGAACTAATCATTCATGTCATAGCCCCTTCCCAAAGTCGCTGCCACGGTCTCTAACTCTTAACTCTAACTCATTCAATTATTCTCTCTTTGTACTTTGTACATTTTTTGGACACAATTTTAGATTGTACTACTATCTATGCGCCATTCAGCTATTTTCCATTTGTCATTGTTTCATTACCTTGTACACTGCTTACTCAGTGAGCTTCGTGTGATCTAGGAATTTTGTTGCATCCTGGCGTATATGACAATAAATTAATCTAGCGTGGGCTAATGGGACTAGCAAAGGTAGGTACCTTGGTCAGCAAGGAGTAATTGGGTTGATCGACCCATTATCATGTTGTAGAGCTCTATCCCTCTAACAGCTTGTGAAGTACCCAACCATGAGATTCAAACTTGACAACAATTTCGTTCAGTTGTTTCAACTTTAGACAATAGACAATAGGTGCAGGAGTAGGCCATTCAGCCCTTCGAGCCAGCACCGCCATTTAATTTGATCATGGCTGATCATCCAGAATCAATACCCCGTTCCTGCCTTCTCCCCATATCCCCTGAGTCCGCTACCTTTAAGAGCCCTATCAAGCTCTCACTTGAAAGTATCCAGAGAACCAGCCTCCAGCACCCTCTGAGGCAGAGAATTCCACACTCACAACTCTCTGTGAGATAAAATGTTTCCTAATCTCCATTCTAAATGCCTTACCCCTTATTCTTAAACTGTGGCCCCTGGTTCTATACTCCCCCACCATCAGGAACATGTTTATTGCCTCCAGCATGTCCAAATCCTTAATAATCTTATATGTTTCAATAAGGTCCCCTCTCATCCTTCTAAATTCCAGAGTATATAAGCCCAGCTGCTCCATTCTCTCAGCATATGACAGTCCCGCCATCCCGAGAATTAACCTTGTAAACCTACTCTGCACTCCCTCAGTAGTAAGAATGTCCTTCCTCAAATTATGGGACCAAAACTGCTCACAATACCCCAGGTGTGGTCTTACAAGGGCACGATACAACTGCAGAAGGACCTCTTTGCTCCTATACTCAACTCCTCTTGTTATGAAGGCCAACATGCCATTCGCTTTCTTCACGGCTCGCTGCACCTGCAAGCTTACTTTCACTGACTGATGACAAGGTCCCCCAGATGCCATTATACTTCCCTTTTTCCCAACCTGACACCATTTAGATAATAATCTGCCTTCCTGTTTTTGCTACCAATGTGGATAACCTCACAGTTATCCACATTAAACTGCATCCGCCATGCATCTGCCCACTCACCCAAACTGTCCAGGTCACCCTGCATTCTCATAGAGTCCTCCTCACAGTTCACACAGCCACCCAGCTTTGTGTCATCTGCAAATTTGCTAATTTTACTTTGAATCCCTTCATCTAATTAATTGATATATATTGTAAATAGCTGCGGTCTCAGCACAGAGCCTTGCAGTACCCCACTAGTCACTGCCTGCCATTCTGAAAGGGACCCGTTAATCACTACTTTTTGTTTCCTGCCAACCAATTTTCTATCCATGTCAGCACTCTACCCCAATATCATGTGCCCTAATGTTGCCCAGTAATCTCCTATGTAGGACCTTATCAAATGCTTTCTGAACGTCTAGGTACACTAGATCGACTGGCTCTCCCTTGTCCATTTTCCTAGTTACATCCTCAAAAATCTCCAGGTTAGTCAAGCATGATGTCCCCTTCATAAATCCATGCTAACTTGAATCCATCCTGTTACTGCTATCCAAATGTGCCGCTATTTCATCTTTTATAATTGCCTCCAGCACCTTCCCCACCACCGATGTCAGGCTAACTGGTCTATAATTCCCTGTTTTCTCTCTCCCACCTTTCTTAAAAAGGGGGATAATATTAACTACCCTCCAATCCACAGGAACTGATCCTGAATCTATTGAACATTGGAAAATGAACACCAATGCGTCCACGATTTCTAGAGCCACATCCTTAAGTACCCTGGGATGCAGACCATCAGGCCCAGTGGACCCAACACCATTTCCTGCCTAGATTAGGTACCTCAGATCCTCTGGCCACTAGTACATCAGGAAGATTGGTTGTGTTTTCCTTAGTGAAGACGGATCCAAAGTACAAAGAAGAGAAGGAGGGGGAGGAGCGACACCCGACCGGTAAGGTTTAAAATCAAGCGCGGGGCTTGTTTTTTCAGAGGCTTACCGACATCCATAACATTCCATTTGGAGAAGTGTTTATTTTTTTGAGGAAGCCGCTGATTGGTGGGAAGTGGACCAGGGTAACCAGCTGATTGGCAGTCAGATCCCAGCAGTTTGTTGTGTACTTTATATTGTATCCTGTGTAAGGGGGGCAGTATGAAGGCCAGGGCAGTGTACTGTTCTGAATGTCAGATGTGGGATGTCAGGGAATCTGATAGCCCTCCAGACATCCACATCTGCGCCAGGTGTGTTGAGATGGGGCTCCTAAAGGACTGTGTTAGGAACCTGGAGCAGCAGCTCGATGAACTCCGTCTGGTCAGGGAGAGTGAGGAGGTCATAGAGAGGAGCTACAGGGAGGTAGTCACTCCTAAACCACAGGAGGCAGACAAGTGGGTCACAGTTAGGAAGGGCAAGGGCAGAGGCAGGGGCTAGAGAGTACCCCTGTGACTGTACACCTGGAAAATAGGTACTCGGGTTTGAGTACGATTGGAGGGGACAGCCTAGCTGGGGGTAGCAACAGCGGCCGGGCCTCCAGCACAGAGACCGGCCCTGATGCTCAGAAGGGTAGCAAAAAGAGGAGGGCAATTGTAATAGGGGACTCTATAGTTAGGGGGTCGGATAGGCGATTCTGCGGACGCAGTCGGGAGACCCGGATGGTAGTTTGCCTCCCTGGTGCCAGGGTCTCGCATGTGTCAGAAAGTGTCCAAAAGATTCTGATAAGGGAGGGAGATGAGCCTGATGTTGTGGTACACATAGGTACCAATGACATAGAAACATAGAAACATAGAAAATAGGTGCAGGAGTAGGCCATTCAGCCCTTCGAGCCTGCACCGCCATTCAATATGATCATGGCTGATCATCCAACTCAGTATCCCGTACCTGCCTTCTCTCCATACCCTCTGATCCCCTTAGCCACAAGGGCCACATCCAACTTATTCTTAAATATAGCCAATGAACTGGCCTCAACTACCCTCTGTGGCAGAGAGTTCCAGAGACTCACCACTCTCTGTGTGAAAAAAGTCTTTCTCATCTCGGTCTTAAAGGATTTCCCCCTTATCCTTAAGCTGTGACCCCTTGTCCTTGACTTCCCCAACATCGGGAACAATCTTCCTGCATCTAGCCTGTCCAACCCCTTAAGAATTTTGTAAGTTCTTAAGAATTTTGTAAGTTCTTAAGAATTTTGTAAGTTGCATAGGCAGAAAAAGTGACGAGGTCCTGAAGGGAGAATTTAGGGAGTTGGGGGGAAAGTTAAGGAGAAGGACCAAAAGGGTAACAATTTCAGGATTACTGCCTGTGCCGCGTGACAGTGATAGTAGGAATGAAATGAGGTGGAGGATAAATGTGTGGCTGAGGGACTGGTGCAGTGGGCAGGGATTCAAGTTTCTTGATCACTGGGACCTCTTTTGGGGAAGGCATGATCTGTACACAAAGGATGGGTGGCACGTGAGCCCGAGGGGGATCAATATCCTGGCAGGGAGATTTACAAAGGCTACTGGGGTGACTTTAAACTAGAAAGGCTGGGGGAGGGGCTCGGGTAGAAGGGGCTAGGGGTCAGGGTGTGGGGCAAGAGGCAGAGAAGGGAAGCACTCGGATCCAAAATGTAGGCGAGAAAGATGAAAAAGATAATAGACAGAGAATAAGGGATGGTGGGTTTCTAAAATGTGTATATTTTAATGCTAGGAGCATTGTAAGTAAGGTGGACGAACTTAGAGCCTGGATTGACACCTGGAAATATGATGTTGTGGCAATCAGTGAAACATGGTTGCAGGAGGGCTGTGATTGGAAACTAAATATTCCAGGATTTCGTTGCTTCAGGTGTGATAGAATTGGAGGGACCAGAGGGGGAGGTGTTGCATTGCTTGTCAGAGAATATATTACAACAGTGCTTTGGCAGGATTGATTAGAGGGCTCGTCTAGGGAGGCTATTTGGGTGGAACTGAGAAGTGGGAACGGTGTAGCAACACTTTTAGGGGTGTACTATAGACCGCCAAATGGGGAGCGAGAATTGGAAGAGCAAATATGTAAGGAGATAGGACATATTAGTAGTAAGCAAAAGGTAGTGATTGTGGGAGATTTCAATTTTCCAAAAATAGACTGGGAAACACATTCTGTAAATGGGCTGGATGGTTTGGAGTTTGTAAAATGTGTGCAGGATAGTTTTTTGCAGCAGTACATAGAGGTATCGACCAGAGAAGGGGCAGTGCTGGACCTCCTGTTAGGAAATGAGGCAGGTCAGGTGACGGAGGTATGCGTTGGTGAGCACTTCGGGACCAGTGATCACAATACCATTAGTTTCAATATAATTATGGAGAGAGTCAGAACTGGACCTAGGGTGGAGATTTTTGATTGGAGAAAGGCTAACTTTGAGGGAATGCGTAAGGAATTTAAAGGAGTGAATTGGGACACTGTTTCATGGGAAGGATGTAGAAGAGAAATGGAGGACATTTAAAGGGGAAATTGTAAGAGTACAGAATCTTTATGTCCCTGTTAGGTTGAAAGGAAATAGTAAACATTGGAAAGAGCCATGGTTTTCAAGGGAAATTGGACACTTGTTTCGAAAAAAGAGAGATATCTACAATAATTATAGGAGGCATGGAGTAAATGAGGTGCTAGAGGAGTATAAAGAATGTAAAAAGAATCTTAAGAAAGAAATTAGGAAGGCTAAAAGAAGATATGAGGTTGCTTTGGCAAGAAAGGTGAAAGTAAACCCAAAGGGTTTCTACAGCTATATTAATAGCAAAAGGATAACGAGGGATACAATTGGACCATTAGAGAACCAGAATGGACAGCTATCTGCAGAGCCAAAAGAGATGGGGGAGATATTGAACAATTTCTTTTCTTCGGTATTCACCAAGGAGGAAAAGGATATTGAACTCTGTGAGTTAAGGGGAAAATGTAGAGTAGCTATGGAAACTATGAGATTCAAAGAGGAGGAGTACTGACACTTTTGAAAAATATAAAAGTGGATAAGTCTCCAGGTCCTGACAGGATATTCCCTAGGACATTGAGGGAAGTTAGTGTAGAAATAGCAGGAGCTATGACAGAAATATTTCAAATGTCATTAGAAACGGGAATAGTGCCTGAGGATTGGCGAACTGCGCATGTTGTTCCATTGTTTAAAAAGGGTTCAAAGGATAAACCTAGCAATTATAGACCTATTAGTTTGACGTCAGTGGTGGGCAAATTAATGGAAAGGATACTTAGAAATAATATATATAAGCATCTGGATAAACAGAAACAGTCAACATGGATTTGTGCCTGGAAGGTGATGTTTGACAAAACTTCTTGAATTTTTTGAAGCGGTAACTAGGGAAATTGATGAGGGTAAAGCAGTGGATGTCGTCTATATGGATTTCAGTAAGGCCTTTGACAAGGTTCCCCATGGAAGGTTGGTTAAGAAGGTTCAATCTTTGGGTGTTAATGGCGGAGTAGCAAGATGGATTCAACAGTGGCTGAATGGGAGATGTCAGAGAGTAATGGTGGATGGCTGTTTGTCAGGTTGGAAGCCGGTGACCAGTGGGGTGCCTCAGGGATCTGTGTTGGGTCCACTGTTGTTTGTCATGTACATCAATGATCTGGATGATGGGGTGGAAAATTGGATAAGTAAGTATGCAGATGATACTAAGATAGGTGGTGTTGTGGATAATGAAGTAGATTTTCAAAGTCTACAGAGAGATTTGGGCCATTTGGAAAAGTGGGCTGAAAGATGGCAGATGGAGTTTAATGCTGATAAGTGTGAAGTGCTACTTCTTGGCAGGACAAATCAAAATAGGACGCACATGGTAAATGGTAGGGAATTGAGGAATGCTGTGGAACAGAGGGATCTAGGAATAACTGTGCATAGTTCCCTGCAGGTGGAATCGCATGTAGATAGGGTGGTAAAGAAAGACCTTTGGTGTGCTGGCCTTTATAAATCAGAGCATTGAATATAGGAGTAGGGAAGTAATGTTAAAATTGTACAAGGCATTGGTAAGACCAATTCTGGAGTATGGTGTACAATTTTGGTCGCCTAATTATAGGAAGGATGTCAACAAAATAGAGAGAGTACAGAGGAGATTTACTAGAATGTTGCCAGGGTTCCAGCAACTATGTTACAGAGAAAGGTTGAACAAGTTAGGTCTTTATTCTTTGGAGCGCAGAAGGTTAAAGGGGGACTTGATTGAGGTCTTTAAAATGATGAAAGGTATAGACAGAGTTGACGTGGATACGTTTTTCCCATTGAGGGTAGGGAAGATTCAAACAAGAGGGCATGACATGAGAATTAAGGAACAGAGGTTTCGGGGTAACGTGAGGGGGAACTTCTTTACTCAGAGGGTGGTGGCTGTGTGGAATGAGCCTCCAGCAGAAGTGGTGGAGGCAGGATCGATTTTAACATTTAAGAGTAAAGTGGATAGGTATATGGACGTGAAGGGAATGGAGGGGTATGGTCTGAGTGCAGGTAGATGGGACTAGGGGAAAACAAATGGTCGGCACGGACTGGAAGGGCCAAGAGGGCCTGTTTCCGTGCTGTAATTGTTATATAGTTATATGGTTACTCGTTCAACTCATCTGCCATTTCCTTGTTCCCCATAATAAATTCATCTTTTTCAGTCTTCAACAACAACAATGCCAATATTGCAAATATATTCAATCGATCCTTATATTGAATTGTTCATTGTTCTATATTCCTAATCTTTTTGAGAATGTGGTCAGGATAATACATGAAATGTTTCTTATATAATATTGGCCCAATAGATTGACCACAATACCTGTTATTAAGTGAGTTAGATGTTTATATTTAGTCAATATCAATCGAGGAAAGTTAAATTAGGTTACAGTAAAAGTAATTTCAACTATCTGAATCAGTCATCCAAAGACATTAGTGTCACAGTTAATAATACATTTTTCAGGTCCAGAAGGTTATTAAATTGGAATGTGTTTCGGCAAGATTTGATGCACACTTTAGCTACCAGCAGAATGCTGAAAAGCCTTGTGTGAAAGAGCAATGTGTACGTGTTCAAAAGAGTACTGGGAGCTTGAGAAACCTGAGTACTTAAAACAAAAATCTGAAATAAGACCTTCTATCTGAATATTTAACAGTGAAAAATATACATCTTCTAGATGAGCTGGGACGCATCCTCAGTGATGTGACCTGGGGTCATCGGGTGTTTTGGGTCTCACAACATCAGACACCCTCACCCAGGCGACCCAACCATGGTTGATCAGGCCCTGACTTGCGTCCCAGCAGCAACCAGCCATGGATCAGCCATCTTAATAACTACTCTGCAGGGGTTGGGAGACTCTAGTGCATGGAGGGACTGGGCTCTGTGGGGTGACTCCCGGCCGGGCTCCTCCTGCATCTCACCAGGTTCAAGGCCTGTGCGCTGCACCTTTTTCTCCTTCTCCGAGCATTTCATTCTCGCCTGATGGATGTTTAGGCCACAATGGTTCATTAGGCCTTTCCGTAGCTTTGTTGTGTGTCTTTCTCACGAAAGACACAGACTGGGTACTAACCGAGCCTTTCCCGGGTGCCGTCTTTCCGTGCCGTCAACTGTCTCTCCAGTAGTCACCAAACTATTCTTGGTTGTCACCCAGTCTATTCCTAGGTGCCACCGGCTGAGCCAGACTTCAATGCGAAAATATTGACATACATTTTTCAGGTCCAGAAGGTTATTGAATTAGAATGTGTTTTGGCAAGATTTGATGCACATTTTAGCTACCAGCAGAATGCTGAAAAGCCTTGTGTGTAAGAGCAATGTGTACATGTTCAAAAGAGTACTGGGAGCTTGAAAAACTTGAGAACTTAAAACAAAAATCTGAAATAAGACCTTCTATCTGAATATTTAACAGTAATATCTTCTCTGCATTGAATTACTCAAATCCCTTCAAGGCTGGATAAGCACATCAGTCCTTGTCATGTTGATGCTGCAAACGCATAATGTGGGACAAGCAACTTGTAGATACAAGGGACTGCAGATGGTAGTTTACAAAAAAACGACACGAGAAGTCTGAAGTCCTGATCCGAAAGGTCACCAATCCATATTCTCCAGAGACGCTGCCTGAGCCACTGAGCTACTCCAGCACTTTGTGTCTTTTTTTTCAGGCAATTAATTTGGCAACTATGAACTTTGCCTTCTACTTTAGGGCTTGAAATTTGGCTTATTTCAACTTTCAGCCATGAGAGAGGCTCTGTTAGAAAGTTCAGCATTTTGATCCCTAAGGAGCATGAAGGTTGCCATGGATATTTGGGATGATCAATATATTTCTGTCCTTTTATTACTGTGCAAACAGAGGTAACACTGTAGTGATACACTGAAAGAAAGCTGGCTTTCAGGCAAAAATTAATCTGTGATTAATTGCCACTCTGAGGTTTCTGTGAAAGATCCCACTGTATATTTTGAGGTAAAGGAAGCATTTATTTTCAGTTTCAGCTACCAACTATCCATTAATAAAAGTCACATAAGAAATTATCCATAAAATTATATTGAATAGTACAGTATAGGAATGGCCCTTGGCCCACCATTTCTGAATCAACCACGATGCCAATCTAATCTATCCCAACAGTTAGTGTATACTCCATATCCCTCCATTCCTTATGTGCCTGTCTACATTCCTCTTAAATGTTAATATTGTACCTGCTTCACCCCCCCCCCCCCCCCTCCCCCAGGCAGCATATTCCAGGTTCCAACTGCTCTCCATGTAAAACAAAGTGCATTGCTCGTATCCTTTACCTTTCTACCTTTGACATTTATTTGACATTTCCATCATGGGAAAATGACTCTGACTATCCATACTATCTATGCCTCTCATAATGTACTTCTAGTCAGGTTGTCTCTAAGCCTTCTACACTCCAAAAAAAATCCACATTTGTCCAAACTCTTCATACAGGTAATACTCTCAAATCCAGGCAATATTCTGGCAAATCCCTTCAGCACCCTTTCCAAAGCCCCCCACATCCATCCTGTAGTGTGTTGACCAGAACGGGACACAGAACTCCAACTGTGACCTAACAAAAGAGTTATTCAGATGCAACAAAGCTTCCCAACCACTTCCCATCATGAAGGCATTTCAGGGTCCTGCCATTTACCTTCTTCCCAAAGTGCAATGCCCCTCATTTGTCTCTATTAGACACTATCTGCCATTTCACTGCTCAAATATCAACCTGATCTTTTTCCTGTTGTACCTTTGATTGAAAAACTCCAGCAATTTTCATGATATCTGAAAACTTTGAAATCAAACCAGCTATTTATTCACCCAGATCATTTATCACAAATAACAGAGCCCAGCACTTATCCTTGTGGAACACCACTGGTCACAAAACACCAGTCAAGGAAACACATCTCCACCACTACACTCTGACTTCCATGACCAGATAATTTTGCACTGAATTTAACGATTCACTGTGGATAGCTTGTGGCTTAGGCTCCCCTCATTTGTAATCAACCTGTTACCTGCCAGGCTTTGTTCAGCCCCTCCACTCTCCAGCTTTCTTCCCCACCCTCTTCAGTCAGTCTGAAGAAGAACCCCAACCCAAGACGTTGCCTATCAATGTTCTCCAGGGATGCTGCCTGACCGGCTAAGCTACTCCAGCACTTTGTATCCTTTTTTTTTGAAGAGAAACAAGCTACCTGAATTTGTAGAATTTAATATTGAGTCTGTGGATATTGAAAATCTGAATTAAAAACGTAAAATGCTGGAAAATCTCAGCAGGTCAGAGTTCTGATGGCCGCTCATCGTTAAAATGTTAACTCTGTTCATTTCTTTTCAGGTGCTGCCCGACCTGTTGTGTACTTCCAACACTCTCTGTTCTTATTAAGAGCAATTTGTGTGGCCCATTTAAACAAAATCACATGAAACATCTTCAGTCACTTTGCTTCAAATTACCACATTCCTTTTTACATTTCATAGTCAGCTTGCTACTCCTTAGATCATTTTATTACAGTAAGGCAGGTTATTTAAATCCAGCACTGCGTAGTTCAGAGATTTCTATGACCTCCCACATTAATTAAACAGAGCTGAAAAGCAGTTTCCATAGTAACCAGCAGGAAGTGACTGTAAAGAATCCACGTGAGCAGGGAGAAATATTGCAGGAGCAAAGCCCAAATGTTTTACATTCTTACTTTCTATTCAGCAGCTAACAGGAAAGGAAATCATTATGAAAAGATTTACTGAAATGAAAATATGTTAACTTTTACTTTAGAATGATTATAGTTTTATGTCTCTGCATAGATTGTGTGTTCATTGGTTAGACAAGAGTAAGAATAATTAGGCTAAAATCATATCCAGAAAAATGTACACATCATAAATTGTTCTCTTAATCTGCTGTCATTTACCAAATGGTGCACATACCATTATTTGGAGAATTGAAGTTGCCATAATGATACCCACATTTTGAAATGTTTCTGATTCTGACAATTGCATTTCGAAGAAAGAGAGAGAGGGAGAGAGAGAGAAAGAGAGAGAGAGAGAGAAAGAAAGAGAAAGAAAGAGAGAAAGAGAGAAAGAGAGAAAGAGAGAGAGAGAGAGAGAGAGAGAGAGAGAGAGAGAGAGAGAGAGAGAGAGAGAGAGAGAGAGAGAGAGAGAGAGAGAGAGAGAGAGACTGAAGGACACATTGAGTTTCTGATGCTATTTTCTGGCCTTGTGGCTTTCTGTAAAGCAGATGACAGCATCTGAAGACCATGAAAATAAAAAAAATGGGAAAATAAATTCTCAATAAATCCATAATCTTGTGTTGGAAGGAACTGCAGGTGCTAAACTGAAGATAGACACAAAATGCTGGAGTAACTCTGCAGGAAGGACAGGGAGCATCTCTGACAGAAGGAATAGGTGACGTATCGGGTCGAGACCCTTCTTCACACTGAGAGTCAGGGGAGAGGGAATCTAGAGATATGGAAGGGTCAGATAGGCGATTCTGTGGACGCAGTCAGGAGACCCGGATGGTAGTTTGCCTCCCTGGTGCCAGGGTCCAGGATGTGACTGAACTTGTCCAAGATATCTTGAAATGGGAGGGAGAGGAGTCAGAGGTCGCGGTACATATAGGTACCAATGACATAGGTAGAAAAAGAGAGGAGGTCCTGAAAGAAGAATTTAGGGAGTTAGGAAGAGTGTTAAGGAGAAGGACCGCAAAGTTAACAATCTCAGGATTACTGCCTGTGCCACGCGACAGTGAGAGTAGGAATGGAGCAAGGTGGAGGATCAATGCGTGGCTAAAGGACTGGTGCAGAGCGCAGAGATTCAAGTTTCTGGATCATTGGGACCTCTTTTGGGGAAGGTGTGACCTGTACAAAAAGGACGGGTTGCACTTGAACCCGAGGGGAACCAATATCCTGGCGGGGAGATTTGCAAAGGCTACTGGGGAGACTTTAAACTAGATCGGTTGGGGGGAGGGACTCAAATAGAGAAGGCAAGTAGTCCGTTTGTGAGGCAGGAGGCAGAGAAGAGAAGCAGTCAGACACAACACGTAGGGAGGAAAGAAGAAAAAAATAACAAACGGAGAATAAGAAGTGGTGGGTTTCTTAAATGTGTGAGCAGAGAGACAGAGGGGTGTAAAATGAGGATAGGAGCAATAGGTAGCAAGGTGAAAAGTGGCAGGAAAACAAATCCAGGGCAAAAATCTAAAAGGGCCACTTTTCAACATAATTGTAAAAGGGCCAAGAATGTTGTAAAAACAAGCCTGAAGGCTTTGTGTCTCAATGCGAGGAGCATTCGTAATAAGGTGGATGAGTTGAATGTGCAGATAGCTATTAATAATTATGATATAGTTGGGATCACGGAGACATGGCTCCAGGGTGACCAAGGCTGGGAGCTGAACATCCAGGGATATTCAATATTCAGGAAGGACAGACAGAGAGGAAAAGGAGGTGGGGTAGCGTTGCTGGTTAGAGCGGAGATTAACGCAATAGAAAGGAAGGACATTAGCTTGGAGGATGTGGAATCGATATGGGTGGAGCTGCGAAACATTAAGGGGCAGAAAACGCTAGTGGGTGTTGTGTACAGGCCACCTAACAGTAGTAGTGTTGGGGATGGCATCAAACAGGAAATTAGAAATGCATGCAACAAAGGTAAAACCGTTATAATGGGTGACTTCAATCTACATATAGATTGGGTGAGTCAAATTGGCAGGGGTGCTGGGGAAGAGGATTTCTTGGAATGTATGCGGGATAGTTTTCTAAACCAACATGTGGAGGAACCAACGAGAGAGCAGGCTATTCTAGACTGGATATTGAGTAATGAGGAAGGGTTAGTTAGCAGCCTTGTTGTACGTGGCCCCTTGGGCAAGAGTGACCATAATATGGTTGAGTTCTTCATTAGGATGGAGAGTGACATTGTTAATTCAGAAACACGGGTCCTGAACTTAAAGAAACGTAACTTTGAGGGTATGAGACGTGAATTGGCCAAGATGGACTGGCAATTGATTCTTGAAGGGTTGACGGTGGATATGCAATGGAAGGCATTTAAAGACTGCATGGGTGAACTACAACAATTGTTCATCCCAGTATGGCAAAAGAATAAATCAGGGAAGGTGGCGCATCCATGGATAACGAGGGAAATCAGGGATAGTATCAAAGAAAAAGATGAAGCGTACAAATTAGCCAGAAAAAACAGCCTACCAGAGGACTGGGAGAAATTCAGAGACCAACAGCGGAAGACAAAGGGCTTAATTAGGAAAGGGAAAATGGAGTATGAAAGAAAACTGGCAGGAAACATAAAAACTGACTGCAAAAGTTTTTATCGATATGTGAAGCGCAAAAGATTAATTAAAACAAATGTAGGTCCCTTGCAGTCAGAAACGGGTGAATTGATCATGGGGAACAAGGACATGGCAGACCAATTGAATAACTACTTTGGTTCTGTCTTCACTAAGGAAGACATAAATAATTTGCCGGAAGTAGCAGGGGATTGCAGGTCAAATGAGATGGAGGAAATGAGTGAAATCCAGGTTAGCCGGAAAGTGGTGTTAGGTAAATTGAATGGATTAAAGGCCGATAAATCCCCAGGGCCAGATAGGCTGCATCCCAGGGTACTTAAGGAAGTAGCCCCAGAAATAGCAGATGCCTTAGTGATAATTTTTCAAAACTCTTTAGATTCTGGAGTAGTTCCTGAGGATTGGAGGGTAGCTAATATAACCCCACTTTTTAAAAAGGGAGGGAGAGAGAAAACGGGGAATTACAGACCAGTTAGTCTAACATCGGTAGTGGGGAAACTGCTAAAGTCAATTATTAAAGATGGGATAGCAGCGCATTTGGAAAGTGGTGAAATCATTGGACAAAGTCAGCATGGATTTACGAAGGGTAAATCATGTCTGACGAATCGTATTGAATTTTTTGAGGATACAACTAGTAAAGTGGATAAGGGAGAAGCAGTGGATGTGTTATATCTGGACTTTCAGAAGGCTTTCAACAAGGTCCCACACAAGAGATTGGTATACAAACTTAAAGCACACGGTATTGGTGGTTCAGTATTGATGCGGATAGAGAACTGGCTGGCAGACAGGAAGCAAAGAGTAGGAGTGAACGGGTCCTTTTTAGGATGGCAGACAGTGACTAGTGGGGTGCCGCAAGGCTCAGTGCTGGGACCCCAGCTATTTACAATATACTTTAATGATTTGGACGAGGGAATTAAATGCAACATCTCGAAATTTGCGGATGACACGAAGCTGGGGGGCAGTGTTAGCTGTGATGAGGATGCTAGGAGGCTGCAAGATGACTTGGATAGACTGGGTGAGTGGGCAAATGCATGGCAGATAAATGTGAGGTTATCCACTTTGGTGGCAAAAACAGGAAGGTAGACTATTATTTGAATGGTGACCGATTAGGAAAAGGGGAGATGCAGTGAGACCTGGGTGTCATGGTACACCAGTCATTGAAAGTAGGCATGCAGGTGCAGCAGGCTGTGAAGAAAGCAAATGGTATGTTGGCATTCATAGCAAAAGGATTTGAGTACAAGAGCAGGGAGGTTCTACTGCAGTTGTATAGGGTCTTGGTGAGGCCACACCTGGAGTATTGCGTACAGTTTTGGTCTCCTAATCTGAGGAAAGACATTCTTGCCATAGAGGGAGTACAGAGAAGGTTCACCAGACTGATTCCTGGGATGGCACGACTTCCATATGAAGAAAGACGTGATAGATTCGGCTTGTACTCGCTGGAATTTAGAAGATTGAGGGGTGATCTCATAGAGACTTACAAAATTCTTAAGGGGTTGGACAGGCTAGATGCAGGAAGATTGTTCCCGATGTTGGGGAAGTCCAGGACAAAGGGTCACAGTTTAAGGATAAGGGGGAAGTCTTTTAGGACCGAGATGAGAAAATCGTTTTTCACACAGAGAGTGGTGAATTTGTGGAATTCTCTGCCACAGAAGGTAGTTGAGGCCAGTTCGTTGGCCATATTTAAGAGGGAGTTGGTGGCCCTTGTGGCTGAAGGGATCAGAGGGTATGGAGAGAAGGCAGGTACAGGATATTGAGTTGGATGATCAACCATGATCATATTGAATGGCGGTGCAGGCTCGAAGGGCCGAATGGCCTACTCCTGCACCTAATTTCTATGTTTCTATGTTTCTATGGTACATGTAAGGTGTGAAAATGACAGAGCAAAGCAGACAATCAAGGAAATGTACAATGGTTAATTGTTGGATGAGGGGAAGGTGACAATGAGGGATACACACAGTAAAAGCATTCAGGAAACTAGTAGCAGAATTAGGGTGGGGGAGGGATGGAGAGAGAGGGAAAGCAAGGGTTACTTTTAGTTAGAGAAATCAATAATTATACCACTGGGCTGCCATTGTCTTGACTTGGTTCTCTTGCATTACTAATTTTAATGGAGTCTAGCCTGGTAAAGATTTAGGATGCAAAAGGGGAGTATCTATACTTTTATTTTAATTTTTTTTAGTTTAGTAATTATTATTGTTTAATCACTATTTGCATGTTTTTTATGTGCTTTTTGAAATCAATCGTTTACTTCAACTTTACTAGTTTTTAGATGTCAGAGGAATCTATAAGCCAGTGATACTTTTACGGGTGACAAACATTTCATCTAAGCTTTGCTGACTGTCAAAGCAGGATGTGTCTTGTCACCCAAGGCAAAGTTGTGGTCCTAGATAGAGAGGATCATAATATTAGACCCTCCGCACTGCCCAGCGAAATGAACAGATGGGTGAACCATGTGATGCAATCTTTGTTTAGAGATTTATTTTCGAGAAACAGCATGGAAACAGGCCCTTTGGCCCACCGAGTCTGCACCGACCAGCGATCATCCAGTACACTAACCTACACGCATTAGGGACAATTTTACAACTTACCAAAGCCAATTAACCTACAAACCTGTACATCTTTGGAGTGTTTGAAGAAACCGGAGTACCCAGAGAAAACCCACATGGTCACAGGGAGAATGTACAAACTACGTACAGACGTCACCAATAGTCATGATCGAACCTGAGTCTCTGGCATTGTAAGGCAGCAACTATATTGTTACGCCACTGTGCAGTCCCTTCTGGATTGGGTTGTGGGTTCCAGTGATAGACTACATAGCCAACAATATCTGGTATCAAATGTAAGTAAGTAAGTAAGTAAATTTATTGGCCAAGTATTCACATACAAGGAATTTGCCTTGGTGCTCCGCCCACAAGTAACAACATGACATACAGTGACAGTTACGAATGACTCAGAAAACACTAAACATTAATAATAATAAAACATTAATGATAAAACACCATTGATCAAGCATGTGAGCCAATAATATACCAGATCAAAGGGAGGCTGCAGAATTTTGGCTGTTGAGTAGAGCAACTACTCATGGATAAAAACTGTTTTTGAGTAGAGCAACTACTCGTGGATAAAAATGTTCTGGCTGTGGCAGCTTTGACAATCCGGAGTCGCTTTCCAGAGGGAAGTGATTCCAAGAGTTTGTGGCCAAGGTGAGAGGGGTCAGAAATGATCTTGCCCACTTGCTTCTTGGCCCTTTCAGTGTACAAGGAATCTCTGGGATTATCTCTGGAATTCTCTGCCACAGAATGTAGTTGAGGCCAGGTCATTGGCTATATTTAAGAGGGAGTTAGATGTGGCCATTGTGGCTAAAGGGATCTGGGGGTATGGAGAGAAGGCAGGTACGGGATACTGAGTTGGATAATCAGCCATGATCATATTGAATGACGGCGCAGGCTCAAAGGGCCGAATGGCCAACTTGCACCTAATTTCTATGTTTCTATGTTTACAGTTCATCAATGGAGGGAAGGTTGCAGCCAATAACCTTATCTGCTGATCGGACGATTCGCTGCAGTCTCCAGGCGTTGTGCTTGGTGGCTGAGCCAAACAAGACCATGATGGAGAAGGTGAGAACAGACTCTACGTTGGCCTTGTAGAATTGGACCATCATTGCCTGTGGCAGATTGTGCTTCCTCAGCTGCAGTAGGAAGTACATCCTCTGTTGTGCCTTTTTGACTGTGGAGTCGATGGTAGCCCTCCACTTAAGGTCCTTGGAGATGGTTCCCAGGAACTTAAAAAACTCCACAGGTGTGACTGTGATGTTGTTGATGGTGAGTGGGGTGAGGAGAGGGGGAGCTCTCCTAAAGTCTACAATCTATTCCACTATCTTAAGGGCATTGAGCTGTAGGTTGTTGCGACGGCACCAGGACACCAGCTGTGACACTTCCTGTCTGTAGGCAGATTCCTCCCCATCCTTGATCAGTCCAATCAGGGTTGTGTTGTCCGCAAACCTGAGAAGCTTGACAGAGGTGTCTGTGGAGGTGCAGTCGTTGGTGTAGAGAGAGTAGAGGAGAGGAGAGAGTACGCAGCCTTGCAGTGCTCCTTTGCTGAGTGTTTGCGCGTCCGAGATGTGCTTTCCCAGCCTCACATGCACATGTACAAACTGTCAGTGTTAATAAGAAGAACAGCAAGATATGAAAGAGCTAGTAGATGTGACAAAACCTGCAAATCCTAGATTAAAGAAGCCTAGAGTGAAGAAGATCTGATAGAAGTATTTAAGATTCTGAAAGGCAAGGGGTAAATAGCCAGAATTGTTTTCCTATGCTAGGCATATCAAAACCAAAATGATTAAAAAGAGTGGAAGGAGTTTTAAAGGAGTGTCAGAGGTTATGGGGAGAAGGCAGGATGATGGGGCCAGGAGGGAGAGCTAGATCAGCCATGATTGAATGGTGGAGAAGACAATCGTCCATGTAAATATGCAATTCACAAACTCTTAAAGTGTGCAACTTCTTTTAATGATAGCACAGGGTATTACATACATCTTCAAGCACTGGCTACATTCTTCTACTGAACTGTACCCAGGAAGGGGAAGGCGTTATGATTGATGTTAACTTGGCGGGGTTAATGGTACTGAGGTAACTATATTATTGGTTGCATATAAACCATCTACATCCTTCCCCTTAGAAAATCAAAACAGATTGTTGTCACGACAACAGAATTAAACAGCAGAATTAAACAAAATCGCCATAACGAACAGGTGACTTGCTGATCCGGCCCGAGCGCGTACGGATGTCTCCCCCTTCCCCGAAAGAGCAGAAGAAACAGGAGGACGCGAGGCAGCTGAGGAACCAGGGAAGGGTGGTGGAGTGGGAGAAACAGGAGAGTGAGAACCGCGACCGGCAACAGGGGACCCGCGCAGAGGGGAACCAGGCGCTCGATATGGGGATCGAGGCATGCAGGGAACACTGGCTGGGATGGCAGCCGGCTGCTGGTATGAGAGTGGAGGGGGGCATAGGGCCCCGGGGGCTGCGGCTTCGGCTCATTAACCGCAAGCAGGTGTTGTCGGCTTCTTCGGTAGATGGTACCCTCATAGTCGACCAGATACGAACGAGGTGAGTCGGCCACCCCAACCACGGTAGCCAGACGGGAGTGACCGCCGGCGGTCTGCAACCGAACAACCTGTCCAGGCAACAGGGGATCGAGTGGTCTGCACGACTGATCGTGGGAACGCCGCTGGCTGTCATGTTTCTCTTGAATGCGCCTCTGCACGGAGGCAGGATCCAGCACCCGAGGTTTCAGCTGGCGCTGGGCAATCGGGATGGTAGATCTGGTTGTTCTGGACATCAGACGCTGAGCAGGTGATCCCATGGCCAGATCCCTGGAAACATTCCTGAGGTTCAGGAGGTCCAAATACAAATCAGAGTTGGATAGTCTCGCCTGTACCATCAGAAGCTTGGCGCTGCGGACGGCCCGTTCTGCAAGGCCGTTGCTCTGTGGGTACTCTGGGCTGCTGGTGAAATGCACGAAATTCCACTTGTCGGCAAAACTTTTGAATTCTCGGCTGGTAAACTGCCTGCCGTTGTCAGTCGGCAGCCTAACAGGGACGCAAAAGTGGAGAAGTGTTTCCGCAGCTTTCGGATCACCATCTCCGACGTGAGGGATGTCAGTAAATCCACTTCGAACTAGTTTGTGTACGAGTCGACCAGGACAAGGTAGTGGTTACCACGCCACTCGAGAATGTCGGCAGCCAACGATGACCAAGCCAAGGCAGGGGCGGGCTGTTGCAGCAGGGGCTGTCGCTGCTGGTGTGGAACAAGACTGTTGCACGTGGAGCAGGCAGAAACTTGGTCTCGGATATATTTGGCCATTCCAGGCCAGTAGAATTGGCACTGAGCGTGGGCGAGTGTCGCATTGACCCCAGGGTGTCCGCTATGGGCTGCACAAAAGTAAAAGTCAAACAGGGAGGACGGGACTACAACTTTATGTCCCTTGACGATAACGCCATCCTGGAGCACCAGTTTCGTCGCGGACCAAGAAGAAAGGCTGTGTTTCAGACGGCGCAGCGGAGCGCTTTGTTGGCCACCCTGCTTTAATCACAGAGGCAAGCCGCTGCAAAACTGGATCAGCAGCGGTGTGCTCGGCCAAAACCTGTAGCTGCTTGGTGGGAATAAAGTTAACGCCCAGTACGAGCAAATCCTCTGTTTCGTAGGGGTGGCGAGCGCAGGAGGTCCGCGGGGCGCGCGATAGGGTGTCCGCAATGTGCATCTCGGTGCCCTTCTTGTAGATTATATTGAAGTCGAAACGCTGGAGCTGCAGCATCATACGCTGCAGCCTGGCGGGGGCAGCATGAATCGGCTTGTTCAGGATTGTCACCAGTGGCTGGTGGTCGGTTTCGACCGTAAATTTGCTGCCGAACAGGAAGTCTCTGAACTTGGAGCAGGCGAACACCACCGCGAGCAGCTCCTTCTCGATCTGAGCGTACCGCTGCTCGGTGTCCGTCATGGTGCGGGAGGCATAGGAGACAGGGTGTAACGATCCATCGACAGACTGAAGGCAAGCCACACCCAGGCCGAACTTGGAAGCGTCACAGGTGACGGTGATGGGGCGACTCACGTCGAAGAACCGCAACGTCGGAGTGCTAATCAGTTTCGACTTGAGGCAGTCAAAGGCCTGCTGGTGATGTGGGAGCCAGACCCAGGCGATATCCTTTTTTGTCAGCTGCCGCAGGGGAGCACTCAGCTCACTGAGGTTTGGTACAAACTTCCCAAGGTAGTTTACCATGCCCAAGAATCGTTGTAGACCTGGCACGTCGGTGGGGGCTGCCATCTCGGAGATGGCAGCTGCCTTCAAGGGGTCGGGTTTTAGTCCGGTTGCATATAAACCATCTACAGTCCGAATGGCCTAATTCAGTTCTTATCACATGATCATTTATGATCCAAAGGGTAGTTTTTTTTTTACAAAGAGTGGTTGATACTGAGAATATGTTTCCAGAGGAGGTATGGAAGTAGACAAAGCTGCTGCATTTAAGAGGCATTTTGACAAGACACCTGAATGACCAAGCATAAAATGGTATGGTCCTAATGCAGACATATAGTGTTGATGGACAAAAAGGTCAGCAAGGACCCATTTATTTGTTGTATATTTCTTTGACTTTACGATGTGGTGTCTTGAAAGGTTACATGGGATCCACGGTGAGTTGGTGAATTGGATCCAAAGTTGGTCGTAGTAGAGAGAGGTCAGTGGTTGAGGTTTTTTTCCGACTGCAAGTTTGCAACCAGTGATGTTCCACAAAGGCCAGTGCTGGGGTTTCAGTTGCCTGAGACATATAAATCTGCCTGAAAATTAGGTGGTCTGATTAATAAGCTTGCAAACATCATGAAAATTAGTGGAGTTGTGGATAGAAAGGAAGGCTGAACAGGATATTGATAAATTGGAAATGGCAGATGGAGTTTAATCTGGGCATGCATGATGTGCTGCATTTTGGGTGGTCAAATGTAAGAGAAATGTATACAGTTAATGGCAGGACCCTTAATGGCAGGGGAAGGGATTGAAAAAAAGTTTCACCTGACCCCGGCACCCACCCCTCACATAAAACAAACCAGAGAACAGAAGAGGGGAAAGTTAAATACGATTTCTGGGGCAATCCTTTACATAGAGAGTGGTAGGACTACATATAATAGCAATGTTTAAGTCGCATTTAGGCAGACCTGTGGTGAATAGAGGGTATGATCTTAGTGCGGGTCAGCTACGTTAGTTTAGTTTAGAATCATGTTCAAAACGGGCATAGCGGACCAAATGGCTTGTTCTTTGCTGTACTGTTCTATGTTCTATGTTGTATGTACAGCAAAATCCCTCAAGAATAAATGTTGATTAGGAAATGTTCCAATATTTCTTTGCATCGCGTCTTGAGAATTATTTACATCCATCTTAGGGGGTGGATAGAAGACTTGGACAAAGATCTTATCCAAAATCTCTCACAGAGAATTTTGAAAAATAATTCAATTCTCTCAGTTGTGTACCAGTCAGTCCATTAGATTAATTGTAAATTAATCACGTATAAATTAGAATTAACTTCTCCTGCTCAAGGTAATGAACCATTCTTATGAAAGGCAATGTGTTGACACAATTTTCAAAGAAAGAGATGCTCTTCATAGATAATGCGCAGAGAGCACAGCAATTAAAATCAGCTGGATATTGAGAAAACTGATAATAAAAAGCTCATAACGTTCCAGTTGAAGAGCAATCTGAAAGACTTAATCTTTAAATTATCACTAAAAGAAATGGTAGTCCAAAATAATGGAATGGAAAGGAAAAGAAGATCACCAGGACAATAAAATGCATAATATTCCCAAGGCTGTCCTATTGGATTAGATATGAAGTCTAAACAAACCAAAAAGCTGAAACAAAGCAGCAAAAGTGATGTTGAAAGGTTCCTAGGAGTAAATATCACCAGCAACTAGTCCTGGACCACCCATATCAAAGAGGTGGCCAAGAAAGCAAACCTTTGGCTTTGCTTCCTTATGCCCCTGTCCCACTTAGGAAACCTGAACGGAAACCTCTGGAGATTTTGCCAAGGTTTTCTTGCGGTTCCCGGAGGTTTTTGTCAGTCTCCCTAATGGTCGACAGTGGTTTCCGTTTTAAAAATCGGTAATTTTTTAGTCGACGCCGGTTGCGATGCTAGTTGAAGGCAGTCGCCGGAGGATAAAAATCTCCGGGAACCTCCGGGAACCACACGAAAGCCTTGGGTGGGGCGCAAAGTCTTCAAAGGTTTCCGTTCAGGTTTCCTAAGTGCGACAGGGGCAATAGGTTTGAAAAGTTTGGGATGTCCCCAACAACTCTCGTCAACTTCTACAGATGCGCCATAGACAGCATTTTATTAGGATGCATCAGAGCATGGTCTGGGATGAGCTCCATTCAAGACCACCAGAAATTGCAGAGAATTGTGGATGCAGCCCAGACCATCATGCAAACCAACATCCCTTCCATTGACTCCATCTACACTTCATGCTACCTGAGCAAGGCCAACACATAACAAGGACGAGTCTCACTTTGGACACTCCCTCTCCCATCCGGTAAGAGGTACTGATTGGTGTGAAAACGCAAACCTCCAGATTCAGGGACATCTTCTTCCCTGCTGTTGTCAGGCAATTGAACCGTGTAGTGTGGACTCACAGGAGCCCAGCCAAAAACTAGTCGGACACCAGTTGTGTGCACTAGACGTGTTTATTTTCTACAATACAGCTCCCTACTACCTCAAGGTTACAAGGTGACTAGCGCCTCCCACACCAAGCCACCACCCTCTAGAGCCGGTGGTTCGTTGTGCCCTTGGGTTACCACCAGGTGCCGCCGCATGACCCCCCCCCTCCCCCCCCCAGAACCAGAGGCACCTAACTGGATGGGACACCGAACGAGGCGGACCAAACACGTACATACAATCCCATGCCCCGTGGGCTTGCTCGGTTCGGTAGAATCCCCGGGAGCCCGGGACGGCGGACGCCCGCGACGGGGCAGTTGAGCCACATGGACTGGCTCGCTCAGGTCCAAGTGGGCCGGTTTCAAACAAGCCACAGACACAGTTACATGCCGGCCTCCCATGTCCAAATCAAATATAGTAGGCCCGTGCCGCAGCACGCGAAAGGGACCTTCAAGGACGACCTGTGGGAGTCACGGCGACGGTCACGGGCGTTGCTCAGCCTTAAATACCAACTCAGGTACCGACCCCGTGACTAGCGCCTCCCACACCAAGACGCCGCCCTCTAGAGCCGATGGTCTGTTGTCCCCTTGGGTTGCCACCAGGTGCTGCCACACCATCCTATCACCAACTAGTGAGAGGTTTTGAATGATCACCTACCTCATTTGAGTCCCTCGAACTATATTTAATCGGACTTTACTGGACTTGCACAAAATGTTATTCCCTTTATCCTGTATCTGTACACTGTGGATGGTTTGATTGTAATCATGTAGTCTTTCCGCTGACTGGATAGCACACAGCAACAAAGTTATTCACTGTACCTTGGTACACATAACAATAATAAACAATTAGAATTATAGGCAGTTGATCATAACAGCAGTTATTTTGCTTAAGTCAGTATTAATTATTTAATATAGAAGAGCCTTTCAAATTACCTTAATTTGAAATTAAATACAAATATCACAAGGATGTATGCTATTGTGAGTTTGACATAATTCAGCTGAGATATATGTTGTAAAATCACAGGCCTTGTCTTTTCTTCTTGATAAAATAATTGAAAATTGTCGGGCAAATGCATGAACTTTCTTCATCTGAAGATAGCCAGTAAATGAGCAGCAAAATTAGTTCCATACATTCCGCAGCTTTTCTTTAATCTTGCTATTTTTCACTTCATATCTATTAGTTTGGCTATGTTGATGAGATCAGGTGTGATTTCAGGTGAGATATCCTCCAGTTTTATTTTTTTTGTGAAGGGATAAATAGTTAAAAATAGTTAAAGTGACATTATCATGTACCGTTTTTGCGCAAATAGAAAAACCGTGCAAACCGGAAGAGCACAAGGTCAGAGTTTTAGTTATGTATAGATGGACTGATTAGAAATATTCAGCATGACTCTGTTTGTGGGAAATCGTATCTCACATAGATAAGTTGGGCCAAAGGGCTTGTTTGCGTGTTGTATGACTATAATTCAATATATAGCAGTATGACATTATAATTCAATAAATAGGAACAGACTCAAACTCAAACAGACTCAAATTTTCCAACATACCAATGCCACAGGGGTTAATCTGCTATATGACTGCAGTCTGGTTTTGAGATCGATTAACTCAGCATGGATGAGACCATTAACCCAGGGACAGTCATGGTCTGTTTCACTCTAGTGCACATTGCCTTAGGTATACAACTGGTTATAATTTAACAAATCCACACCATACCTATCAGAATATAGTTGGTATAGGTGAATAAAGCTACTTATCCAAGTAGTAGGTCAGCATGGTGGAGCACCTGAAGGTTATGGACCATCAGCAGCATTTTACGTTGGCATGTTGTCTGATCAATAATTAGCAGCAAGAGCAGACGATGTTTACAACAGTGCCAAAGACTTGGATTCAATCTTGGCCTCTCTTGTGGAGTTTGCATGTTCTCCCTGTGTTCAGGATGCTCCAATTTCCTTCCATTACCTAAATTTTGCAGGTTGGTATGTTCATTTTGTCAATAGAAAATAGACAATGGACAATAGGTGCAGGAGTAGGCCATTTGCCCCTTCGAGCCAGCACTGCCATTCAATGTGATCATGGCTGATCATCCCCAATCAGTACCCTGTTCCTGCCTTCTCCCCATATCCCCTGACCACTACTTTTAAGAGCCCTACCTAGCTCTCTCTTGAACGCATCCAGAGAACCTGCCTCTACCGCTAGAGGCAGAGAATTCCATAGACTCACCACTCTCTGTGAGAAAAAGTGTTTCCTTGTCTCCGTTCTAAATGGCTTACTCCTTATTCTTAAACTGTGGCCCCTGGTTCTGGACTCCCACAACATCGGGAACATGTTTCCTGCCTCTAGTGTGTCCAAGCCCTTAACAATCTTATATGTTTCAATGAGATATCCTCTCATCCTTCTAAACTCCAGAGTGTACAAGCCCAGCTGCTCCATTCACTCAGCATATGACAGTCATAGAAACATAGAAAATAGCTGCAGGAGGAGGCCATTCGACCCTTCGAGCCAGCACCGCCATTCATTGTGATCATGACTGATCGTCCCCTATCAATAAACCGTGCCTGCCTTCTCCCCCATATCCCTTGACTCCACTAGCCCCTAGAGCTCTATCTAACTCTCGCTTAAATCCATCCAGTGACTTGGCCTCCACTGCCTTCTGTGGCAGGGAATTCCATAAATTCACAACTCTCTGGGTGAAAAAGTTTTTTTCTCACCCCAGTCTTAAATGACCTCCCCTTTATTCTAAGACTGTGGCTCCTGGTTATGAACTTGTCTAACATTGGGAACATTTTTCCTGCATCTAGCTTGTCCAGTCCTTTTATAATTTTATATGTTTCTATAAGATCTCCCCTCATCCTTCTAAACTCCAGTGAATACAAGCCTAGTCTTTTCAATGTTTCCTCATATGACAGTCCCGCCATCCCAGGGATCAATCTCATGAACCTACGCTGCACTGCCTCAATCACAAGGATGTCTTTCCTCAAATTTGGAGACCAAAACTGTACACAATACTCCAGATTTGTATAGGTCTCACCAGAGCCCTATACAAATGCAGAAGAAACTCTTTACTCCTAAATTGAAATCCTCTTGTTATGAAGGCCAACATTCCATTAGCTTTCTTCACTACCTCCTGTACCTGTAAGCCAACTTTCAGTGAACGGTGTACAAGGACACCCAGGTCTCGCTTCACCTCCCCCTTACCTACCCTAACCCCATTGAGATAATAATCTGCCCCCTTGTTTTTGCCGCCAAAGTAGATAACCTCACATTTATCTATATTATACTGCATCTGCCACGCATCTGCCCACTCACTCAACCTGTCCAGGTCACCCTGCAACCTCGTAACATTCTCTTCACAGTTCACACTGCCACCCAGCTTTGTGTCATCTGCAAACTTGCCAGTGTTGCTCCTAATTCCCTCTTCCAAATCATTAATATATATGATAAACGGTTGCGACCCCAACACCGAGCCTTGCGGCACTCCACTCGCTACTGCCTGCCATTCTGAAAAGGACCCGTTCACTCCTACTCTTTGCTTCCGGTCTGCCAACCAATTTTCTATCCATGTCAACACCCTACCCCCAATACCATGTGCTTTAATTTTAGTCACCAGTCTCCCGTGCAGGGCCTTCTCAAAGGCTTTCTGAAAGTCTAGATACACTACATCCACTGGTACCCCTTCATCCATTTTACTTGTCACATCCTCAAAAAATTCCAGAAGATTAGTCAAGCACGATTTCCCTTTCATAAATCCATGTTGACTTGGACTAATCCTTTTACTGCTATCCAAATGCCCCATTATTATCTCTTTAATAATTGACTCTAGCATCTTTCCCACCACTGAAGTCAGGCTAACTGGTCTGTAATTCCCCATTTTTTCTCTGACTCCTTTCTTGAAAAGTGGGATAACATTAGCTATCCTCCAATCCACAGGAACTGATCCTGAATCTATTGAACATTGGAAAATGATCACCAATGCGTCCACTATTTCTAGAGCCACCTCCCTGATGCAGACCACCAGGCACAGGGGATTTATCATCCTTCATTCCCATTAGCCTACCCAATACTATTTCTCGCCTAATGAAAATTTATTTCAGTTCCTCTATCCCCTTAGATCCTCTGTCCTCCAGTACATCTGGGAGATTGTTTGTGTCCTCCTTAGTGAAGACGGATCCGAAGTACCTATTCAACTCTTCTGCCATTTCCTTGTTACCCATAATAATTACACCTGTGTCTGCCTTCAAGGGACCCATATTTGACTTTGCTACTCTTTTTCCCTTAACATATCTAAAGAAGCTTTTACTGTTCTTCTTTATATTCCTGACCAGCTTCCCTTCGTACTTCATCTTTTCAGCCCATATTGCCCGTTTTGTTTCCTTCTGTTGTCTAATGAAAGTTTCCCAATCCTCTGGCTTCTGGCTACTCTTTGCTGTGTTATACATCTTTTCTTTAAGTTTTATTCTATCCCTAACTTCTCTTGTCAGCCACGGTTGCCTCCTACTCCCCTTAGAATCTTTCTTCCTTTTTGGAATGAAATGATCCTGTGTCTTCCGGTTTATGCCCAGAAATTCCTGCCATTGCTGTTCCACCGTCATTCCTGCTAGGATCCCTTTCCAGTCTACCTTGGCCAGCTCCCCTCTCATGCCTTCATAGTCTGCTTTGTTCAACTGCATCACTGACACTTCTGATTTAACGTTCTCCTTCTCAAATAGCAGATTAGTCCTGCCATCCCAGGAATTAACCTTGTAAACCTACGCTGCACTCCCTCAATAGCAAGATTGTCCTTCCTCAAATTAGGGGACCAAAACTGCACACAATACTCCAGGTGTGGTCTCTCTAGGCCTCTGTACAACTGCAGAAGGACTACTTTGCTCCTATATTCGATTCCTCTTGTTATAAAGGCCAACATGCCAATAGACAATAGGTGCAGGAGTAGACCATTTGGCCCTTGGAGCCAGCACCGCCATTCAATGTGATCATGGCTGATCATCCCCATGGCTTTCTTCACTGCCTGCTGTACATGCATGCTTACATTCATAGACTGATGTACAAGGACCCCCAGATCCCATTGTACTTCCCCTTTTCCCAACTTGACGCCATATAGATAGTAATCTGCCTTCCTGTTTTTGCTACCAAAGTCGATAACCTCACATTTATCCACATTAAACATCATCTGCCATGCATCTGCGCACACACCCAACCTGTCCAAGTCACCCTGCATTCTCATAGCATCCTCCTCACAGTTAACAGTGCCACCCAGCTTTGTGTCATCTGCAAATTTGCTAATGTTACTTTGAATCCCTTCATCCAAATCATTGATGTATATTGTAAATAGCTGCAGTCCCAGCACCGAGCCTTGCGGTACCCCACTGGTCACTGCTTGCCATTCTGAAAGGGACCCGTTAATCCCTACTCTTTGTTTCCCGTCTGCCAACCACTTCTCTATCCATGTCAGCACTCTACCTCAATACCATGTGCCCTAATTTTGCTGACTATTCTCCTATGTGGGACCTTATCAAATGCTTTCTGAAAGTCCAGGTACACTACACCCACTGGCTCTCCCTTGTCCATTTTCTTAGTTACATCCTCAGAAAATTCCAGAAGATTAGTCAAGCATGATTTCCCCTTCGTAAATCCATGTTGACTCAGACCGATCCTGTTACTGCTATCCAAATGTAAGGCTATCTCATCTTTTATAATTTACTCCAGCATCTTCCCAACCACCGATGTCAGACTAACTGGTGTATAATTCCCCATTTTCTCTCTCCCGCCTTTCTTAAAAAGTAGGATAACATTAGCTACCCTGCAATCCACAGGAACTGATCCTGAGTCTATAGAACATTGGGAAATTATCACCAATGCATCCACCATTTCTAGAGCAACTTCCCCAAGTACCCTGGGATGCAGACCATCAGGCCCTGGGGATTTCTCAGCCTTCAGTCCCATCAGTCGATCCAACACCATTTCTTGCGTAATGTGGATTTCCTTCAGTTCCTCTGTCACCCCAGATCTTCTGGCCACTATCATATCAGGAAGATTGTTTTAGAGAAGACAGAACCAAAGTACCTGTTCAACTCATCTGCCATTTCCTTGTTCCCCATAATAAATTCACCTTTTTCGGTCTTCAAGGGTCCATCTTTCATCTTAACTTGATGGTATATGATCATGGTACAATCTCAGTGAGATTGTTGAGAACATTGGGGAAAGTAAAAATAAGATTAATGCAGGATGAGTGTTAATGAGCGGTTGATGATCAACACTGATTCAATGGGCCATTTGTTTTTTTTCAGAAGCTTTGAAAGCTATCATGATGCTCACACTTTAAATGTATTTTCACTTGCAAAAGGGAACTTTTCAAAAGTAAATCAACTTTATTGGCTGGCTGAAAAATGAAAATGGCCACTTTACACTTCAGCCAAATTATCTTTCTCTTTTCTGGCAGGCTGAACCCAGACTAATTGATATGATTGGATTGACCGCTGCTGATTGCCCTTGGGTTGCTATATGTTCATTGATCATTTGAAATCAGTGGAATGGATCAAAGATATTGATTCCAAGATTTTTTGTGAGTGTTTATGAAGAACACTAGGTTTCCATCTGTAATAATTAAGCAAATTTCATTCCAAATGTTTTGAAAGAAAAAGTGTCAGTTCTAGTTATTGGAAATCTTTTTATTCCAGATACTCAAAAAAAAAGATGGACAGATATTGGTGTAGTGTCTGCAGTGATAAGGGTTCCACTACTAATTGGGAGAGAGTGTGGAGGAAATAGTTCAAAGTGTCTTGAAAGTAGCATCTCATTGCAACAACTCATTACCAATTTTTTTCTGGCTTTGACATTGATTGCATAGCAGGGAATGATGAGGACTTGCATGATGAAATCTTAACCACATAATATAAAGGATCAATACAATATGATTTAGAGGAGTTGGATGTAGGATCACACATACAATGAGAATTATACAACACCTTGTGTAACTACACAGCAAACCTCTCCCTGCCATTATAGAAGCTGGGAGGTTATGTTGCAGTTGTATAAGACGTCGGTGAGACCGCATTTAGAGTATTGTGTTCAGTTTTGGGCACAATGTTATAGGAAAGATGTTGTCAAGCTGGAAAGGGTACAGAAAATATTTTAAAAAGGTGTTGGCAGGACTAGAGAGTCTGAGCTATAGGGAGAGGTTGGGTGGGCTGGTAATCTATTCCCTGGAGCACAGGAGGATGAGGGATGATCTTATTGAAGTGTATAAAATCATGAGAGGAATAGATTGGGTAGATGCACTGAGTCTCTTGCCCAAGGTAGGTGAATCGTGGACCAGAGGGCATAGGTTTACGGGGAAGGGGAAAATATTTATTAGGAATCTGAGGGGTAACCTTTTCACACAAAGGGTGGTGGGTGTATGGAACAACCTGCCAGAGGCAGTGCCTATTCCAAAGTAGAGGCTGGGACTATCCCAAAGTATAAAAAACAGTTAGACAGGTACATGGACAAGTTTAGAGGGATATGGATCAAACGCAGGCAGGTGAGACTATTTTAGCTGGGACATGTTAAACGGTGTGGGCAAGTTTGGCTGAAGGGCCTTTTCCATACTGTATCACTCTAGGACTATGACTTTACCATACACCCGTACCATACTGTAAAGGGCCATAACAACTTGAAGATAGATACTCTTACAAGCCATGAGAAGCAAATCTTCCCTTTGCCCCTCAAAAGAGTGTGGCTGACTGAGACCACAGGCAGAAGGATTTGTTTCTCAATTCATCACAAGTAATAGTCATAGTCATACAGGCCCTTCGGCCCAACATGCCCACACTGACCAACATGTCCCATCTACACTCGTCCCACCTACCTGCATTTTGGCTCATAATGCTTTAATGATCTGAGAAGGTCAGGAAATGAACTTATTAATTTAGAGAAGGTTCACATTCATTGCATTCTGCAGCATGTATTATGGCCCTGTCTCACGGTGCGAGTTGACCCACGAGGTACCCCGAGTGAAAGACTCGTGGTTGTGTACGAGACTTCAAGTTTATGTTCAAGTGTTTAACCGAGTTCCCACGAGTATGTCATTTCTGCGATGTTCCAAGTTCCTCCTCCGAGTTACCAAGTTCCTCTCCCGTTACTCTTGAGCCAACCGTGAATTAAGGTATGTTTTAATAAAGCAACAATGTTAAAAGACATCTCCATCCTGTGGCTTTGAGTTATTTCAGCGCGGCCGCATCTATTGATACGACCTACAAAGGGAAAATGCGCACCCTCCAGCAACCAATAACGTGGTAAGTGCATTTCTTGGTGCTTTATGTTTTTAAATACTGTATTTCCCGGGGTGGGGGGAGAGCTCAGTTCATAGTATTTGGGGAGTCTGGCATTGTGAAGGAGGGGATTGGGGTCAGAAACCCACTTGCCACGCTCCAGTCTGAGTGCAGGTAGATGGGACTAGGTGACAGTAAACGGCATGGAGTAAAAGGGCAGAGATGGCCTGTTTCCGTGCTGTCATTGCTATATGGTTTTATTGTGGCCAGGGAGTGAATTAGGGACCCGGGACCCGACAGCAGACACACGCACACACACACACACACACACACAGATACACACAGACAGACAGAGAGACACACACGCACAAATACACACAGATACACACAGACACACACACACACACACATATGAGATTTAGATTTGAAATGCAGGGGGATGATATTTCGCGGAGTTACCCAGCAGTAGGCAACCCAGGAACCACGCAAAGTATATATACAGCACATGGACATGTGTGTGTGTGTGTGTATATATACTCTGCGTGGTTCCTGGGTTGCCTACTGCTATATATATATATATATATAATATTATATATATGTATAAATATATGTGTATGTGTGTATTTGTGTGTGTGTCTCTCTCTCTCTCACTCTCTCTCTCTCTCTCTCTATATATAGAGAGGTAGGAGAAGGTTGAATTTAAAAAAGGGGATATCTTGGAAGGATGAGGCCAGGATTGCTATTGTGATAAACTTATGTTTCTGTTATTCCCCATATCCACCCCTCCTCACCCTTCTTGCAATTAAAATGTATTTGTTTTACTTTTTCTTTTCCAGTTCTGACGAATAGTCTCTATCTTGAATTGTTCACTCTATTTTTGCTTTCTACAGGATGAAGTCTAATGGGCCTGTCCCACTTAGGCAATTTTTCAGCGGACTACTGGTGACTGTCAAGTTGCCGGCAGTCCCCTGAAAAACCGGCAACTGGAACGGTGACGGTCAGAGTGGAACACACACACACACAAACACATCGCTTCCTTCACCAGCCCGTGTAATCTTTTTTAGACAATAGACAATAGGTGGAGTAGGCCATTTGGCCCGTCGAGCCAGCACTGTCATTTAATGTGATCATAGCTGATCATCCCCAATCAGTACTCTGTTTCTGCCTTCTCACCATACCCCCTGACACCGCTATCTTTAAGAGCCCTATCTAGCTCTCTCTTAAAAGTATCCAGAGAACCGGCCTCCACCGCCGTCTGAGGCAGAGGATTCCACACTCACAACTCTCTGTGAGAAAAAGTGTTTTCTCGTCTCCGTTCTAAATGGCTTACCCCTTATTCTTAAACTGTGGCCCCAGGTTCTAGACTCCCCCAACATCAGGAACATGTTTCCTGCCTCCAGCGTGTCCGAACCCTTAATAATCTTATATGTTTCAATAAGATTCCCTCTCATCCTTCTAAACTCCACAGTGCACAAGCCCAGCCGCTCCATTCTCTCAGCATATAACAGTCCCGCCATCCCGGGAATTAAACTTGTAAACCTATGCTGCACTCCCTCAATAGCAAGAATGTCCTTCCTCAAATTAAGGGACCAAATCTGCACACAATACTCCAGGTGTGGTCTCACTAGCGCCCTGTACAACTGCAGAAGGACCTCTTTGCTCCTATATTCAACTCCTCTTGTTATAAATGCGAACATGCCATGCGCTTTCCACACTGCCTGCTGTACCTGCATGCTTACTTTCATTGACTGATGAACAAGGACCCCCATATCCCGTTGTACTTCCCCTTTTCCCAACTTAACATCATTTAGATAGTAATCTGCCTTCCTGTTTTTGCTACCAAAGTGGATAACCTCACATTTATCCACATTAAACTGCATCTGCCATGCATCCGCCCACTCACCCAACCTGTCCAAGTCACCCTGCATTCTCCCCACCGTGAAAGTAAAAGCCAAATACACTGTGAAGAGAGAGAGAAGTGGTCATACTCTCCACAGATTTCCCTGCTGGTTGCTGCAGTGGAGAAAATATTTGATTTCTGAGTTTAGTGGGTTTTCAGTATCCTATGCCAATGGAGATAGGATTTACCCCACTGACCAACACCAAGATCAAATTATGACCCACAAGTCATGCACCAGTCAATATTATTGACTTGAATTTGGCAGCTTTATGTACAATGTGAATTTGCAATATGCTTACCTAGGCAATACTAATTCATATCTCCTCGAGGGTCTTTGCACTAGCACATTGTAAATGAAAGCTTCCAAAGCTGCAGCATCGTGGATTCATGGTTATGCTTCAGTAGCTCAGAAATTCACAGCTGGAAGTAGCAATTAGATGAATTGAACGTAAGAAATGGGAGCAGCAATAGACACTTCATCCTCTTAAACCTTCTCTTCCATTCAATAAAATCATAACAGGCAATCTTACACAATGTTACATTTTTAAAAAATTCTTTAATTTCTTAGTATTCAAATATCTATCAGCTAGATATCCCTCTTGATTAGAGAATTGCAAAATGTCACGATTTCATCTTTGTCTCACCAAGTCAACCCCATTTCTTGAGATTATGGGAGGTAAATCAGGCTCTATATCTCCTGCTTCTTGTATCAGAAGAGAGGCTTAAACAACAAAAATGAAATCCATAACGTGTATTCAATTTTCAATCCTAAAGTGGGTTGGAAGATGCCCTCATGTTGTATTTCCATGTGTACATTTGTTGAACACCTGCATGAAAAGCATAATGTGTGTGATTGATACTATAAGTTTAGTTTATTATCACGTGTACCTAGGTATAGTGAAAGAGAATTGTTGCGTGCTAACCAGTCAGCGGAAAGGCAATACATGATTCCAATTGAGCCATCCATTTAGTGCAAGATAAAGTTCAGTAGTATCTGATTAAAGATAGTCCAAGGGTCTCTGATACGGAAATTAGTATGTCCGAACTGCTCTCTAGTTTTTGCTATCTTCATTTTAGAGTTCCATGCTCCAACCTACCTCTTTTCACTGTGAACTGATGAAAATAATGTTATTTGTATGGATTGGGAACTACTTGTTGCTTAATTGTGTGACTATTTATTCTTACTGTAGTTGTCGTTCTTAATATTTTGGATGATTACACATTCTTATTTAAATTTTCAATTGCCTACAAGTTGGTACAAAACCTATTTTGTTGGTGACATAAAGGTGTCTACACAAGCCCGTTGTTTCCTGATTAAATGGCACACTGGAGTCCAGTAGGGGAAAATTAGATTGGGTTATACAGAGGAGGCCAGTTGCTTAACAATGCAGGGATGTATTAAGAAGGAAGCTCTCATTTGCAGACTACATCCACAGACTGCTTGAACATTGACTTCTCCAATTTCCGGTAGCCCTTGCTGTCTCCTCCCGTTCTCACCTCTCCCTCAGCCCTCTGGCTTCTCCTCTTCCTTTCTTCTTCCCGTCCCCCCAAAAGCCCCCCCACCCCCCCCCCCCCCCCCCCCCCACCCTGCATCAGCCTGAAGAAGGGGTTCGGCCCGAAACGTTGCCTATTTCCTTTGCTCCATAGATGCTGCCGCACCCGCTGAGTTTCTCCAGCACTTTTGTCTACCTTCAATTTTCCAGCATCTGCAGATCCTTCTTGAAGCCTTTAGGGAGAAGATCTGTTGAAAAACACATTTTGGAGTGCTGCCATTGTGCAGCGGTATCATAACCCTTCTACCCGAGCTTGCCATAGCCTGAGCTTGCACAATAACAAGTTGAGATTTCGTCACAGCTACCTGAGATATTACCACAGCAATCAGACATTGAATAGATGCTGTTTAATCATCTATTTGGTGAAGCTGGGACAATGCGGTTGCCTTCACAGAAACATTGCTGGAAGGAGTATTCCAGTCTATGTCAGGAAGTGTAAGCTCCAACTGAAAGTAAACTATAGTCTATCTGATATTTATGCATCCGGAATACCAATTCAACTGGCAAACATTTGTTTTTCTATGAAAATACACTCAATTAGTGAATTTTATTTAAAGTGCTATGCAAAGTACATTTTTAGCTTATTTACATTTATATATGAGGGCAGAGCAATTGTAGCTGATTGCCAGGAATATCGTCTTTGAAGATTTAGCACTGATGATCACAATTATTTGTTTGATTTATTTTTGTTGTATTTTGCATTTATACTCTCAGCTTGAAACATAGGCTAGGAATGTAAAACATATTTAGTTAAAATGGCAAGGACATATAGTTTAGCAATATATTTAAAGGTTTGTTCATTGAAATTCAAGATGCTTGCCCAATAATTTATTTTTTATCAATTTTCATGTGACTGACATTCCCCATTCCTCATGAATGCTGGATGAATGTGACTAGACTGTACATGCAAAGCCTTGTGCCAAAATCTTGCAGGGTTCCTCCCATCTTCTTAACATTCAACACAGTTTCCCACCTTTGTGTTTGTATTACCATAAGCCCATAAGTCTACTTCTATAGTCAGGACAATTAAAGTTTTTTTTAATCTAAGCCTTCTTCAGTAGAATCAGTGTACCAACTCATCTTCCAGCCAGAATTAATTTCCTCCAGTTCCGACTTGAGCATACTATTACCAACTGCTTCAACACACTCAGGTCTCATCTCTATCTTTCCCAAAAACCTTTGTGCAGTTGAGCTGTTGGCTGCAATGATGAAATTAAATGGCAATGTCACTTCATTTTCACATCCTTCATGGTAGTAGTTCTTAAGTATACAAAATTGAGAAAAGGGGTTGTATCATAGTGAGTGGATGGGAGAAAGTAGTAAGTATATGCTTCTACAATCCTTTTCAATCACAGGAGATAGGGGAAACAGCGGCACTGTGATTAGTCACTGGATTAATCTACCAGAAACTAGACATAAATTGGAGACACAAGGGATTACAGATGCTGGAGTTGTCTGAAGAAGGGTCGCGATCCAAAACATCGCCTATCCATTACTTCCACAGATGCTGCCTGATCCGATGAGTTACTTCAGCCCTAATGTTTTGCTAGAGACATAAATTGCCAAACCATGTGTCACACGGGAGGCCTGGAACCCTAATGCAACCCGTTCCCCAACGTAATATTCCACCACTCACCCATTCCCCCAATGCAACCCGTTCCCCCAATGCAATATTCTACCACTCACCCATAGACTCCAACTGCGCAGATGCGGTTCAGTTCCCCTCATCCCCCCGCACTCCCTCCCCCACCTCTTCGCCCTCCTTCTTCTTTCCCCTCTCATCCTCCCTTCCCCCAATCCCTCACCTCTCCTTTCCCCTACCCTCAATCAATCCCTCCCTCCCTCCAGAACTCTTTCCTCCCTACCCCATCCCATCCCTCTATCCCCCACTCCTCACCTCCCCTTTCCCCCACTATCGCTCCTCACCTCCCTCCTTAGTCACTGCCCTCCTTACCCTCTATTCCCCACTCCCTACCTCCCCCACTCCCCTCCACTCTCTCTATTCTCCCTCCTCCCTCACTCTCCTCCTCACCTCCTCCACTTCCCCCCTCTCCCGCCATACCCCCTCCTCTCCCTCAATCACCTCAAGACTCCCTCCTCACCTCCCCAGGACCTCAAGGGTGCTGCTCCTTTCTCACATTGCAAGCCTGGAGGAGCAGCATCTGTTGGCCTCAGACCCAGACTCAATGCCCAGGCCTTGGATCCTCAGCACGGCCTCAGGCTGTTGCATGAGCACGGAACAGCAGCAGGCATCGGCCTCAGAGCTACCCTCAGCGCGCGCCTGGATTGTCGGCATGGCCTCTCCCGACCCCCAGAGCCGGCCTCCACTGCCCGCAGAAGCTGCCCCAGCCTCAGCGCCAAGGCAGCGGATACCACCCGGGCCCACAGCAGCAGTAAAATGCTGTTTTATAAAATCTTACCTGTGTCACCTTTGTGAAAAAAATATGCCGGTTTGATTTCTGGAAAGGCCCCACTGCGCATGTGCGACTGATGACCCATCGGGTGCCCTTTGCAATGCCAGTAATGATGTGCATGGCTGCATCTCCCAACTGTGTGTGCACTGGTTGGAGCACTATTTTAAGTTTTTTTTTTAACTTTAATAACTTGTAAAATATACCATCAATCTGAATAAAACGTGTTCCATTCACAGTGCAATATTCCACCTATCCACCAATTCCAATATTGGAAGCCAGTGGGGGGGGGAGTTCTGGAGCGTTAGTATGGGTGTTGTGGGCGGAAGAGAATGGTTTCCAGAGGACATTGTGGGCAGAATGTGTTGTTGGGCTGGCAGCTCAGTCACTCAGGCCTGGTTGGCTGGCAGTTCACTCACTCACTCACGCTGGTGGGCTGGCAGTTCACTCATTCATGGCTGGTGGGCTGGCAGTTGACTGATTCACGGCTGTTGGGCTGGCAGTTGACTCACAGCTGGTGGGCTGGCAGTGCACTCACGGCTATTCCTTGAAATACCATTTCAAGCAGAGTGCAGGCCACCAAAATCCAAATGCAATTTAATACAATTTCAAGCGGAGTGCAGGCCACCAAATTCAAATACAATTTCATACAATTTCAAGCAGAGAGCAGGCCACCAAATTCAAATGCAATTTCATACAATTTCAAGCAGAGAGCAGGCCACCACATTCAAATGCAATTTCATTCCATTTGAAGCAGAGTGCAGGCCACCAAATTCAAATGCCATTTCATACCATTTCAAGCAGAGTGCAAGCCACCAAATTCAAATGCAATTTCATACCATATCAAGCAGTGTGCAAGCCACCAAATTCAAATGCAATGTCATACCATTTCAAGCAGAGAGCAGGCCACCAAATTCAAATGCAATGTCATACTATTTCAAGCAGAGAGCAGGCCACCAAATTGAAATGCAATTTCATACCATTTTGGCTTTATACTCTTGGCCCCCCGGAGGGGATGTTACCTTCATCACGGTGACTGACAGGTGAGAGGACCAATCAGCTGATCTCAAGATTTTTTAAACATTCATAACTTTTTTATTTGTCATCGATTGGAAAATACTCAGCGGAGGAGGGTTGTCAGTATGATGGCCAAAAATCACAGTGATATATGGTAGCGTTTTTTCTAATATCAATACACAGCGCAAACAGGAAGTGGTCAAGATGAAACTTTTAGTTATATAGATACTAGACTAAGTGGGACCCATTGGGTCCCTGTCACACAGGAGGCTTGATCCCCAATGCAATATTACACCATTACCCCTCATCCCTAGCACTCTATCTCTCTCCTCTTCACCCTCCCTCTCCTTTCCTCCACCTTCAGTCGCTCCCTCCCTCAATAACTCCTCTCCCCTCCCTACCCCCTCCTATCCCTCTATCCCCCACCTCCCCACTCCTCACCTCCAACCAACCCCCCACTATCAATCTTCACCTCCCCCACTTCCCTTCTCGCCTTCTATTCCCCACTCCCCAACCTTCCCCACTCCTCCCCCCTCTACCCCCCCCCCCCCCTCTCCCACTATTCCCCTCTCTCTCCTCACCTCCTCCCTCTACTTTCACCACTTTCCCCTATCCTTAGCTTAATCCCTCCCTCCAAAACTCCTCTACCCTCCCTACTCCTCTCCTTTCCCTCCCTCCCCAGGATCTCGAGGTTGCCACTACGCTCCCCGATTGCATGCCCTGGAGGAGCATCAGCCCTCAGAGCCATGCCTTGGATTGGCCCGGAAGCACCAGCAGCTAAGGCTGTGCCAGCGTATGTGTGGGAGAGGGGGGGGGTGAGAGCTCGGAGAAAAGACGGGGGAAGACCCATGGGGAAGATGAGGGTATCATGGGGAAGGGCGGCAGGAGCCTGCGATGGGAACCAAAGTGGAAGGGGCTGGTGCTGCTGGGCATTGTGATGGTGGTGCGTTTGGGACTCACAACGGGCGCTCTTCCATCTGAATCAGATTCACCGCTTGGCGACATCGCCATGCCGATGATTGTATCCGGTTGGAGACTTCCGCTGGCCATCCTCAGCTCTAATAAAAACACGATGGCGCAGGAAGGGGCAGACCATCCTGCGGAGTGACAGGAGAAAAGACCAATCCGCGCGGCACTGACTGGCAGTAGAAGTGATCGATCTGCGCATGTGCAGTGTTTGTGATTTTTAAACCTCGCTACCTTTGCAATATGCCACCAATCAGAACGAAACTTGTTACACTCGCAGCACAGGAGAACGATAAATGAGCTGATAAAAAATGATAGTGCTATCGCGTACCGTTTTTGAGCATGTAGAAAAACCACGCAAAGCGGAAGAGCACAAGATCAGAGTTTTAGTTATGTATAGATAGATAAATAGATGCTTAGCAATGCAATATTAGTTAAATAATTAAACTCTTAATCTATCCAATTAAAATTCCTCTGGTTCAAGTGCACCTACCGCAGCTGAAATTCACATTAAATTAAGAAAAGTGAGTCTTGCTGGTGGCCGTTATAAAAACCCATCCAGTTTGCTCATGTCTCTCAAGAGAGAAAATCTAATGCCCTTATGGAGGGGGGGAGAGGTGGAAACATTTGGATCTCTTCCCTGTACGGGTAACCCAACCTTTTCCCTGACGGGTCTCCTTTGTCGTTGGGGCATGGCCGTGTGCGGACGTGGCGTCGAAGGACGAGAAGCCGAAGCAAAGAAGTCAAAAGCCAAATGGCCGAATGGAAACGAGGCCAAAATCCAAATAACTGAAAGCATACAATGCCAAAAAGCCAACTAATCAAAAGGCTGCATCGCCTAAAAGCAAACTCAACGAATGGCCGCTCTGTGAAAACGCCACTTAACCAAACGGCTGCGTCGCCTACAAGCCAACTTACCGAATGCCGCTCCGCTGAAAAGTCAAATAATGGCTTGTGTGGGAAAATGACCCCGACCCTCCCGTCTCCACCGGCCAGTGATGTGATGGATGCGGGGGTCTGGAACAATCGCTGACAGGACGCCCCCCGGTGACGTCATGTCCGTCATTTGACTTTTCGGCAAAGCGGCATTCGGTTAGTTGGCTTGTAGGCGATGCAGCCTTTTGGTTAGTTGGCTTTTAGGCATCCCGCCATTTTGGTTCGTTGGTGTTTTGGGTTCGTATGCTTCCGGTTATTTAGCGTTTCGGCTTTGTTTCCATTCGGCTTTTTGGCTTCGATTTCTTTGCTTCAGCTTCACGTCCTTCGACATCCTCAGGTACCGGGCCTAGCACCGTGGAGTGGTCTCCAACCAGAACAACCTGGGGGCTCCAGTCACGGAGCCTGCGGACTTACCATTGTGGGCTGGCCGGCTTCTGAGCGTGGAGAGCTGTGGTGGCGCGTGGCTGCGACCCGACCGGAGCTCGGAGGCTCCAGCCGCAGGTCCGGTGGACGGTGACATCAGGAGCTCGCGGTCCCTGGTGGGAGACCACTTTTCTGGACTCCCGCAATGGCAACTTCTCCCACCCGAGTTGCAGGGTTGAAAATGACCCGGAGCGGGGCCTTACATCGCCCGGCGCAGCTTTAACGGCCGCGGGACTTGCCATCGCCCACCGGGGGCTACAACATTAAGACCCGGAGCGGGGCCTTATATCGCCCGGCGTGGCCTTAATGGCCGTGGGACTTGCCATCGCCCGTCGGGGGCTATAACATCAGGAGAAGAATGGAACACAGGGGAGAGACAAGACTTTGCCTACCATCACAGTGAGGAGGAGATTCACTGAGATGGATGTTTGTGTGAATTGTGTTGGTTATGTGTCTTGGTTCTTTTCTTGTTGTACGACTGCAGAAAACAATTTTCGTTTGAACTTCATTTGAGGTTTAAATGACAATAAATAAATTGTATAAATTGTATCAATTGTACATCTGACTCCTGACCCATGCTCTTCTGCATAGAGATGTGAGATAGCTTTAGATGTGGGGCAGCTAAAAACATTCTCAATGCATCCAAGATATGGTTGGGAATTGCTAGTCAGCTGAACCAATGGAAACACAGTAATGGGAACGGGCAACTGAGGAGCTATGATGCACCAATACAATACAATACAATACAATACGGTTTTATTCGTCACATTGCGCATAAACTGCAAATGAAATGAATTTGCCAGCAGTGGTACAATGATAAAGAACACACAATACACAATAAAAATTTAATACAAACATCCACCACAGCATTCATCACTGTGGTGGAAGGCACAACATTTGGCCAGTCCTCCTCCATTTTCCCCCGTGGTCGGGACCTCAACCCTCCGCAGCCGTCGCTGCGGGCATCCAGATGTGCAGACAAGGTAAGTCCAGTTAAGTCCAGAGTCGGCTCTTCCCCACCGGAGACCACGGCTTTAGGTTGGTGTAGGCAGCAGGCCGGCGGTCGCAGATTTAAAGTTCCCACCGCAGCCAGAAGCACCGCAGACCATAGGGCCGGCGGTCGAAGCTCCCTTCCTGGGGTGATGGTAAGTCCACACGAGGCCCGCGGTAGAAGTAGGCCGCGGGCCGGCAGTGGTGGCTTCTTCTTCTCCCGTGTCCCCCACGAGGGATCCCGGGCTGCGGACTCTGCGCCAGCTGGAGCTCTGCAGACCGCGGCTTCAGGCTGCCGGCTGCCGCGGGCCAGCGAAACGGAGCGCTCCCCTCTGGCGACCCCAGCGAGGGCTCGACCACTGTGCGCTGAGAGTCCACGCTGCGCCCGCCGCTGAAGACCCGGGCATGTCTCCGGAAAAGGCCGCCCGATCCTCGCTGTTAGGCCACGAGGGAGGCGACCTGGAAAAAGTCGCCACTCCGTGAAGGAGGCGACCAAAACGGTTTCCCCCTTACCCCCTCGCCCACACCACCCCAACACAAAACACACAAAGAAACATTAAAACCATACTTTAAAACATATTAAAAAAATAAAAAAGTAGAAAAAAACGGACACGCTGCTGGCAGGGCACCGGCTTGCAACACCCCCACCACCACAGATCATTGGTAGTAGCAGGACAAGTTGATAAGGTGAACAATTTTGTTATGATAAGAGAATGGGAGGATGTGCTGGAACTGGGCAACGACAGTCGAACTGGAGCTAGCACTCTATATACTGTTCTGACATATCACAAGAAGGATGTGATTGCACTAATAGTGATGGAGAAGACATGTTGAAATAATCTAGAATGTCAGATAAATTAAACATTTGGATGAGCAAGATTTATTTTCTTTGGTTTAGTGGAGGTTGAGGGGAGATGTACTTGAAATGCATGTGATCATGAGAAGCTGAGTAGAGTGGAGGGAATAAAGATTATTGCAGTTAGCAAAGAAGTAAACCTGGGATCATAGATTTAAACGATGAAGAAGCGTTCAGACCTAAGGGGTTAAATAAGGGGTTAGCTCTGGGCTACCTGGGCAGTTCAGACCTAAGGGGTAAAATAAGGGGTTAGCTCCATTTTAGCTTCAACGAACACCAGGAAAAAAGCTGAATCATTTCATGCCACACATATTTTAATAGTTTCATCAGTGAGTCCTTTGAAATATTGAAAATTAAAAGCTAAAACTACATAACCACATAATTAAAATAAGTGCAGTTAAAGGATTATAAATTAGAAAATGTGTTATGAAAGCTAATCTAAATTGAAATATTATTTTCCGAACTTTGAGTTCAAAGTTAGAAAGGAAGAGCTTGAAGTTAAGACCGCCATGAAAATGAATGATGTGCTTTTTATTTCTTTTATTAGTTCATATTACTCACGTATTATGACTTTCTTCAGGAAGCGGCATATATATTTTGTCATAAAATAACCTACAAGTTTAAACATTTCCAAGTCAGATCATAAATTTCTGAAAAGGCAGCAGTTGTTCATAGTTACAAAGTCATTCCTTTCTTCAGTTTTTGATAGCTTTCATTAAGCTAGGCTTCACAGCTGAAATATCACAGCTGAACTGTTTCCTGAAATATTAATCAATTTTATCTTTTATTGTCTGCTTCAAAAGTTACTACTGTAATAAACATGGGCATATTATTGCAATGCTCTGAATTCACTTCTGGTTATGGTCAGTGAGTCTTTTCTGTTAAAATTTCTGCACAGCTTTCACTATAATGATTTACATTTTCTGAACTAATCCAAGAAATGACAAGCAGTTATTCCAATGCAACTACTCATTGGATTTGATCACTCTCTTTGCCAGATAAAATTGGGATCTGCTCCATCCATTAGGTGAGTAATATAAAAATGCACTTCCATGTGCTCTGTAGAAGCTAGCTGCAAAGACAAAACTTTTCTACTCATTGACACATTAAGGATCTATGAACCGAAAACCCAATTGGGAGGTATATATTGAGAAAACAATATGAGCATGCTTAGATGTCAACATTGTGTTACAGTTAGAGGCTCGTGTTGGCATTCAGGAAGTCCACCTGATGCAGGTGTTGGGTTAGCCAGAGGGGTGGTGAATCTGTGGAATTGTTTGCTATAGATGGTGATGGAGGCAGAGTAATTGGGTATTTTTAAAACAAAGATTTATAGTTTTTTGTTTAGTAAGCGCGCCAGAGGTTATGGGGAGAAGGCCAGAGAATGGGGTTGAAAGGGAAAAATAGATCAGCCATGATTGAATCCTCATGTGGCAGGGGGATGGGAGCATGAGCAGCGAGGCAGAGGGGTGTAAAATAAGGGTAGAAGCAATAGGTAGCAAGGTGAAAAGTAAAAGTGACAGGCAGACAATTCCACGGCAAAAATCAAAAAGGGCCACTTTTCAACATAATTGAATAAGGGGTAAGACTGTTACAAAAACAAGCCTGAAGGCATTGTGTCTCAATGCAAGGAGCATTCGTAATACGGTGGATGAGTTAAATGTGCAGATAGTTACTAATGAATATGATGTCGTTGGGATCACGGAGACATGGCTCCAGGGTGACCAAGGCTGGGAGCTGAACATCCAGAGATATTCAATATTCAGGAGGGATACACAGAAAGGAAAAGGAGGTGGGGTAGCTTTGCTGGTCAGAGAGAGGATTAACGCAATGGAAAGAAGGACATTAGCTTGGAGGATGTGGAATCAATATGGGTAGAGCTGTGAAACACTAAGGGGCAGAAAACGCTAGTGGGAGTTGTGTACAGGACATTGAACAGTAGTAGTGGAGTTGGGGATGGCATCAAACATGAAATTAGAAATACGTGCAACAAAGGTAAAACAGTTATAATGGGTGACTTCAATCTACATATAGATTGGGTGAATCAAATTGGCAGGGGTGCAGAGGAAGAGGATTTCTTGGAATGTATGCAGGATAGTTTTCTAAACCAACATGTAGAGGAACCAACGAGAGAGCAGGCAGTTCCAGACTGGGTATTGAGTAATTAGGAAGGGTTAGTTAGCAGTCTTGTTGTGCGTGGCCCCTTGGGCAAGAGTGACCATAATATGGTTGAGTTCTTCATTAGGATGGAGAGTGACATAGTTAATTCCGAAACAAGGGTTCTAAACTTAAAGAAAGGTAACTTTGAGGGTAGGAGACATGAATTGGCAAAGATAGACTGGCAATTGATTCTTAAAGGGTTGACGGTGGATATGCAATGGAAGGCATTTAAAGACTGCATGGATGAACTACAATAATTGTTCATCCCAGTTTGGCAAAACAATAAATCAGGGATGGTAGTGCATCCATGGATTACAAGGGAAATCAGGGATAGTATCAAAACAAAAGATGAAGCATACAAATTAGCCAGAAAAAGCAGCCTACCAGAGGACTGGGAGAAATTCAGAGTCCAGCAGAGGAGGACAAAGGGCTTAATTAGGAAAGGGAAAATAGATTATGAAAGAAAACTGGCAGCGAACATAAAAACTGACTGCAAAAGCTTTTATAGATATGTCAAGAGAAAAAGATTAGTTAAAACAAATGTAGGACCCTTGCAGTCAGACACAGGTGAATTGATCATGGGGAACAAGGACATGGCAGACCAATTGAATAACTACTTAGGTTCTGTCTTCACTAAGGAAGACATAAATAATCTGCCGGAAATAGCAGGGGATCGGGGGTCAAATGAGATGGAGGAACTGAGTGAATCCAGGTTAGTCGGGAAGTGGTGTTAGGTAAATTGAATGGATTAAAGGCCGATAAATCCCCAGGGCCAGATAGGCTGCATCCCAGAATGCTTAAGGAAGTAGCCCCAGAAATAGTGGATGCATTGGTGATAATTTTTCAAAACTCTTTAGATTCTCGAGTAGTTCCTAAGGATTGGAGGGCAGCTAATGTAACCCCACTTTTTAATAAGGGAGGGAGAGAGAAAATGGGGCATTACAGACCAGTTAGTCTAACATCGGTAGTGGGGAAAATGCTAGAGTCAGTTATTAAAGATGGGATAGCAGCACATTTGGAAAGTGGTGAAATCATTGGACAAATTCAGCATGGATTTATGAAAGGTGGGAAGATTTCAAAGCACTGTGATTTCACGCCGCAGACCCAAATCCGGCGTGCACACTGCATCGATTGACTCAAAAGTCATTAACAATCAATAATGCATCAATAATAACATTTGTTAATGAATAACAGTTTATTTACAAACAAAATCATAACAACCCCTCTAACTCAGGGGAAAACTATAACAGAACTCAAAACAGAATCAGTAAACACCCCCAGCCTTGAAATCGGCTTGTGATAAAACCTTTGAAAGGTCAGCTCACTGGACCATCCTGCGGCCGCGAGGATATGGTCTATTGGCACATCCATCGCCCTTGTCGCGGAAGTTGATACCGCCCTGGTGGAATGAGATTTGAATTTATCAGTATCAATCCCAGCACTTCCCAGGACCTGCTTTAGCCACCTTGAAATTGTTTGCACCGACACCTTACTGTGTGGTTTTTTGTGACTAATAAATAATGCAGACTCTGTTCCTCTTAGAGCTTTATTGACCTCAATGTAACTAGATAAATGTGAGACTACACACAAGCGATCATCTGTGGGGTATGCTGAAAGCACAATCTTACATCCTGTCATGCCTCTTCTACTATGTTTAAGCAAATCATAGACATAAAATATAATGGCATCTGCCGACATGCATTCTACCTAGCCGTAGCTTTTGCAATGTTTTGTACACATTGGCCTGAAACTAACGCCATAAGCATGACTACCTTCAAAGTTAATTTGGCTATAGATAGGCTTGTAACCGGAGCCCACTGGCGAAGAAGCATAAGAACTTCACTCACATTCCAAATACCGGCATACCTGGGTTTAGGAGGATTAGAATTTAAAACTCCCTTCATGAATCGAGAAACTAACAGATGTGTCCCTACTGTATGCAATTCTGAATTAATGGGTAAATAAGAAGACAGAGCACTTCTGGCTGAATTGATCACACTGTAACTTAATTTTTGGTCGAAATAAAGAGATGACAAAAACTCCAATACATCTTAATCCCTGCAGTTTGATATGAAATATTCTGCTGTAGACAGAATTGCTCCCACTTCCTTATCGAGGTGATATATTGCTTCTGTGTACTATCCCTGCAGGCCGACGTGAGAACATCCACAGTACGCTCAGACAGTCCTCTCCCCAGGTATGGCCTCCTTAAAATCTGCAAATCAACAGATCAATACGATCATGTAAAGGATATTGATCCCCAGTTACTGGATTCACCAGTAGATTTTTATTCTTGGGAATACTCATGTGAGGCTCCCTAGCCATTTGTAACACAAGAGGAAACCATGCTTGTGTAGGCCAATCTGGCACTACCACCACCCCTGAAGCTGAGTCCTGCGTGATCTTTTGCAAACACCTGCTGATGAGACAAAATGGAGGAAATGCATACACAAACATTCCTCCCCAATGCAGCGAGAACGCATCCACCGCTGCTGCACCAGGATCTGGTTCCCATGAAACATATCTGGGCAACTGATGACTTAATCTAGATGCAAACAAGTCAATATCTGGCAATCAATACTGAACAATCACTTGGTTAAATACATCCTGATTTAACATCCATTCTATGTTGTCATTAAACTGACGTGACCTAGTGTCAGCTACAGTGTTGAATCTTCCTGGCAAATAAATTGCTGAAAGCCAGATATTTTGGTCAATACACCAGCTCCAAATCTGGTTAGCAAGTCTATCACAAGACTGTGACTTGACTCCACCCATGTGGTTTACATATGCCACTGCTGTGGTGTTGTCAATCTGAACCTGCACATGCAAGTCCCTCCTGGTAGAACAATAAGCCCATACCAGGTTCCCAACAACTCTAAATAATTAATCCCTCTTAATTGAAGAAGGGATGTCTCATCAACATTCCATCTGCCTCCACAACTAGAAGACCTATCAACCCAGTGCACTTACATCAGTCTGTAATATCATTGAAGGTGGTTCCACCAAGACCTTCCTAAACTTTTTGAAATATTTACTATCAACCATTGTATGTCAGAAATTGCCCCAACTGACAACTGCATAGGACTATCAAAACAGCCCCTTTGTATTCTCAGTGCCTGTTCCTGTAATTGTTGTAATTGTTGATAATGTAGAGGACATTACTGCACAGCTGGAAATGCTACCACAAACTTCCCAATCAACCTGGCTACTTGTCTAATTGAAGATCGTTGCTCTCCAAGGAGATTAACACAGTCCTCAATTAACTGATCCAACTTATCCCTGGGCAAAGTTACCAACATGATTTGGACTGGTGATAATTTAGATTTATCTGGATGAACGACAAACCCCAATTGTTCAAAAGTGAATTTAACAATTGAAACAGATGACTGAGCTTCAGCATGAGTCTTTCCAACAATCAGAATATCATCTAAATAGGCCATTACCACATGCCCCTGAGCTCTGAGTAATGCTAACACAGGTTTTTACCAATTTAGTAAATAGTCTAGGAGCTAAAGTTAATCCATTAGGCAATGCCTTGAATTGCCACAACTGAGTCATCCAAATAAATTTCAAATATCTTCTATCATCCCCATGAATGGACACTGAGTAATATGCATCCTTTAAATCAATGCTTGCCATATAACACCCTTTGGAAACTAGATGTTTGGCCGTGGTAAAGATTTCCATTTTGAAATGCCTATAACAAACAAATTTGTTCAAACTCTTTAAATCCAGAATAATTCTACATCCCCCAGTCTTTTTAGATCTGGGAAATATACATGACACAAATTGTCAACTTTGATAGACTGAATCTCTGCTTGAATAAGCACATTTTCTTCATCTGAAAATATAAGTTTCCGACTAGGAACATGTTGATTAGATGGACTGTCATTAGAGTAAAATTCAATTTTCACCCCTTCAATACTGCTAAGTATAAATGAATCTGATGTCAACTCCTGCCATTGTTTGAGAAACAATTTTAACCTTCCCCCAATTTCAACAGCAACATTAGTTAATTCATTGTCTGTCAACGGTATATTCCTTACCTGCATCTGTCCTTGCTGATCTTGTTGTCCACGACCTCTTGTAGAGAAAGGCACCTTCCCCTTCATACCGGTGGCAGCCTGCCAGATCCGATATTGAAGACCTGAATGGCTGGTTCCTTCTCCTGCATCCACACTAGTGCCTTTCCAATAAGGAACAAACCTTTTGCCTTGTTTGCCAGCCGGCTCAATGAGGGCCATGGTTTCAACATCTTCATGACAGTCTTTTACCCTTTTTGCAAGGTTACCTCCAAACAGCAGATTTCGTGGCGGTACACTAGTCGGTTTGCACAAACTTGCCAAGTTAGGATTAATCACTGGCCCTATAGCAGCCCTCCTGCTATTGTTAATTTCAAAAAATGCACTACACAGAAATCCAAGTGCATCCTGGTGTGCTTCAAAAATATTTGCTGTATTAATAACTTTTACAACAGCAGTGACACCTGCTGACAACAGTTTAAGCACTTTTTGGAATTTCATCTCCTGGGCCCTAGCTGGCATACCCAACTGTGACCAAATTTGGTGATTAACCACCGGTACCTTCAGGAGATCACAATTAACAGGAGCTTCATACATTGCTAGATCCTGTAACTGGTGGGAGAGCATATACTGAATTGCTTCAGCCAATTCTGTTTCAATCGCCTCTCATGCCTGTCTAGGCACAGCAAAATTTTCAGCAATATTCGGAATTACCTCCAACTGAACTCCTTTACTGCTCACCGCCACCATAGAATCAGTGTCAGCGAACTGCAGTGATGGAACATCCTCCTCACAGGCAGAATATTCCTGCAGCCCTGTAACAGGTGCTGCTAGCACAGGCTCTCCCACAGCCTGGCTCGGGCACCACTCCTCCTCACGGAGCTGGTCCCTGTCGAGCATTCTTTTGTAACAAAACCTCGACCTGGGAGAACCGTGTGGAAACGGACTCTCCTATGGAGGGTATAACCTCCAGGCCCGACTCAGGGTCCACGGGCCTAACAGACTTGCCAGTGGCCTTCCGCCCTACTGACAAGCCTCCACTGCTCACAGGCAGTGGGTCCGCAACCACTGGCTGTGTAGACAGCGCCGGACCAGGTGTACCAGACGGGCCTCCATCAACAACTCTCTCCTGGTCATTTTCCTTCCTACCTCCGGAGCACCTCGCCAACACCTTCTTCATTTTCTGCAACATTTCTCCAACAGACCTCTAACCGTCGCAGAAAATGACCACTGGAAAAAATGTTTTTAACTTACCTCGCGTTTTTAAACTTACCACTTGGAGGAGTGCTGCTGCTCCAACCGGCCGACTGCACCAATGCGTCTGACATCATGATGCACCAACGGCTGTACGGGGTTCTTCACGTAGTCATTCACGTGACTCCGAAGTAAAATCATGCCTGACAAATCTTTTAAAAATTTTCGAGGATGTAACTAGTAGCGTGGATAAGGGAGAACTGGATTTTCAGAAGGCTTTCGACAAGGTCCCACATAAGAGATTAGTATGCAAACTTAAAGCACACGGTATTGAGGGTTCAGTATTGATGTGGATAGAGAACTGGTTGGCAGACAGAAAGCAAAGAGTAGGAGTAAACGGGTCCTTTTCAGAATGGCAGGCAGTGAGAAGTGGGGTACCGCAAGGCTCAGTGCTGGGACCCCAGCTATTTACAATATATATTAATGATTTGGACGAGGGAATTGAATGCAACATCTCCAAGTTTGCGGAAGACACAAAGCTGGGGGGGGCAGTGTTAGCATTCATAGCAAAAGGATTTGAGTATAGGAGTAGGGAGGTTCTACTGCAGTTGTACAGGGCCTTGGTGAGACCACACCTGGAGTATTACGTACAGTTTTGGTCTCCTAATCTGAGGAAAGACATTCTTGCCATTGAAGGAGTACAGAGAAGGTTCACCAGACTGATTTTAGGGATGGCAGGACTTTCATATGAAGAAAGACTGAATAGACTCGGCTTGTACTCGCTTGAATTTAGATTGAGGGGGGACCTTATAGAAACTTACAAAATTCTTAAGGGGTTGGACAGGCTAGATGCAAGAATATTGTTCCCGATGTTGGGGAAGTCCAGAACAAGGGGTCACAGTTTACGAATAAGGGGGAAGTCTTTCAGTACCGAGAAGAGAAAAAAATAATTCACACAGAGAATGGTGAATCTATGGAATTCTCTGCCACAGAAAGTAGTTGAGGCCAGTTCATTGGCTATATTTAAGAGGGAGTTAGATGTGGCCCTTGTGGCTAAAGGGATCAGGGGGTATGGAGAGAAGGCAGGCACAGGATACGGAGTTGGATGATCAGCCATGATCATATTGAATGGCGGTGCAGCCTCGAAGAGCCGAATGGTCTACTCCTGCACCTATTTTCTATGTTTCTATGTTTCTATGAATGGTGGAGCAGACTCAATGGACTGAATAGTATAATTCTACTATCTCTTCTGGTCTTATGGTTATTGGACAAAAAGGACACAAAGTGCTGGAGTAACTCAGCAGGTCAGGTAGCATGTCTGGAGAACATGGATAGATAACCTTTTGGGTCAGGACCCTTCTTCAGACAGATATTAGGTTATTGGCTTGGCATAATGCATAATATAATGCTGTATTTGGGATGTAACATGAATCAGAGACAGCCAAACATACAATCTTCATAGTGACCACCAGAGGTTGTTCCTTGCCTGGCTTCTTAATAAAACAATGCTACCAAAGTTGCTCCTTTCCCTATATTTTTCAATATTCCCAAATATTTTTCTGGAACATTAGAGGCAGAGTGGAGACCTGTTAGACGTATGTAAAATTGTAAAATATTTTTTATTAGAAATACATATTAAGAAGGAATAACATAAAATAAAAAGAAAGAGACATATTATTCGTCACATACATTCTTAATATTTTTAAAGTTTACAATCATTCTTATTTATACTTCTATACATTTTTTATTATTTTATAACATAAAGAAGATAGTAAAGAGAAATAATAAAGAGAAATAAAATAAAAGTAGAAAATCAGTAATATGAGTGGAGTTTTAAGCAGGCTATTCTTCATTGGAGATATATCAGTGGTCTATTATATATAGTTTTTCATCTATTCCTTCATTCAGGTATCAGTCAGGCCTTCGAACCGGACCACCTTGACCCTTTAAATATTCAATAAATGGAGACCATATTCCTCTGAATTGATCTAGCTTGTCCAAAAGGACAAGTCTTAATCTTTCCAGACGAATAAAGAGTGCACAGAAGCATAAAGAGTGCACAGTCAGAAGCTTTTTCTTCAGGGTGGAAATGTGAAAGACCAAGGGCATAACTTTAAGATGAAAGGGGTAAATATTAAAGGAGAGGTGCTGGGCAAGTTTTTATTACACACATTGGTGGTGCCATGTACTGCCAGTGGTGATGATGGGGTCAGATATGATAGTGGTATTTAAGAGACTTTTGGATAGGCACATGGATATACAGGGAATGGAAGAATATGGGTAACATGCAGGTAGAGGAAATCAGTTTACCTTGGCATTATGTTGGGCATGGACATTGTGGGCCAAATGGCTTGCCCCTCTGCTGTGCTGTTCTATGTTCTACAATTGATGTTAGAAAAAACATTTATTCTAGTTTTATTTAGTTTGGAGTTACTGTGCAGAAACAGGCCCTTTGGCCCACCGGGTCCACGCCGACCAGGCTTCCCCGCACCTTAACTGTCCCACTTCGGACAATTTTTACATTTACCAAGTCAATTAACCTACAATCCTGCACATCTTTGGAGTGGAAGGAAACCGAAGATCTCGGACAAAACACAACTCAGGTCACGGGGAGAATGTACAAACTCAGTACAGACAGCAATCGTATTCGGGATCGAAGCCGGGTCTGCATTCGCTGTAAGGAAGCAACTCTAACGCCATGCAGACCATTTATTCTGCATCCTCCTGACTGTAGGCAGGTGTAGGCTTTTCTCTGACTGGATAGCACACAATAAAAGTTTTTCATTGTACCTCGAAACACGTGACAATAAACTAAACTGCTGCCTTATTCAGTCTGAACTTTATCTGTTGCTTTGATAACTTAAAACCTTTTCTCTCACTTCTGATGATGGATTATATCAAATGCTAACTTTAAAATAAAGATAGAGAATGTTGAAAGTGTACAGCAGGACACTAGAGAAGGAACCCGATTTAACATTTTTCAATTCAAAGGCTTTTCAACATTTGAAAACCTGTTTTTAAAATGACAAATCAATTGGTGGGATGGGAATCACCCATTGTTTAACCTATTAAAGGTTTTACAGCTGACTTTCAACTTATCAAAGTGAATTGCCCAAGAATTAGTAAGCCAATCATCCAGGTTCTGGTATGTTCATTTCTTTATATCAACCTGGAATGTTAATTCTGCTCTTCTTCATACGGATGCTGTCTGTAAAACTGAGTGCTTTCTGCATGCTTTGTTTTATTTCAATTCCAGATTGTATTGTTGAGATGAACTCATTGAAGCACATGCGATTCAGTGGGAGCTTGTTATGGTGGAGGCTGAGAAGATATTTTCCCTTTTGTGGATATGTGGAATTAGAGGGCTGTGATTCAGAAGCTAAAATGAAAATGAGCTGGAACTTCTTCTCTGAGAGGCTCACGAATTGTTGGCATTCTCCACCCTGGAAAAATTTGGAGGTTGAATGATTAAATATGCCCAAGTGCAAGATTTTTTTAAATCTATTTGGGATTTAAGGGCTATGAGGAACAGGCAGAAAGGTAGAGCTGAGCCCAAGATCAGATCAGCCATGGTCTTATGGAGTGGATCAAGGTTGGAAGGCCTATTTCAGCTCCTAATTCTTATGTTGTTCTCTTGTGAACAAAGTCAAGACTGAGGGGTATATGATCAATGCAGATAAATGTGTAAAACATGAGGGCCTTTCACCAGCCATAGTAGTAGGAGAACGATACTTTAACTTCTATCAGCAAGATCAAACAGTCAGAAAAGTGCAACTTCCTTTCCTACTTATGTCCTCAAAATACTTACCGCAAGGAGCTACAAAGTCTTAAAAGACAAACATGACAGCACAGTGGCACAGCATTAGAGTTGCAGCCTTACAGTGCCAGAGACCCGGGTTTGATCCTGACTATGGGTGTTATCTGTACAGAGCTTGTACGTTCTCCGTGGGCTGTCTTCAGGTGCCGCAGTTAAATTATCCCTAGTGTATAGGACAGAACTAGTGTATGGGTGATCGCTGGTCGGAGTGGACCCAGTGGGCCAAAGAGCCTGTTTCCATGTTGTATCTCTAAACAAAACTCAACCAAATGAAGTCTAGACACTGCCTTATGATATACCCAGAGATTTGATAGCATGCAGAATTAGCATTATTTGCTCTAAATTTATCTTGCAGTTTACTTATCTGCATTAGAATAAATTATGGCCAGAGCTAGTCTAATAAATTTCCAATTTTAATATCAGCAGTTTGGAAATTAGTTTCAAATATTTCAAGGAACACACTGCAAGGGGTGGTGGAGGAGATGCCATAGTGGCATTTAAGAGGCTTTTAGATAGGCACATGAATATATAAGGAATGGAGAGATAAGGATTGTGCGCATGCTGCGGAGATTAGAATTGGAGGGACTCAGCAGGCTAGGCAGTATCCATGGAGCGAATGGACAGACAATGTTTTGGGTCGGGACCTTCTTCACATTGATAGAATAGTGGGGAGATACCTGGAAAAGAAATGTGAGGGCATGATAAAGCCTAACAATTGATGGGTGGATGCAGGTGGGGGGAGCGGGCATATAGGTGAAATAAAAGACAAATGCTAGAGGTGAACAGGTAATAAAAGGATGTCAGATGAGGGAAGAGGAAGAGTGCAATGTAAAGCCCGAGGGAGGGGTAGAGTGGATATGGGTGGAAGCAGACAACGGGGAGGGGAAAGTGGAGTAAAAGTGACCTGTGGATCTCAGGGATGGGTGTTGAGTGTAAGAAGGAGAGGAAAGGAACAAGATGACTGGTGTAGTGGGAGATGGTGGCAGAAATGAGTGCACATCACGGTGGGCAGGACAGTGGAAAGAGAGGACTTGGATGGGGCAGGGGAAATGGGAAATATTTATACCATTGGGTTGTAAGTGACCCAAGCAGAATATGAGGTGCTGATCTTCAATGTTCAACGTTGGAATGTAAGCCACCCAAGCAGGATATGAGGTTCAGTATGAGCACTCCTTACAGCGTACCCTGACCCAGGCAAATTTAAAGGAGATGTTTGGGACAAGTTTTTTATCCAGAGGGTAAAGGGTGCCTGCAATGTGCTGCCAGAGGTGGTGGGGGAGGAGATATGATGGTGGCATTTAAAAGGCTTTTAGATAGGCATAAGGATATGCAGGGAATGGAGAAATATGGATGATATGAAGGCAGAAGAGATTAATTTAACCTGACATCATGTTCAGCCCAGACGTTGTGGGCTAAAGGACCTGTGCTCTACTGTTATATGTTCTATGTAAAAAGAGCATTCTGGTTTATGGTTATGTAACAAGAGACCATAGAGGAAGAGCATTTTGGCTTTAACTCTTTCCAAAGTCTGCTCATCTCTCCATGCTATTCTAACTGTGGTGTTTTAGATCTGTAACCTGAGCAACGATTGCTTAAATATAATACTTCTTTTAACAAAAAATTATGGCCCAACTTACAAAGCCCAGGTTGCTATATGTTTTTATTTCAAATTGATTTGTTTCTTAATTTCTTAATATTTATTCACTCATAAGTCTCAATCATTAGCACAACTGTATTAATATCTTTTGCTCTTGAAATCTGGAAATGTTTTACATACTTTTAAATAAATTTGAATTATTGAGGTAAATATTTCAAGACCAATAATTTGAGCATTCTGAAAATGATAAGCAATGCATTATTGATTTTCAGTACTGATTAACATACAGAACCATATTTCTGAGGGTTCCTGTAGTACAGCAAACATATTATATTCATAATATTTCAGGTTTAGGTCTGTTCTCCATTAGTAGATTGTTATTGTTGGTCCAATGCTCCTGTTGTTGACTGACAACACATGCAATTTAAATTATGCAATTACCAGTCAACCATGAGTATTATTTTTCTTTCCAACACATGTATTGTACATCAGACCAGTTGTTATCAATTATAACCAAGTGGAATACATGGAGACTGAGCCTCCAATGACTTTCTAGGCTTAAACATGTTCCCTACAGAGGAAATTTGCAATGGTAATCCAAAGATACTGAAAAACAAATCAGGATTGATCAAATGAATTCACACTTTCTGTAAGGATTATAAAATGCTATGGGCGCCTATTGTGATATCTAAATATTTTTAGGTTAAGTTGCAAATCTGGTACATTTTTCATGTTGAATGGTATAGAAATCTACATGCTAATAAGTATCCTAATAAATTTTCCAGAGAAAGATGTTGAGGCTGGTACAATGACGATGTTTAAAAAACATTTAGGTAGGCACATGAACAGGAAAGGTTTAATGGGATATGGAGTAAATGCAGGCAAATGGCATCGGTTTATCTGGTCAGCTCGGATAAATTGGGCAAATTGTCTATTGTCTATTGACCTGTCTATGCTGTATAACTCATAAGATCATAAGATCATGTGTTAAGAGTAGAATTAGGCCATTGAGCCCATCAAGTCTACTCCGCCATTTAATCATGGCTGATCTATATCTCCCTCCCAACCCCATTCTCCTGCCTTCTCTCCATAACCTCTGACACCCGTACTAATCAAGAATCTATCTATCTCTGTCTTAAATATATCCATTAACTTGGCCTCCACAGCCTTCTGTGGAAAATAATTACACAGATTCTCCACCTTCTGACTAAAGAAATTGCTCCTCCTCTCTTCCTAAAAGAATGTCCTTTAATTCTGAGGCTATGACCTCTAGTCCCAGACTCTCCCACTAGTGGAAGCATCCTCTCCACATCCACTCTATCCAAGCCATTCACTATTCTGTACATTTCAATAAGGTCCCTCCTCATTCTTCTAAAGTCTGACTCTATAATCTAATTTGACTTTCAAGGTCACCTGATCCTACTTTTCCATTTTCCAAATAGATCAAATAAAGCAACATCTTTGTGTGTGTTTTTTCAATATTATGTTTACTGCGTGTTAACATTTTTGATAAGTGGTATTGTTATACTTCTAACAGAACCTGTTTGGAAAAATCAAACCATTGTAAATCACACGAGGCCCATATCTGTAACAAGCGTAACAGAGGCTTGTTTTATTATTTATCATTTGTGGGGAGAAAGCCACTGCCTGCATGTGTTTCAGACAACACAGAATAAACAAAGCATCTATCATTATATATTTTTTTCATCCATGGCTGGCTATAGACCAGTATTATTAACACTTCTTTACATGCAGTGCATGCATACGCAACCAGGAGTTTAATAAAGTTTAAGGGGATAGTTAAACCATCTTATGATACACAGCTCTGGTAAATAAAACATCTTCAGGAAGTGAAGCAATACACATTCCCCAAAATACATTGATGGTGCCGAAGAAGAGACGTCAAAAGCTTCAAGTTCCTAGGAATAAGTATCACTAGCAATTTGTCCTGGACCAGCCACATCAAAGCTATGGTTCAGAATGCACAGCAACTTCCTGAGAAGGCTTAGGAAGTTTGGCATGCCTCCAACAACCCTCACCATCTTGTACAGATGCGCCAGAGAAAGCATTTTATTGGGATGCATCACAGCCTGATTTGGGAACAGCTCATCCAAAGACCGCAAGAAATTGCAGAGAGTTGTGGATGTAGCCCAGTCCATCACGCGAACCAACCTCCCTTTATTGACTCCATTTATACTTCACACTTCCTCAGCAAGGCCAGTAGCCTAATCAAGGACATGTCTCACCACGGCCACTCCCTATTCTTCCCTCTCCCATTGGGCAAAGGTATAGAAGTATGAAAATGCACACCTCCAGATTCAGGGACAGTTTTTCCTCAGCTGTTATCAGTCAACTGAATGGTCCTCACATCAGCTAGTGTAATCCTGATCTTCCATCTACCACATTGGAGACCTTTACTTGGACTATTGGATTACAATGTTATTTCTTGCATATATGTTGTACCTTTATCCTTTATTTTTGCACCGTGGATGGCTTGATTGCATTCATGAATAGTCTTTCCTTTGACTGGATAGCATTAAAAAACAAACGTTTTTCACTGAACCTCGAACAGGTGACAATACAAAACTGAACTAAATAACATAGAGCATAGAAAAGTACAGCAAAGGAACAGGCCCATCGGCTCACAATATCTGTGCCGAATATGAAGCCATGTGCTTGCCGAAGATCCATATCCCTTCATTTCCTGCATGTGGTAAACATTATTCTATGATATTTATCAAACACTTTGCTCAGTGGCTCAGGGCTAGAATAATGGGCCTAGTATTCAGTGCGTTTGTGTATCCAGAGTAAACACCTGACTATGAGACCACAAGAATGGAATGTTGTCAAGACCCTCATTATTTATTCATTCTCTATTTTGTGACACGGTAAATGACTTTTCTCCAGTTTCTAACTTAACTCTTTATGCATTTCTACATATCTACATTTGTGATACTCCCATGAATCACAGCTGATGCTGAGCCGATGCAACAACAAAACACAACATTGGCCCCTTCCATCATAGATGTGTCCATTGTCCCCGTCTGTCATAGATAGATCCCTCACACATGTCTCCTCTGTGTCCCATAGCTCTGCTCTCACTCCCCCTACCTCCCGATGCATCAATGACAGAGTTCCCCTGGTTGTCACATTTTACTCCACCAGCCTTCGCATTCAATATGATATCTGCCAACATTGATGTCACCTCCAACATGATCCCACAACTAATCACATCTTCCCATTTTAAACCTTTTCCACCTTCTGCAGAGACCACTCACTCTGCCAATCATTGGTTCACTCATCCCTTCCCACCCAAACCGATCCCTCCACAGTTACTTTCCCCTGCAAATGCAGGAAATGCAACACATGCCCTGATACCTCCTCGCTCTACTCCATTCAGGGACCCCGAAAGTCCTTGCAGGTGAGATAGAGGTTCACACGCACCTCCCCTAACCTCATCTACTACATTTGGTGTTATTGATGTGGGCTCCTGTACATTAGTGAGACCAAACGAAGAGTTGACGTGGATAAGCTTTTCCCATTGAGGGTAGGGAAGATTCAAACAAGAGGGCATGACATGATAATTAAGGGACAGAAGTTTAGGGGTAACGTGAGGGGGAACTTCTTTACTCAGAGGGTGGTGGCTGTGTGGAATGAGCTTCCAGCAGAAGTGGTGGAGGCAGGATCGATTTTAACATTTAAAAGTAAAGTGGATAGGTATATGGACGCGAAGGGAATGGAGGGGTATGGTCTGAGTGCAGGTAGATGGGACTAGGGAAAAACAAATGGTCGGCACGGACTGGAAGGGCCGAGAGGGCCTGTTTCCGTGCTGTAATTGTTATATGGTTATACGGTTATATGGTTATATGTATGAGAAGCTGCAATGCTCACGGTAAATAACAGACAACTCAACCAACAGCTGATAATGCAAGATGGCGCCCAAGCCAGGCGACTCTGTAATCATGCATTATCAATCGCTCAACTTGTTTAAACCTCTACTCCAACAGCAGCATTTCTTATTTTCCCTTTATCATCTATCTATATGCTGTGGATGGCTCAATTTTAATCTTGTATAGTCTTTCCCCTGACTCTTTAGCACGCACTTAAAGCTTTTCACTGTACCTCGGTGCATGTGACAATAAACTAAACTATACTAAACTAAACTATTGAAGGATTAAACTTCAAGTTGCTTCTATATACCTTCTATATCCATCGTTTCCACTTCCCCTGACTCTCAGTCTGAGAATGGTCTTGACTCGAAATGTCAGCTATTTAATTTCTCCAGAGATGCTGCCTGACCTAGAGTTACCCTCAGAAATGATGAACAGGAAGGGATCTTGGAAACTCTGCTCATCTTGACTCCACATTAGTTTCCAAAATATTGAAAAATAAGTTTAGTTGATGGCCAACAGCTTAAACTGCACCCACATGTGGGAAACTTGACCAAAGCTGACCAATTCCACTTTGCTCATACCAGCTCCGTTTTTCACTAATGTCTTATTTCAAATGCAGTACCATTTATTAGCATGTGTAAGCAACCTATCGCAACTTTAATGTGATTGATTCAGACAGCTGACCCAATATTGAGTGGGACAGTCATTATCTGGTCTTGAGGCACAGGATATTGGTATTAGAAATTGATCCTTTTCACATACAATTTGCATCAAATTGACCTGATGTGTGTGCAATGTCTGGACACATTTCCCTTATGTGGAATTTCTTGATGTTCTCCAGGGTCAATAGGTCCAACTCAACATATCCAATTTGAGTTATGTGGTGCCTATTTCTTCTGTTTCATGAACTTTATATTGTTGTGTAATTTAATAGAAATTATACTGTTCAAAGAGTTGATTTTGTTCCCTTATACTTTTCAAAGCGTATGCATTATCTGCTCAAATCATTTAAAGAAAATACCTGATGAAATTCAGATATCTGCTTGGCTTTGGGATGTTAAAGTGCGAATCTTAGGATGTTCATAGCTTCTTTTCATTGTTTTAAGCCTGTGTTAATTTTAAGACCATAGTTTACGATTATTTTGTTGCATTTTAGCTCACATGTTTTTATATTTTTATATTTTGAACGGTAATCAATATATTGAAACTCAAGGTTTATTCTTTTTATGTTTTTTTTTTATATAGTGAAGGGGACATGTGAGGGAGATAGACCTGTTCCAAAGATAGACTAGTCTTTCCACTAACCTATGCAAAAAGCCTAGCTTTCAGAATTGTAAAACAATGCAAATCAATAATTTCAACAGATCAAATTCCATTATGACATCTGTTGTGGAGGTTGTTTCCCATGTCAGCTTTTTGAAACATTAATTTCCTTCCTTTATCTCTCGTGGAAAAAAACCTGTCAAACATTGTTATTAATTGTCTCATTTTTTTAACGTATAATTGCCCCTGGGTGAACTATTTTCATTCAGTATTTGTTTTTTCAAAGCAGTTCCCTAAGATTTTAATTTTCAGCTTTAACCTCAATTAAGATTTATAAATTCCATTCTTGGATCCTCGTGTAGTACAAGTTTGTCTGGAAATTGGGCTGACCCGTGAATGACCTTTTTTGCGTGTTCAGAGCATTAATATCATTTTGTCCACGTTTGATCATGCTTGTGGCAACTTCCAGATCAATTAACAGCCATTGGGAAAAAACAGGATATTTAATACCAAACTAGACTAAATCTTCTTTTGCCATCTCTTGATATAAACTTTTGCCTCACACAGAAAATATTTTCCAGTGGATTTACAATTGAAAGCAGTGAGCCCAATGAATGAAAATGCTTTTTATTATTCTGAACATTTTAACATATCAGTTTCTTTGTATCTTGCACCCTGCTTGAAGTGGTATGAAACTGCACTTGAATTTGGTGGCGGATTTTCAATTGGGATCAATGACAGCACAAATCAACTTCATACGAAAAAAATCTTTTTTTTTTTCAGTCGCTTGTAGGTTCATTAGTTTCTTTCAATAAGGATGGGTTCCATAAAGTAAAGATGTCCCATATAACATCTTTGAAAATCTTGATGTAACACAGTGTGTCAGATGCAGGATTTTCAAACACACACAGTGCAACTTGTATAGGTAATATGAATGATCAAAGAACATATAATTTACTAGACTAAGTGGGACCCATTGGGTCCCAGCTTCACACGGGTCTGGTCCCCCAGCGCAATATTCCACCTTTCCACCTATTCCAATATTAGTGGCCAGTGGGGGGCTTTCTGGAGCACCAGTATGGGTGTTGTGGGCTGAAGGGACTGGTTTCCAGAGGGCTAGTATGGACATTGTGGGCCAAATGGATTCTTGGGCTGGTGACTCAGTCACTCAAGCCTGGTGTGCTGGCAGCTCACTCACTCAAGGCTGGTGGGCTGGCAGTTGACTCATGGCTATTCCTTGGAGTGCCACTTCAAGCAGGGTGCAAGGCCACCAAATTCAAGTGCAGTGTCATACCACTTCAATCAGGGTGCAAGGCCACCAAATTGGAGTGCAGTGTAATACCACTTCAAGCAGGGTGCAAGGCCACCAAATTCAAGTGCAGTTTCCTACCACTTCAAGCAGGGTGCAAGGCCACCAAATTCAAGTGCAGTTTCCTACCATTTCAAGCAGGGTGCAAGGCCACCAAATTCAAATGCAGTTTCATACCATTTCAGGCAGGGTGCAAGGCCACCAATTTCAAATGCAGTTTCATACCATTGCAAGCAGGGTGCAAGGCCACTAAAGACGTGACCTCTCCCTCCCCCTTCTTGCAGAGATAGAGCACAATTCCAGGTTTTATAGGACCTCCCACTAGAAGGGGTGTGGCCTTCATGACGTGGTTGACAGGAGAGAGAATTTCAACATAATTTAAACACTAATAACTCTTTTATTTTTTATCGATGGAAGTGGTCAGGATTATCACAGGAACTGGTCAGGATTAGACTTTTAATTATATAGATGGCAAGGCAACTTTAGCATTCTCAAACCAACTTTTCAATTAGGCAAGGCAACTTTAGCATTCTCAAACCAACTTTCCAATTAGGCAAGGCAACTTTAGCATTCTCAAACTAACTTTTCAATTAGGCAAGGCAACTTTAGCATTCTCAAACCAACAGCAGCGGCAAACCAAAGCATTTTCAAACCAAAACACACTTTTAGCTTGCATTTTCAAACCAAAACACATTTTAGTTTGCATTTTCAAACCAAAACACAATTTTGGTTGCATTTTCAAACCAAAACACAATTTTAGCCGGCATTTTCAAACCAAAACCAACCTTTCAATTATGCAAGGCAACTTTAGCATTCTCAAACCAACAGCAACTGCAAACCAAAGCATTTTCAAACCAAAACCCAATTTAGCTTGCATTTTCAAACCAAAACACAATTTTAGCATACACTAGACTAAGTGGGACCCGTTGGGTCCCAGATTCACACAGGAGGGCTGGTCCCCCAATGCAATATTCCACCTCTCCACCAATTCCAATATTGCTGGCCAGTGGGGGGGGGGGGGGGGGGGGGGGGGTGGGGGGGGGGGGGGGGGGGGGGGGGGGGGGGGGGGGGACTTTCAGGATCACTAGTATGTGTGCTGTGGGTCAAAGTGACTGGTTTCCAGAGGGCTAGTATGGACATTGTGGGCCGAATGGATTCTTAGGCTGGCAGCTCAGTCACTCTGGCCAGGCAGCTCAGTTACTCTGGCCAGGCAGCTCAGTCACTCTGGCCAGGCAGCACCGTCACACTGGCCAGGCAGCATTTTGGAACCAATAGAGACACTTTTTGCAAGCATTTTAGATCCAATAGAGACACTTTTTGCAACCATTTTAGACCCAATAGAGACACTTTTTGCAACTATTTTAGACCCAATAGAGACTTTCTGCAACCATTTAGAAACAATAGATACATTTTGCAAATATTTTAGAACCAATAGACACTGTTTGCAAGCATGTTAGAACCAATAGATACTTTTTGCAAGCATGTTAGAACCAATAGACACTTTTGCAAGCATTTTAAAACCAATAGACTTTTGCAACCATTTTTGATCCAATAGAGACACTTTCTGCAACCATTTTAGAACAAATAGACACATTTTGCAACAATTTTAGAACCAATACACACATTTTGAAAACATTTTAGAACCAATAGACCCTTTTTGCATGCATTTTAGAACCAATAGACACTTTTTGCAAGCAAATTAGAACCAATAGAGACACTTTTTGCAAGCATTTAAGAACCAAGATACACTTTTTGCAAGCATTTTAGTACCAATAGAGAGACATTCTGCAAGCATTTTAGAACCAATAGAGACACTTTTTGCAACCATTTTAAAACCAATAGAGACACATTTTGCAACCATTTTAGAACCAATAGACACTTATTGCAAACATTTAAGAACCAATAGACCGATTTTTGCAAGCATTTTAGAACCAATAGGCACCTTTTGGAAGCATTTTAGAGCCAATAGACACACTTTTTGCAAGCATTTTAGAACCAATAGAGACACTTTTTGTAAGCATTGTAGAACTAACAGACACTTTTGGAAAGCATTTTAGAACCAACAGACACATTTTGCAAGCATTTTAGAACCAACAGACACTTTTTGCAAGCATTTTTGAACCAAGAGAGACACTTTCTGCAAGCATTTTAGAACCAATAGACACTTTTTGCAAGCATTTATGAACCAAGAGTCATTTTTTTCTAGCATTTCAGAACCAATAGACACTTTTTGCAAGCATTTTAGAAACAATAGACAATTGTTGCAAGCATTTTAGACCCAACAGAGACACTTTCTGCAAGCAATTTAGAACCAATAGACACTTTCTGCAAGCATTTTAAAACCGATAGAGACACTTTTTGCAACCATTTAAAAACCAATTGACACTTATTGCAACCATTTTAGAACCAATAGACACTTCTGGCAAGCATATAAGAACCAATAGACACTTTGTGCAAGCATTTTAGAACCAATAGACACTTTTTGCAAGCATTTTACAACCAATAGACACTTTTTGAAATCATTTTTGAACCAATAGAGACACTTTCTCCAAGCTTCTTAGAACCAATAGGGACACTTTTTGCAAGCATTTTAGAACCAACAGACACTTTTTGCCAGCATTTTAGAACCAGTAGACATTTTTTGCAATGATTTTAGACCCAATAGACACTTTCTGCAACCATATTAGACCCAATAGACACTTTCTGCAACCATTTAGAACCAATAGACACTTTCTGCAACCATTTAGAACCAATAGACACTTTCTGCGAGCATTTTGGAACGAATAGACTCTTTCCACAACCATTTTAGAACCAATAGACACTTCCTGCAACCATATTAGAACCAATAGACAATTTTTGCAACCGTTTTAGAACAAATAGAGACACTTTCTGCATTTTAGACCTAATAGAGACACATTCTGCAACCATTTTAGACCCAATAGACACTTTCCGCAACCATTTTAGACCCAATAGACACATTCTACAACCATTTTTGGCCCAATAGACACTTTCTGCATCAATTTTAGACCCAATAGACACTTTCTGCAACCATTTTAGACCCCATGGACACGTTCTGCAACCATTTAAAGTGCAATTGACACTTTTTGCAAACATTTTAAAACCAATAGACTCTGTTTGCAAGCATTTTAGAACAAATAGATACATTTTGCATGCATTATAGAACCAATAGGCACTTTTTGCAAGCATTTTAGAACCAATACACTTTCTGCAAGCATTTAAGAACCAATAGAGACACTCTTTGCATTTTAGAACCAATAGACATTTTTTGCAAGCATTTTAGTCTCAATTGAGACTCTTTCTGCAACCATTTTAGAACCAATAGACACTTTGTGCAACCATTTAGAACCGATAGACACTTTTTGTAACCATTTAGAATGAAATGACACTTTTTGCAAGCATTTTAGAAATAACAGATATTTTGCAAACATTTTAGAACTAACAGACACATTTGCAAGCATTTTAGAACCAACAGACACTTTTTACAAGCATTTTTGAACCAAGAGAGACACTTCTTGCAAGCATTTTTGAACCAACAGGGACACTTTCTGCATTTTAGAAACAATAGAGACACTTTTTGCAAGCACTTTAGAACCAAAAGATACACTTTTCGCAAGCATTTTAGAAACAATAGGCAATTTTTTCAAACATTTTAGACCCAATACAGACACTTTCTGCAGGCATTTAAGAACCAAGAGAGACACTTTCTGCAAGCATTTTAGAACCAATATAGACACTTTTTGCAAGCATTTATGAACCAAGAGACACTTTTTTCTAGCATTTCAGAACCAATAGACACTTTTTGCAAGCATTTTAGCACCAATAGAGACACTCTCTGCAAGCATTTTGAACCAATAAAGACACTTTCTGCAAGCAATTTAGAACCAATAGACACTTTCTGCAAGCATTTTACAACCAATAGAGACACTTTTTGCAACCATTTTGAAACCAATTGACACTTATTGCATCCATTTTAGAACCAATAGACTCTTTTTGCAAGCATATAAGAACCAATAGACACTTTTTGCAAGCATTTTAGAACCAACAGACACTTTTTGCAAGCGTTTTTGAACCAAGAGACACTTCTTGCAAGCATTTTTGAAACAACAGGTACACTTTCTGCAATCAATTTAGAAACAACAGAGACACTTTTTACAAGCATTTTAGAACCAAAAGAGACACTTTTCGCAAGCATTTTTGAACCAATGCACAATTTTTGAAAGCATTTTAGACCCAATAAAGACACTTTCTGCAATAATTTTATAACCAATAGAGACACTTTATGCAACCATTTTAGAACCAATAGAGACACATTTGGCAAGCATTTTAGAACCAATATACACTTTGTGCAACCATTTTGAACCAATAGACACTTTTTGCAACCATTTAGAACCAATAGACACTTTTTGCAAACATTTTACAACCAATAGAGGCACTTTCTGCAAGCAATTTAGAACCAATAGACACTTTCTGTAACCATTTTAGAACCAATAGAGATAACTTTTGCAACAATGTTAGAACCAATAGACACTTTTTGCAAGAATTTAAGAACGAATAGACACATTTTGCAAGCATTTTAGAACCAATAGGCACTTTTTGCAAGCATTTTAGAACCAATACACACTTTTTGCAACCATGTTAGAATCTATACACACTTTTTGCAAACATTTTAGACCCAATAGACACTTTTGCATGCATTTTCGAACCAATAGACATTTTTTGCAAGCATTTTAGAACCAATAGAGACACTTTCTGCAAGCATTTAAGAACCAATAGAGCCACTTTTTGCAGTTTAGAACCAATGGACATTTTTTGCAAGCATTTTAGAACCAAAAGAGACACTTTTTGCAAGCATTTCAGAACCAAGGGACACTTTTTGTAAGCTGTTCAGAACCAACAGACACATTTTGCAAGCTTTTTAGAACCAGTAGACATTTTTGCAACGATTTTAGACCCAATAGACACTTTCTGCAGATATTCCAGACCCAATAGACACTTTCCGCAACCATCTTAGACACAATAGACACTTCCTGCAATCATTTAGAACCATTAGACATGTTCTACAACCATTTAGAACCAATAGACACTTTCTGCAAGCATTTTAGAGACCATAGACACTTCCTGCAAGCATTGTGGAACCAATAGACACTTTCTACAACCATTTCAGAATTAATAGACACTTTCTGCAACCAGTTTAGAACCAATATACCATTTTGCAACAATTTTAGAACCAATGGACACTTTTTGCAACCATTTTAGAACCAATAGATACTTTTTGCAACCATTTTCGAACCAACAGACACTTTTTGCAAGCAATTTAGAAACAATAGACTCTTTTTGCAAGCATTTTAGAACCATTAGAGACAATTTCTGCAAGCATTTTAGAACCAATAGACACTTTTTGCAAACATTTTAGAACCAATAGACATTTGTTGCATGCATTTGTGAACCAATAGACACCAATAGAAAGACATTCTGCAAGCATTTGATCCAGAGACACTTTCTGCTAGCAATTTAGAACCAATAGAGACACATTCTGCAAGCATTTTAGAACCAATAGAGACACTTTTTGCAACCATTTAAAAACCAATAGAGACACATTTTGCAACCATTTTAGAACCAATAGACACTTATTGCAAGCATTTAAGAACCAATAGACCGTTTTTGCAAGCATTTTAGAACCAATAGAGACACTTTCCGCAAGCATTTAAGAACCAAGAGAGTCACTTTCTGCAAGCATTTTAGAACCAATAAACGCTTTTTGTAAGCATTTTAGAACCAATACGCACTTTATGCAAGCATTTAAGAACCAATAGACACTTTTTGCAAGCAGTTCAGAACCAATAGACACTTTCTGCAAGCATTTTAGAACCAATAGATTTTTGAAAGCATTTTAGAACCAATAAACATTTTTTGCAAGCATTTTAGATCCAATAGACACTTTTTGCAAGCATTTTTGAACCAATAGTGCAGTCTCTGCAAGCATTTTTGAATCAATATAGACACTTTCTCAAGCATGTTATAACCAATAGAGACACTTTTTGCAACCATTTTAGACCCAATAGAGATACGTTTTCCAACTATTTTAGACCAAATAGAAACTTTCTGCAACCATTTTATAACCAATACACACTTTTTTGCAAACATTTTTGAACCAATAAATACTCTTTGCATGCATTTTCAAACCAATAGACAATTTTTGCAAGCATTTTATAACCAATCCACTTTCTGCAATCATATAAGAACCGATAGACATTTCTGCATGCATTTTAGAACCAATAGACACTTTTTGCAAGCATTTTAGAACCAATAGACACTTTTTGCAGGCATTTAAGTACAAATAGACATTTTTTGCAAGCATTTTAGAACCAATAGACACTTTTTGTAAGCATTTTAGAACCAATAGACACTTTTTGTAAGCATTTTAGAACCCATAGACACATTGCAAGCATGTTTGAAGCAATAGAGACACCTTCTGCAAGCATTTTTGAATCAATATAGACACTTTCTGCAAGCATCTTAGAACCAATAGACAATTTTTGCAAGCATTTTAGAACCAATAGACACTTTTTGCAAGCATTTCAAACCAACATACACTTTTTGGAAGCATTTCAGAACCAACAGACGCTTTTTGCAAGCATTTTAGAACCAGTAGACATTTTCTAGAACCATCTAGAACCAATAGATACGTTTTCCAAGAATTTTAGAACCAATAGATAATTATGCTACCATGTTAGATCCAATAGACACTTTCTGCAACCATTTTAGAACTGAGACACTTTCTAAAACCATTTTAGAACAGACACTTTGCAACCATTTTAGAAACAATAGATACTTTTCACAACCATTTTAGAACCAATACACACTTTTTGCAACCATGTTAGAATCTATACACACTTTTTGCAAACATTTTAGACCCAATAGACACTTTTGCATGCATTTTCGAACCAATAGACATTTTTTGCAAGCATTTTAGAACCAATAGAGACACTTTCTGCAAGCATTTAAGAATCAAGAAAGACTCTTTCTGCAAACATTTTTTTACTGGTTCTAAAATGCTTTTTTGCAAGCATTTTAGAACCAGTAGACACTTTTTGCATGCATTTAAGGATCAATAGACACATTTTAGAACCAATAGACCTATTTGGAAGCATTTTAGAACCAATAGACAATTTTTGAAAGCATTTTAGAACCGACAGAATGGACACTTTTTGCAAGCATTTTTGAACCAATAGAGACACTTTCTGCAAGCATATTTGAAACAATAGACACTTTTTGCAACCATTTTAGAAACAAATAGATATTTTTTGCAACCATTTTAGAACCAATAGACACGTTTTGCAACCATTTTATAACCAATAGACACATTTTGCAAACATTTTAGAACCATTAGACACAGTTTGCAAGCATTTTAGAACAAATAGATACATTTTGCAAGCATTTTAGAACCAATAGACACTTTTTGCAAGCATTTTAGAACCAATAGAGATTTTGGCAAGCATTTTAGAACCATTAGAGACACTTTCGGCAAGCATATAAGAACCAATAGAGACACTTCCTGCAAGCGTTTTAGAACCAATAGAGACACTTTTTGCAAGCATTTAAGAACCAATGGACACTTTTTGCAAGCAGTTTTGAACCAATAGAGGCACTTTCTGCAAGCATTTTTGAATCAATAGACACTCTCTCGAAGCATCTTAGAACCAATAGAGACACTTTTTGCAAGCATTTTAGAACCAATAGAGACACTTTTTGTAAGCATTTCAGAACCAACAGACACATTTTGCAAGCATTTTAGAACCAGTAGACAATTTTTGCAACTATTTTTAGACCCAATAGACACATTCTGCAACCATTTTAGGACTAATAGACACTTTCTGCCACACTTTTAGAACCAATAGACAATTTTTGCATCCATTTTAGAACCAATAGAGACACTTTATGCATCCATTTTAGACCGAATAGAGACACCTTCTGCAACCATTTTAGACCCAATAGACAGTTTCTGCAACAATTCTAGACCCAGTGGACACTTTCTGCAACCATTTTAGACCCAATAGACACTTTCTGCAACCATTTTAGACCCAATAGACACTTTTTGCAAACATTTTAGACCCCATGGACACTTTTTGCAACTATTGTAGAACCAATAGATACTTTTTGCATCCATTTTTAGAACCAAAAGACACTTTTTGCAAGCATTTTAGAACCAATAGACACATTTTGCAAGCATTTTAGAACCAATAGAGACGCTTTCTGCAAGCATTTGAGAACCAATAGAGACACATTCTGCAAGCATTTTAGAACCAATAGATACACTTTTTGCAAGCATTTAAGAACCAAGACACCTTTTGCAAGCATTTCAGAACCAATACACTTTTTGCAAGCATTTTAGAAACAAAAGATAATTTTTGCAACCATTTTAGATCCAATAGAGACACTTTCTGCAACCATTTTAGAACCAAGAGACACGTTCTAAAGCCATTTTAGAACAAGAAAGACACTTTTTGCAACCATTTTAGAAACAATACACACTTTTTGCAAACATTTTAGAACCAATAGCCACTTTTTGAATGCATTTTCGAACCAATAGGCACTTTCTGCAAGCACTTAAGAACCAAGACAGACACTTTCTGCAAGCATTTTAGAACCAATAGACACATTTTGCAAGCATTTTAGAACCAGTACACATTTTTGCAACGATTTTAGACCCAATAATACTTTCTGCAACCATTCCAGAGCCAATAGTCACTTACTGCAACCATCTTAGACCCAATAGACACTTTCTGCAACCATTTAGAACCAATAGACATTTTCTACAACCATTTAGAACCAATAGGCACTTTCTGCGAGCATTTTAGAACCAATAGACACTTTCTGCAACTATTTTAGACCCCATGGACACGTTCTGCAACCATTTAAAATCCAATACTCTTTCTGCAACCATTTTAGAACCAATAGACACTTTTTGCAACCATTTTCGAACCAATAGACACTTTTTGCAACTATTTTAGAACCGATAGATACGTTTTGAAACCATTTTAGAACCAATAGACACATTTTGCAACAATTTTAGAACCAATACACATTTTGCAACAATTTTAGAACCAATAGACACTTTTCGCAAACATTTTAGAACCAATAAACACTGTTTGCAAGCATTTTAGAACAAATAGATACTTTTTACAAGCATTTTAGAACCAATAGACACTTTTTGCAAGCATTTTAGAACCAATAGAGACACTTTCTTCAAGCATTACAGAACCAATAGAGACACTTTTTGCAAGCATTTTAGAACCATTAGGGATGCTTTTTGCAAGCATTTATGAACCTAGACACCTTTCGCAAGCATTTCAGAGCCAATAGACACTTTCTAAAACAGTTTTAGTACAAATAGACACTTTTTGCAATCATTTTAGAATCAATAGACAATTTTTGCAACCATTTTAGAACCAATAGACACTTTTTGCAACCATTTTAGAATCTATACACACTTTTTGCAAACATTTTAGAACAAATAGACACTTTTTGCATGCATTTTCCAACCAATAGACACTTTTTGAAAGCATTTTAGAACCAATAGACAATTTTTGCAAGCATTTTAAAACAAATAGACACTTTTTGCAAGCAATTTTGAACCAATAGACAAGTTCTGCAAGCATTTTTGAAACAGTAGAGACACTTTCTCCAAGCATCTTAGAGCCAATAGAGGCATTTTAGAACCAGTAGACATTTTTTGCAACTATTCTGCAAATATTTGAGACACTTTCTGCGAGCATTTTAGAACCAATAGACACTTTCTGCAAGCATTTTAGAACCAATCAACACTTTCTGCAACCATTTTAGAACTAATAGACACTTTCTGCAACAATTTTAGAACCAATAGACAATTTTTCTACCATTTTAGAACCAATAGAGACACTTTCTGCAACCATTTTAGACCCAATAGAGACACTTTCTGCAACCATTTCAGACCCTATAGACACTTTCTGCAACCATTTTAGACACAATAGACACTTTCTGCAACACGTTTAGACCCAATAGACACTTTCTGCAACCATTTTAGACCCATTAGACACTTTCTGCAACCATTTTAGACCCCATGGACACGTTCGGCAACCATTTAAAAGCCAATAGACACTTTCTGCAACCATTTTAGACCCATTAAACACTTTCTGCAACCATTTTAGACCCCATGGACACGTTCTGCAACCATTTAAAATCCAATAGACACTTTCTGCAACCATTTTAGAACCAATAGACACTTTATGCAACCATTTTAGAACAAATAGACACGTTTTGCAAACATTTTAGAACCAATGGACACTTTGCAAGCATTTTAGAACAAATAGATACTTTTTGCAAGCATTTTTTAACCAATAGACACTTTTTGCAAGCATTTTAGAACCAATAGAGACACTTTCTGCAAGCATATAAGAACCAATAGAGACACTTTCTGCAAGCACTTTAAAACCAATAGATACACTTTTTTCAAGCATTTAAGAACCAAGAGACACCTTTTGCAAGCATTACAGTACCAATAGACACTTTTTGCAACCATTTTAGAACCAATACACAATTTTTGCAAACATTTTCGAACCAATAGACTTTTTGCATGCATTTTAGAACCAATAGGCGCGTTTTGCAAGCATTTTAGAACCAATAGAGACACTTTCTGCAAGCATTTAAGAACCAAGACAGATACTTTCTGCAAACATTTTAGAACAAATAGACACTTTTTGCAAGCATTTTAGAACCAGTACACATTTTCTGCAATGATTTTAGATCCAATAGGCACTTTCTGCAACCAGTCCAGAGCCCATAGTCACTTTCTGCAACCATCTTAGACCTAATAGACACTTTCTGCAACAATTTAGAATCAATGGACATTTTCTACAAACATTTAGAACCAATAGACTCTTTCTGCGAGCATTTTAGAACGAATAGGCACTTTCAGCAACCATTTTAGACCCAATATACAGGTTCTGCAATATTTTAGACCCCATGGACACGTTCTGCAACCATTTAAAATCCAATACCCTTTCTGCAACCATTTCTGAACGAATAGGCACCTTTCGCAAGCATTTCAGAACCAATAGACACCTTTTGCAAGCATTTTAGAACCAATAGACCATTTTTGCAACCATTTTAGATTCTATAGAGACACTTTCTGCAACCATTTTAGAACCAATAGACTCTTTTTACAACCATTTTAGAACCAATAGACTCTTTTTACAACCATTTTAGAACCAATAGACTCTTTTTGAAATGATATTAGAACCAATACCCACTTTTTGCAAACATTTTCGAACCAATATACACTTTCTGCAAGCATTTTAGGACCAAAAGACACTTTTTGCAAGCATTTTAGAACCAATAGACTCTTTTGCAAGCATTTTATTACCAATAGAGACATTTTCTGCAACCATTTTAGACCGAATAGAGACACTTTCTGCAACCAATTTATACCCAATAGACACTTTCTGTAACCATTTAGAACCAATAGACACTTTCTGCAACCAATTTATACCCAATAGACACTTTCTGTAACCATTTAGAACCAATAGACACTTTCTGCAACCATTTAGAACCTAGAGACACATTCTGCAACCATTTTAGAAGCAATACATACTTTTTGCAAACAGTTTTGAATCAATAACACTATTTGCATGCATTTTAGAACCAATAGACACTTTTTACAAGCATTTTAGAACCAATAGAGACACTCTCTGCAAGCATTCAAGAACCAAGAGAGATACTTTCTGCAAGCATTTTAGAACCAATACGGACACATTTAGCAAGCATTTAAAAACCAAGTCACTGTTTGCAAGCATTTCAGAACCAATAAACATTTTGTGCAAGCATTTTAGAAACAATAGACACTTTTTGCCAGCATTTTAGTACCAATAGAGACACTTTCTGCAAGCATTTTGGAAACAACAGGGGCACTTTTTGCAAGCATTTTAGAACCAAAAGAGACACTTTTTGCAAGCATTTTAGAACCAATAGACACTGTTTGCAAGCATTTTAGACTCAATTGAGACACTTTCTGCAAGCATTTAAGAACCAATAGACACTTTTTTACAAGCATTTTAGAACCAATAGCCACTTTTTGCAAGCATTTTTGAACCAAAGACACTTTTTGCAAGCATTTTACAACCAATAGAGACACTTTTTGCAACCATTTTAGAAACAATAGAGACACTTTTTGCAAGCACATTGGAACGAACAGACACTTTAGCAAGCATTTTAGAACCAACAGACACATTTTGCAAGCATTTTAGCACCAACAGACACTTTTTGCAAGCATTTTTGAACCAAGGGAGTCACTTCTTGCAAGCATTTTAGAAGCAACAGGGACACTTTCTGCAAGCATTTTGGAAACAACAGAGGCACTTTTTGCAAGCATTTTAGAACCAAAAGAGACACTTTTTGCAAGCATTTTAGCACCAATAGACATTTTTTGCGAGCATTTAGAACCAATAGAGATACGTTTTTCAACCATGTTAGAACTAATAGACACTTATTGCAAGCATTTAAAAACCAATAGACACTTTTGCAAGCATTCTAGAACCAATAGAGACACTTTTTGCAACCATTTTAGAACAGACACATTGTGCAACCATTTTTGAACCAATAGACTCTTTGTGCAACCATTTTTGAACCAATAGACTCTTTGTGCAACCATTTAGAACCAGTAGACACTGGTTGCAAGTATGTAGAGCCAATAGAGATTTTTTACAAGCATTTATAATCAATAGACACCTTTTGCAAGCATTTTAGAACCAATAGAGACACTTTTTGCAAGCATTTTAGAACCAATGGAGACACTTTTTGCAACCATTTTAGAACCAATAGAGACACTTTTTGCAAGCATATTGGAACGAACAGTCACTTTAGCAAGCACTTTAGAACCAACAGACACTTTTTGCAAGCATTTTTGAACCAAGAGAGTCACTTTTTGTAAGCATTTTAGAACCAATAGACACAATTTGCAATTATTTTGGAAACAACAGAGACACTTTTTGCAAGCATTTTAGAACCAATAGACACTTTCTGCAAGCATTTTAGGACCAACATACACTTTTTGCAAGCATTTTAGAACCAATAGATACTCAGAGAGACGTGACCCTCTGGTTTCCTCCATCGTGCTGAGACTGAGTGAGGCACACCACTTCCTTGTTTTATAGTCCCTCCCCCTCCCTCCACCAGGTGCAGCAGAGAGAATGGCAATTTAAAAAAAAACATTAATTTCTCTCTGTTTTTTTATTGATGGGAAAAATCCTCTGGTCCAGGAAGGCGGACGGGGGCTATGAGCGAGGTGGCAAAAAATGACAGAGATCGGTGGCGGTGTTCTCTCGGAAATCACACAACAGTGAACCAAAAGCGGTCAAGATCAGACTTTTAGTAATATAGATTTTCAAACCAAAAAATACTTTTAGCAAGTATTTTCAAACCAAAAAACACTTTTAGCAAGCATTTTCAAGCCAAAACACACCTTTAGCAAGCATGTTCAAACCATATTAAGGGCACTCACAGTTTAGTAGACATGTGTTCATTGTTATTCGCAGCTCAGACTGAGAGATGTGACCCTCTCGCTCCCCCATCTTGCAAAGACTAACTGAGGCACTCAACACTTCCAGGTTTTATAGTCCCTCCGGAAGGGGCATGGCCTTCAGGAGAGAGAATCTCAACATTTTTTAAACATTAATAATTCTTTTATTTTTCATCGATGGGAAAAATGCTCTTGTCCTGACCAGCGGAGGGGGACTGAGTAAGATGGCCAAAAATCATAGCCGTATGTGGCAGCGTTTTTTTCTAAAATCAATATACAGTGCAACAGGAAGTGGTCAAGATGAGACTTTAGTAATATAAGATAGATATCCTTCTTTTCACTTTCTTGGTGCAAGCCATTTAAAATAAACAGATTTGTGCTGGAATTAAAAGAACAGAAAAACGAATTACAATTCACAAGAGCTTATTCAGTGGGATATATTCCCAGCAAAACATTTTGTACAATAATAAAATTATGTTGGGAGATTCCATATTAAATTAATATTAATACATTATTTATAAAGCTCCATAGACTTGCAAATTGACACTTAGTGTATGATACAGGGCAATTTCATTGCAGTTGATTATTCACTAGCTGTTACATATCTCACTATTTATAGTTATTGCAATATTTTTTATTGAAAACATCTCCAGCTTTCTTTAGTCTACAAAAACTGAATGTCTTGATTGTTTTACAGTTAACCTCTTTATCATTCTCATGGGAGACGAGTCTGAAGAATGGTCTCGACCCGAAATGTCACCCATTTTTTCTCTCCACAGATGCTGCCTGTCCTGCAATGTTACTCCAGCATTTTGTGTCTATATTGTCCCATTATCTCTCTTTTCCAAGGATGGTTTTCCAAAATCTTATATGATGGGGACACAAGTGTGATTTTAAATAACAATTTGAGGGGGATATTACTTCTGTTTGTTATTTTTACTGTCCCCTCTTGTGACTACAATGAGAGGCAAAGATATTTGAAGAAGTGGCGTAATTGGACAGATTCTACCACTTTTATGGTTTCTTCTAAAGAATTGTCTGAATGATAAATTCATACAAGCCCTAGTTCATTTCCAATGCCCAAGTGTGCATTGTTCACATGTGCATTAGTTTATTAAAGCCAATCTCCCTGGTGTTTTCCGAATACCACATTGATGTATTTAATACAAGACTTGGGAATTAATACAATGGGATTTTGTCTGCACAAACCAGGTATTGTTTTCCAACTCAATATTTTTACATCATGTTTCTTTATCAATATTTGCATGACATCTTGTAATTACATGATAACATTGGAGCCATAAATTCCTTTTGAAATTTAAAAAAATCACATACACAAGCACAAATGCATCTATGGTATACATACACCAAACAGAAGAAAATCAGAGCAGAAATAGTCCATGACCCTCAAGCCTATCCCACCAGTCAAACTACTCATTGTTGATCTGCCTCAGCCTCATCACTTTTTTGCCTGGCCTCCAGAAGACACCAGAGTAGATAATTCCAAAGATTCATCATCATCCCTGAGAAATTCTCGAGTACCTTAGTTTTAAATGCCATTCCTTGTATCGTAACTCATTAAAAACATTCCCATTCGTGGAAAAGGCTCAACAACTAACCTGTCCTTCCCACTACGGACCATGTGTGTTTGAGTAAAATTATCCCTCATTCATTTAAACTCTACGTTGCGATGATAAGACAGACTCTCTCATCCCATGAATTAGGTAGTTGAATTTCTTCTGGACTGTCTCCAATGCTAGGGTACACTTCCTTAAATAATGGGGCTAAAACTGCACAGTATTCCAGATGTAGCCAAACCACTGCCATGTGCAATGGGAACACATTACCCTATTTCTGAACTCCAAACCTCTGGCCAGAATGAGTCATAGTCATAGAGTCATAGAGTGATACAGTGTGGAAACAGGCCCTTGGCCCCAACTTGCCCACACCGGTTAACATGTCCCACTACAGTAGTTCCACCTGCCTGCATTTGGTCCATATCCCTCCAAACCTGTCCTATCCATGTACCTGTGTAACTGTTTCTTAAGCGTTGGGATAGTCCCAGCTGCAACTACCTCCTCTGGCAGCTTGTTCCATACACCCATCACCCTTTGTGTGAAAAAGTTACCCCTCAGATTCCTATAAAATCTTTTCCCCTTCACCTTGAACCTATGTCCTCTGGTCCTCAATTCCCCTACTCTGGACAGGAGATTCTGTGCATCTACCCGATCTATTCCTCTCATGTTCACCCCTCATTCTCCTGTGCTCTAAGGAATAGTGACCCAGCCTACTCAAACTCTCCTTACATCTCACACCCTCTAGTCCTGGCAACATCATCGTAAATCTTCTGTGAACCCTTTCAAGCTTGACAATATATTTCCTACTACATGGTGCCTAGAACTGAACACAATATTCTAAATGCGGTCTCACCAATGTCTTATACAACTGCAACATGACCTCCCAACTATACTCAATACTCTGAAGGACACTGTGCCAAAAGCCTTTTGACCACCTTATCTACCTGCGACTCGACCTTCAAGGAACCATGCACCTGCACTCCTAGATCCCTCTGTTCTACAACACTCCCCAGAGGCCTACCATTCACTGTGTAGGTCCTGCTCATGTTAGACGCCCCAAAATGCAACACCTCACATTTCTCTTTATTAAATTCCATCAACCATTCCTCAGCCCACCTGGCCAATCGATCAAGATCCTGCTACGATCTTTCACAACCATCTTCACTAGCAGCAAATCCACCCACTGTTGTATCTTCAGCAAACTTGCTAATCTTGCCCAGTATGTTCTCATCCAAATCATTGATATAGATGACAAACAGTAATGGGCCTAGCACTGAACCCTGAGGCACACCACTAGTGGCAGGTCTCCAGTCAGAGAAACAACCTTCCACCGTCCGCTTCCATCCATGAAGCCAATTTGATATCCATTCAGCTATCTCTCCTTGCTTTCCATGCGATCGAACCTTTCAGAGCAGCCTACCATGCGGTTGATCCTTGTCGAATGCCTTAAGGGCCTGTCCCACTTAGGCAATTTTTTCGGCGACTGTCACAGTCGTAGCAGGTTGCCGAAAATGCGGCGACTGGACCCCCCCCCCCCACGACAATGTCTATGACAAGCAATGGCAAACTACTGACAACTGGTGATCCATTAGGACGTCCACCTACGACCTCACCTACGCCAATCTACGACCACACAGGCAACAACCTATGACAACATAAGTCAACCTACGTCCACCCGCGGCAAGCTACGATAAGCAACGACCCTGTTGGCGACAACTGAAGACAAGTCAGTCACCTGTACCTGTTGCTGGTGACGTAGGTTGATATACGTAATCGCCAATGGAATTTACCAAAGTCAACACCTGGCGACAAACAATGTCCTCGGATATATCTGATCAGGCCTTGGGATTTGTCTACCTTCAATGATGTTTGACAATAGACAATAGACAATAGGTGCAGGAGTAGGCCATTCGGCCCTTCAAGCCGGCACCGCCATTCAATGTGATCATGACTGATAATCCACAATCACTACCCCATTCTTTCCATATCCCCTGGCTCTATATCCGCTATCTTTAAGAGCACTATCTAGCTCTCTCTTGAAAGTATCCAGAGAACCGGCCTCCACCGCCCTCTGTGGCAGAGAATTCCACAGAGTCACAACTCTCGGTGTGAAAAAGTGTTTCCTCATCTCCGTTCTAAATGGCCTACCTCTTATTCTTAAACTGTGGCTCCTGGTTCTGGACTACCCCAACATTGGGAACGTGTTTTCTGGCTCTAGCATGTCCAAACCCTTAATAATCAATCTTATATGTTTCAATAAGATCCTCTCTCATCCTATATTCCAGAATGTACAAGCCCAGCCGTTCCATTCTCTCAGCATATGACAGTCCTGCCATCCCGGGAATTATCCTTGTGAACCTAAGCTGCACTCCCCCAATAGCAAGAATGTCTTTCCACCACCATCCTTGGCAATGCATTCCAGGTCCGCCGTTCCTCCATGTAAAAAATCTTGCCCCATACATTTCCATTAAAATTTCCTTCTCTCACTTTTTCTCGCTATACCTTTTGGTGTTGGAAATTTCCACCTTGAGTAAAAAGGTTTTGACTGAATTTCCAGGAAACGCTGCCCCAAGAAGGAAACTAATATCATCAAAGGCACACACAATTCTGGCCATGCTCCTTGTGCTGCTGCTATCATCAGCATGAATGTACAGGAGCCTGAGTACTGTTACCTCCAGGTTCAAAAACAGCACCTTTCCATTAACCATCACGGTCTTGAACAACACTGCACAATCCGATCACAGCAATGTTGTATAAGGGCTTTGTATCGGTTGTACTACGTGAGTTGGCTTATACTATTGTGGTCTGGTTAACATAGTATAAATGATTATTTATTATATTCTTATTTTTTGTACATTTATTTGTTGTGTTGTTTCATTAATGTGTCTGTAAAGCTGCAGCTGGCAAGGATTTCATTGATCTGTCCCCGTGCATATGGCAATTAAACGCTCGTGCCTCTTGATCCACCAAATCTCCTCTCTTGAGTCTGTTTGTATATTCACAAAGAAGTGTAGATATAAGCAATACTGACAGAAACATTGATATTAATTAACATAAAAAATTATGCAATAATCCAGTCATGGCTCTGAATGAACTGTGCTGGAATGACATATATTGGGGGCACTTACTGGAAAGACAATGTTGCAGTTTGCAAATAGCCAGATAAGAGCAGTGTCTAGACCTGTTTCTGCAATATTATCAGTCTCAGAATGACTGCACCAGGGAAGAAAACTCAGGAGCTCAATGTTCTGCTCAGTAGTCAATGTACTGGTTGAATTAGGTATCCCAGCCCATTGAATTATGGAAATGAAGATCACCCGGTTCCATGGCTAACTTGGCTTTGACTCCCAAATAAGAGCATATCTTTTATAGGCATATCCTCTGTTGTGGTACAAATTGGGAAGTCTTCAGTAAAACCTTGAAAATCAGTGAATTTATCATGAGCATTGCTCATTATAAGGCAGATAAATATATTATTACATGCAACGTGTTTATATAATATAAAGGGCACTGTCAGGGTATCAATTTCCAGGGACTGATCCGTTCATGCCCTTTTATTAATGCTTTAGGGACTGAGTGTTACAAATCTTGCCCAGAATTCAAATTAATAACTCTCAAAGAGTGGCTGGTTATATCGACCGAAAGACTATTACATAGAACAGTGCAGCACAGGAACAGGCCATTTGGTCATGCCGAATATAATATTAGGGTAAGCTAATCTTCTCTGCGTGTGCATAATCTATAACCTTCCATTCTTTGCATATCCATGTGCCTATCTAAAAATTTCTTAAATGCTGCTATTGTATTAAATCAAATTACATTGACACCTATACACCTATATGGTGGGATAAGATTTACTTTTTTAATTTACTCATGAACAGCAGCAGGTGTTGAACTTCTGACCAAAACTACAGCAAGGTCTCTTGAGTACAGCTGACTAAATTTGCGAGCAAAATATCATGCGCTGTAGGATAGTTAGGAAATATAAATCAATCCCCGTTTCTTCCAGTGATGAATCTTCAACCATGATTGACGGGATGAATTGTATTATCATCTTTGTCCTTCACAGAGGTAAAAATAAAGGATCCGTGCCAACTGCTTCATAGAAAACTGTGACCGCCATGACCTGCCTTGATAAAATTACATTATCTACATATTTTAGGAACAGTTTGAAAATATATTTGGGAGCAGATATTTGTCTAAACATAATTTGCTCTGCCTTCCACAACTATGGCATCCCAATGGACATTTTTGGCAAAGGTGGTGTTAACAGTTTGGAGATAGAGAGCATTGCATGAAGAGTGAATTTGACACATTAGTCAAACACTTCAGTTACAAGTGTAGTTAAATTGTAAATTATGTGTAACCATAAGCAATTTTGGGCCCCAATCTGAGGAAGGATGTGCTGGCTCTGGAGAGGGTCCAGAGGAGGTTTACAAGAATGATCCCAGGAATGAGTGAGTTAACCTATGATGAGCATTTGTCAGCACTGGGCATGTACTAGCTGGAGTTTAGAAAAAAGAGGGGTGACATCATTGAAACATACAAAATGGTGAAACGCTTGGTTAGAGTGGATGTGGAGAGGATGTTTCCACCAGTGGGAGAGTCTAGGACTAGAGACCATAGCCTCAGAATTAAAGGATGTTCTTTTAGGAAGGAGATGAGGAAACATTTCTTTAGTCAGAGGGTGGTGAATCTGTGGAATTCTTTACCACAGAAGGCTGTAGAGGCCAAGTCAGTGGATATTTTTAAGGTAGAGATAGATAGATTCTTGATTAGTATGGGTGTCAGGGGTGATGGGGAGAAGGCAGGAGAATGGGGTTAGGAGGGAGAGATAGGTCTGCCGTGATTGAAGGGCAGAGTAAACTTGATGGGCGTAATGGCCTAATTCTACTCGTATTCCTTATGACCTTAACAACTTTTCATACATATGGTTTTCTTATAAACCATTTATTTAAAGGTTTTCTTAAAGTAACACTTCTATTCTACTCAGAAACCCTTTTGGTCCCTCTCAGCTATCCAAACTATGTATTATTAATGGATAAGTCATCACAACAAAAGCAGAAAATGCTCAAATTCCTCAGCAGGTGTGGCAGCATCTGTGGGGAATGAAACAAAAGTTTATGCTGTTGTCAGATGAAAAGTCGTAACTTGAAATATTAATTCTGATTTTTTCTCTGTGGAAATGTTGATCCTGGCTGAATTGGAGAGGCTAGGACTTCAAAATGGGGTAAAAGCTTCAGGGCTGCTGGGAGATTTGGTCAATTTGGAAATGCTCTCTGCAAAGTTGGGACAGGCTGCAGAGAGGTGCCAGGGTGTCTAGAGCTTAGATACAATTTGCAAGGAAAGAATAAGGACATCTGCAGTCCTTGTCAATTAGGTGCAAAATGCATAAAATAGAATGGATGGCTGCAAACCAGACATACAACTTTTAAATACCTCTAAATAATGTTGCGGAGTTTAACTTTGCCGAGTGTCGATTGGATGAGGTATTGAACCTTGTCTGGGTTTTTGGCAGATCAGGATAAATGTTTCTAAGTTGGCTTCCTTACGAAGTCCGGTTTGAATACAATGTATTGAGCTGCCATATTATTGGGTTAGGGAAATGTCTGTTATGTATGGGGTTAATCGATATCTGTAAATTGATTATTGTTACAGCCCCATGTGGTTCGGCTCCTCGAGGTCCCGGGACATATAAAATTTCTGGTTTTCCAGCCATTTTTCTCTTTTTTTAAAAACTTTTCTTACTCTTTCTCTTTTTTTTCACGTAAGTTTCCTCTAAGAGCTGGTATCCTGAGCAGCAATTGGCTGTTTTTTCCTTATCTAAAACTGAAAGCTGAGACTGGAGTAATCAAAGGCATGTGATAGAAGGTTCTTGAATGTAGATCTTTCTGACTAAGTCCTTGGGTGACTACTTGACCCTTGATGTCAGTTCCTCTGCATCACTTTTAAAAAGGTTGGGAAAAGGTTGGTCTATTTTCCTGCCCTGTGGTAGCCTATGAAAAGGCGATGGCAATGATCTTTATTCTCATATTTGTCTGTGGTGAAAGTACTCAGTCAACTCAGTTATTGATTGGGGACGATCAGCTATGATCACAATGAATGGCGGTGCTGGCTCGAAGGGCAGAATGACCTCCTCCTGCACCTTATGTCTCTTTTCTATGTAACTGTGTAGTACAGGTATTGCAGGATTTTGTACTAGCAAAGAGATAATTGGATGTGTTATCCCAACTCATTTCAGTACAAGAATAACAGGAAGATCATACCCGCATGCTTATCCATTCATCACTGTAACCACAATCCTCCCCCTCTGCATTACTCTGTGCTCCGATTACTGTAATGAATCTGAAGTAAATGCAGATATAACCAAAAACTAATGAGAATAATCTCCTTGGCAGTAAGGTGACTGAGGCCTTGAAAGATTTAACCTGACTGTTCGGCCATACATGCACTAGTTCATAAGTCATAGGAGCAGAATTATGCAATTCAGCTTATCGAGTCTACTCTGCCATTCAATCATGCCTGATCTATCTTTCCCTCTAAACCCCATTCTAACACTAACCGCTACTCCCAGCATTGTCCATTAATCTTCCCTTGTGGTGAAAGTTTAGCACCTCTTCTGGCGATCTATAATTTAATTATTAATAGCATTCAGCTTGTTGACATCTAGGGTGCCCTACCTTTCACAATCATTGTACACAGCTTTTTCTTGTTACAAGATTAAATGCATTAGGTATTCTCTGCAAGTGCAACATAGCTCCCAGGTGAATACTAAGCACTGAGCAATCAAACCAGCTGTTTTAAAGAGATGATCCCAGGCTGATCAAAAAACAAGCCAAGCATTGATTTTCTGGAAATGGGATGAATATGAATATTCTCTCTGAATCAAGCCTAATAATCCAGCATTTTGCTGGTCCCGCAATACCCCAAACCCAGGATTACTTTGCATCCACTTTCCCGAGCCAGTACTAATTCTGCTGCTATTTTCTGCTTCTCCAGTCTGTGAGCTGCTTATTGCTGCTTGCTCAGTGATGTCATCCCTCTCATCAAAATAAATTCAACTCAACTGTGAGTAGTGTGGGCTTCTCAGTCTTTTCTCAACAGACACATTAGTCTAGCCCTTGCATATTCACAAACCAGAACATGAATTAACCAGATTCTCTTCTGTATGTGACAATATCCATGTCATTTATGCATATGAGCTGTAAACATTCTCGCACATGCTCAACAAGTCAGCCAGTGACCTTTGACTTGGAAATAAATCATTCCTGCTTTTGATCCCAACACGACTGTGTGTGGAGCCATCTTTCTCCGTCTAATATATGCTAGTTTTACCTATTTCGTGAGAAGGCACATATCAAAACATGGTGGCAGCGATGAAATGAAGATTTCTGGATCAAATAGACGCTATGATGATTTGCAAAAATGTGTTGAAAAGCTTTCAGGAATCAGTGTTTCAATGCTCAGCGACCGGACTAGCTGCATGCATGAGTGGAACGGTATGCAGGTCAGTGAGCATACAAAGATAAGACATAGTGTGTAAATCAGTGCTGTGGGAGACTGCTTAAAGATAGCACATGCTGTATGGAGACAGAGAAAAAAAGAGTTTTGTTTTGAAAATGTTTTCGATAGTAGTAGAAGATATTAGAGAATATTACGCAAATTACGCAGTCGCACGTTGTGCTTATAGTTAAATGATACATAAGCTATTAAGAGTGAGGGAATATGCTGATATTTCAAAATTGCGTAGACCAATCCATCTTTCCACGTGGCTCCACCACCCAATCTAAACCTCGATGAGAACCGGGTGGAAGAGTAGAAAATGTTTAAACAAATATACGAAAATTATGCAGTGATAAGAATAAGAAGGTGAAACGGTATCAAACTGGATAAGAAGGAGAAACAGTATCAAAAAGCAGTATTTCTGCATACTATTTTACCAGAAGAACTGCGAATCTTCAATACACTGACGTTCTAAACGGTAGAAGAAGAGAAGGATGTGAAAGTCATCATCGACAAGATGTCTACCATCATCATAGGGAAAACACTCCTTCAGAAGAGGAATTTGACACTGCAGGAGACTGTTGACATATGTAGATCCTTACAGGTAACAGCGACAAGAATGCAGGTCATCGGCAAAGAGCCGACAATACACAAGGTGGAATGATTCAAACCGAAGGAAAAGAAGGTTGATTTTTCTTCGCAGAGGAAGAATCAGGGACCAGTGAAGTGGAAGTTCTGTGTGAGAATGCACAAGCGCAGGAAGGGCAAATGCCCAGCGTATGTGAAGGACTGCAACAGATGCAGACCACAAAACCACTTTGCCTGCTGCTGCAAGCAGAGGAAGGAGGGCATGCAGAAACAGGGTCTGCACAAGGTCGTAGAGACATCTGACACAACGTCCATTTCCAACACAGAATGAGGTAAATGCAACAGGAAACAATTCCTCTTCAGGCCTATTCGCTGAGATGCAGGTCGGCATAAAAGCAATCAAGTTTCAGATTGATGTTTAAGAAGGAACTGCAGATGCTGGAAAATAGAAGGTAGACAAAAATGCTGGAGAAACTCAACGGGTGAGGCAGCATCTATGGAGCGAAGGAAATAGGCAACGTTTCGGGTCAAATACCTTCTTCACACCTTTCAGATTGACTCTGGTGCCAGTATTAACGTGATTCCCAAGGATCTTGTACCCAACAAAGAGGACATTAGATGAGAGAAAATCATCTTAAAGATGTACAATGGATCCAACCTGCTGGCAGAAGGTAGGACGAAAGTCATACTCCGGAACAAGAACTATATCAGTTGGGGAGAGGGACTCAAATAGAGAAAGCTAGTAGACAGTGTGTGAGGCAGGAGGCAGAGAAAGGAAGCACTCAGAACCCAACATGTAGGGGGAAAGGAAGAAAAAAATAATAAACAGAGAATAAGAGGTGGTGGGTTTCTTAAATATATGAGCAGAGAGACAGAAGGGTGTAAAATGAGGTTAGAAGCAATAGGTAGCAAGGTTGTACCCTCAATTTTCCAGCATCTGCAGTTCCTTCTTTAATGAAAAGTAAAAGTGGCAGGCAGACAAATCCAGGGCAAAAATCAAAAAGGGCCACTTTTCAACATAATTGCATAAGGGGTAAGAGCATTGTAAAAACAAGCCTGAAGGCTTTGTGTCTCAATGCGAGGAGTATTCGTGATAAGGTGGATGAGTTGAATGTGCAGATAGCTATTAATGATTATGATATAGTTGAGATCACGGTGACATGGCTCCAGGGTGACCAAGGCTGGGAGCTGAACATCCAGGGATATTCAATATTCAGGAGGGATAGACAGAACGGAAAAGGAGGTGTGGTAGTGTTGCTGGTTAGAGAGGAGATTAATGCAATAGAAAGGAAGGACATTAGCTTGGAGGATGTGGAATCGATATGGGTAGAGCTGTGAAACACTAAGGGGCAGAAAATGCTAGTGGGAGTTGTGTACAGGCCACCTAACAGTATAGTGGAGTTGGGGATGGCATCAAACAGGAAATTGGAAATGCGTGCAACAAAGGTAAACAGTTATAATGGGTGACTTCAATCTACATATAGATTGGGTGAATCAAATTGGCAGGGGTGCTGAGGAAGAGGATTTCTTGGAATGTATGCGGGATAGTTTTCCAAACCAACATGTAGAGGAACCAACGAATGAGCAGGCTATTCTAGACTGGGTATTGAGTAATGAGGAATGGTTAGTTAGCAGCCTTGTTGCGAATGATCCCTTGGGCAAGAGTGACCATAATATGGTTGAGTTCATCATTAGGATGGAGAGTGACATTGTTAATTCAGAAACACGGGTCCTGAACTTAAAGAAAGGTAACTTTTAGGGTATGAGACATGAATTGGCCAAGATAGACTGGCAATTGATTCTTAAAGGGTTGACGGTGGATATGCAATGGAAGGCATTTATAGACTGCATGGATGAACTACAAAAATTGTTCATCCCAGTTTGGCAAAAGAATAAATCAGGGAAGGTATTGCATCCGTGGATATTAAGGGAAATCAGGGATAGTATCAAAACAAACGATGAAGCGTACAATTAGCCAGAGAAAGCAGCCTACCAGAGGACTGGGAGAAATTCAGAGACCAGCAGAGGAGGGCAAAGGGCTTAATTAGGAAAGGGAAAATAGATTATGAAAGAAAACTGGCAGGGAACATAAAAACTGACTGAAAAAGCTTTTATAGATATGTCAAGAGAAAAAGATTAGTTAAAACAAATGTAGGTCCCTTGCAGTCAGACACAGGTGAATTGATCATGGGGAACAAGGACATGGCAGACCAATTGAATAACTACTTTGGTTCTCTCTTCACTAAGGAAGACATAAATAATCTGCCGAAAATAGCAGGGGACCGGGGGTCAAATGAGATGGAGGAACTGAGTGAATCCATGTTAGTCGGGAAGTGGTGTTAGGTAAATTGAATGGATTAAAGGCTGATAAATCCCCAGGGCCAGATGCAGTATAATGTGGATAAATTTGAGGTTATCCACTTTGGTGGCAAAATCAGGAAGGTAGACTATTATCTGAATGGCTGCCGATTAGGAAAAGGGGAGATGCAACGAGACCTGGGTGTCATGGTACACCAGTCATTGAAAGTAGGCATGCAGGTGCAGCAGGCGGTGAAGAAATCGAATGGTATGTTAGCATTCATAGCAAAAGGATTTGAGTATAGGAGCAGGGAGGTTCTACTGCAGTTGTACAGGGTCTTGGTGAGACCACACCTGGAGTATTGCATACAGTTTTAGTCTCCAAATCTGAGGAAAGACATTCTTGCCATAGAGGGAGTACAGAGAAGGTTCACCAGACTGATTCCTGGGATGTCAGGACTGGATAGACTCGGCTTGTACTCGCTGGAATTTAGAAGATTGGTGAATCTCTGGAATTCTCTGCCACAGAAGGTAGTTGAGGTCACTTCATTGACTACATTTAAGAGGGAATTAGATGTGGCCCTTGTGGCTAAAGGGATCAGGGGGTATGGAGAGGGCAGGTAAGGAATACTGAGTTGGATGATCAGCCATGATCATATTGAATGGCGGTGCAGGCTCGAAGGGCCGAATGGCCTACTCCTGCACCTATTTTCTATGTTTCTATGTTTCTAAGATGAACAACAAGAAGTACCGGGTTCAATTCATAGTGGTGGAGGAAGGCTGACTCACACCGCTCCTGAGCGGCAAAGCTGCACAAAAGATGAAACTCATCACGGTTCACTAAGAGAATTTCAAGAGCCTGAATGCTGTTAGCGAGGCTGGCTCTTTACTCATCTTTGATGACGAAAGAACGGGGAGACTACCAGGTAAGGTCAAGTTGGTAAGGCAGACGGAGGGTGTGACCCCATCACAGTGTTCTGCAATGCCGGTTCCTGTAGCCATGAAAGAGAAGATCAAGAATGGTCTCATGATGGTCGAGCAGGAAATTTTGACTAAAATCGAAGGACCAACTGAATGGTGTAGCAGGCTGGTCATTACAGAGAAAAGGGACAGCACAGAGTTGAGGTTCTGCATAGATCCTAGACCTCTCAACAAAGTCCTGAAAATGGAAACCCACAGACTACCAGTCATAGAGGACGTACTCCCTGAGCTGTCTAAGGCGAAGATTTTCTCCAAATAGAACTAGATAAGGTGAGCAGTTTCCTAACAGGTGATGCAAAAAAGGCAGATCTAGCTGCAACACTTATGCAGAAAGGACAACCACTGTCCTATGTGAGTCGAGCATTGACACCAACCGAGCAGAGATATGCTCAGGGGTACACAAAAGGCTGGAGAAATTCAGCGGGTGCAGCAGCATCTAAGGAGCGAAGGAGATAGGCGACGTTTCGGGTCGAGACCCTTCTTCAGACTGGTCAGGGATCAGGGAAATGAGAGATATAGATGGTGATGTGGAGAGATAAAGAACAATGAACCTCAGATTGAGAAGGAGGCACTAGTTATAGTGTTTGCCCTCGAGCGCTTTCATCAGTACACCTACGGACAGAGAGTGATCGTTGAGAGTGACCACAAGCCATTGGAAATCATCGTCAAAAAGCCTCTGCATAGAGCGCAAAGCTGTCTTCAGGGCATGATGATGAGAATGCTACACTATGCAGTAGGCCCCCCTCGGTCATGACTGACCATGGGTAATGCATCCTGGAGCCTTTTCCATGACTGGATATGGCCACAAGGCTGTGGAGGTTTTAAATCAGAGTTTTCTCTCTCCTAGATGGACTGCCTTCCCAGGCTGATGAGCCCCATCTGCCCAAGGCTCATGGGGGCCGGAGCGTCTACCTGCCCTTGCAGGTCTATAGCACCTGCCCACTGCTACACTATGACATCGAGATCAAATGGTAAAGGGAAAAGACATGCATCTCCCGAGCATACCTCCTGGACACCACAAGATCGACCAGATTCACTGATGTCAACGTAGGTGAGTCCTTGAGCATGGGAGAGGATGTCAAACACATCCAAGCTCACCCCAGGGAAAATGAAACACTATAGACCATTAAGAAAGTAATCCAAAATGGATGGCCAGATCACAAAGCAGATGTCCCAGAAGCAGCACAACCATACTTCTACATCAGAGATGAGTTGAGTGTGCAAGACGTCCTAGTTTTCAGAGGAGAGAGAGTTGTAATCCCTATCACTCTACGCAAAGATATGAAGGAGACACTCCACACCTCTCACCTAGGAGTAGAAGGAGCCCTCAGATGTGTTAGAGAATACAGTTTCTGGCCCGGAATGAACTCTGATGTGAAGCAGTTCATTTCAAATGTGAAGCCTGCAGGACGTACGAACAACAGAATCAGAAAGAAACTCTGATGCCCCATGACCTCCCAGATTTCCCATGGGAGAAAGTGGGAACTGATATGTTTGAACTTGAGGGAAAGCATTATTTAATCACAGTGGACTATCTGTCTAAATTCCGGGAAATAGACAGACTGTACGACCTGAACAGCAGGCCAGTCATTGTAAAACTCAAGAACCACTTCGCAAGATACGGAATTCCAAGCACTGTGGGTAAGCGACAACGGGACATAGTTCTCATCAGGGGAGTTCGCCAAATTTGTCAGGAAATGGGAATTTGACCACTACACAATTTCTCCAAGACATAGCCAAGCTAACGGTAAGTGGAATCGGCAATCAAGGCAGCTAAGTGAGTACTGAAGAAAACCACTCACTCCAAGACAGATGTCTGCTTGGCAATACTGGAAATACGCAACACCCCTGCGAATGGAGTGAATAGTATTCCTGCACAAAGACTACATGGAAGGAGAACAAGAACGACACTTCTAACTATATCAAACCTCCTCAAACCACGTGGTGCTGAGATACTCACAGAAGAGAGGAAAAAGATACGGCGAGTATGTCAAGCAGTAAGGTGTTTTGTTATGATGTACCTACATGTTTATGAGAAGAAAGCATGTTGTTAGGTACTTCCCCCCCCCCCCTCCTCTGGTGAATGCTATGTACTTAACTCTTCTGTTTCTCTCCTGAGTGCAGGCCCCGTGGCTGGGAGTCAGGAATCAAGGGGTTACGTGCTCCTGTACCCAATTGGCCAAGCTGCGTCAGTTGATGGGTGACTCATCGAAAGATTAAATACCAGGAGTCTCCCAGAACTCTCTCTCTCTTCGTCGACCCTGACTCATGAACAGACTGTGGTTTGAACTGCAGGAGACCTGACCACATGGCATAGAACTTTGTGTATTATTACCTACATTTGTCAATTAATATTGAATTGGGACAGATAAGGGCTGACCTGAGGGTTTTCCTGTATTTTGTTCAAGGGATATTTCCATTTAGGCAGGTTAGAGACTCTAGTTCGACGGTCCATTGCGAGGCTGGCTGGAGCACTGTTATCTTTGTTTATTAGTGTATTCTTGTCCTTATCTGCGTTGTTTGAATCAGGTTTGAGTTTTAATTAAATAAAATACTATTTTCTTGAACTTGAGCCTGGTTTTTGACTATGTTACGCGACTCTGAAGTACCCGCATTCGGGAGTCGTAACACATGTGAACATTATTTTGTTTTATTGAAATAAATCCCAAGTGTGGCTGTGGTGGCAATTGCGAAATAAGACAGAACAGTCGTTTTATTCAGTTAAGTTAAACCATATTTCTATGGTGTAATGCTATGAAAAGTGCTTAGGTTTGCTTTGTTTTGGATCGTTGGAAATGTAATCCCAAAATGTCAAAAAAGGAAGGATGTGACAATATCCATGTAATATGAGCTATACTCATATTAGCACTTATTTCAATAACTTATTTCAATAACATGCTCAGTAAATCAGTCAGAGACATTTAACTTGGAAATAAATCATTCCTGTTTTTGATCCCAACACTAGTGTGTGTGGAGCCATCTTTATCTGTCTAATATGTGCTAGTTTTACCTATATCATAAGCAGACACATATCAAAACAGTGCAAGAGAACAGATTTATTTGTTTTCATCTGCTAGAATATTTATGTTGTAGATTTGATTTGACAAATTACATTTAATATACAGAAGCATTTTGGCAGTCAAGCTGTGCTTTGCCATGAAATAACATATACTGAAAGTTTTAGCCAAGGAAAGACTCTGCTCTCAACAGAAGCAACAAAAATTGCATGTATGTAAATGGAGTTTCAGTGCAACAGTTGTGTCTGGCCTGATTATGATACAGTGCAAATACAATCTAATTATTAGTTCAACATGCCATAATGTTTTCATAAATTCCAAACTTTATTTAGTTGCATCTTTATTGTCATATTGGTATTTGAGTTGAAGCTATATGAAAGATACAGTCCAATATAGACAGTTCATCACAGATACTGACCTCCCAATCATCGAATGGATCTATAGGAGTTGCTGTCTCAAAAAGGCAGCCAGCATCGTCAGAGACCTGTACCACATCATGGCCACAATCTAATCTCACTCCTGCCATTGAGACAAACGTATAAAAGCCTATTTGTATGTTCGTGATTTTTTAAAATATATAAATACAAACTTTTCAGTTGGTGATTATGATGTTTACAGAGTACTATGTTAAGAAACATAGAAAATAGGTGCAGGAGTAGGCCATTCAGCCCTTCAAGCCAGCACCAACATTCAATATAATCATGGCTGATAATCCGGAATCAGTACCCTGTTCCTGTTTTCTCCCCATATCCCTTGATTCCATTTGCCCTATCTGTTATGCTGCTGCAAATAAACATGTCATTGTTCTGTTTTGGGACACATGACAATAAAACACTCTTGACTCTTGATATTGGACTCACGACTTTAGTGAGCCAAAGACAGAAAACTGTGTTCACATAAATAACTTGCAGAGTCTGAGCTTTGCCAAGAATATCTTCAGACTTCATCTTGCTGCATTACTGTAACTTTGTTGAAGGTATAGAAATCCCACTTCTAGAAGTAAACAGAATCTCTGCCATATATATACTATTGCTAAAACTCTCATCTTGACAACTTCTGGTCTGCGTTGTAAATAAATTTGCGCAAAAACGCTACCATATATCTTTAGGATTTGTTCGCAACTTACTCACCGTTCTCCTCTGCTCCGAGTGCACCAAGTTTTGTTCCAATCGGCGAAATATTAGAAAAGTTCAAAAATCGTGAGAGGAGCAGCCTGTCTGTCACCATGAAGGTAACGCCCCTTCCGGCACCCGCTGCCTGACGGGGAGAATAAAGCTGAAGCAGACAGTGAACGAGGTGCTGTGCGAGCGAGGTGCTGTGCTCTGCGTTCTGCGAGCGGGGGCTGTGCTCGGTGTTCTGCAAGCAGGGGCCCATACCATCCCTCCCACATAAACCCCCTCCCACATACACCCTTTCCCCAACCCCCACAACCCCACCCCCCACAATCTCCCTCCCCTCTCCCCTAACCCCCATCCCCTACACGCCCTCTCCCCTACACCCCCTCAACCCTACACCACCCCTCCCACATAAACCCCCTCCCACATATACCCCTTCCCCTACCCCCAAACCCCCAACCCCCACACCCTCCCTCCCCTACATCCCCCAACCCCCCCCGCACCCCGCTCCCCTACACCCCTGTCCCCTACACCCCCTTCCCGTACACCCCCCACCCTCCCCTACACCCCCCACGATCCTCTCACCAACCCCCTTTCCCCCCTACCACCCACATACCCCTCTCCTACACCCACAACCCCCCTGTTTCACAACCCCCCTGCCCCCACAACCCCCCTAACCCATAACCCCCCTCGCCCAAACCCCCCCCTGCCCCCACAACCCCCCTCCCCCCACAAGCCCCCGCTGCCCCCACAAACCCCCCCCCCACCCCCAACCACACACCCCTCTCCCCCAAAACACCCCCTTCTCCCACCACACACACACACCCTCTCCCCACACATCCCCCTGCCCCACCGACAGGCCCCGCCTGAAGCCGTCCCCCTCCCCTGGCTGCAGGACGCTCCCTGCCTGATGCCGTCCCTGCCCCCTGGCTACAAAATGCTCCTGCCATTACGTTAGTGGAACAGGTGAGTGGTGGAATATTGCGTTGGGGGACCAGGCCTCCCGTGTGACTGGGACCCAATGTATCCCACTTAGTCTAGTTAATGATAAAGCTGAGGTGATAGAGCAGCAGAAGGTTCATGTAAAAGAAGGATCTCAATCTGCCATCGTATGTGGCCATTTCAGCTGCAGCACATGTATTCTGAATTTCACGGTCAACCACCGATTTAAGGGAAAATTTGATGCTTTCGTGACAGAGCCTTAAATTAATTTAGTGGCAGATCATAAAAATGGAAAATATCGAAGATAAATGAGTTATGCAGCTAAATGTCTGGCAATGATGAAAAAGGCAAAGTCTTATCTGAAATGAAGTATGGATAATCAAAGCAGCCTCGGGCAGCGAAGAAGTAGAGTTAGATCTCACTGAGTGTGCTGTCAAATAATGATAGAAATTTTCTGTTATCAACTAGCTCTGCCATCGTAAACCTCACTAGAAAACCATAGAGGTTATACAACACTGTACATCACACTCACATAACTGTTGGTTTCTGAAGGTTTCTTTTCAAGTTTATGCCAGGACAATTAAATGTTCTCAGCATTTGAAAAGACTCAAATTTTAATTTTCCTCAGATATCAAAGGTATGTATAATATTTTGTTTTAATTAGTTATGCTGTTCAAAATTATAATTATGCCTTTTCTAAGTATCTCAGTATACAACATTTACAAAATACATTAATGGAAATGAGTAAAAGGAATCAGTCAGTAGTCTATCTCCTGTGATGGAGACAGTGAGATCAAGAAAGGGGAGGGAGGTGTTGGAGATGGCCCAAGTGAATTTGAGTGCAGGATAAAAATTGGTGGAGAAGTTGATGACGTCCATGAGTTCTGCATGGGTGCAGGAGGATACAGTCTGAGACTAAATTTAATCTGGGACCAAGTCTCTATAGCTACTATCATTGTTACTCCATTGCAGTAACAGAACACACGGCAAGATGATTTAACTTTTATTTAATCTAGAGATTCTACTTGTACCTCAACACTCAAAAAGTTCAAAAAGGTTCAAAAGGTTCATTTATTGTCACATACACCATTTGGTGTAGTGAAATTCAAGTTGCCATTGCAGCACACTAATAAGAATACCACATAACATTATAAAGAAATTTAACATAAAACATAAAAACATCCCCCCACAATGGTTCCCACTGTGAGAGAAGGCACAAAGTCCAGTCCCGATCCCCGTATCCACCCATAGTTGGGCCTTTTGAGGCCTCCGCAGTCGATGCTTCGGGGCCCGATGTTTCAGGTCCTTCTCGCCGGGTGATGCTGCTCCAGCATCGGGAGAACCCTCTCAGTGGCTTGGAATGCCTTGGGATGCTTCCTTACCGGAGATCGCAGCTTCCGAAGCCGACAGGCCGCGCTGGACGGAGCTCCACCATTGGCGATCTCAGCGAAAGATCCCAGGCTCCTGATGTTAAAGTCAGCGCCGCCGCCCGCAGCTGGACGCTCCACAGACCCGCAGCTCCGCGATGTTCCATCGGCGGACTCAGCATTCCGGAGCTCCAGCGCGGTGACCTGGGCAAGGCATCACCTGCTCCGCGATAGCGCTCCAGCTAGGTTCTGGCCGGTCCCGTCAGGAAATGCCGTTCCAGACCCCGATGGTAGGCCGTGAGGACAGGTTGAGATGCTGCTCGGAGGAAAGCCTGCCTCTCCGACCAGGTAGGGACTGAGAAATACAGTTTACCCCTTCCCACCCCCCCCCCCCCACCCCCCACACATAAAAAGAATAGACCTCCAAACAACACTTTTTAACGTACTAAATATTTAAAAAAGTGAAAGGACGGACAGCTGCAGGCAGGGCAGCCATACCCAACTGGATGGCGCCCCAGGACCTTGTGACCTCATCCTTGTGTACACATGACTATATTATTAGCCTCAGACATCGAGCAGTCTAGTTCTAGATCTTTTCCTAAGTCTTAGAAGTGCCTTTTACAAGTAACAAAAAAACATTGACATAGTCTAATCGATGTTTTGAAAAATATTGAAAGGAATTTACACATTTGATTCAGAAAAAATGCTCTTAATAAAATATTATATTTTAAAATAAGTATTAACACATAGATATTCTGTTAAGATAGTCCTTAAACGATACTTCTCTGACCAATCTTATGGTCATTTGCCTAATTTCTCTTATATGTCCAATTACCAACATATTTTGATTCGTAAATCTGTAAAAATGAATAGGATGTTTTCACTACATTGAATGAATCATATAAATGAAAATTATTGAACAAAAAATGGAAAATGCCATCATCACTTTGCAGCTCCAACGACATCTGCATCAGAGTTAAGAGACCAGTGTCAGTTTTCATTGGTATCTTGGCAGTGGAGCGAGATGGCAGCTTCAAGTTCCTGGATATTAGTATCATGCATGACATGTTCTGGACCAGTTGCAATCATGAAATGAGCACAACAGTGCCTCTACTTTCTTAAAAATTTAAAGAGTAGGTTACCTAAAATGAGAAAATTCTCTAGTCTATCGCATTTTATTTTAAAGAGTAGGTTACCTAAAATGAGAAAAATCAATGTTTATAACATAGGGTTATTTGTTACTCAAATAACATATTAGGTTTTGTTCTTCTGGGTTTCATTTGGCCTCAGCGTGGCAGTGGAAAGGCCAAGGACACATGAACCAGTGTGGAATGTGAAGGGGAGTTGAAATGACAAGTGACTGGAACCTAAAACTGAATTCAGTTCAGTTCAGTTAAGTTTAGTTTATTGTCACGTGCACCGAGGCACAGTTAAAAACTTTTGTCATGTGCTATCCATCAGTGGAAAGACAACACATGATTACAATCGAGCCATTTACTGTGTACAGATACATGATAAGGGAACAAAGCTTAGTGCAAGGTAAAGCCAGCAAAGTCCGATCAAGGATAGTCTGCACCATTACACGTCTATACCTTTTGCCTGATGAGAGAGGGGGGAAGAGGAAATGGCCATGGTGAAACTCATCATTGATTATGCTGCTGACCTTGCTGAGGCAGCATAAGGTATAAATGGAGTCAATGGAAGGGAGGTTGGTTTGTGTGATGGTCTGGGTTGCATCTAGAAATTCGCAATTCGTAATTATGTTAATACTTTTGAATGCTGCAAGATTAAGATTAAGCAAATAAAAGTGATTGTGATGTCCATATTGCAGAGTTATAATTATATGAATGGATGGTCAGTATGCTGCATGCTTGATCTAAAAATACATATATTTGAGCAGACAAGCTTAGTTTATGCATACCTCAAGTTGTGAAGTTTATGGCACTGATCAAGAAAACACCAGAAAAAAAGTTATCTGTAACTGTTCAGGAGGTCCTACTTGAATAGATAAGACATCCTGCACTCTTGAAGTCTCATACATCTCAAGCGAGGTGTTTTGGCTGTGGGTATTATCTTGGAGCCATTTAATCTCACGGCACTTCATCAAATCATTTTGATTATAGAAATAAGAAACTGAAAGATGTAAGAATCAAGAAAGAATCTGTCAATAGGAAACCTAAACTTGGTTTGGACAACTGGCTTTTGTTATACAAAGTGCAGGATCAGGAAGCACCTGTTAATGGGAATGGACAGATGACATTTCTTCAGATTGAAGTCTGGCTTCTTCATACTGAGTCTGAAAAAATGGTCTCATCTGAAATGTGATCTATCAATTCCCTCCACAGATACTGCTGAACCTGCTGAGTTTCCACAGAACTTTATATTATGTTCAAGATTCCAGCATCCTCAATTTCCTTTCCTGGCTTTCATATGGACATTGCTGTCTATTCCAAGGTCGTTGCTGGAAAATTAATTCAGATTCAGCTTCTGATTGCATTCCTGTATGATAACCTCCAAATATCCACAATACAAGTGATGTATTCTTGCCATCAGTTATTCATAGAATCATCTGTAAGCAATGATATGTATGAGTTCTTCAGGTGTTAATTTATCTCTTTATTACAAATATTGTTTTATGCCCCATTGAACCACCTGACAGGAATATGCCAAACCATTTAACATTCATTTAGCATCATTGCTCACAGTATAATAAAGATTTCTAGTCTCTGAAGATTCTAAAATACCTTTACAATTGTTACAAAGTCAGTAAAGATCTGACTTTTCAAATAATGTCTGGGAAAAATTGAATGAATTGTCATCATTCTGACAGACACATGGTGGATTTAAAAAATATCATTGGTAAACTCTGTGTTGAATACTTGACCTAGTACAGGAACATTTTAACTTAAGTTCTGTTCTTTAACAACTGCACAGATAACTTTTGATTAACTATGAATTTCATTCCTCCTTTTGACCAAATAAACTTGAACAACTTACTCTGCAGAGAACTCCCACAGAGAACGAGGAATGTTAATGGACAAGTTTAATCTTCACTTCTCAATCTATCTGATGGCTACCTTTCTGCCCCGACATTTTCATTTTGATAATAAATAGCCTAGGAATTTGCTGCTCTCATTTATAACATTTCCACAGAAGTAATAACGTACAATCTACATGATAAAAGTTGAGTGCTTTTAAGGTTGTGCATTTAAATTACTGGAAAAGATAATGGTTGTTGAAGACAGTTATTGAAATTTGCGTACCTCCAATCAATCTTTTTTTTAAATTAAGTTGAATAAGACACAATAAACAAACAATAATCATGTTTTTGACAATATGAGCAGAGTACAACAAAGTATTAAGCAAATGTCCATTTGATTGAATCCTTTTGCAAATTCAGCTAGAATTAAGTTACATTCAATGGCTAATATGGTAATGTTCTCCACGATGAGGCAATGAATGCTAATGAACATTTGTAATATGAAATATTCAAGTCCTGGTTCCAGCAATATTCATCTTAAACTGTGACTGGAATTGCTGTGGAGGAACTCAAACATATTTTGTTTTAGAGATCCTAAATGTCACGGAGATGAGAAGTATTAGCATTGGGGAATAGACAAATAAATGTTTTTCTCCTGCCAGATTCTTCTTTTAGACTCACGGTCATATAGTGTGGAATCAGGCCTTTCAGCCCAACTTGCCCATGCCGACTGACATGCCCCATCTGTAGATGATATGTGTATACACCTTTAATTGATAGTGACGATGTCCATGCTAACCACCCCCCCCCCCCCACCAGTTAGTATAATTGTAACCCACATGCCCCTAGCTCTCTCTCTAGTGTTCGTGACAGACCACGTTGTAGATGATATGTGTGTACACCTTTAATTGATAGTAACAATGTCCATGCTAACCACTCCCCCACCAGTTAGTATAATTGTAACCCACACGCCCCTAGCTCTCTCTCGTGTTCGTGACAGACCACGTACAGCCAGGGCTATGTATAATGTATGCTTAATAAAGTACTGAAGACTTTAAGGTGTCTGTGTACCTTCTCCACATGGTGTCAGAAGTGCTTCTTTCTGCGCCTCCAGTCTATCGTGTTTTATTTTCTTAGTCCCAGTACCCCCTCCCTGTGCCGTGATGGCTTCTGCCTGTCGTAAACCTGACATCCTAGTCTTTGATGCAGACATCACTCATCGCTGGAGTGTGTTCCGACGGGACTTTGAGCACTATGTTACAATCGCTCACCCTGCTGTGGCCCCCGCTGTCAAGGCTTCTCTGCTGCTTAACCTGGCTGGTCCAGAAGCGCTCGAGCGTTCAGAGTCGTTCGTCTATGGACATGGTGAGAGTATCCAGGACCCCGATTGCCTGCTTGCTAAATTTACGGCGCTGTGTGTCCTTTGCCATGAGGGGCAAGGTCGAGTCTGCTCTTCGCGAGATGGTGGCCACAGGCATCCTGAAGCCAGTAACGGACTCCACCCGGTGGGTTTCTACTATGGTTGTCGCTGCGAAGAAAGACAAGAGCGAAATACGGATCTGCATCAACTCTCAGGACTTGAACTTGGCCATCAGGCGCCCGCACTATCCCATGCGGACGGTGGAGGATGTTGCTGCACAGGTCGGCCCTGCCATCGTGTTCTCAGTTCTTGATGCCAAGAGTTCGTTCTGGCAGATACCTCTAGACGAGCCTGGACAGGGTGAGAGTATCCAGGACCCGGTATGTCTGCTTGCTAAATTTACAGCGATGTGACCTTCCCACTAACCACATCTTAGAGCGTTTCAAACTGTTCTCCCGACGCCAAAACCCTGGGGCATCTATTGACAATTTCGTGGCCACGCTGCGCCAACTGGCTCGCCGATGTGACCTGCATGTCCTGACCCCTGATACTTTGACCCGTGACATCTTGGTCTTTGGTCTACGGGATGATAAGCTGCGCTCTGAGCTGCTGCGTAAGCCTGATCGGACATTCAATGAGGCGTTGCATGCCTCTCATTTAGCTGAGGCTGTCTCCTCCGCTGTACCTGACCCTGTGGTCCACGCAGCCAGTCTCCCTGGTTGACAGTACAATGCTCCCCGGCGACAGAGGGCAAGCCCTCTGCCGGGCTTCAGACCGCCTCAACGATGTCCAAATTGTAACTTTGTTTCACACCGTTCTAATGTGTGCCCGGCGTTGGGGAAAACCTGTAATTTCTGCAACAAGCCCAACCACTTCTCGGCAGCATGCCGTTCCCGTGTGAACCCTACACAGCCACAGCAGAAACCATCTCGCTACCTGACACGTGATGATACCGCGTCTGGTTCCCATCTCCAGCATGATGAACTCCCCCCGTCTGACTCTGACTCCTCTCAGAGCGAGCTGAGCGTGTTTTCCTTGCGAGGTGCAGCTGCTCTGATAACGGACCCGACCGTCCGAGTCACGGTGAATGGCATGCCCTTCTCTGCTAAGGTGGATATGGGGGCTGCTGTTAATGTTATGTCAACAAGCCTGTTCAGGAAGATAAGAAATAATGAGCCCGTTTCCACAGACAGTGCTGTTTTGCGTGCCTATGGGGGTGGCGTCCTTGTTCCTGTGGGGAGGGCCACTCTCCACTGCAAGGTGCTGAAGACCTCTCGGCCCCTCTCTTTCTTCCTGCTAGATGGTAAATGTAACCCCCTGCTCTGCGTGGAGGCCTGCCAGGACCTCGGATTGGTGAGCTTCCACAGCGATGTCCACCTGGTAGAGGCACCCCTGAACCCGCTGGCCGAATTCCCTGACCGGTTTGACTCGAAGCTGGGGAAGTTGCCCTGCAGCTACAAGATTGCCCTCAATCCCGACATCACGCCGGTCATCCATCCCCCGCACCGTGTGTCCTTTGCCATGAGGGGCAAGGTCGAGTCTGCTCTTCGCGAGATGGTGGCCACAGGCATCCTGAAGCCAGTAATGGACTCTACCCGGTGGGTTTCTACTATGGGTGTCGCTGCGAAGAAAGACAAGAGCGAAATACAGATCTGCATCAACTCTCAGGACTTGAACTTGCCCATCAGTCGCCCGCACTATCCCTTGCGGACGGTGCAGGATGTTGCTGCACAGGTTGGCCCTGCCACCGTGTTCTCGGTTCTTGATGCCAAGAGTTCGTTCTGGCAGATACCTCTAGAAGAGCGATCCTCGCACCTGACGACCTTCAGCACGCCCTTCGGCAGGTATCGCTTCCTCCGCATGCCGTTTGGGATCAACTCTGCCAGCGAGGTGTTCCAAAGGACCATGGAACAACTGTTTGCTGGACTTCCGTGTGTCATCATTGTCGATGACATCCTGGTTTATGGGAAGAATGTCGCTGAGCATGACAACCACCTTCGCCAGGTGCTGCAGCAGGCCCGGTGGTCAACCTGAAGCTCAACCCAAAGAAGTGCCGATTCCGGGTCCCTGAGGTCACCTATGTGGGGCATGTCTTCACTGCATCGGTGCTAAAGCCCGACCCGCAGAAGACGGCCGCGATATCCGAGATGCCTGCACCTGCGGACGTGCCTGGCCTACAGCGCTTCTTGGGCATGGTCAACTACCTGGGAAAGTTCATCCCCGACCTGAGTGAACTGCGTGCCCCTCTGCGGGATCTGGTGAAAAAGGACACTGCCTGGGCCTGGTTCCCGCAACACCAGAAAAAAGAGAGATATCTACAATAATTATAGGAGGCATGGAGTAAATGAGGTGCTAGAGGAGTATAAAGAATGTAAAAAGAATCTTAAGAAAGAAATTAGGAAGGCTAAAAGAAGATATGAGGTTGCTTTGGCAAGAAAGGTGAAAGTAAACCCAAAGGGTTTCTACAGCTATATTAATAGCAAAAGGATAACGAGGGATAAAATTGGACCATTAGAGAACCAGAATGGACAGCTATCTGCAGAGCCAAAAGAGATGGGGGAGATATTGAACAATTTCTTTTCTTCGGTATTCACCAAGGAGAAGGATATTGAACTCTGTGAGTTAAGGGGAAAAAGTAGAGTAGCTATGGAAACTATGAGATTCAAAGAGGAGGAAGTACTGACACTTTTGAAAAATAAAAAAGTGGATAAGTCTCCAGGTCCTGACAGGATATTCCCTAGGACATTGAGGGAAGTTAGTGTAGAAATAGCAGGAGCTATGACAGAAATATTTCAAATGTCATTAGAAACGGGAAATAGTGCCGGAGGATTGGCGTACTGCGCATGTTGTTCCATTGTTTAAAAAGGGTTCAAAGAATAAACCTAGCAATTATAGACCTATTAGTTTGACGTCAGTGGTGGGCAAATTAATGGAAAGGATACTTAGATATAATATATATAAGCATCTGGATAAACAGGGTCTGATCAGGAACAGTCAACATGGATTTGTGCCTGGAAGGTCATGTTTGACAAACCTTCTTGAATTTTTTGAAGTGGTAACTAGGGAAATTGATGAGGGTAAAGCAGTGGATGTTGTCTATATGGATCTCAGTAAGGCCTTTGACAAGGTTCCTCATGGAAGGTTGGTTAAGAAGGTTCAGAAGGGTGTTAATGGCGGAGTAGCAAGATGGATTCAACAGTGGCTGAATGGGAGATGTCAGAGAGTAATGGTGGATGGCTGTTTGTCAGGTTGGAAGCCGGTGACCAGTGGGGTGCCTCAAGGATCTGTGTTGGGTCCACTGTTGTTTGTCATGTACATCAATGATCTGGATGATGGGGTGGAAAATTGGATAAGTAAGTATGCAGATGATACTAAGATAGGTGGTGTTGTGGATAATGAAGTAGATTTTCAAAGTCTACAGAGAGATTTGGGCCATTTGGAAAAGTGGGCTGAAAGATGGCAGATGGAGTTTAATGCTGTTAAGTGTGAAGTGCTACATCTTGGCAGGACAAATCAAAATAGGAAGTACATGGTAAATGGTAGGGAATTGAGGAATGCTGTGGAACAGAGGGATCTAGGAATAACTGTGCATAGTTCCCTGAAGGTGGAATCGCATGTAGATAGGGTGGTAAAGAAAGCCTTTGGTGTGCTGGCCTTTATAAATCAGAGCATTGAATATAGGAGTAGGGAAGTAATGTTAAAATTGTACAAGGCATTGGTGAGACCAATTCTGGAGTATGGTGTACAATTTTGGTCGCCTAGTTATAGGAAGGATGTCAACAAAATAGAGAGAGTGCAGAGGAGATTTACTAGAATGTTGCCAGGGTTCCAGCAACTATGTTACAGAGAAAGGTTGAACAAGTTAGGTCTTTATTCTTTGGAGCGCAGAAGGTTAAGGGGGGACTTGATTGAGGTCTTTAAAATGATGAAAGGGATAGACAGAGTTGACGTGGATACGTTTTTCCCATTGAGGGTAGGGAAGATTCAAACAAGAGGGCATGACATGAGAATTAAGGGACAGAAGTTTCGGGGTAACGTGAGGGGGAACTTCTTTACTCAGAGGGTGGTGGCTGTGTGGAATGAGCTTCCAGCAGAAGTGGTGGAGGCAAGATTGATTTTAACATTTAAGACTAAAGTGGATAGGTATATGGATGTGAAGGGAATGGAGGGGTATGGTCTGAGTGCAGGTAGATGGGACTAGGGGAAAACAAATGGTCGGCACGGACTGGAAGGGCCGGGAGGGCCTGTTTCCGTGCTGTAATTGTTATATGTTTATATGGTTCTTTGACACCCTCAATTCTAAGCTGAAGGGGCACAAGGTGGTGGTGCCCGCAGCACTACGAGAACAATACTTCGAAACCGCTCATCGTGGCCATCCCGTGGGCCGAAGCGACCCTTTCTATCGCTCAGAGCCAGTTTTTCTGGCCTGACATGCCTCGCTACTTCCGGGATAGTGTCTCCGCGTGCCCTACCTGCAACAGCCTCGCTCCGCAGCAACAGCGGCAGCCGCTCCTGCAGCAGCCAGCTGCTGACCTGCCCTGGTCTGCGCTAGCAACCGACATCTTCGAGTGGCACGGAAAGCACTTCCTGGTGCTTGTCGACTCTTACTCCAGCTGGTTTGAAGTTGACCAGCCACTCCCTCTCTTCCTCCGCGGTCATCGAGAAGTTGCGCCGCCACTTTGCCACCTTCGGTTTACTGGCCAGCCTGCAGTCGGACAACGGCAGCCAGTTCACCAGTGCCGAGTTCCGCGCTTTTGCCGAACGATGGAACTTTCGTCATTACACCAGCAGCCCGGAATACCCGCGGAGCAACAGACTGGCCGAGCGCGCGGTCCGCAGTGCTAAAGGATTGTTGGAACGCTGCCGCCTATCCCGCTCCGACATCTACCTGGCCCTGCTGAACCTCCGCAACATCTCCCGCGACCATGCCCTGGGCTCCCCGGCTCAGCGACTCATGTCCCGAGTCATGAGGCCCACGGTGCCGGTGTCTCAGCAGTCCCTGTCCCCCTCCGTCTTTAAACCTGCCTTGGTCCGGAAATGCACTGCCCAAAAACACGGTATACAGAAGCGTTCCCACAACAGGTCCTGCCGTGTCTTCCGCCCTCTTCTCCCCAGCCAGGTCGTCCATATGAGGTCCACTTCTGGCCGTTCCAAGCTGGCCATGGTCGTCGGTTCTGCCGGTTCCCCTCGTTTGTACCTTGTCAACCATGACGGAAGGGTGTACCGCCGGTCCCGCCAGCATCTCTGGCTCGTGAACGAGCCTCTCCCTCCCCCGGCGGCTGCGTATGCCCCCCTGCTGCCACTGTCGCGGCACAGTGCTTTGCCCGTTCTTATGGGGCCACCCCATCTCGTCTTCCTCCTGTCCGCCTCCCGGCTGCGGTCCCGCTTTCTCCGGCTTCCTCGACCCTTCTCTTCGCTATCCCCCCCGACGCCTTCGTCGCCCAGGAGTTCTCCTGTCCGTAGCCCCCACCATGCCCCGGCGTCGTCCCCGCTTGTTCCCGTCGGGGATGGAGGTGATGGTGAGGTGCGGACCCAGTCTGGTCGCTTGGTCAGGCCGCCGGTCCGTTACGGCGATTACGTGTGATTCTGTATTCCCGTGCTTTACTGTTTGCATTTACCCTAGCATCTACCCTGAGACGTGGTCGACCTGTCACTCACATATCATCTACATCCAGGAAGGATGTAGATGATATGTGTAAACACCTTTAATTGATAGTGACGATGTCCATGCTAACCACCCCTCCCCCCCCCCCCCCCCCCCACCAGTTAGTATAATTGTAACCCACATGCCCCTAGCTCTCTCTCTGGTGATCGTGACAGACCACGTACAGCTAGGGCTATATGATGTATGATTAATAAAGTAGTGAAGACCTTAAGTTGTCTGTTTACCTTCTCTACACCATCTACACTAGTCCCACCTTCCTGTTTTTTACCCATATCCCTCTAAACCTATTCTATTAATGTTTCTTAAACATTGCGATAGTACCTGCAATTTTGTCTGAATTGTCTGAAACATATTGGACCATATGTTTTTAAATTCGCTTATATCTAACAAACATTAGAATTATTTTCTCTGCAGTGGGCTCATTTAAAGGTGATAATTTTCGGTACTGGGAACCTTATTCAGGTAGGTTCCCCATAATTGATTTACATATATATGATATCCATTGCTTTCCACCCTTCCCTCCCACAGCCCCAGGAATCTGCTCTCCTCAGCACTGACCATCACTACCCTTTGCTTTCAAGCTCACAATCTTCATCTGACCACCCCTCAAATCCACTGATGTCTCCATCCCAAGCCTTGATCTCGCAACCTGATCTATAGCCATTGATCTCAAATGCATGGCCGAGTAACCACTCTCCAGACAAATCAATCTCCAAGCAATTCAGCAATCTAACAACTCCACTCCCCCAGAAAAAAAATAATCTGTCAAGCATGCCCATCTATTGTGCAAGAAAGCTGAGATAAAAAAATAATCTATCTTCTTGCTTGTCTTGTTAATGAAAGTTGTGATCACTTGATAACATTATTGAGTTCCAAGCATGTTTCATGCAAGGATGCAGCCTACACTGAAAACTCATGGAGCTCATCTTCTGGTGGAGAGTAAACAATTATGATTTTATATAGAGTCATAGAGTCATTGAGTAGTACAGTGTGGAAACAGGCCCTTCCGCACAACATCCCAGCTACACTCGTCCCACTCGCCTGCGCTTGGTTCATATCCCTCCAAACCTGTCCTATCCATGGACATGTCTAACTGTTTCTTAAACGATGGGGTAGTCCCAGCCTCAACTACCTCCTCTGGCAGCTTGTTCCACACACCCACCACCCTTTGTGTGAAAAAGTTAACCATCAGATTCCTATTAAATCTTTTCCCCTTCACCTTTAACCTATGTCCTCTGGTCCTTGATCCCCTACTCTGGGCAAGAGACTCTGCATCTTCCCGATCTATTCCTCTCTTGATTTTGTACAACTCCCCAACTAGAGGATCCCCCCTCATCCTCCTGCATTCCATAGAATAGAGACCCAGCCTACTCCCTATAGCTCACACCCTCTAGTCCTGGCAAAATCTTTGTAAGTCTTTTCTGAATCCTTTCAGGCTTGACAATATCTTTCCAAAAACATGGTGCCCAGAACTGAACACAATATTCTAAATGCGGTCTCACCAACATCTTATAGAACTGCAACATGACTTCCCAACTTCTATATTCAATACTCTTATTGATGAAGGCCAAAGTTCCAAAAGCCTTTTTGACCATCTTATCCACCTGCGACTCAACCTTCAAGAAATCACTAGACTGATTCCTGGGATGTCAGGACTTTCATATGAAGAAAGACTGGATAGACTCGGCTTGTACTCGCTAGAATGTAGAAGATTGAGGGGGAATCTTATAGAAACTTACAAAATTCTTAAGGGGTTGGACAGGCTAGATGCAGGAAGATTATTCCCGATGATGGGGAAGTCCAGAAAAAGGGGTCACAGTCTAAGGATAAGGGGGAAGTCTTTTAGGACCGAGATGAGAAAAACATTTTTCACACAGAGAGTGGTGAATCTCTGGAATTCTCTGCCACAGATAGGTAGTTGAGGCCAGTTCATTGGCTATATTTAAGAGGGAGCTAGATGTGGCCCTTGTGGCTAAGGGGATCAGGGAGTATGGAGAGAAGGCAGGTACGGTATATTGAGTTGGATGACCAGCCATGATCATATTGAATGGCGGTGCAAGTTCGAAGGGCCAAATTACCTACTCCTGCACCTATTTTCTATGTTTCTATGTTTCTGCGAACCATGCATTTGTACTTCTAGACCCCTCTGCTCTACAACACACCCAGAGGCAGTGGCCAGGGTGTCAGCTTGCCCGATGGCAAGTGGGCCCCTGATGAAGTGGGCCCCCTATATCAAGTGGGCCCCTGATGAAGTGAGCCCCCTTTGTCTCCTGAAAACAAATATTTTTAGACCCAGTGGGCCACTGCCCAGAGGCCTACCATTTACTGTGTAGGTCCTGCCCTTGTTCGACATCCCAAAATACAACACCTTACCCTTCTCCGTATTAAGTTCCATCAACAATTCCTCTGCCCACCTGGCCAATCGATCCAGATCTTGCTGCAATCTTTCACAACCATCATCACTATCTGCAAAACCACTAATTTGTTTATCATCAGCTAACTTGCTAATCCTGCCCTGTATGTTCTCATCCAAATCATTGATGTAGATGACAAACAGTAACGGGCCAAGCACTGAACCCTTTGGCACACCACTAGTCACAGGCCTCCAGTCCAAGAAGCAACCTTCCACTATCACCATCTGCTTCCTTCCATGGAGCCAATTTGCTATCCATTCAGCTATCTCTCCTTGCATTCCATGCAATCTAACCTTCAGAGCAGCCTACCAGGTGGAACCTTGTCGAATGCCTTACTGAAATCCATGTACCCAACATCTGCAGCTCTGCTCTCATTGACCTTTTTGGTCACATCTTCAAAAAAATCAATCAGATTTGTGAGACACGACCTTCCACGTACAAAACCATCCTGACTATCCCTAATCAACCCTTGCCCGTCCAAATGCCTGCATAACCTATCCCTCAGAATACTCTCTGGTAACCTTCCAACTACAGATGTTCAGCTCAACAGCCTATAGTTCCCAGCATTTTCCCTGCAGCCCTTTTGAAAAGAAGCACATCATTTGCCACCCTCCAGTCTTCCAGCATCTCTCCTGTATTTAAGTACGACTTGCAAATTCAACCAGGGGTCCCGCAATTTCCTCTTTAGTTTCCCGCAATGTCTTCGGATATATATGATCAGGCCTTGGAGATTTGTCTACCTTCATACACAACAATACCTTCAGTACGTCTTCAATGGTAACGCTGACTGCCCTCAAGACACTTCCATTGACTGCCCCAAATTCCTCCGTCCTAGTGTCTTTCCCCTCAGTAAATACAGAGAAGAAATACTCCTTGAGGATGTTGCCCATCTCCTGTGGTGAGATGGAAGCCATACTGTGTTCAGTTTCCTCCTTTCTCTTTGTCTCATTGAAATATTGCATCAAAGGCTTATCCCACACGAATCTTCTGAATAAGTGAATAATGGTAGCAAAGTAACAATTAAAAGCATAAGAGAGGTAATTCTTAACAGTTAAAGAAGGCATCCTGAACATTTTCAGAATGGCTACCCTTCTCCCCCAAAACAGTGCAGGCTTTGTCAGCACTGCATTTCATCTCCAAATCCTCCATTAGTGGACTATTACCAGTCCTAATGCTTCATGGATATAAGGTCATAAACCACATTTGTAGCGCCTTTCCCTGAGAAATGGTAAGGCTCAGATGATATATCTAAGACTGCTGATCTTATATTTCTGCTGACAGTACCGGGTAAAATAAATGCTCCACTCCTGTCCTTCCCTGACAAGGCTGCCATTTTCAATGTGTCCAGGCTGGGTTGACGGAGGAATGATTGCACACAAGCCTATTAATGCCTGCGCTTTGAGAGAGGTGATTACGGCTCAGTTGAGGGGGAAGCTGGAGCAATTAGAGATTTAGCAAAATAAATAATGCACTAATTCAACATGAAAGATCAGCCAAAGGGGAATGTCACACAACAGAGAAAGGTACACTTTTAAAGCTGTGTCTGCAATGCTCAAGTAATCAAAAACCAAATACAGCAAGTCAGCAAGAAACCTGCCTTAGGGATAAATTATGAAACACTAAAAGGTAACCTTATCAGTCAGCCATGGTTCAAAATTGTGTTTTAATTGATCAACCTGAAACATTTGGATGATGCAAATGTTAATCAGTACACTTTGCAAGTCAGGTCCTGCCATTCCATAACTTGTAAAAAATTTAACAGCAAAATCTGATGCCGGTTGGGTGACTACGAATTAACTCTTGTTTGATTTCTATTTAAAATAAATAGTTTAAATATTTTTTGAACATTTTCAGCTAGTTTATCACAGTAATTGAAAGTAATTGGGGAAGAGTAATGGGGCAGAAATTGCCAGGTCGAACTATCAATGTAGGACTTAATTTACTGAGGCATAAAGCAAGGATGGGAAAGGATAATGTAATTGAAATCCCTCAGACTATCTTGCAGTCTTCATCTATCCAATCCATGCAGTTAGAAACTATAGTTGAATCCTTTTCTTATTTCGCAATCCTAGATGTCTAGTATCTTCTAACTAATGTCCCATTCTGGAGTGTAACCCTCACCCATTAGAACATTTATTAATATTGTGGAAGGAACTGCAGATGCAGGTTTAAACTGAAGATTGACACAAAAAGCTGGAATAACAGCAGGTCAGGCACCATCTCTGGAGTTTCGGGTCGAGGCACTTCTTCAAAATTAATTAAGCTTAAGCCACACCATTTGTTAATCACATCTCTCAGATAATGTTCTCACCCTGCTGAGGTGAATCCCTCCATCCTGCCTCCTGCAAGCCTCCTGCCCCAGAACTTGTCCCAAAGCCTCTAGAATCTGACTCATGCCTTATTCACATTTCTTCATAAACCTGTCTTATCCTGCCTGAGGAAACTAAAGACATCCATTTGTATGAAGAAGATTAACAATGTCAGGATGTGTTAAAAACATTCATCAAGCAATGCATGTATCATCAAAGCAACGCAGACACCATCTCCTTTCAGATCCAGTCTCATAATCTCTGCTCCAGCCTTTGAAATATTGAGAACAGAGAGATAAAAAAACTGCTGTGGTTGGAATACTGGCATTTGGAAGAAAATATTCAGCAAGTAAAACAACATCTGTTGATAGGAATATACAAATTTGGGGCAGGACTAGCTAATTCTGTTTTCATGACTTCCAGCTGTTGCTTCTATTTCAACAGAATCATAGATTTGTAGAATTATACAGTATGAAGACAAGCCATTCAGCCTAGCTCGTCCATGCAGACCAGAGGGCACTCTTCCATATTAATCCCATCACTCAGCACTTTATCTATAGCTCACTGTACCATGTATTCATCTAAACACTTCTTAAATTAATTTAGTGACTCCGATTTTATCATTCATTCAATCATTCTCTTGGGTACTCCAGGCACTCACAACTCTTTGGGTGAAAGATATCCCCCTTATTTCTGAATCTCTCCCCTCTATGTCTTTACGGATTTATCTATCTCCACTATAAATACACCTGATTTCCTGCAATATATCTCATTCCTTTTGTTAAATATTTTTTATTGTAGAAATATATTAATGAAAAATACATTATTAGATACATTCATAATATTATTAATATTAATATTAAGATTTAAGACTTTATGCTTCTATACACTTTTTTATTTTTTTTACAAAGTAGGAAAAGATAGAGAAAAATAATATAGAAAATAAGGAAGTGAATGGAGTATTAATCAATAATCCGTCATTGGAGATATAAGCATAATTTATTATGTATAATTCTTCATCCATTCTATTATTCAGGCCTCAGTCAAGCCCTCGCACTGAGCCACGTTGACCCTGTAAATATTCAATATATGGAGACCGTATCCCTCTGAAGAGATCCAACCTGTCCATTAGGACAAGCCTCAATCTCTCCAGATGGAGTGTCTCCGACATTTCTGTATTCCACATTTTGATTGTGGGGGATGTAGGACCTTTCCAGAAGTTTAGCATTAATTTTTTCCCAATTATTAAACCATAATCAATAAAGATTATTTGATTCGTTGTTATTAATTGGTCTGCTTCCAGTATTCCTAGTATTATTAATTTTGAATCAGGGGTCAAAGTTATATTGACAACATTCGAAATTATCCTAAACATTTCTATCCAGAATTTTGTAATTTTTACACAATTTGTAAATGAATGTGACAGATTAGCTTCTAAATGTTGACATTTATCACATATGGGAGATACTTTTGGAAAGATGTTATGTAGTTTGGATTTTTAATAATGTAGTCTATGTAGTATTTTAAACTGTATAAGAGAGTGTTTAGCATTTAACGAACAATGGTGTATATGTTGTAAACGTTCGTCCCATACTTCTGGTCTGATAATTTGACCTAGTTCGTTTTCCCAAGATTGTCTATATATTTCTGTTGATGGGACATCACTTTCTAATAAGGTGTTATATATATATATGAAATCATTTTTTCTGTGTTCGGATGTTTATTTAGACATTCATCTAAAATTTCTATCTTTCTATTTTCTAAAGTTCCTGTGTGTTTGCTTTTACATAGTCTCTGATTTGTAAATATCTAAAATAATCTTTAGAATGTAGTCCATAAATTTGTTGTAAATCTTGAAATAAAAGGAAAGAGTTTTCCTTATAGAGATCACCCATCTTAATAATTCCCTTGTTTTTCCATTGTAAAAAGCCTTTATCCATCATTGAAGGTTTAAATGTAACGTTATTTACAATGGTAAGGGGTAGTGGTATAGATTTCAGTTTTTATGGTTTCTTTATTTGTTTCCAAATACGTATTCCACTTTCTATTATCGGATTTTCACTATAGATTTTCTTAGCTAAATTAATATTAGCGAATATTATAGAACTAATTTAAAAAGGAGAACAACCTTCTTTTTCCATATTTAACCAAATTGGTTGGTTATCTGTCTCTTCTAACCAAAAATTCATATTTTTAATATTAACTGCCCAGTAATAAAACATAAAATTTGGTAGTGCTAAACCCCCATTTATTTTTGATTTACATACATGTTTTTTATTTATTCTATGGCTCTTATAATCCCAAATGAAGTTAGTAATTAGGGAGTCCACCTTTTTAAAGAAATTTTTAGGAAGATATATCGGAATTAATTGGAAAAGATATAATAATTGTGGGAGAAAAATCATTTTTATTATATTAATTTTACCTAACCTTGAAATAGGTAGAGTTTTCCAATATAAAATATTTTTATTTAATTTATTCAATAATGGTGGGAAGTTAGATTTGATTACGGCTCAGTTGAGGGGGAAGCTGGAGCAATTAGAGATTTAGCAAAATAAATAATGCACTAATTCAACATGAAAGATCAGCCATTATAAAATCTTTTTGTTACGTAAATTCCAAGATATTTAATTTTTTCATTTGTTATCTTAAAAGGAAATTGTTGTAATATGTGTAAGTTATTTACCGTTATTGGCATAAGTTCACTTTTATTCCAATTGATACTATATCCTGAGAAAGATCCAAATTCAGTTATTAATTTTAACAAATTTTGGATACTAATTTCTGGTTTTGTGATGTAAAGTAATACAGCATCCGCATATAAGGAGATTTTATTTTTAGTATCTCTAGTATCATATCCATATATTTCCGGATGTAATCTCACCCTCTGAGCTAACGGTTCAATTGCAAGTGCAAACATTAGGGGGGATAAAGGGCAACCTTGTCTACAGCCTCGAGATAAATTGAATTTAGTTGATAACATTTGATTTGTTGTTATTCTAGCTGTCGGATTTGTATATAATAATTTGATCCAAGTAATGAACTTCTCTCCCAGTTTGAAAGTTTCCATAACCGAAAACAAATAAGACCATTCCACCTGATTGAAGGCTTTCTCTGCATCTAACGAAACTACTAACGAACTACTAGATCTTTTTTAATACCTCTTTTCGAATATATAATATTGAATAACCATCTCAAATTATATGAGGAATATCGTTTTGGTATAAATCCTGTTTGATCGGGGTGAATTAATTAATTAATAACTGTGCTTAGCCTTTGTGCTAATATTTTGGTTAACATATTTTGATCAGTATTTAAAAGAGCTATAGCTCTAAATGATCCTGGTTCATCCAGGTCTCTGTTTATTTTAGGTATAAGTGTTATAATAGATTCATTTAACGTTTCTGGTAATTTCTGCTGTGCATATATATATTCATATAATGATTTCAGACGTGGTACAATCTATAAAATGTTTTATAGAATTCCGAGCCAATACCATCTGGTCCCAGTGTTTTACCATTTTTTAATGATCTAATAGATTCTTGGATTTCTTTTATTGAGATATCAGCATTTAATGATTCTCTATTTTGTAAGTCCAACCCATTCAGGTTACATTTTTTTAAAAATGCTTCTATTCCTATTTTAATTTCTGTTGTTTTAGCAGTGTATAAGTTTTTATAGTATTGCATAAATCTCTCGTTAATATCTTTAGGTTGTATTAGCAGTTCGCCATTATGTGATTTAATACTATGGATTATTTTTTCTGCCTCCATCTTCCTTAGTTGGCGAGCCAATAGTTTTTGAGGTTTGTCTCCGAATTCAAACTGTAATTGTTTAGTATGTTGATAAAGTTTTACAACTTGATCTGTATATATTTTATTTAATTTATATTTCAATGCTGCAATTTTATTATGTAATATTATAGATGGATTCGCTGCATTCTCTATATCTAATTGTTTAATCTCCTTTTCCAGTTCTTATTGATCCTTTCGATTCTTTTTATTATAAAATGCTTGGGAGGAAATCATGATTCCCCGGAGATATGCTTTAAATGTTTCCCATAATAAGGAGCAAGATATTTCCGGTTTATCATTTGTTTCGAAGAAAATCTTAATCTGTTCTGTAATATATTCCTGAGTTATTTTGTTTTTTTTAAATTTGTGGGTTAAATCTCCACTGTCCCCATTTTTCTGTTTTACCATTTATTTTAATCTTAAATGTTAAAGGTGTATGATCTGAAATTATAATATTGTGATATTTAGAATTATAAGTGAATGAAATAAGTTTGGCATCAAACAAAAAATAATCTATTCTTGAGTAGGTTTTATGTACTGACGAGTAAAAGGAATATTCTCGTCCAGTAGGATTTTCTACTCTCCAAACATCTTTAATATTAGTAGTTTCCATATATGCATTTAATAAGTCACTAGAATGTGATTTAGTTTTCCTTTGTCTTGTAGATCTGTCTAAGTAAGGATCTAGTGTACAATTTAAATCTCCCCCAATTATTAGATTATATTGTGTTAATTCCGGGATATTGTTAAATATTTTCTTGAAAAACAATGGACTATCAAAGTTTGGTCCATATACATTAACAAAAATCATTTTTTGTGCATTTAATTCTCCTATCACAATAATGTATCTGCCATTGTTATCAGTTATAGTTGATGTATGTTTAAATAAAATGCCTTTGCGAAATAATATTGCTACGCCTCTTGATTTATGAGTAAAAGAAGAATGATACATTTTATTTATCCATTTAGTTTTCAACCTATGCTCAGCATCTTTTTTTGAGTGGGTTTCTTGAATAAAAATTACATCAGCTTTAATTGCTTTTAATTGTGCTAATACTTTTCCTCTCTTAATCGGTTCATTAATACCTTTAACATTCCAACTACAAAACGTTATTCCCTCATTCCCCATATTCATTTTTAAGTCTTGCATCTTTTGTCTATGGGGATCTGTAATAGAGCCTATGGTTCAGCCCGAGAGACCCGACCTTACACCCGAACACCGAATAGATGAATTTTAAGTCTTGTGAATGCCTCTCACGTGTATATCTCCTTTGATCCAATGTATAACTCCATTCAAACTGAAAAACACAATAATAGTTTATAAAAGAGAAGAACAAAGGATAGATTAAGAAGTTAGTATTGTGCACAAAGAAAGAAAAAACTACATCTAGAATTATTGTAGTTAGTGCTAGCCATACTAGCATGGCTAACCATCTACCGACTTCCGTCGTTAACCAGCTCCCTGGTTTTTGGAATTATTATACCATAACAATATTTTACCGGGGGTATTACATTAAAAAAAGAAAGAGAAAAAAAAATATTCAAATTATAATAATTGAAGATATAAAAATACATATATTTAAAACTTATTTAAAAATCTAATTAATAATTTAAAAATCTAATTAATATTAAAAAAAAGGAAAAAAAAACATAAGACGAAAGGAAAACAAAGGAGTAAAAATGAAAATTACTGGTGTAAAAGAAAAATCTCCAAATGAAATCCATCTCTATATTTGACTAATCATTCCAACATAGATAAACATTAGTTATTAGTAATAATAATTAATTTTAATTAATAAAAGTAATACGCTATAATTTTGTTATTTATTAGTTATATAATATTAGTAAAATTAATGATTAATAAAGATACCACGGTGTGACTTTAATATGTATTAGTTATTTATATTAGTAATATGATTATACTAATTATTAGTATCCATGTGAGGTTTTGCAATCCGCATCTTTCTCCAGCTTCCATCAAGCATTATCCAATTCCATCCAATCCTGCGTTGTCTTATGAAGTCTTGCAGAGTCTTGTAGATTCTTGTAAAGTCCATAAAAGTCAGTATATTCAATGATAGGGGCTTCTCAGGTCTTGATCTGCCGGGCAAAGTCCAGTGCTTCCGCAGGATTGGAGAAGAAATATTCCTTGTTGTTAAAAGTAACTCTTAAAGTAGCTGGATAAGTCAGGCCATATTTCAAATTTTCCACTCCCCTCAGAAGACTTTTAGCCTCATTAAATGCTTTTCGTTTCCTGGAAACTTCTGCTGGGTAATCTCGGTAGATACTGATCCTTTGTCCTTCAAATACCAGGTTTCTGTTTCTCAAAGTTTTTCGCATTATCTCCTCCAAAACATAGTCATATTGTACCTTTATGATCATTTGTCTTGGGGGGGCATTTAGTCTTGTCTGACGTCTCCTCACTCTATGTGCTCGGGCTAATAAAGGCTTTTGTTCCAGAGATAAAACATGTTGCAGTTGGTTTGCAGTAAATTCTCGAGGATCTTCATCTTTCTCTCGTCCTTCGGGAATACACGCGATTCTTAGGTTTTGTCTGGCGACCTTCTAGCTCAGTACATTTCTCGGTTATTTTGGTCAGTAAATCCGTTAGACGTCCATTTTCTGTAACCAGCTTTGCTGTAGTCCCAGCACTTATGTCAGCTAGTTCTTCAAGGCTTTTCATACCAGCCGTCTGTTGGTCCAGTACCTTCTCCACAGGATTCAGCCTTTTTTCAAAGTCAGTTTTGAGCTTTTCAATCTTATCATTCATCTCCTTTGACATTTCACTCATAATTTCTGTGATTTCTTTCTTCAGATCTTCCGATATTTTCTTAGCCTTATTATTAATATTGGAATTAGTTTCCAGTTGTAATTCTTTCATTTGATTATTCATCTGGTTTATTTCCTCCTTCAAACCAGCAATTTCACGTGAAATAAAAGTTTAAAGTTCTTCACTTTCAGTTTTTTTCACTGTTCTTTTCGACACATCTTCCTGGGATGAGGTCCTACCTGAGTCCGAGGCTTCAGTCAGGCCTTCTGCCGGTCTCTGTCTGGTAGATCGACTTTTCGATTTTTCGGTTGGGTTGCGTGTTGTAGACATAACTAGTCGCGCGCCTGATGACGTCACTCACAACAATCGGTGCAGAGACGGCAGGCAGCAAGCAGCAGGCAGCAGGTAGGTCCGTTAATACCCCGTTTTTTCCCTTTTTTTTCGTTGAACTCTAGCCCTCCATAGCGCCACCGGAAGTCCAATATATCTCATTCCTGTCCGCTCTTAACCTCCTCCACTCCAGGGAACACACACCGAGTTTTTCTCCAGTCTCTCCCCATAACTGAACTATTCTATCCCAGGCAATCTCCTCTGAACCTTCTCCAGTACTATCACCTCCTTCATATAGCATGAACAGGTAGCTCGAACCAAATTGGAGCATAATCATCCCAGTACTGTATGCATTGCCCTGATTACTGAAGGACAATTTCCCACAGGACTTCTTTTAGAAAGGGGGCATCGCATGATGCCTGCCTCGCCAACGGTCTGTCTTCGTCTTTTTCATTCTCTGTGTTTTTAGTTTGTTGTAAAATGTATGTTTTAGCTTGTTTTTAGTTTCTGTATTTGTGCGGGGTGGGGGGAAACTTTTTTCATCTCTTTCCTCGTCAAAGATGTGACTTTTTCCGTGTCGTATCTGTCTGCACTGCGGCCTTACATCGTGGAGTTGGCAGCCTCTTTTTGGGACTTCTAGAGCTCCAAAACTGCAGAGCCTGTGGACTTTAACATCTCGAAGCGGGCGATCCCTGTGCCATTGGTCGGCTTTTGGTGCTCCAACCTGCGGGAGCTAAGGACTTTAACATCACGGAGCTCACGGTCCATAATTAGGGACCGATTTTGGGGAATCCAATCCGCAGGAGTTTCGACCGTCCCAATGTGGCAGCTTACGCCTCCCCAACGTGGGAGTTCGATCACCGGCTGCGGATGGTTCGACTCCCCCGACTGCGGGAGGAAAGGAGGAAGGAAGATAGGACTTTATTGCCTTATAATACAGTGGGAAATGTGGAGGAGCCGCTGTGGTGGATGTTTATGTCAAATGTTTATGTAGTTGTGTGTCTTGTTGCTTTTTTGGTATGACTGTATGGCCCCCACAGTGGATGCCTCGCCAGCAGCTCGATAGTCCTTTCACAGTTTTTGTTATTTTTAGTGTGTCTAAAGTATGTTTTAATGTTTCTTAGTGTGCCTTATGTGGGGGGTGGTGGGGGAATTGGGGGAAACCATTTTTCAGTCACTTACCTGAATGGAGATGCATCTCTTCTCCTTGTCGCATCTTCGCCCCCACCTCGCAGCCTACCAACTGGATTGACGCGGCCTTTATACCGGAGACTGGTCCAGAGCTTCAGCAGCAGGCGCAATGCAGAATTACCATCGCGGAGCGGGGCGATCCCTTGACGATGATCTCCAGAGTGGGAGCTCCAGAGTGTTGGGCCTGCTGACTTTAATGCCATGGAGCAGCGGTCTGCGGAGCTCCTAGCCGCGGGCACAGCACTGACTTTAACATCGTGGAGCAGGCGGATCCCTTGTCGAGGATCGCCAGTGTTGGAACACAGTCCAGTGGGGCCTGTGGTCTCGGAAGCCACAGTCTCCGGTAAGAAGCGGCCAAGCTGCAGAGTGTGTTCCAATCCGTTCCGACGCCGAAGTTTCAATCATCCTGGCGAGAGGACCTGTACATCGGGCCATCCGTAGCAGCGCCTGCGGAAGGTTCATAGGCCCCGACCATGGGTGAACAAAGAGGAAGATGACTGAACTTTATTGCCTTCCATCGCAGTGAGAAATGTTGATTCCACTGTGATGGATGTTTATGTTAACCTGTATTGTGTATGGTATTATTTTTATTTGTATGACTGTATGGTAACTCAAATTTCACTGTACCAATTGGTGCAGGTGACAATAAATGTGAACTTGAACTTGAACTTGACAGTATCGCATATGATTTCCTAACCATGTGTTGCTACCATCAAGGACCTTTGAACATACTCTAATGGTTCCTCTCTTCCTCAGTACTCTATAAGACCCTAACAGTGATGGCACTTTTCCTGCCTCATGAATTCTCCAAAAATGCACAACCTCATAGTCAGAATTAAACACCATCTACCATTCTTCAGTCCATTTCGCTAACACCAATTGATATTTTCCTGAAGCCTCAGACTACTTTCCATTACAAAAAACTCCACCAGTCTTATGTCATCTGTAAAGTTATGGATCATGCCTCTGACATCCACATCCAATTTAGAAACAAAAGCTGGAGAAACTCAGAGGGACAGGTAGCATCTCTAGAGAGAAGGAATGGGTGATGGTTCGGGTCGAGACCCTTCTTCAGACAGACAGTCGAGACCCATTCCTTCTCTCCAGAGATGCTGTCTGCCCCGCTAAGTTACTCCAACTTTTTGTATCTATCTTCGGTTTAAACCAGCATCTGCAGTTCCTTCTTACGCATCCACATCCACATTCTCAAGTATATTAAGAGCAGCAAGAGTTTCAGTACTAAATCTTTTCCAACACCACTAGAGTTATGCAAATGTGGCGGAAATCGCTTTTAAAACATGGGGGACACACAAAGAGAGAGGGCATAGACGGGAGAGAGAGAGGGGGCAGAGAGGAATGATCACACCTTATAATGCATCGCTGACCCAATTTGGCCGCAACCGAACCACCCCCCCCCCCCAAATTTGAGGGACCTACACAGTAACAAAGCAGCTCCGGGCTGCCGTGCTCCACGACTCAAATCAACTCGACACCTAACAGACACACGCTCCGTCCTGCGCTGAGCTTGCTGTGGGATGGATAAATTCTCATGGCAGGCCGGATGTGGCCCTAGTTTGGAGACCCCTGATGTACGTGTATGTACATAGGCATGATACGGTAATTAGAGTTAGCACTGGCTTAATTGGGAAGATTGTAGCACACGCTTCCATCCGTGGTGGGTGGGAGTACTTAGGGGGGTTAAGGTGCCGGAGAATAGGCCTGTCACATTTAGGCATTTAAGAAAACATGGGGGGGGGATTGTCCCCCATCTCTCAAAACATGGGGAGTACACGCACCCCCCCCCCAGGATTTCCGCCCATGCTGGTGACAATTGCACAACTCTAAGGTGCCTTTAGCCAAGCCAATTTTAAATCAAGTGTGCAAACGTTCCCTAGATTCCATGGGCTCTAACCTTTTGAGCTAGTCTCACATGGGGGACCCCTTATTAAAGGCTTTTCTAATGTCTATGTAAATCAGTTTATACAATTCTCTGGAATTTAGGAGATTAAGAGGGGATCTTATAGAAACTTACAAAATTCTTAAGGGGTTGGACAGGCTAGATGCAGGAAGATTGTTCCCGATGTTGGGGAAGTCCAGGACAAGGGGTCACAGCTTAAGGATAAGGGGGAAATCCTTTAAGACCGAGATGAGAAAGACTTTCTTCACACAGAGAGTGGTGAGTCTCTGGAACTCTCTGCCACAGAGGGTAGTTGAGGCCAGTTCATTGGCTATATTTAAGAGTGAGTTGGATGTGGCCCTTGTGGCTAAGGGGATCAGAGGGTATGGAGAGAAGGCAGGTACGGGATACTGAGTTGGATGATCAGCCATGATCATATTGAATGGCGGTGCAGGCTCGAAGGGCTGAATGGCCTACTCCTGCACCTAATTTCTATGTTTCTATGTAAATCATTAGTTCAACAGCTCAGTTGCCGGTCTTTAATGATACGTGTTGATCCCTCATCAAAGATACCCTCTCAATCATTTTCTTTATAAACTCTGCATGTCTGTACATTACAGAGGATTGTCGCACTGCAATCCTCTACCTGCCCTGCCAAAGGGTCACCTTTAAACCAACCGCAGCTCTCCATAGCTGCAACCCAACCTGCCCTTGAAATATGTAGACCAGGATATTTTTGGTTTTCCACTTGCGGGTGAGTAGGCTGAAGGATTGGGTATCCCTCAAGTGGCTACCAGAGAGGTTAGGACTGGAGAAGGTGGGGGCTGAGGAGTGTGCAATAGTGATTGTCAAAGTGGTTGGGAAGGAGGAGAGAAAATTGGGCAGCTGGAGTGTGAAGGAGATCAAGTGAGGATAAAGGGATCACTAAGGGTGATGAAGCAGATTGCAGGAGGGTAGCAGAGTAATTAAGGATTATATTTTAGTGTCATCCTTAAAGGGACAATGGGCTATGGTTGGTTACTGGATAGTTAACACATTTCCTTGTGTTAACTATCCAGTAACCACATCAACAGATAGTTTGGAAAGGCACAGTTGTTCCATCTACCAATTCCAATCTTCCTTCAGCATTCATGTTTCCTGACACCCAAGACATCTTGCCAACCCAGATATCCAAAATTAATAAAAGTCTTGTCCTCGTATTGTGAGGCATCTGCCTCACTACTGCTTAACCTGTACACAAACTAAAAGTGGGCAAGTTAGGTTCAGGTGGTTAGTTTCAAGGTTGACATTTTTTCAATTTTAATTTTCCATTCAAGCCAAATGCATCAATTTTTGGGACTTGCAGTGTCTCCCTTTCTCATTAAAGTTGAGATCACTTGATTGGTTGACTGATTGATTGAAAGATACAACATGGAAACAGGCCCTTCAGCCCACCAAGTTCATGCCAACCAATCACACTAGTTCTATGTTATCGCATCCACTCCCTACAGACTAGGAACAGTTTTATAGACCTACAAACACACATGTTTTTGGGAGTTGGGGGGAAATGGGAGTACCCAAAGTAAACCAATGCATCCATAGGGAGAATATGCAAACTCCACGCAGATAGCACCTGAGGTCGGGATTGAACTTGAATGTTTGACGCTGTGAGGCAGCAGCTCTTCCAGCTGAGCCACTGTGCCACCCTTTTTTCCTCTAATTTTCTGCCAAGACATGGAAATGGGAGTAAAAAAGCCCTATTTTGTTTCTCCCCTAACAGGATCTGATTTAAACCACTGATCCTATATATTTTTTGCTATTTTAAAATAAAGAAAAACAAATTTCCATGTTTAAGCAGTACTAACCACAATAGGTCAGGGATGATATCAAAATGTTTAACAGATACATTTGAACACTTGTCGCTAAAAAAATGTCCATTTCATTGGTGAAGTGTCAATAAAAAGGATGTCAGACACAGAATGTAATGACTAAACTGCCTCTGTAGTCTGGCCTAAGCTGGTATGAAGGTTTATATCAGCACGAACCATAGTGAAGTCCTACAACTGATTCTACTTGTCGTGTAGGAAGGAAAAAATTATTGATCATTGTGTAGGAGCAATCGTGCAATTTAAATTTAGGGCGAAAAAACAGTTAAGTTTGCTGCAGCAGTTCTCAGGTTAAATGGAAATTGAACAGAACAAAAAGCAAAATGTTACTGCATGCTGTAACTGTGAAGCGTACTTGGGGGGGGGGGGGGGGGGTTAATCCAGTGGAAGATTATAGATTCTTCAAGAAAATTTGAAAATATTGCAGATTAATAGCATTTGAAAATGGAGAGAGAAATAAAATAAAGCGCCAAAAAGAAAGTCGACTATTGAAAAATATATTAATACTGAAATTGTAACATGAATTGTGATCACCTGCATGGTTTACCAGAATACTGTCAGCACCGTGGGATATATAAACTCATCATGAGCTTCACAGCCTTATGAAGAATAAGAGGAAACTATGGGAAAATACTGGACTCATTTATAATTGTTTCCATTTATAAATGCTGATTCTTAATCCCTTGTTTAGATATTTAGAACAATTCAACAGGCCTCAGCCAAAATAGTGCACATGGAGATTTATGTCCAGAATGGAACAGGTCTGATCGTCAGCACAGTGGCAAAACAGTAGAGTTGCTGCCTCACTGCACCAGAGTTCCCAGGTTCAATCCTGACTACGGGTGTTGTCTGTATGGAGTTTGTACGTTCTCCCTATAACCAAGTGAGTTTTCTCCAGGTGTTCTGGTTTCCTCCCGCATTCCAAAGACATGTGGGTTTGCAGGTTTGTAGGTTTATTGCCCCAAATACATAGGATGCTAACGTTCAATGACGTAGTGTAGGAGTGATCGATGGTCGGTGTGGAATTGGTGGGCCATAGGGACTGTTTCCATGCTGGATCTAAACTGAACTAAACTATCTAGCCCATATAGTGTTTAGGTTAATTGGCATATATAAAATTAAATACAGAAAATTGATGTTAATGCATCCTATCATAACAAAATGTTTTGACGATCCTGAAAAAATTGTGATTACTGGAGGAAACAAAAGAGAAAATGATAGCTCATATGTTCATGATCATGAGTAGTGATCTACCTTCCAGGGTGAGATCATAGATAGGTTTGACAATCGGCATAGGGTTGGGATAGATAGGGTAAACAGTCAGAACCCTTTCTCCTTTCAAAACGTTCTGATGTCTACACTATCTATCCCAACCCTATGCATTGTCTACCCTATCTATGTTTAAAATGTCAAATACTAGGGGATATAGCTTTAAGGTGAGAGGGGAAAAATTAAAAGAAATATGTAGGGCAAGATTTCACAGAGAGAGTGTGGGGTACCTGGAACGTGCTGCCAGGGGCGATGGTGAATGAAGTAAAATCTTTTACTCAGAGTAAGAGAATCTGGAAACAGAGGACATAGTTTTAAGGTGGGGGTGGGGAGGGGGTGGGGGGATGGGGAAAGAGGGAAGATCTAATAAGAATCTGAGGGGCAGCTTTTTTTGCACAAAAGGTGGTAGATGTATGGGATAAGCAGCCAGAGGAGGTAGTTAAGGCAGGTACTATGATAACATTTAAAAAAATGGACAAGTACATGATAGGATAGGTTTAGAGGGATATAGGCCAAAAGCAGGCAGGCAGGACTAGTATAGATGGGGCCCGCTGGTCATCCTAGGCAAGTTGGACTGAAGGGCCTGTTAACACAGAGTATGACTCTATGATTCTATATTATAGATGCATTTAAGATATTCAGGGAATGGAAAAATATGGATAACGTAAATGCAGAGGAGATTAATTTAACCTGACACATTGTCCGGCACAGACATTGGCTGAAAGGTCTAATCCTCTGCTGTATTGTTCTGTGTTCTATTTCATTTTGTTTGATGTTAATGGAATATAGATCAGTCAAATTCTATAAAGAGCAAGTTGTGAAAACACGCCTACCCCTAGTATCCCTTGTGTTTCTGAAGACTTTTTCAGAGAGATGCTGTGCGCTGGTATTCCCGTCACACCCCAACGTTTATCACAGCTACTTGAACTGCAAGGTTCTGCTGACAGGTGACCTTTTCTCTGTCACTCCCTGGAAACATCCTGAGCCTTGAAAATTAAGATGTCATCTGGAAGGGACAAAGCAATCGATGTAGCCATCTAACAATTTATTTGCAATTCGGAGATTTAGTAAGCAACAACCTGCCTGGCATTTTAAATTGATGCAGCTGACAGCCAAGGCCATTTACGGAGCCTCTGTAACAAATACACAAACGCTGCATCTTTACATCTAGTTAGTTTTCAGAATTGAAGTAAGCAGTCTCTGGGACATTAATGAACAAAGATCATTACTTCAGGCTGATTCTGAGGTGTCAGCTGATTTTAGCATTTAAAATAAAAATAGGTGGGATGCAGGCAAAATGTAGCTGGTTATCCACCCATTTTTGTTCCTGAGAGAGGCATGCATTTTCAAGATTGGTATCATTCACTTAAATCCAAATCAGTGTTGCAGTGGAACCAGGGGGCCAGAGTGTGTGGAAAATATGAATCTGTTCATCTTTGTGTGGGGAGGGGGAAGGGTTGTGTGAATTAACTGAAGGTTATCATATTAATGGTTCAATGGCACTTCATGGCCTAACATCTACCTTACTGGAGACCCTTGGACTATCTTTAATTGAAGGTACACAAAAAGCTGGAGAAACTCAGCGGGTGCAGCAGCATCTAAGGAGCGAAGGAGATAGGCGACGTTTCGGGTCGAGACCCTTCTTCAGACCCTCGATTTGTGTACCCTCGATTCTCCAGCATCTGCAGTTCCTTCTTAAAAATTATATCTTTAATTGAACTTTACTGGACTTTATGTTGCACTAAACGTTATTCACTTTATTCTATATTTCTGCACTGTGAACACTTGATTATAATCATATTTAGACTATCTGCTGACTAGATAGCAACAGAAAGAAGCTTTTCCCTGTACCTTGTTACATGTAACAATAAATTAACCTAAACCAAGTATAGTTCAGTAACAATCCCACTGTACATCATGTACAATCATACTAAGTTTAAGACTGTACAATACTAGACCACAACCGAACACAATAGTCACCACGTTTTAGTTGCCTCCTGGTGACCTTCAAGTCCAAATCTTTTTCAAATTTTAGACTCTAAAGTTAATTTGGCCCTAAAGGCCGATTGTCCTGGTGGTGTCACGAGGTCAGAGTTGCAGTGGTCAGCCTGACCTGGCGAGGGTGTTGATGTCCTCCACCGTTCCTTGCTGCAGCAGGCCACATCCATTCCTCACTCTCAGCCATGGAGCGGCCGCCTGGTCTACTCGAGTGCAGGTTGCTGCAGGGCCTACAAAGGCCCACTCCACCGACTCAACCACTCTGACACCACCATGACAACGGCCCGTGAACATGACATCCTTCGCCTCCGATGGCCAACAATTAGCCTCTGTGCCCTGGGGCAACTCCTGCAGCCAAACCAGTGTGCCCCCATGTGCCTCTGTGGGTGCTGGAGGTAAGCCTCCAACCTGCACACTGACATAATTATTTCTGCCGCCGCCATCTTGAAGGGTAGAGAGGATCACTTATCTAAAAGAACAAAATCACATCTGCCGAATTTCTGAATGGTGTCCAGGCCCCTGTCAGAGGTTTTCCAACACCAGGATAATTGGGCAGACCCTGTGAAATATGTGTATAATTATGGTGTTAGACGTAGATTGTAGGTTCTCAGTTCGGATAATGAAAGAAGCCTTCTAGCTGACCAATTGACTGCTCCATTTAGCCATCAGTAGGCACGGCATTAGGGCATCGATATTTATATTGTATTGTAGTGTATATCTTTATTATCATTTTCCGAGTATTTGCATACCCAAAGGAAAACGAAAAAGCGTTTCTCAACCAGTGTCCATTCAGTAATAGAAATAGAGAATAAAAGTACATATGTCACGAGTTTCGATCGGCACTGGCACGACAATGGCTCTGCTTCAGTGTGTCCAGGTTGGTGTTTGGTGCACGATACTTTGGCAGGGGGCAAAGTCCGTTTATCAGTCTAATTGCCTGCGGGAAGAAGCTGAGGAGCATCCTGCTGGTTTTGCAGCTGATGCTCCTGTACCTCTTCCCAGATGGCAGGATGGAGAATATGTGATGCGATGGGTGGTATGTGTTTTTGATGATGGAGATGGCTCTGCTAATACATCTCTTCCTGTATATGTCCAGCAATAAAGGGAGTGGAGCACCAATAATCCTGCTGGCGGTCTTCACAATCCTGTCCAGTTGGGGCCGTTCGTACGCCTTGCAGCTCCCGAACCAGGAGGTGATGCCGTAGGTTAATGTGCTCTCGATTGTCCCCCTATAAAAAGTTCGTAGGTGTGCAGTGGGGAGACCTGCTTTCCGTAGTCTACGGAGAGGGTGTAGTCGCTGCTGGGCTCTCTTGACCAGTGCTGTGGTATTGGTCGTGGATGTCAGGTCATCTGACAGGTGGAGTCCTAGGAATTTCACACTGCTGACCCTTTCCACCTCAGCTCCATCGATGTGCAGAGGTGTATGGTGTTGTTTTCCTGCCCTCCTGAAGTCAACCACCATCTCCTTCGTTTTTCCCACGTTGAGAATGAGGTTGTGGGATTTGCACCATCCTGTGAGCAGCTCCACCTCCATCCTGTACGCCGACTCATCATCGTCACTGATGAGACCCACCACTGTTGTGTCATCAGCGAACTTGTTGATGAAGTTGCTGTTGAGTCTAGCAGTACAGTCGTGTGTAAGCAGACTAAACAGCAGGGGGCTTAGGACACAGCCTTGGGGCGTGCCAGTGCTCACGGCTATGGTTTTTGATGTCCTACTGCCCACCCTGACTGTCTGCTGCCATTGTGATAGAAAGTTCAGAACCCAGTTACATGTGCCAGCATCAACCCCCAATAACTCCAACTTCTCCACCAGCTGCTGCGGAATGATTGTGTTAAAAGCAGAGCTGAAGTCTATGAAGAGGATCCAGGCATAAGTATTTTTCCGATCAAGGTGTGGCAGTACGAGGTTCAGTGTTGTTGAGATTGCATCCTCTGTGGATCGGTTGGCTCTGTAGGCGAACTGCAGTGGGTCTAGGTCGGCAGGTAGGCTATTTTTGATATGCTGCATAGCCAGTCGCTCAAAACACTTCATTACTATGGGTTTTAGAGCCACTGGTCGAAAGTCATTATGGCAGGCTGGGTTATTCTTGAACATTCTTGAACATTCTTGGATGTTCAAGTATCATGACATTTACAACCATCTTAAATTTTTTATTGAAAATAGTTATTCCCTGAAATTCAATTTTCCATTATACTATTTGAAGAGCGATAATAATCAGGGAATCACATGTTTTTATGACATTGGAAATGTATCTGGAGCAATGTTCTTGTTAAGCTATAACATTAATATGCCAACATTCTGACGTGGAGAGTTGTGAATAGTGGAAGCCACTCCAAGGAGTTTCATTTAAAGTACAGGAAACTATTTCTACATTGGCCAGCTGAAGAGGGCTCCTGGCATGCAAAAATAGATGACCAAGCCCCTCCAGAAAAGTGATCCTTTTGTACACTAGTTTATGCACAAAATCCATTTTGAGCACACTAAATTTGATAAAAATCAGTTTTGCTCAATTAAGGCTCATCTCGGAAGTTAACCTAGTACATAGAACAGTAAGAATACAGGAATAGGCCCTTCAGTCTGTGCCAAACATGATGCCAAATTAAGTCTCTGCATGCTGATCCCCAGAAGCGGATATGCATTAACTCATTACAATTGTCCTACTCATTTAAACCTCTACGCCAACAGCAGCATTTCTTACTTTAACTATGCTCTTCTTAATCTATTCCATTTACCATGTATCTGTAGACTTCGGACGGCTCGATTGTAATCATGTACAGACTTTCCGCTGACTGGTTAGCATGCAACAAAACGTTTTTCACTGTACCTCGGCACACATGACAATAAAACTAAACTTAAACTAAGATTGGAAACCAGAATTACATGTTACTGAGGTGCGGTTTCAACATTGCCACGCTGTAGAAATATTTCCCTACTTTTATAGTCTCTCCTCTTTTCAAAGAAGGCCCAAAATGTAATGTATTCATTGGCCCAGGTCATTCCAGGCTTAATCTAAATGACCACATTTGACATTATCCAATTTGCTGTGCTCATTTCTGTGTCTGTTGAAAGAAACTGGATTTTGAAGGTGCAATCTAAGATGCGTGTTTCTATCTCACTAAAAAAGGATCAAATCCCATGGCAGATTAGCAAGGGGATATGACTTAAAGCATTCCAACTGTTTGATCAATGTATCACTTTCAGCATCTGTCACCCACAGTTCCCATTTATCATCATACAATGTCCCACAACTTACAGCAGACACTGTACATCATTTACTGCATAGACACTTCCAGCAATCTCTGCCACTGTGATGAGCTTAGGCTTCACAGCAGTGCCGAAACAATTGCCACACTCAATCTGTGTAAGACGATCATGGTGGAATGGCCTGACATTCCGAAAACATACGCTTCACTTCTTTGCAATTTCCATCGGATTTTCAACAGATACTTTGTATCTGCCATGGAGCGAGATTCTTTAAGGCAATGATTGTCTCCACATGCTTCATAGCAACAGTGAGTTAGAAGCCACAATGGATGCAGCCTGTTGCAAACAGCACTGATATTATTGTTTACACATGTATCACGGGGAAAGCACATGATGATTTTAACTGAGTTATTTTTCTTCTCCAATTTCATGATTTTTCGCAGACATCCACTTGGGCACTGTTGCTATACAGAGTTCATATTTACCACAACAAAACACAGTGAACATTAATTTCTCAATATTAAAGCTGTGGGTGTCTGCATGTTCATGAGGCTTATTTTCTTAGTTGCCCGGGAGATCCTGCAAATTTCTTGAGCAATATCCTGCTTCACATGGAGCAAGACATTAAAAAGTGTGAGGGGATGTTTCTGAGGGGTGTAGATGACAGGATGGGAGAGTCTGCAGTATCTGGCTTCAGATGAAATTTCATGCTGCTACTTGTGTAACAAAGGATACCTGAATGGGAGTTTGGATTAATGTGACAATGGAAATATTAGTTAAGCGCAACTCAATCACATTACAATAGGTATGTTATTGATATCAATATTACACTGTCCTCGTTGACTTTATCAGACATTTTGCCAAGGTATTAACCAAATCAAAAGCTAGGACAAAATATCCATCAGTGTCTGATAACATTTTCCAGTAAATCAAAAGAATAAAACAAGTAGTGATGAAACCTCAGATACTGTGTATGATAGCAATAAATATGTTTAAGGATTCTTTATATTCTCTGACATTATTTTAACGCTCCCACACTTTTAGGAAGAGCGAATGAGTGAATACATCTAAGTACATAGTGATGTCTAATAGTTGAAAGGAAGACAATTAGTTTTATTTCATGGCCTGAGGTGAAGCATGATGTTCCCTGTTTGCCTTTTTCTGATAAAAGATGATACAGGTAATAAAAGCAGAAGATGTTTATTGGTGCATCGTCCCTGGGGAACAGCAACTAAATCGCTACAAAGAGAAAATGTACAGTTTTGTGCCACTGAAGTCTCTAAGACATGCGCATGTCTTTTCAATCTATAGTGAATGTAGATAGTTATTTTTTTGTACATATATGTAATTCATGACATTTATAGGAAATAAGATGTCCTCCAAACTTATTCTTCCACCTGCTACTTAAATTTAAAGCAGTTCAGCAAACAAAGCACATCCTCTGAGCAAATTAAAGATCATGAGACAACTTTCCCTGTCACTGTCATCAGCACAACAGTTCTTTATATTGCATACTGTACCGAATGGTGAAAAATAGTCCAAATCACTTCACAACCAGAGGAGAAAATAGAAGCGAGTGTTCAAAATCTTGCTGACAGAGATGGCTCCAAAGCAGTTGGCAAGATAGAGATGCAAAGATCTAATTCCCTAATCCATCATTATACCGCTTCTTTTCTGAATGACAATTTTGTGTAATTAATTTGGGCAAGTGTTACTTTGTTAATTTAGGTGGCAACTGCCAAAATCATTTTAATTGTACCATGCAGAGATTTACTAGCATATGTCTGAGGTCAATTTGATCCTAGACATCACAGAAATGTCTTAAAATGGTCCATTATTTTTTGGCTTGTAATTACCTGGCTTATATCTGCTGCCCTCAATGAATAAAGATAACACATTCAGTTCTCCAGTCACCTGCAACATCTTATGTGGCCAAAGAAACTATGAATATTTCTGTCAAAGTCCCTGCAATATGATCCTACGTTTCCCAAAGCTGGGATACATCAGCTGGGGTACTGATTGGGGATGATCAGCCATGATCACATTGAATGGCGTTGCTGGCTCGAAGGTCCAAACGGCCTACTCCTGCACCTATTATCTATTGTCTATTGTCATCTCATCAGACCAAGGGGAATTTGGAACTTTAAGCTGACTAAAACATCTATTGAATGAAAATAAAAAGAAATAACTGCAGGTGGTTGAGATTTAGGAGTCGTCATTAAATACAGGTGAAATGTCGGAGGATTCGAGATTCAAGATTCAAGATTCAAGATTCAAGAACTTTATTTGTCACATACACATACAGGATGTACAGTGAAATGAAAGTGACAATGCTTATGGGATTGTGCAAAATAACAGAACCAGTATTTAGAATTAAAAAAAAACAACAATGTTTACAACATTTACAATAAAAAGAGCAACACTATTTGCAGTAGACAGATATAAATAAATATAATAAATATGTATATGCATTATAGGTATCTATGTGTGTGTGTGTGTGTGTGTGTGTGTGTGTGTGTGTGTGTGTGTGTGTGTGTGTGTGTGTGTGTGTGCATGGGATGGGAAGTATGCGGGGCAGTGTTCACAGTCCTGATGGCCCGTGGGAAGAAACTCCGTCTCAGTCTCTCTGTTTTTGTTGCGTGACTGCAGAGATGCTTGCCTGGCCGGAGCAGCTGGAACAGTCTGTTGTTGGGGTGGTGGGGGTCCTTCATGACCCTACAGACTCTGGTTCGCAACTCCTAGTGTATAGCAAAGATTATAGAGCGGAACAAGATGCGCCATTCAGCAAAAAAAAGAGTAGTATGACATGGGTGATTGTTGACGCCATTTTACTGGGCTTCCCCCACACTGTCATGGCGTCCACATCTGCAGCTCACTGTTCGGTATAAGTTGCTCTAATCGCCGATGTGGACGACCCGACCTGTCTTTCTTCAGGTTCCCCAATAACAAAGAAAGGTGAGGAAATATAATTGTTTTCTGTCAATATCATTCTGTCCTGAAAATGTTATTTTCTGTTTCGCTATCAACACTCATTGGGAAACAAGGTTTGTCGGTATATTAGAAAGTTACTAGTTTTTTGTAAATAGATCTGTGCCTATCACAATAATAAAGTCATCCATTTTTGTTCTTCTGTACATTTTTGTATTTGATATTGTACGGCAGAAGTCTCCAAAATATGGCCAGTAGGACACATCAGACACATCACGAGATTCGAGTCAGGGAGCGCAGCGGCCCGGTGCTGCTCGTAGTGTAGTTACCAATTAGATCCCTCGAATTGTCACAGCCTAGACATCACAGGACCGCCATGAAGAAGGGTGCAATGATGCTGTGCGGGGTTCAGTGGCGGTCAGAATGGGATGGCTGTGGTTTATAACATCTCCCCCATCTCTCTCTCCCCCATCTCCCCCATCTCTCTCTCCCCATCTCTTTATCTTTATTTCCCCCATCTCTCTCTCCCCATCTCTCTCTGCCCCTTCACTCTCTCTCTCTCTCTCCCTCTCTCCGTCTAACTTGGACTTGGAACTTGGAAAACTTATTGTCATTTAGACCTTGCGGTCTGAACGAAATTTCGTTGCCTGCAGTCATACATATAGTAAATAACAAAACACACAATAAACACACATTTAACATCCACCACAGTGAGTTCACCAGGCACCTCCTCACTGTGGTGGAAGGCAAAAATCTTGTCTTTGTCTCTTCCCTTCTTCCTCTTCCTCTTCCTCTGCGCTGAGGCGACCCGGGCCTCCGATGTATATATGTATATCCGATGTATATATGTATATATGTGTGTGCATATATACACACATACATATATACATACACACACACACACACACATATATATATATATATATATATATACAGTGGCTTGCAAAAGTATTCATACCCCTTGAACTTTTCCACATTTTGTCACGTTACAACCACAAACATAAATGTATTTTATTGGGATTTTATGTGATAGACCAACACAAAGTGGCGCATAATTGTGAAGTGGAAGGAAAATGATACATGGTTTTCAAATTTTTTTACAAATAAAATACTGAAATGTGTGGCGTGCAAAAGTATTCAGCCCCCTTTACTCTGACACCCCTAAATAAAATCCAGTGCAACCAATTGCCTTCAGAAGTCACCTAATTAGTAAATAGAGTCCACTTGTGTGTAATCTAATCTCAGTATAAATACAGCTGTTCTGTGAAGGCCTCAGAGGTATGTTAGAGAACATTAGTGAACAAACAATGTTCCTTGGGCATCATGAAGCCCAAGGAACACACCAGACAGGTCAGGGATAAAGTTGTGGAGAAGTTTAAAGCAGGGATAGGTTATAAAAAAATATCCCAAGCTTTGAACATCTCACGGAGCACTGTTCAATCCATCATCCGAAAATGGAAAGAGTATGGCACAACTGCAAACCTACCAAGACATGGCCGTCCACCTAAACTGACAGGCCGGGCAAGGAGAGCATTGATCAGAGAAGCAGCCAAGAGGCCCATGGTAACTCTGGAGAAGCTGCAGAGATCCACAGCTCAGGTGGGAGAATCTGTCCACAGGACAACTATTTGTCATGCACTCCACAAATCGGGCCTTTATGGAAGAGTGGCAAGAAGAAAGCCATTGTTGAAACAAAGCCATAAGAAGTCTCGTTTGCAGTTTGCCACAAGCCATGTGGGGGACACAGCAAACATGTGGAGGAAGGTGCTCTGGTCTGATGAGACCAAAATTGAAGTTTTTGACCTAAATGCAAAACGCTATGTGTGGCAGAAAACTAACACTGCACATTACCCTGAACACACTATCCCCACTGTGTAACATGGTGGTAGCAGCATCATGCTGTGGGGATGCTTTTCTTCAGCAGGGACAGGGAAGCTGGTCAGAGTTCTTGGGAAGATGGATGGAGCCAAATACAGGGCAATCTTGGAAGAAAACCTGTTAGAGTCTGCAAAAGACTTGAGACTGGGGCGGAGGTTCACCTTCCAGCAGGACAACAACCCTAAACATACAGCCAGAGCTACAGTGGAATGGTTTAGATCAAAGCATATTCATGTGTTAGAATGGCCCAGTCAAAGGTCAGACCTAAATCCAATTGAGAATCTCTGGCAAGACTTAAAAATTGCTGTTCACAGATGCTCTCCATCCAATCTGACTGAGCTTGAGCTATTTTGCAAAGAACAATGGGCAAAAATGTCCGTCTCTAGATGTGCAAAGCTGGTAGAGACATACCCCAAAAGATTTGCAGCTGTAATTGCAGCGAAAGATGGTTCTACAAAGTATTGACTCAGGGGGGCACACTTTTCAGTTTTTTAATAAAATAAAATTTGGAAACCATGTATCATTTTCCTTCCACTTCACAATTATGCACAACTTTGTGTTGGTATATCACATAAAATCCCAATAAAATACATTTACGTTTGTGGTTGTAATGTGACAAAATTTCAAAAAGTTCAAGGGGTATGAATTCTTTTGCAAACCACTGTATACTAAACTAAGTGGGACCCGTTGGATCCCATGTTCACACAAGAAGGCTGATCCCCCAACGCAATATTCCACCTCTCCACCAATTCCAATATTAGTGGCCAGTGGGGGAGGGGGTGTGGCTTTCTGGAGCGCTTGTATGGGTGTTGTGGGCTGAACGGACTGGTTTCCAGAGGGCTAATATGGACATTGTGGGCCAAATGGATTCTTGTGGTGGCAGCTCAGTCACTCAAGCCTGATGTGCTGGCAGCTCACTCACAGATGGTGGGCAGGCTATTGACTCACGGCTATTCCTTTACATTCCATTTCAAGCAGGGTGCAAGGCCACCAAATTCAAATGCAGTTTCCTACCATTTTAAGCAGGGTGCAAGACCACCAAATTCAAGTGCAGTTTCTTACCACTTCAAGCAGGGTGCAAGGCCACCAAATTCAAGGGCAGTTTCATACCACTTCAAGCAGGGTGCAAGGCCACCAAATTCAGGTGCAGTTTCCTCCCACTTCAAGCAGGGTACAAGGCCACCAAATTCAAGTGCAGCCCCTACCACTTCAAGCAGAGTTCAGGGCCACCAAACTCAAGTGCAGTTTCCAACCACTTCAAGCAGGGTGCAAGCCCACCAAATTGAATTGCAATTACATGCCACTTCAAACAGGGTACAAGGCCACCAAATTCAAATGCAGTTTCATACCATTTCATGCAGGGTGCAAGGCCACCAAATTCAAATGCAGTTTCATACCATTTCATGCAGGGTGCAAGGCCACCACATTCAAATGCAGTTTCATACCATTTCAAGCCGGGTGAAATCACCATAAAACCATAAAACCGTACAAAACACCACAAAACACCACATAAACACCACACTCACATTTCAGTCCACATTCAGTGTGTTCAGTTGATTCACTGCTCAGAGAGAGTCGTGACCTCTCCCTCCCCCATCTTGCAGAGACTGAGCCACACCCACACTTCCGGGTTTTATAATCCCTCCCGCCTCCCACCGGAAGGGCAGTGACCTTCATGGCACGATTGACAGGAGAGGGATTCTCAACATTTTATAAACACTAATAACACTTTTAATTTTCATTGATAGGAAGAATCCTCTGCACCTGATGAGTGGGGGGAGACTGTGTAAGATGGCCAAAAATCACAGCCATAAGTGGTAGCATTTTATCTAAAATCAATAGACAGTGCAAACAGGAAGTTGTCAAGTAACCACCACCAACAGGCATTTGCAGTACTTCCCTTCAAACCAACCACCACCACCAACAGGCATTTGCAGTGCTTCCTTTCAAACCAACCACCACCACCAACAGCCATTTGCAGTTCTTCTCTTCAAACCAACCACCACCAACAACAGCCATTTGCAGGGCTTCCGTTCAAACCAACCACATTTTCATTTTCAAACAATATTAAGGGCACTCAAGGTCAATAAACTACACTCACAGTTTTGTAGACATGTGTTCAGTGTTATTCACAGCTCAGACATGACCCTCTCGCTCCCCCATCTTCCAGAGATTGACTGAGGCACTCGGCACATCCGGCTTTTATAGGTCCTCCGGAAGGGGCGTGGCCTTCAGAAGAGAGAATCTCAATATTGTTTAAACACTAATAACTCTTTTATTTTTAAACACGACAGCCGTTACACAAAATGTATTTAATAATAATGATAATAATTTGTAATAAATATTTTATTGATCCCCTCAGGGAAAGTCAGATGTCCAAGAGCCAACAACCAACAAACCCACACATTCAGAATGAAATCAGACAAAAAATACATAAAATACAATATGGACAATACCTGAAAGCAATAAATACTTAAAAAGACCCAATAATCAACTATTAAAAATGCAAAGCATCCCCATACAGCCTAGCTGTCAGTATTATAAAATCTAATGGCTGCAGGGGTGAAAGATCTCCTGAACCACTCCGTTCTACAGCGCAGGGAGAGGAGCCGGTTGTTGTTCCGTGTACTCTTTTGACCCTTAGAATTTCATGGAGGGGGTGCCCGGAGTTGTCAAGGATATTTGTGTATTCTGATGCCATTTTTGAAATCAATGTGCTATCTTTTCTATATTTGGTGTTGATACTATGTCAGTCATGAACCCAAGAAAGTGCTTGTCAAGGAATTTGAAATTTGACCCTATACATCATATTTTTATGCACAGCTTTGTAAATATATATATATAAATATATTTTTATATATATGCATATATTTATATGTATATAATTATATATATAATCTCCTTTATGGTTTATCTACATCATCTGACAAATAAGATAGAGAGTAATAAAGTAATGCTTTAAATCAAAGTTGCTTCTGATCCATGAGAAGGAAATGTATTTTTCTCTAACTTACATCTCACACACGGGCACACACAAACACACATTCATATAAATATATATGTAAGTTAAATTTAATTTTGCACAGTGTGTGTTAAAGCAATACAAGGGAAACTGCACACTACAATGCAAGGGAAACAACGCAAAGCAGAGGGCTGGGGAAGAAAGGTGGGAGGGAAATGGGGGAACAGGGGGAAAACATCTGTACTAAAAATCATTACTAAAAGTCTGATCTTCACCGCTTTTGGCTCACTGTTGGTGTGATTTCCAAGAGAACGCCGTCACCTACGGCCATCATTTTTGGCCAGCTCTCTCAGAGCCCCCTTCCGCCTTCCTGGAGCGAGGATTTTCCCTATTCTCTATTCGTTCAAAACTGCTTACAAACAGTGCCTCATTGGTTCTAAAATGCTTGCAAAAAGTGTCTCTATTGGTTCTAAAATACTTGCAAAAAGTGCCTCTATTGGTCCTAAAATGCTTGCAAAAAGTGCCTATCGGTTCTAAATGCTTGCAAAAAATGTCTATTGGTTCAAAACTGCTTGCACAAAGTGTCTATTGGTTCTAAATGCAAAAAGTGTCTATTGGTTCTAAATGGTTGCAAAAAGTGTCTATTGGTTCTAAAATTGTTGAAAAAAGTGTGTCTATAGGTTCTAAAATGGTTGCAAAAATGTCTCTATGTGTTCTAAAATGTTTGCAGAATGTGACTCTATTGGTTCTAAAATGCTTGCAGAAAGTATCTCTATTGGTTCGAAATGGCTGCAGAAAGTATCTCTATTGGTTCTAAAATGGTTGCAAAAAGTGTCCATCGGTTCTAAAATGCTTGCAAAAAGTATCTAATTCGCCTTCCTGGAGCGAGGATTTTCCCATCGATGAAAAATCAGAGAGATAGTAATGGTTTTTTTTAAATTCGCCATTCACTCTGCTGCCCCTGTTGGAGGGCGGGGGAGGGACTATAAAACCAGGAAGTGGTGTGCCTCACTCAGTCTCTGCAAGATGGAGGAAGCCAGATGGTCATGTCTCTTGAGCTCTGAATAGCACTGAACACATGTCTACTCAACTGTGAGTGTCCTTAATGTGATTCTATAAATGCTTGCAAAACGTGTCTCAATTGGTTCTAAAATGCTTGCAAAAAGTGTCTATTGGTTCTAAAATGCTTGCAAAAAGTATCTAATTGTTCTAAAATGCTTGCAAAAAGTGTCTATTGGTTCTAAAATGCTTGCAAAAAGTGTCTATTGGTTCTAAAATGCTTGCAAAATATGTCTCTTGGTTCTAAACTGCTTGCAGAAAGTGTCTATTGGTTCTAAATGCTTGCAAAAAGTGTCTATTGGTTCTAAATGGTGGCAAAAAGTGTCTCTATTGGTTCTAAAATGATTGCAGAAAGTGTCTCTATTGGTTCTAAAATGCTTGCAAAAAATGTCTCTATTCATTCTAAAATACTAGTAAATAGTGTCTCTATTGGTTCTAAAATGCTTGCAAAAAGTGTCTGTTGGTCCTAAAATGCTTGCAAAAAGTGTCTCTATTCGTTCAAAACTGCTTACAAAAAGTGCCTCATTGGTTCTAAAATGCTTGCAAAAAGTGTCTCTATTGGTTCTAAAATGCTTGCAAAAAGTGTCTCTATTGGTTCTAAAATGCTTGCAAAAAGTGCCTATCGGTTCTAAATGCTTGCAAAAAGTATTTATTTGTTCTAAAATGCTTGCAAAAAATGTCTATTGGTTCAAAACTGCTTGCACAAAGTGTCTATTGGTTCTAAATGCAAAAAGTGTCTATTGGTTCTAAATGGTTGCAAAAAGTGTCTATTGGTTCTAAAATTGTTGAAAAAAGTGTGTCTATAGGTTCTAAAATGGTTGCAAAAATGTCTCTATGTTTTCTAAAATGTTTGCAGAATGTGACTCTATTGGTTCTAAAATGCTTGCAGAAAGTATCTCTATTGGTTCTGAAATGGCTGCAGAAAGTATCTCTATTGGTTCTAAAATGGTTGCAAAAAGTGTCTATTGGTTCTAAAATGCTTGCGAAAAGTATCTAATTGTTCTAAAATGCTTGCAGAAGGTGTCTATTGGTTCTAAAATGCTTGCAGAAAGTGTCTCTGTTGGTTCTAAAATGCTTGCAGAAAGTGTATCTATTGGTTATAAAATTATTGCAGAAAGTGTCTCTATTGGTTCTAAAATGCTTGCAAAAAGTGTCTATGTTCTAAAATGCTAGTAAAAAGTGTCTCTATTGGTTCTAAAATGCTTGCAAAAACTGTCTGTCAGTCCTAAAATGCTTGCAAAATGTGTCCCTATTCGTTCCAAAATGCTTACAAAAAGTGCCTCATTGGTTCTAAATTGCTTGCAAAAAGTGTCTCTATTGGTTCTAAAATGCTTGCAAAAAGTGCCTATAGGTTCTAAATGCTTGTAAAAAGTGTCTCTATTGGTTCTAAAATGCTTGCAAAAAGTGTCTCTATTGGTTCTAAAATGCTTGCAAAAAGTGTCTATTTGTTCTAAAATGCTAGTAAAAAGTGTCTCTATTGGTTCTAAAATGCTTGCAAAAAGTGTCTGTTGGTCCTAAAATGCTTGCAAAAAGTGTCCCTATTCGTTCCAAAATGCTTACAAAAAGTGCCTCATTGGTTCTAAAATGCTTGCAAAAAGTGTCTGTTGTTCCTAAAATGCTTGCAAAAAGTGTCCCTATTCGTTCCAAAATGCTTACAAAAAGTGCCTCATTGGTTCTAAAATGCTTGAAAAAAGTGTCTCTATTGGTTCTAAAATGCTTGCAAAAAGTGCCTATAGGTTCTAAATGCTTGGAAAAGGTGTCTATTGGTTCTAAATACTTGTAAATAGTGTCAATATTGGAATTGGTGGATAGGTGGAATATTGCATTGGGGACCAGCCCTCCTGTGTGAAGCTGGGACCCAACGGGTCCCACATAGTCTAGCTTACAATAAAATTAACTAAAATATGTGAGGTGATAGATGAGCTATACCAAACACTATTCCCTACAACATTGATTACACCAAAGATGATAGAGCAGAGTACACTGTGGGAGGCATAACGGAAGTTGCGTTTTGCATTGACAAATGGTGGCCACGATGTTCTGTTACATACTACACCTCAGTGCGTTGGTCTATGTCGGAGTTGAGTATCTTGCACCGCTCTATGATCTTTGGTGTAAAGGTCCTGCAGGGCGGGGAGTGTAGTTCCCGTTGGTGTGTTCGGCCAAACGCACTACTCTCTGCAGATCCTTCCTGTCCTGGGTAGAGCTGTTGCCAAACCAAGCAGTGATATTTCCTGTGAGGATGCTCTCCACAACTCCAGAGTAGAATGATTGAAGGATCCTCAGGGGGACTCTGAATTTCCTCAGCTGCCCAAGGTTGTAAAGGTGCTGCCTTGCCTTTCTCACCAGTGTGACAATGTGTGTTGTCCATATCAGATCCTCTGTGACGTGGACTCCAAGGTATTTAAAGCAGCTCACCCTATCCACAGTTGTTCCATTTATCCCCAGTGGCGTGTACGTCCTTGGTTGTTGTGCCCTTCTAAAGTGCACAATCAGCTCCTTGGTTTTTGTGACATTCATGAAGAGGCTGTTATCCTGACACCAGATTAGCCACCTCCTCCTTTCTCATCATTGTCGGAGATCAGGCCCACCACCAGTGTGTTGTCAGCAAACGTAATGATGGAGTTGGAGCTGAACCTGGCCACACCGTCATGTGTTCACAGGGAGTACAGTAGGGGGCTGAGGATACAACCCTGTGGGGATCCTGTGTTCAGGGTGAGGGGGTTGGAAGAATGTCTACCCACCTTGACCACCTCCAGGGGCCTGGCGGTCAGAAAGTCCAGGACCCAGGCACACAGGGGGTTGTTCAGTCCCAGTTCAATCAGCATATCAGCATGTCTTGCAGGGGCAATGGTGTTGAAAGCTGAACTGTAATCCTGAACAGCAGCCTTGCATAGCCACCCTTCTGGCTGTCAAGGTGAGAGAGAGTTGTGTGCAAAACCTGGGCGACCGCTTCAACCAGGTTTAAAGGTAGGAAAATGTTGTGCCTCTATTCCAGAAGGGTTGCAGTTCAGTTCACTCACAGCGTAGACTCACAGTTCTGGACTGAACTTTCACTCACGGTCTTCCGGGGTGACTGACTCATGTCCGGCATATGGGGCTTTATTCTCCTGCCCCCCCTGGAAGGGGAGTTACCTTCATCATAGTGAATGACAGGCGTGAAGACTAATCTGCTGATCTCACGATTTTTTAAACATTCATAACTTTTTATTATTTCACCGATCAGAAAAAAACTTGGGGCGGTTGGAGGAGAGGAGGTTGGTGAGTAAGATGGCAAAAAGATCATGGCGATATAGGGTAGCGTTTTTTCTAAAATGTATTTACAATGTAGACAGGAAGTGGTCAAGATGTGACTTTTAGTAATAGTATAGAAGGTGATGGTGGAAGGTTGCTTCTCGGACTAGATGCCCATGTAGTGCTGTGCCTCAGGGTTCGGTGCTGTGCCCCGTTGCTGTTTGTTATCTACATCAATGATTTGGATGAGGACATACAGTTCAAGATTAGCAAGTTTGCTGATGACACAAAAGTGAGTGATTTTGCAGATAGTGAAGATGGTTGTGAAAGATTGCAGCAAGATCTGGATCTATTGGTCAGGTGGGCTAAGGAATGGTTAATGGAATTTAATATAGAGAAGTGTGAGGTGTTGCATTTTGAGATGTCTAACAAGGGCAGGACCTACACAGTAAATGGTAGGCCTTTGGGAAGTGTTGCAGCGCAGAGGGATCTAGGAGTGCAGGTGCATGGTTCTTTGAAGGTCAAGTCACAGGTAGATAAGGTGGTCAAAAAGGCTTTTGGCACATCGGTCTTCATCAGTTAATTGATTATAGAAGTTTGTAGGTCATGTTATAGTTGTAAGAGCCGTTGGTGAGATCGCATTTAGAATATTGTGTTCAGTTCTGGGCACCATGTTATAGGAAAGATATTGTTAAACTTGAAAGGGTTCAGAAAGGACATTCAAATGTTGCCAGGACTAGAGGGTGTGAGTTATAGAGGTTGATTAGGCAGTGTCTCTATTGCTGGGAGTGCAGGGGGATGAGGGGTGATCTGATAGAGATGTACAAAATCATGAGAGGAATAGATCAGGTAGATGCACAGAGTCTCTTGCCCAGAGTAGGGGAATGGAGGACCGGAGGACATAGGTTCAAGGAGAAGGGAAAAAGATTTATTAGGAATCTCTGGGGGTAAGTTTTTCACACAACGGGTGGTGAGTATATAGAACAAGCTGCCAGAGGAAGTAGTTGAGGATGGGACTATCCCTTCATTTAAGAAACAGTTAGACAGGTACATGGATAAGAGAAGTTTGGAGGGATATGGACCAATCGCAGGCAGGTGGGACTTGTAGCTGAGACATGAGCTGGTGTGGTAAAGAAACAGGCCAAAGGGCCTGTTTCCACACTGTATTACTCCATGACTATGACCTACACAGTGAATAGTAGAGCTCTGGGGTTGTCGTGGAGCAGAGGGGTCTCGGAGTGCAAGTACATAGTTCCTGGCAAGCGGTGTCACAGGTAGATAGGGCCGTCAAAAAGATTGTTGGCACATTGGGCTTCATCAGTCAGAGTATTGAGTATAAAATTCATGAGGTCATGTTGCAATTATATAAGAAGTTGGTGAGGCCACATTTAGAGTTTTGTGTTCAGTTTTGGTCATCATGTTATAGGCAAGGTGTTGTCAAGCTGGAAAGGATGCAGAGAAGATTTACAAGGATCTTGCCTGGGCTCGATGGTATGGGCTTTAGGGAGAGGTTGAGCAGGCTTGGACTCTATTCCTTGGAGTTCAGTAGTAGGAGGGATGATCTTATAGAGTTGTACAAAATCATGAGAGGAATAGCTTGGGTAATCACACAGAGTCTCTTGTCCAGAGTAAGGGAATCAAGAACCAAATTACATAGGTTATTGGTGAGGGGGGAAAGATTTAATAGGAACCTGATGGGCAACTTTGTAAACAAAGGGTGGTGGGTGTAGGGAACGAGCTGCCAGAGGAGGTAGTTGAGGCTGGAACTATCAAAACTTTTAGGAAACATTTAGACAGGTATATGGATAGCATAGTTTTAGAGGGATATGGGACAAAAACAGGAAGATATGACAAGTGTAGATGGGACACGTTGGTCTGTGTGGGCAAGATGGGTCGAAGGACCTGTTTACATGCTGTATGACTGTACAACTCTATGACAGAAATCAAAATAGAAACAGAAAATGCCCGAAACACTTAGGAAGTCAGGCAGCTTCAGTGAAAAGAGGAACAGCAAATGTTGAGGTCCATGACCTCACATCAGAACTGCGAGAGGAAGAGAACAGGTTAGTTTTCGTTAGTGGAGAATATGGGGAGTTGAGAAGAACAAAGGGAATATCTCTGCTTGGTCAGACCAGATGACTTAATAAGATTGTTAGATGGCAGGTCAAAGCAACTTAAATGTCTTTATCTGTGCAAAGTCTTGTGAACAGTGTCAATGTAAATTTAAGATACATGATTCCATGTATTTTGGGTGGAAGATTGCAACCTTCACTTGGTCCGCCCTGTTTTGATGAATGCAATCAACCCAGAGTGTACAATCAAATAAGATCAAATAGAACAAGTTGTCCTACAACTAGGCTGTGCACGCCATACGCAAGAAGAAGAAGAAGATTCCACCTACAATTTTGTGACCATTACTTGTCACTGGAAATTATTTCATATCTGCAGCACTCTCAAGAAATTACACTGAAAAAGTCAACTTGGGGATTTAACTATGGTCTGACAATAACTGAATTACTAATATTATTCAGATTGGCTTAATGGAGCATTCTCTGAATAAGTCAGTATTAAATCCAAAATTGCTGCATCATGTGGATATTGAAATGTTGTAATTTCCCATAAAATACTTCCTGCTTTTTTTACTGTTGTTTAAAACAACTTCATTCCCAATAGATAGGCACATGGATGCATATGACTTAGGTCATCTATTAGAAATTAAATAAATCAACTATTATTTAATTGCCCTTGCAAATGTGACTTTTAATATACAGACATAGTAATGATGTTTTGGAAGGAACAAAGATGAATAACACATTAAACATACTTCATTTGCATTATTTTACAGAACTGGGAGGTCAGTAACTTTGCTTTCTCCTGGTGACAGAAATGAAGAGAGAACACATTGGAAACTTTTGGGGATAAATTCAACTCACAGCAGTCATTTCTCTGAAGTTAAAATGTCTTTAAACAACCAAGTTTTGTAAATCAATCTATCTATTCCCTTCGCTGTACTTTGGCACAGTTTTTCTGTTTGATTTATCTTGTCGTCCCAGCCTCATGGGTGTCAATTTCTAACCTAATGTCTGCCACGGAAATGTTGTAAAGTTATATCTTTAGGAGAGTGGAGTAGGGAAAGCTTTTGACTGCTGAATTAAAGAGCTGACAAGGATAGGGGTGATGAAAACCATCTACTTTTTTTTTCTCCAAATTGCCCATTGCTCATCATTCAGCTGTGAAGTCTAACCAACAACCATTAATTACTGGAGTATCAAGGGCACAGTGCAAATAAGGAAATATAAGAAAATGCATTATTAAATAAATAAAAGTAGAGAAGTTAATGACTTTACAAACTGATACATAATGCCTCATAGGAGTAGAATTTGGCCATTCAGCCCATCAAATCTACTCTGCCATTCAATCAAGGCTGTCTGCCTCCTAATCTCATTTTCCTGCCTTCTCCCCATAACCTTTGACTCTCATTCTAATCAAGAATTTGCCTACCTTTGCCTTAAAAATATTCACTGACTTGGCCTCCACAGCCCTCTGTGGTAATGAGTTCCACAAATTAACTACCCTCTGACGAAAGAAGTTCAACCTCAGCTCCTTTCTAAAAGAGCGCCCTTTAATTCTGAGGCAATGACCTCCAAGGATACAATGAGCTACATAGAGTCATACAGCAGGCCGTACACCCCAATGCTGCCCAATGTAAGCTAGTCCCAATTGCCTGTGTTTGGTGCATATCTCTCTAAACCTTTCTTATCCATGTACCTGTCCAAGTGTATTTTAAATGCTATTATAATACCAGCCTCAACTACCTCCTCTGAGAGCTTGTTCCGTATACCCACTACCTGTTTCGTGAAAAGGTTGCCTTTTAGATTCTACTAGAATAAGTGGGACCCGTTGGGTCCCTGTTACACAGGAGGCCGAGTCCCTGAATGCAACCCGGTCCCCCAATGCAATATTCCACCACTCACCCGTAGCCCCCAACTGCTCAGGCACGGCTCATTTCTCCTCATCCCCCAGCACGCACTCTTCTTTCCCCTCTCCTCTTCACCTCCCCAATCCCTCCCTCACCTCTCCCTCGCTCTTCTTTCCCCTACCCTCAGTCACTCCCTCCCTCCCTCCATAACTCCTCTCCCCACCATACCCCCTCCCTCGCCCCACCTCCCCGGCACCTTATATCCCCTTATCCCTCATTATCCCTCCTGACCACCCCCCACTGCCCTCCTCTCCCTCTAATCCCCACTCACTACCTTCCCCACTCCCCCCTCCTCTCCCTCTATCCCCGCTCCTCCCCCACTCCCCACCTTATCTTCCCCCCACTTTTCCCCCCTCTCCCTCCCTCTGCCGCCCCCTCCCTCCATCCCCCAACTCTCCCACATCACCTCGCTAGGACCTTGAGGTTGCTGCTCCTTTCCCTCCTTGTGTTCCCGGAGCCAGCAGCGCCGCTGCCCTCAGAACCAGGCTCTGCGCCCAGGCCTCGGAGAGCCCGAAGCTGTGGCCTATCTTGACATGGGTGCCACATACTCTGGCTGTGGGCCGTGGCGGCTGTTGCCCATTCCTTACTGGCCGCTTCCGGCCGCAGACAGGCGAGGCAGGCGCCGCCGGTGATGACAGCTGTTGTGGGCAATCAATGTAGCAATGGTGCAGGAAGGGGCATCGCCGTCTTGGCCATGACATTGACTGACAGGAGAGGAGACCAATCTGCATGGCGTTGACTGACAAGAGAAGAGACCAATCTGCGCATGCGCGGTTTTTAAGATTTTTAGAACTTAATAACTTTTAAAATATACTATCGATCAGAACAAAACTTGTTGCACTTGCAGCACAGAGAATGGTAATGTGGCAAAAATCATAGCGCTATCATATACCGTTTTTGCGCAAATAGAAAAACCACGCAAAGCGGAAAAGCACAAGATCAGAGTTTTAGTTATGTACTAGACTAAGTGGGACCCGTTGGGTCCCAGACACACAGGAGGCCTGGTCCCCCAATGCAACCCATTCTCCAATGCAATATTCCATCACTCACCCGTTGACCGGCACGGCAAGTGGAAACGGGATTTATTAAAGCTTAAAATGTGAATAACATTTAAAATATGACAACATTTTAAATGTTAAAGATGAGTAAGTAAATAAGTAACTACATTTTATTTATATAGCACATTTAAATCAACGCGTTGAAACCAAAACGCTTTACATAGAAGAAATAATTAAGTTTCCGTACATCCATAGACATTTTTCTTTTTTTTAAATGACACAACACATTACAGAATTCAACATGAACGTCCCCCCACAACAGAAACAAAATAAAAGGCATCAGAAAGTTCCGTCCTCTTCCTCTGTGATCGCCCGAGGTTGGGGCCTATTTGTGGCCTCCGCAGCCAGTCCGATGTTTTCAGGCCCTCTTGCCGGGATGATGGAACTCCAGCGTCGGGTGAACACTCCTCAGTGGCTTGGAATGTCTGGAGCAGCTGCTTCGACCCCAGACATCGCAGCACCCGAAGTCCTCAGGCTGCTCTGGTTGGAGCTCTGACTCTGACAATCTCGGATCCCAGGCTCTGCGGTCTTTTAAATCCAGCGCAGCCCATGGCTGGATGCCCGCAGCCACAACTCCTCGGATGTTGAAGTCGGCGGTCACAGCACTCCGGAGTTTACCACACGGCGACCCCGGTAGGGCATCGCCCACTCATGATGGTGTCCCGGCGCTGTGCCGCCGCTGAAGCTGGTGTTCCGGCCGGTCCCGACAGGAGACGCCGCTCCAGTCCGATGGTAGGCCGCGAGGAAGGGGCGAAGAAGCAGCTCGGAGGGAAGCCGCCTCTCCGACCAGGTAGGGACTAGGAAATAAAGTTTTGCCATTCCCCTCCCCCCACCCACCACATAAAAGAAGACCTCCAACAAACATTTTGTTTTTAACAGGACTAAAAATAAAAGGGTGATAGGATGGACTGCAGGCAGAGCAGCCATACACAACGGCGCCCCACTCCTGCAGTCCGCCATCCAAATGAGATTTAATCCGTCCATTCTTTTTCATTGCGTCTCTTGTTGCATTCTGCAGCCGGGAGAGGGGGACGACTTCAGGCGGGGGCTGCCGTGGGCCGGTGATGGGAGCGTCCTGCAGCCGGGGGAGGGGCACGGCTTCAGGTGGGCGCTGTTGGGGGCCGGTAGAGGGAGTGTCCTGCAGCCGTGGAGGGGGGACGGTTTCAGGCGGGGCCTGTCGGGGGCTGGTAGGGAGGGGGGGATCGCTGCCATGGCCTACCGCTGCCTACCCCTGTTGCTGCCTACCCTGCCGCTGTCTACCCCTACCACTGCCTACCCTGCCGATGTTTACCCCTACCACTGCCTACCCTGCCCCTGCCTACCCTGCCACTGCCTACCCTGCCACTGCCTACCCTGCCGCTGCCTACCCCTGCCACTGCCTACCCCTGTTGCTGCCTACCCCTGCCGCTGGGGACGGCTTCAAGAAGTGGCTGTCGGGGGCCGATGGGGTTGGTAGGGAGAGCGTCTTGCAGCCGGGGAGGGGGACGGCTTCAGACGGGGGCCGGTGGAGTGGTGGGACAGCATCCTGTGGCTGGGGGAGGGGGACGGCTTCCAGCAGGGTTACCGTGGCCTATCGCTGTCGTGGCCTACCACTGCCGCTGCCGCTGCCTACTGCTGCCGCGGCCCATCGCTGTCGTGGCCTACTGCTGCCGCTCCCCACTGGTTTCAGACGGCTTATAGACCAACATCCAATCTAGCTGGGAATGGCTTCAGACGGGGCTGGCGGGGATTGTCCTGCAGCCAAGGGAATGGAACGGCTTCAGGCGGGCCCTGTCGGGGACCGGTCTTGGGCCAGTGGGGGCGGGGGGGGCACTGCTGGTGCCTACCACTGCCATGGCATACCACTGCCTACCCTTCCATGGCTGCCACTGTCACTGCCTACTGCTGCCTACCCCAGCCTACCGCTGCCGCTGCTGCGGCCTATCGCTGCCATAGCCTACCGCCACCGTGGCCTGTAGCTGCCATGGCCGATCGCTGCCGCTCCCCACCAGCTTCCTGTAGCACGGAACGGCTTCAGGCAGGGGCCACCGTGGAGAATTCCGTAGCCAGGGGAGGGGGACTGTTACAGGCGGGGGCGGCAAATATTGTTTTGCTTGTTAACCAGTCAAATCTTATAATGCGCAAGTGCAATAATACTATACAGAGGTACAACAGGTCGTCCAAAGAGAAAAATAAACAGAGTGCAGAATATAGTGTTACATCATTGGAGAAAGTGCCGATAAAAATGCAAGAGCCATAATGAGGTAGGTTAGAAGTCCAGGACTACACCCATAGCTTATGAGAGGTCAGAAGGGAGGAAACTGTTCTTGAATCTTGTGATATGCGCTTTCAGCCAGAAGGATGCTGTTCACTGATTTCAGTTCAGCCTTCAATACAATAGTTCCCATCAGACATGCTGAGAAGCTGCTGGAACTGGGGCTTATCACTCCCCTGTGTGCCTGTGTAGACAAAAATGCTGGAGAAACTCAGCGGGTGCAGCAGCATCTATCGAGCAAAGGATATAGGCAACGTTTCGGGCCGAAACCCTTCTTCAGACTGATGGGGAAGAGGGGGGATTGGGGGCGGGAAGAAGAAAGGAAGAGGACGAGCCAAAGGGCTGAGGGAGAGCTGAGAAGGGGAGGAGACAGTTAGGACTACATTAAATTAGAGAAGTCAATGTTCATACCGCTGGGGTACAAAATGCCCAACCAAAATATGAGGTGCTGCTCCTCCAATTTCCAGTTGTTCAACCTCTGACCGTGGAGGCCCAGGACAGAAACGACGGATTTGGAATGGGAGGGGGAGTTGAAGTGCTGAGACACCGGGAGATCAGGTTGGTTATTACGAACCGAGCGGAGGTGTTCGGCGAAGCAATCGCCAAGCCTACGCTTGGTCTCACCGATGTAGATCAGCTGACATCTAGAGCAGCAGATGCAATAGATGAGGTTGGAGGATGTGCAGGTGAACCTCTGTTGCACCTGGATGACTGCATGGGTCCTTGAATGGAGTTAAGGGGGGAGGTAAAGCGATATGTGTAGCATTTCTTGCGGTTGCAAGGGAAAGTGCCTGGGGAGGGGGTGGTACGGGTTGGAAGGGACACATTGACCAGGGAGTTACAGAGGGAGCGGTCTCTGAGGAAAGCAGATGGGAGAGGAGATGGGAAGATGTGGCAAGTGGTGGGGTCACGTTGGAGGTGGCAAAAATGATAGAGGATTATTTGTTGCACGTGACGGCTGGTAGGGTGGAAGGTGAGGACTAGGTGGACTCTGCCCTTGACGAGCGGGCGGATGGGGAGCGAGAGCAATGTCACGGGGTATCGATGAAAACTCTGGTGAGAGCCTCATATATGGTAGAAGGGAACACCCATTTCCTGAAGAATGAGGACATATCCGATGCCTGGTGCGGAACAACTCACCCTGGGAGCAGATGCGGCGTAGACGGGGGAATTGGGAGTAGAAATCATAGATATCATAGAAAATAGGTGCAGGAGTACGCCATTCAGCCCTTCGAGCCTGTACTGCCATTCAATATGATCATGGCTGATCATCCAACTCAGTATCCTGTACCTGCCTTCTCTCCATACCCCCTGATCCCTTTAGCCACAAGGGCCACATCTAACTCCCTCTTAAATATAGCCAATGAACTGGTGGCAGAGAATTCCACAGATTCACCACTTTCTGTGTGAAAAATGATTTTCTCATCTAGGTCCTAAAAGACTTCCCCCTTATCCTTAAACTGTGACCCCTTGTTCTGGAGTTCCCCAACATCGGGAACAATGTTCCTGCATCTAGCCTGTCCAACCCCTTAAGAATTTTGTAAGTCTCTATAAGATCCCCCCTCAATCTTCTAAAGTCCAGCGAGTACAAGCCAAGTCTATCCAGTCTTTCTTCATATGGAAGTCCTGCCATCCCAGGAATCAGTCTGATGAACATTCTCTGTACTCACTATATGGTAAGAATGTCTTTCCTCAGATTAGGAGACCAAAACTGTACGCAATACTCCCGGTGTGGCCTCACCAAGACACGGTACAACTGCAGTAGAACCTCGCTGCTCTTGTACTCAAATCCTTTTGCTATGAATGCCAACATACCATTCGCTGTCTTCACAGCCTGCTGCACCTGCATGCCTACTTTCAATGACTGGTGTACCATGACACCCAGGTCTTGTTGCATCTCCCCTTTTCTTAATCGGCCACCGTTCAGATAATAGTCTACCCTCCTGTTTGTGCCACCAAAGTGGATAACCTCACATTTATCCACATTATACTGCATCTGCCATGCATTTGCCCACTCACCCAACCTATCCAAGTCACCTTGTAGCCTCCTAGCATCCTCCTCACAGCTAACACTGCCCCCCCAGCTTCGTGTCATCTGCAAACTTGGAGATGTTGCATTCAATTCCCTCATCCAGATCATTAATATATATTGTAAATAGCTGGGGTCCCAGCACTGAGCCTTGCGGTACCCCACTAGTCACTGCCTGCCATTCTGAAAAGGACCCGTTTACTCCTGCACTTTGCTTCCTGTCTGCAAGCCAGTTCTCTTTCCACATCATTACTGAACCCCCAATACCATGTGCTTTAAGTTTGCATACTAATCTCTTATGTGGGACCTTGTCGAAAGCCTTCTAAAAGTCCAGATATAACACATCCACAGGATCTCCCTTATCCACTCTACTAGTTACATCCTCGAAAAATTCTATAAGATTCGTCAGACATGATTTACCTTTCATAAATCCATGCTGATTTTGTCCAATGATTTCAACACTTTCCAAATGTGCTGCTATCCCATCTTTAATAACTGACTCTAGCATTTTCCCCACTACCGATGTTAGACTAATGGCCCTGTCTCACTGTGCGAGTTGACCCACGAGGTACCCCGAGTGACAGACTCGTGGCTGTGCACGAGACTGCAAGTTTATGATCAAGTGTGTAACCGAGTTCCCACGGGTATGTCATTGCTGCGATGTTCCTAGTTCCTCTCCCGAGTTAGCAAGTTCCTCTCCCGTTACTCTTGAGCCAACCGTGAATGAAGGTATGTTTTAATAAAGCAACAATGTTAAAATACATCTCCATCCTGTGGTTTTGAGTTATTTCAGCGCGGCGGCATCTATTGATATGACCTACAATGGGAAAATGCGCATCCTCCAGTAACCAAGCATTTCTTGTTGTTTTATGTTTTTAAATACTTTTTTGCAATGGATCTCTATTTTAAATAATTTTAAAAAAGGAAGCAGCCCGGGTGACTGACATTGAGCGGCCGCCGGGACCCGACAGCAGACACACACACACACACACACACACACACACACACACACACACACACACACACACACACACACACACACACACACACACACACACAGCAGCTGGCCACCACTTCAGAGGAATGAAGCAGCTCGGGTGACTTTGAGCGGCCACCGGGACCCGACAGCAGACACACACACCAGATACACACAGATAGACAGAGAGGGAGAGAGAGAGACACACACACACACATACACACACACACACATAGAGAGAGAGATACACACAGACAGCAGCTGGCCACCACTTCAGAGGAATGAAGCAGCTCGGGTGACTTTGAGCGGCCACCGGGACCCGACAGCAGACACACACACAGATACACACAGATAGACAGAGAGGGAGAGAGAGAGACACACACACACACATACACACACACACACATAGAGAGAGAGATACACACAGACAGCAGCTGGCCACCACTTCAGAGGAATGAAGCAGCTCAGGTGACTTTGAGCGGCCACCGGGACCCGACAGCAGACACACACACAGATACACACAGATACACACAGATAGACAGAGAGGGAGAGAGAGAGAGACACACACACACACACACACACACACACACAGATACACACAGACAGCAGGACTGGCCGCCACTTCAGAGGAAGGAAGCAGCTCGGGTGACTTTGAGCGGCCGCCGGGACCCGACATCAGACACACACACAGATACAAACAGATAGACAGAGAGGGAGAGAGACACACACACACAACTCAGCGGACCAGGCAGCATCTCTGGAGAGAAGGAATAGAGTCGAGACCCTTCTTCAGACTTACCCGAAATGCCACCCATTCCTTCGCTCCAGAGATGCAGCCTGTCCCGCCGAGTTACTCCAGCATTGTGTGTGTCTATCTCCGGTGTGAACCAGCATCTGCAGTTCCTTCCCAATCCCACACTCTCGGCCCCGGGGGGGTGGATGGAGCATCACACGTGGACACATCCCACCCACCACCCCAGACTTGCCCCTTCGGCAGGTCTTTAAGCCGTTCATTGAGACAGAGTGAAGCCACGGGGCAGGCGCCTCAGTAATAAAGGACAAGTGGCAGAAAGGCCGAAGATAGACACAAAATGCTGGAGTAACTCGGCGGGACAGGCTGCATCTCTGGAGCGAAGGAATGGGTGGCATTTCGGGTAAGTCTGAAGAAGGGTCTCGACTCTATTCCTTCTCTCCAGAGATGCTGCCTGGTCCGCTGAGTTACTCCAGCATTTTGTGTCTATCTTTGGTTCAGTCTTTACTCGAGCAAAAGAACAGATTATTAAATTTCCCACGGTAGACTCACGAGACACTAAGATAAACGCACGGGGCCACTACGTTATTACAACGAGTTTAAATGTTTCCATTTTTAACTTGAACAGTTAATTTGACTCGTGGAAAAAATCAAACATGTTTGATTTTTTTCAAGAGTTAACAAGTTTCCCGAGTACCTGCCGTTAGCGCCACGAGTCGATAAGTTGCTCGTGCGAGTTCCGACGTTCCCGCTACGTGATCACCACGAGTGAAAACTCGGGGTCACTCGTGGGCCAACTCGCACAGTGAGACAGGGGTTTAACTGGTCTGTAATTCCCTGTTTTCTCTCTCCCTCACTTTTTAAAAGTGGGGTTATATTAGCTACCCTCCAATCCTCAGGAACTACTCCAGAATCTAAAGAGTTTTGAAAAATTATCACTAATGCATCCACTATTTCTGGGGCTACTTCCTTGAGTACTCTGGGATGCAGGCTATCTGGCCCTGGGGATTTATCGGCCTTTAATCCATTCAATTTACCTAACACCACTTCCCGGCTAACCTGGATTTCACCCAGTTCCTCCATCTCGTTTGACCCCCGGTCCCCTGCTATTTCCAGCAGATTATTTATGTCTTCCTTAGTGAAGACAGAAACAAAGTAGTTATTCAATTGGTCTGCCATGTCCTTGTTCCACATGATCAATTCACCAGTTTCTGACTGCAAGGGACATACATTTGTTTTAACTAACCTTTTTCTCCTCACATATCTATAAAAACGTTTGCAGTCAGTTTTTATGTTCCCTGTCAGTTTTCTTTCATACTCTATTTTCCCTTTCCTAATTAAGCCCTTTGTCCTCCTCTGCTGGACTGAATTTCTCCCAGTCCTTGGTAGGCTGCTTTTTCTGGCTAATTTGTATGCTTCATCTTTAGTTTTGATACTATCCCTGATTTCCTTTGTTATCCACAGATGCACTACCTTCCCTGATTTATTCTTTTGCCAAACTGGGATGAACAATTGTTGTAGTTCAACCATGCAGTCTTTAAATGCCTTCCATTGCATATCCACCGTCAACCCTTTAAGAATCACTTGCCAGTCTATCTTGGCCAATTCACGTCTCATACCCTTAAAGTTACCCTTCTTTAAGTTCAGAACCCTTGTTTCTGAATTAACAATGTCACTCTACATCCTAATTAAGAACTCAACCATATTATGGTCACTCTTACCCAAGGGGCCACGCACAACAAGACTGCTAACTAACCCTTCCTCATTACTCAGTACCCAGTCTAGAATAGCCTACTGTCTCGTTGGTTCCTCTACATGTTGGTTTAGAAAACTATCCCGCATACATTCCAAGAAATCCTCTTCCTCAGCACCCCTGCCAATTTGATTCACCCAATCTATATGTAGATTGAAGTCATCCATTATAACTGTTTTACCTTTGTTGCACGCATTTCTAATTTCATGTTTGATGCCATCCACAACTCCACTACTACTGTTAGGTGGACTGTACACAACTCCCACTAGCATTTTCTGTCCCTTAGTGATCTAATCTACCCATAAACTAATCTACCCATATCGATTCCACGTCCTCCAAGCTAATGTGCTTCCTTTCTATTGCGTTAATCACCTCTCTAACCAGCAACGCTACTCCACCTCCTTTTCCTTTCTGTCTATCCCTCCTGTATATTGAATATCCCTGGATGTTCAGCTCCCAGCCTTGGTCACCCTGGAGCCATGTCTCCATGATCTCAACAATATCATATTCATTAATAACTATCTGCATATTCAACTTATCCACCTTATTACGAATGCTCCTTGCATTGAGACACAAAGCCTTCAGGCTTGTTTTTACAACACTCTTACCCCTTATACAATTATGTTGAAAAGTGGCCCATTTTTGATTTTTGCCCTGGATTTTTCTGCCTGCCACTTTTACTTTTCACTTTGCTACCTATTGCTTCTACCCTCATTTGACATCCCTCTGTCTCTCTGCTCATGCTCCCATCCCCCTGCCAAATTAGTTTAAATGCTCCCTGACAGCACTAGCAAACACTCCCCCAAGGACATTGGTTTCTTCAAGCCCAGGTGCAGACCGTCCTGTTAGTACTGGTCCCACCTCCCCCAGAAATGGTTCCAATGCCCGAGAAATTTGAATCCCTCCTCCTTTGCACCATTTTTCAAGCCATGTATTCATCTGTAATATCCTCCCATTTCTACTCTGACTAGCACGTGGTACGGGTAGTAGTCCAGAGATTATTACATTTGAGGTCCTACTTTTAAGTTTATCTCCTAGCTCTCTAAATTCGCCTTGTAGGACCTCATCCCGTTTTTTACCTATATCGTTGGTGCCAATGTGCACCACGACAGCTGGCTGTTCACCCTCCCCCTCCAGAATGTTCTGCAGCTGTTCACTGACATCCCTGGCCCTTGCACCAGGGAGGCAACATACCATCCTGGAGTCTCGTTTGCTGCAGCAGAAATGCTTATCTATTCCCCTTACAATTGAATCCCCTATTACTATAGCCCTTCCATTTTTTTCGCCCCTCCTGCGCCGCAGAGTCACCAATGGTGCCATGAACTTGGCTGCTGCTGCCTTCCCCTGATGAGCCATCTCCCCCAACAGTATCCAAAATGGTATATCTGTTTAGGAGTGAGATGACCGCAGGGGACTCCTGCGCCACCTGCCTACTGCTACAGTGGCTAATGGCCACCCATTCTCTTTCTGTCCGTTTAACCTGTGGTGTGACCAACTCACTGTACGTGCGATTCACGAGTTTCTCAGCATCGTGGATGCTCCAGCATGAATCCAACCGCAGCTCCAATCGTTCAATGCGGTCTGCCAGGAGCTGCAGCTGGACACACTTCCTGCAAACGTAGTCACCAGGGACACCGACCATATCCCTGGTGATGGAGTCCTTACAGGAAGCAGGGTGGGAAGAAGTGTAGTCCAGATAGCCATGAGAGTCAGTAGATTTATAGTGGATGTCAGTCAGAAGTCAATCACCTGCGATGGTGAGGTCAAGAAATGGTAGGCAAGTGTCGGAAATGGTCCAGGTGGAAGTTAGTGGTGAAATGGATGAAGTCAGTGCATTGTGTGTGGGTGCAGGCGGAAGCACAAATGCAGTCGTCGATGTAGCGGAGGTAGAGGTCGAGAATGGGGCCCTGGTACGTCTCAAACAAAGATTGTTCGACGTACCCTACAAAAAGGCAGGCAAAGCTAGGGCCCATGCACATGCCCATTTCTACGCCTTGTATTTGGAGGAAATGGGAGGAGTCAAATGAAAAGTTATTAAGGGTAAGGACCAGCGCCACTAGACGGAGGAGAGTACGTCCATAGTGAAGATGAGGGGATGGGGGGCCTAGAGAACGGAATTCCTGGAGACAACAGAGAGCGTATGAGTTGTCTTGAATGTAGGTAGGGAAGGATTTAACCAGGGGGGATAGGATGGAGTAGAGGTATGTGGAAATAAGTTCGGTAGGGCATGAACAGGCAGAGACAATAGGTCTGCCAGGACAGTCAGGTATGTGGATTTTGGGGAGAAGGCAAAATCGGGCCTGCTGGGCTGGGGAACAATGAGGTTGGAGGCTTGGGGGGGGGGGGGGCAGGGAGCCGGAGTTGATGAAGTCAATGATGGTGCTAGAGATAGTGGTCTGATGCTCGTCTATGGGGTCATGGTCCAAGGATAAGTAGGAGAAGGTGTCTGAGAGTTGGCGCATGGCCTCAGCCTTGTAGAGATCAGCACACCAGACTACCATGGCACCTCCCTTGTCGGCGGGTTTGATCACCCAGTCTGGGTTGTCGCGGAGTGGATGACTATACATTCGGGGGGGAGAGGCTAGAGTGAGACAGGGGAGTGTAGAAGTTGAGATGGTTGATGTCCCGCCAGCTGTTTAAAATAAAAGGGTCTAAAGCCGGAAGATGGCCATGAGGGGGGGGTCCAAGAGGAGGGGGTCCATTGGAGACGGGAAAAGGGATCATCAATGGGGGATGAGGACTCCTTCCCATGGAAGAATGCTTTGAGGGGATGGAAGAAGAGCTCCACATCCTGGTGGGCGGGGAACTCATTAAGGTGGGGACTGAGGGGGACAGAGGTAAGGCCTTTGCTGAGGACAGACCATTCGGTATCAGAGAGGGGGATGGTGAACACACGGCAAGAATGGGGATTGTGGCCGGAGGAAGGCAGGTGAGTGGACTGAGGCCGAAGCGATGTCTGGTGGGGAGGTGGTGGGTGGTCAGAAAGGGAGGGGGTATGAGGACTATAGTGTGGGTGGGGAAGAGGTGGGGTCACATGGGTTGAGGGTGAAGGGGAAGACCCCGTGGAACAACCACTGAGGTTACCTAGGTTGGGGCGACTAGCACTAGGATCCAGCGCAGTAAAACCCAGGCCCAATGCTGAGTCCAGGCTGCAGGTAAGATGACGGCCGTGGGCTGCTGGAGAGCGGTGGAGTGGCGAGGGTCGGAGGAGTCGATGGTGGAAGCCCACAGGGAGTGGAGTCTGGGTCAGCGGGCGAAGCGTGGGAGGTCCCGGTGCGCGGATGGTCGGTGAGGCGGCAAGGTTCGGCGTGCCCTGTGAGGCAGCGAGGTTCGGCTAGCCCGGTGTGGAGGCGAGGTTTGGTGGGCCCAGTGTGGCGGCGATGTTCGACGGGCCCAGTGCGGCGGCGATGTTCGACGGGCCCAGTGCGGCGGCGATGTTCGACAGGCCCGGTGCGGCGTCGAGGTGAGTAGGCCCCGGTGCGGCGGCGATGTGCGTCCTGGACATTCTCACCACCAGGCCCCAGGTAGTCAAGATGGGAAGACATACATCGAACACCCCCACCCTGAACACAGGATCCCCCCAGGGTTATGTCCTCAGCCCCCTACTGTACTCCCTGCACACACATGACTGTGTGGCCAGGATTAGCTCCAACTCCATAATCAAGTTTGCCGATGACACTGTGGTGGTGGGACTGATCTCCGATAACAATGAGAAGGCTCACTTGGAGGAGGTGGCTGATCTGGCACTCTGGTGTCCCGACAACAGCCTCCTCTTGAAAGTCATAAAAACGAAGGAGCTGATTGTGGACTTTAGAAGGGCACAAAATCTGAGGACGTATACGCCGCTGGAGATAAATGGGCTACTATGGATAGGGTGAGCTGCTTTAAATACCTGGGAGTCCACAACACAAGGGATCTGACATGGACACGCTGCCGCACTGGTGAGTAAGGCAAGGCAGCGCCTTTCCCACCTCAGGCAGCTGAGGAAATTCAGAGTGTCACTGAGGATCCTTCAGTGCTTCTACTCTGGGGCTGTAGAAAGCATCTTGTCCGGCAACATCACGATCTGGTTTGGGAACTGCTCTGCCCAGGACAGGAAGGCCCTGCAGAGAGTTGTGCGTTTGGCCGAACGCACTATGGGAACTACACTCACCCCCCCTGCAGGACCTATGCATCAAGAGGTGCAGATCCAGAGACAGCAACATTATGGAGGATCCCTATCACCCCAGCAATGGGCCGTTCCAGCTGCTACGGTCAGGCAGGCAAGGTCTGCATTATAACCTCCGCTGTCAGGCCGTGAAAACAGAGATGGATATTCTTCCCACGGGCCATCAGGACTGTAAACTCTTATCTCACCAGGGACTAATTTACTGTTGTGTTGTGTCTTTTTTAAATTGTTAATTTTCTAACATGTAAATATTGATTCTGTTCTGTTCTGTTCTGTAGTTTTTGCACAATCCGCAGGCATTGCCACTTTCATTTCACTGCACATCTTGTATGTGTATGTGACAAATAAACTTAACTTGACTTGACTTCAAACCTTTGCATTTATTTCCTAAGGATTGGGAGGCGAGGGAATGGCCGGGATATAAGTGGGACTTGCTTTTTCACCTCAAATCATTACCATCTGGATATTGGACGAGTTACTCTTCTAGCCATTTGAAAGGGAAACCCCCGTCTCCCAGCCACCTATGCAAAGACTAAAATTATGAGGGGGATAGATAAGGTGAGTACAGAACAGAGTATTTTACCAATGATAGGTAAATCGATAACCATAGTTTAAAGTGAGAAAGGCAGGATTGATAGGAACTTAAGCGACAACTTTTTCATTCAGAGGATGGTGGATATATGGAATAAGCTGCCAGAGGGGGTAGTTGAGGTATGTACTATAACAGCATTTTAAAGACACTTGGCCAGGTGCATGGGTTGAAAAGGTTTAGGTTGAAATGGGGTAAATGCAGACAAATGCGACAAGCTTCGATGAGGCAGCTTGGTTGGCAAATACGAGTAGGGCTAAAGGTCCTGTATGAATCTATGTTTCTATGACTAATATTCCAGAATAATGCATGAAAACGTTCATTCCTTCATCCATCAATTTAACTTTACTGAGAATTATTGTTAAAAGCTTCTCTCCAAACGATGCAGGCTTCAAATAAACAACATCAGTTACTGAAAATATAAGACCAAATAAACAACTCCACCACAGTTGCTGAGTTGCTCATAAGCAGTGCATAAAACATTGACTATTTATTGATCATAAACATATAAAGCTCAATATCTATTTGACTTCCACATAAAATCAACATCATTGAGTTTGCAAACAGGCAGCAAGAATACTTTGAACCCATTTACAGCACATCCATTTTTTACCCATGAAGAAAGCTTGAAAAATCCTGATGTAATAATACCATGTTCACTTTAGTCAAACAGTAAAATTAATTATTTTGCCTGAAGCAAACCATGAATTGTGCAAGGTCTATTCCATTATATGTTTCCTTGCAAGTTCTCAGTTTAAAAAAAGGTTATTTTCTTTCATTTTGATATTTAAAAAGTCAGGGAATGTTGCAACAGCAGATGATTCAGGATATTCTCCTACAACATGCAATTTTATATCGAAGTCTCGTGACGAGACTATATGAAGAACCCGCCAGCCCGCATGCGCGTCAATACGTCGTCGTATGGCACGAGATGCATTCGGAAATGCTCCACCAGGTAAGATGTTTCTTTTTCAGGAACGATGCAGCAGGCTCGGAGAGGCTGACAGGCGTGACCTGTACAGCTACCGCCATTAAAGCTCCGGAAGGGAGCAAGTGGCCCGGCCGGTCTTGGAGTAGTGGCAGGCGTGACCTGCACAGTAATCTCCACCAAGGCTCCGATATGGAGCAGCCTGTCGCACCGGGCTTGGAGATGCTGGCAGGCGCGACCTGCACAGCAACCTCCGTTTAAAGCTCCAAAAGGGAGCAGTTTGGCAAGCGTTGGGCTGAAGAGATGAAGAGGCGCGGCCTGCATACTAACCTCCACGAAAGCTCCAAAATGGAGCAGCTTGGTGACCCGAGCTCAGAAACACTGGCAGCATAGTCTGTCCAGTATCCTCCGCTGGTTCTGAAAAAGAGCAGTAATGTGCAGTCTGCAAGTATCTCTTTGGAGAAGACTTGGGCAAGCAAGTAAAAGACTTGCAAGAGAAATTCAAGGCTGCCGTGGGTGTGGTAAAGCCACCCTTTGTGGGTAAGACTCCCGTTTACCTGCATGCATATCATCCCTACCAAGCTAGCGGCAGATACCGCTACACTGAGGCTGGTTGGAGCACCAGGCCTACACAATTAAAATCAAGCCAGAGGGCTTCTTATTCACAGGTTTTCAACGCTCACCATGGTGACAGCGCACTCCACATAGTCAGTATCGTTCCCCAGCAGGCCACGATGCCAGAGCCAAAGGGACAGAGCACAGTCTAGGGTCAGTTGACTCTATTGATCAACTGCCTAAGGCCATTTTTGGTGGTGTCAGTGCCAGGGGTTGCTGGATCTTGGTGGCTGGTGGTGATAGTCACTTCTTGTCTAATATTTTATTGGCGGCCTTGGCGGTTTTTATAGCAAGTGCTTTCTTAGAAACTGCCTTGATCACATCTGCAGCCACCATCTGTCTCGTAATGGACAGCAAAGTGACAAAGAGGTGCAGGCCATTGAGGTATGCAAATATTATTCCATCAGTCGCATGTGATGTGCTGACGATATTCAAGTCGGAGATGGGTTGAGACTGTTCAAAAATAGGTGGGGACAGATAACCTCTGATCCATTTTACAAATCATAAACGGTTATAAGATTCAGTTTCTGGCTGATTAATTTCCTCCGCGGCAAGAGAAGCCAAGACTTCCGTACATACCGTTTAAAGAGGAAACTATGGCTATCCAAACTGAAACAGAGAAATTTCACAAAAGGATTGAACAGTCTACCCATGAACAAGAGGGGTATATTTCTAATATCTTCTCAAGGTTGAAGAAAAGTGGAGGATACCGAATCATTCTAGGACTTGGCTAGTCTGAACACGTGCTTGGAATTTAACCATTTTAAGATGGATATTTTTCATTCAGCAAAATAGCTGATTACAGAGGATTGCTTTAGGGCCCCAATCAATAGACAATAGACAATAGACAATAGGTGCAGGCCGTTTAGCCCTTAAGGGCCTGTCCCAGCAGCATGCAACTCCATGCGATGAGCACGACCTAACGTGGTCGCCTGAGCCGTCCGGTGTCGCGGGGCCGGTCACACTTCGATCGCCGGAGCCGTGCGGAGTTGTGCGGAGTTCGTCCCGACATTGTGCGGGGCTCTGAAAAACTGACCATGTTCAAAAATTCCGCGCGGCAACAGCTTGTCGGAGCATTACACACCGCCTCGACGTCGTGCCTCCGTGATCCTCTCTGTAGGTGCCTCCGTGGCCCTCTCTGTTTGTGGCTCCGTGGCCCTCTCTGTGTGTGCCTCTGTGCCCCTCTCTGTGTGTCCCTCTCTGTCCTGGCGAACTTACCTTTAAGACTTCGCTCCAAGTTCGCCTCACTTCCCGCCGCGTTGCACCATTCACCCGACCACCGCGCAGCCCCCGCTGCCGGTTTGGTCGCGCTCTTCGCATGCAGGCGCATGCTGGTGGGAACGGCCCTGTACAGGGATCACCCGACCTCCGCACGGCCCCCGCTGCCGGTTTGGTCGCGCTCACCGCATGGAGTCGGATGCTGCTGGGACAGGCCCTTTAGAGCCAGCACCGCCATTCAATGTGATCATGGCTGATCATCCTCAATCAGTACTCCGTTCCTGCCTTCACCCCATATCCCCTGACTCACTATTTTTAAGAGCCCTATCTAGCTCTCTCTTGAAAGCATCCAAAGAACCTGCCTCCACCACCCTCTGAGGCAGAGAATTCCACAGACTCACCACTCTCTGTGAGAAAAAGTGTTTCCTCGTCTCCATTCTAAATGGCTTACTCCTTAATCTCAAACTGTGGCTCCTTGTTTCTGGACTCCCCCAACATCTGGAACATGTTTCCTGCCTCTAGTGTGTCCAAGCCCTTAACAATCTCAAAGATGCATACTATTCCATATTAATGTATGAGTGTCACAGGATATATCTGACGTTTATCTGGCAAGGCCAGTTGTGGCAATTTTAGGCTCTACCTAAGGGATCTACCTATATCTGAGTTCAGCCCTTGGCTATTAAAAAGTTAGTTTATTTAACTCTTTTTTTTTGGTGTGTCCTAATGTGTGTTTTAATGTCTCTCTGTGTGTCTTGTGTGGGGGGTGGTGTGGGGTGGTGAGGGGGAAACCGTTTTGGTCGCCTCCTCCATGGAGAGGCAACTTTTTCCATGTCGCCTCCCCCATGGCCTAACATCGAGGATCGGTGCGGCCTTTCCTGGAGATGTTTCCGGGGCTTCAGCGGCGGGCACAACGCGGACTCTCGTCGCGGAGCAGGCGAGCCCTCACCGGGGGTCGCCGGAGGGGAGCGCGGTGGGGACTTACCATCATGAGTGGGGTCCCTAGCTGTGGACCCCTGGTGAGGAGCTCTGACCGCCGGCCCTGTGGTCTGCGGTGCTTCTTGCTGCGCCACGGCGGGGACTTTAAATCTTCGACTGCCGGCCTGCGGCCTACACCAACCTGAAGCGGCGGTCTCCGGTGGGGAAGCACCGATTCAGGACTTACCTGGACTTTATCTGGACTTTACCTTGTCTGAACTTCTGGACCCCCGCAGTGGCGGATGCGGAGGGTTGAGGTCCCGATCACGGGAGGGCCAACTTTTGTGCCTTCCACCACAGTGATGAATGCTGTGGTGGATGTTTGTGTTACATGTTTTTTGTTGTGTTTTTGTGTGTTCTTTTTTTATTGTAACCCTGCTGGCAAATTCATTTCACTTGCACTTTATGTGCAAGTGACGAATAAAACTGATATTGATATATTGCCTAATTGGCCTACTCAACCATGGCTTCCATTGTAAATAAGTCTGCTGAAAGAAGCTCCTATATTTACTCACAGACAAGAGCAGTCGCTAGTTCAATCTATCATTCGTGCACCTATCACTACATGGTCGTATGGAAAGTTTTGTGAATAGACACATGTGAGCTACTTTTAAACAGAAGTGCAGAGGTTTGTGGGTTTCTTTCAGAAAACCAAAGCTTACCTTTTGAAGTTTGATCTTCATTTAATGATGTTGGAGTGAGAGACTACGTGCCCTCCAATCCCAACCCTGAATCTCATAAAGTAAGTCAAGGTTATTAATCTTTCTATAGTTTAATTTGGTGCAAGTGGTCTCTGGTTTCATACAATTGCTTTGAAGATTGACACGCATGCGGGCTGGCGGGTTCTTCACATAGTCGCTCATTCCAACCTCATAAAATAAAGATCAAACTTCAAAAGGTAAGTTCTCGTTTAATTTTTCTATTTTACTTTGGTTCTTCAAGGTTTCACTGTTTACGATCGATCGTTTAGTTCAGTTTAGTTTATTGTCATGTGAACCGAGGAACAGTGAAAAGCTTTTGTTGCGTGCTATCCAGTTAGCAGAAAGACAATACAATTACATTCGAGCCACTTACTGTGTAACAATACATGATAAGGGAATAACGTTTAGTGCAAGGTAAAGCCAGCAAAGCCTGATCAAGGATAGTTTGAGGGTCGCCAAAGAGGTAGATAGTTATTCAGCACTGCTCTCTGCTGTGGTAGGATGATTCAGTGGCCTGAAACAGCTGGACGGAAAGTGCCCCTGAATTTGGAGCTGTGCGTTTTCACACTTCTACATATTTTGCCTGATGGGAGAGGGGAGAAGAGGGAGTGGACAGGGTGTGACTCGTCCTTGATTATGCTGCTGGCCTTGCCGAGGCAGCGTGAGGTATAAATGGAGTCAATAGAAGGGAGGTTGGTTAGTGTGATGGTCTGGGCTGCGTCCACAATTCGATTGGATGCAACAATGAAATTAATTATTGCCATGGCCCAGCAAGTAACTGTTCTATATGCAACTTGTCAATCACTTACATTGTAACATGGTTGAGGAAAGTAACTGCAATGTGAAAAAAACATCATGTTAGTAAGGCAGGTGAGATACTACTCATATTATCCTGACAGTAGAAGCTGCAAACACGTTCATCAAGGCACTGATAAGATAAAAGTAATAATTTACAGTTATGATACACTATGAATACACTCTGAACTATGACATTTAATTAACAGAAATTGAATATCGTAAGGTATAACAATGTTTTTAAAAACTCCAATCGCACGTGAAGGAACTTGAATTATGAGTAATCAGCCACATTGCATCGATAATTAATATCCATTTATTTATTTATTTATTTAATTCTTTATTTCGAACAGAATAAAAGAATAAAAAGCAAGTATGAAACAGCATACAAAAACAAAACAAGAATATTTATAGTCATAAACAATATCTATAAATAAATGAAAACGTATGGGTCCGAAAAGGAGCAGAAGCCAAAGCTTATTAATTCCCACGCTTTATTCAACTGCATATAATTATCTTAAACAAATTTAGCAGCTATGTGTACACCATATGTACGCCAGCAGCTATATGTACACCAAATTATTTACATTTATACACTAATCAAATATTTACAAAGCCATACAAAAAAAGAGAGAAAAAAATAAAATTAAAAACCCTCATATACTATATAGTATCTCTTAGTCATGTATACAACCCATCACCCTATAATCACCCTTCCCAATACAATCAGTATAACAAATATCCCACTCACAATCACCTATCCCCATCCCAGTATCCTTTAAAAAAAGTGTCTTTGTACATCTTTTTAAACTGAATTATGTTTGTGCTAAGTTTTATCTCCTGTTCCAGACCATTCCACAAATTCACCCCACAGATTGCTATGCACATACTTTTAAGAGTTGTTCTGACATTGAGTTTTTTAAAATTATGTTCCCCTCTCAAATTATACCCACCCTGTCTTTCCATAAGCAGTTTTTGTATATTTCCTGGAAGTAAATTATTTCTTGCTTTGTACATAATTTGTGCAGTCTTAAATTTAACCAGATCGGTGAACTTCAGTGTATGTGACTTTAAGAATAATAAATTAGTATGTTCAAGATATCCAACGTTATTAATAATTCTTATTGCTCTTTTTTGTAATGTGCATAATGGCTGTAGGTTGGTTTTGTGGATGTTACCCCATATCTCCACACAGTAACTCAGATATGGCAATATGAGTGTATTATACAGAGTATGTAATGATTTGTGGTCCAGAATGTGTCTTGATTTTCCCAATATTGCTATAGACTTTGCCAGTTTTGCCTTGACATGGTTTACATGTGCTTTCCAGCAGATTTTGTGGTCTAAGATCACACCAAGAAATGTATTTTCATATACTCTTTCTATACTTATGTTATCTATTTTCAATTGTACTTGAGGGTTTGTTTTATGTATTCCAAATAGCATAATCTTTGTTTTGCTTAAATTTAGAGACAATTTGTTGACATCAAACCACTGTTTTAATGTATTCATTTCTGATGTGATGACCTCAAAAAGCTGCTTCAATTTGTCACCGGTACAAAATATATTCATATCATCAGCAAATATAATCAATTTCAGTATATTTGATACTCTGCATATGTCGTTAATGTATATTATGAAAAGCTTTGGCCCTAACACAGACCCTTGAGGTACTCCACAAGTTATGTTCATGTAAGTTGATTTATGTTCACTTATTTCTACAAATTGTTGCCTGTTTCTTAAATAGCTTCTCACCCAATCCAATCCAACCCCTCTGATGCCATACCTATCCAGTTTCATGAGTAAAATGTCGGGATTTACAGTATCAAATGCTTTTTTTAAGTCTATGAATATTCCCACTGCAAGTTTTTTATTATCTATGCAATTTGTGATTTCCTCGATTAGTTCCATTAGTGCCATACATGTTGATCTTTCTGTCCGGAATCCATATTGACTGTCGAGCAAAAGCTTATGTTTTTCAATGAAATTGTCAAGTCTTTCTGTAAAAAGTATTTCAAGGATCTTGGAGAATTGGGAGAGTAAAGAAACAGGCCTGTAATTTGTGAAATGGTGTCTATCCCCAGTTTTATATAATGGTATTACTTTTGCTATTTTCATTTTGTTTGGAAATTTACCGGATTGAAAAGACAAGCTACAGATATGACTTAATGGTTCTGCAATTTCTTCAATAACGTTTTTTTAATTATAATCATATCCATATCATTCCAGTCGGTAGAGGATTTGCTTTTACATTTTCTTACAGTGTCTATGATTTATTTTCCTTCGACTGCTCTAAGGAAGATAGAGCAAGTATTTCTATCCCAAAGATCAGTATCCACCCCTTCTTTTGTTTCTGGGTCATTAATTTTTTCTGCCAAATCTGGTCCCACATTTACAAAGAATTTGTTAAAACCATTAACCGCATCATCCATATTATTTATTGTCTTGTCTTCGTCAATAAAATACTCAGGGTAGCCTGTATTTTTTTTATCCATTTCTAATAATACTATTTAGCACGTCCCATAAATCTTTCATATTGTTTTTATTATTATCTAATATTTTATTATAGTATTCTTTCTTACATTTCCTCATAATATTGGTTAATTTATTCTTATATTTTTTATATTTATTTTCTGCTTCTGAAGTTCGATATTTTATGAATTGTCAAATAGTGTGCTTTTCTTTTTGCAGGCATTTTTTAAACCTTTAGTGATCCATGGACTATTTATTTGTTTTTGTCTATCACTATATTGTTTCATAGGACAGTTTTTGTCATAAAGTGATTTTAAAATATTTAGAAATCCATTGTATGCTTTGTCGACATCTTCACCCTCCAATTCTGTTTCAGTAATTCATTCTTAAATGCATTTATGTTTACTTCGGTTCTCACACTTTTGTATTTGAAATGACTGGTGTTCTTGGGTTTCCTTTCACTACAGTGATAAGCAATAAAAACAGGTAAATGGTCACTGATATCACTGTATAATAGTCCACTTACTTTATTGTTTTCCATAATGTTGACATAATTTATAATAATCTAATTAAGGATTGTCACCATTCTGGCATAATCAATGACAATTGTGCAAATTGCACTATTGCATGAGATTTAAATAGTGTTTCGTTATTGTTCAAGAGTCTTTTCATTCTAGCACAGTATAATAGTAAGATTAAATGAGAACTTACCAGTTTGAAGTTTGATCTTTATTTTATGAGGAGTTACGATGAGGGATTACGTGAAGACCCCGCCAGCACGCAAGCGCGACATTCTTCAAAGCAGCGGTGTGAAATCACAGATAGTAGAGTTGACTAAAGATAGTAAGATAAGAGAACAAAAATACCAGTTGACCTTTATAATAGAGGGTTGGGAGCGGAGGGCACGTAATCCCTCATCATAACTCCTCATAAAATAAAGATCAAACTTCAAACTGGTAAGTTCTCGGTTAATCTTGCGATTTTACTTCGGAGTCACGTGAGTGATGACGTGAAGATTTCGAAGCTCTGTGATTTCATGCCGTGGAAACGAGTCCATGCTCACACATTGCCATAATAACCAATGGAGGATGTATGTTAACGTATTTCAGACATGAATCGGTTGCTGAAAAACAAAAGGTATTTATTCAATAATACGAAACAATAATGCCCCTACATCGGGGAAATTATAAAACAGAACTTAATATTTTTGATGTATTTATTAACAAATAATAATAATAACCCCTAATATCGGGGAAAATTATAATACAGAACTCAAAATTGTGTCTGCAAATGTCTCATGTCTGGCAACGGGTTTATTATAACACTGGAAAGTTCTTTCATTAGACCATCCCGCCGTTGCAAGGATGTTGTCCAAAGGAACTTCCATCATCCTTGCTGCCGATGTAGCAGCAGGCCTGGTGGAATGAGATTTGAAAACATCAGTGTCCACCCCCGCTGCACCTAATACCACCCTAAGCCATCTTGAGATGTTCTGCACGGTCACTCTTTTATGAGGACGTTTATGACTTATCAATAAAGCCATTTCCATGCCCCTGAGACTTTTGGTGACCTCCAGGTAATGTAGAAGGTGGGTCACTATACATAGGCGAATATCTATGGGGTAAGCCAGGAACTCCAATTTGAGGCCAGATGATCCAGGCCTGTTCTGTTTAAGAAACTCATATATAGGGAAAGTTATCTTATTTTTGGATGTTACTATGGTGTCCAGTCTTAGTTTGTGCAGAGACAGGATCCGCTGTGCCGTTACGAGAGCCATCAGCATCACCATTTTATATGTCAGTTTTGTTAGTAGCTGGCGCTCAATCCCTGAGCAGGGTTAACACAATACCAATATCCCAGGTCTGGGAATACCTAGGCCGGGGGGATTAGAGTTGAAAATACCCTTTCGACACTAGTGGGTGAGATCCGACCCCATGGTGTTCTAACCCCGTCCCAGATATGACGATAGGGCACTCCTGGCACAGTTGTTGGCACTGTAGCTCAAGCCTTCATCAAAATGTAGGTTCGCCAAGAATTCCAGCACATCTGTAATAGTGGCTGTGTGGTAAGTGGTGTTTGCCCTGGTACAGAATACATCCCATTTTCTGAAATATGTGAGGTACTGTTTCCCGGTGGACTCTCTGCATGATGCCGTGATGATGTTCATAGTTCAGTCCGACAGTCAAAATTCCAGGAGAGGTCTTTTCAAATCCTGCAAATCAACAGGTTTATTCTGTCATGGCATGGGTGACTCTCGCCTGTCACAGGATGTACCAGCAAACTCAGGTGTTTAGAGATTGGAATACATGGTTCCGAGACCATGTCGAGTACCACAGGAAACCATGGCTGAGTAGGCCAGACGGGTACAAACAAAATACACGATGAGGAGTCTTGTTGTATTTTTCGCAAGACCCGACTGATAAGGCAGAAGGGGGGAAATGCATAGAAAAACAATTCCCCCCAGTGTAGCGAGAAAGCATCCATTGCTACTGCCCCAGGGTCTGGTTCCCATGCAACATATGTTGGTATCTGGTGATTAAGTTTGGATGCGAAAAGGTCGATATCTGGCATTCCATACAATGTCAGTAAATACCTGGTGGTCCAACATCCATTCGGTGTTGTCATTAAATTTGCGTGACCTGGTCTCCGCCACTGTGTTGAGCTTACCTGGAAGGTAAGTAGCTGATATCCAAATGTTTCTTTCTATGCACCAGTGCCAGATTGTATTGACCAATTTATCACAAGATAGCAACTTAATTCCACCCATTTGATTAGTGTATGCCACTACGGTGGTATTATCAATTTGTAGGCGAACATGCAGATGGTGCATGTCTGAACAGTAAGCCCAAAGCCCATGGAATGCTCCCAACATCTCTAGATGATTGATACCCAGTGCCTGAAGTAAGGTTAACTCACGTGCATTCCATCTACCACCGCAACTGGAGGTGGTATTGCTTGCTCCCCAGCCGTGAGCGCTGGCGTCAGTTTGTAACACAACCGAAGGATTTGTGACTATGATGGGATTAGAGCAATGTCGAGCATTGTTAATCCACCATTGCAATTCCAAATTTGCTTTGGCTGGTAACTGCATTGGCCTGTCAAAGTGGCCAACATGGTGTTTGAGTGCTACAATCTTGGCCCTCTGTAAATTTTGGTAATGTAAGGGTCCAAATTGTGTGGCTGGGAAGGCAGCCACGAGCTTCCCAATTACCCTGACTACTTTTTTGTCGAATAGATGGTTTACTGACGCAAACAAGTCTCTAGCATGCCCCTATCAAATCTGTTGCTTCGTCCTTTGGCAAAGTGGCAGACATGTGAACAGAGTCAATCGTGAACCCCATGTAGTTCATAGTCATAGAAGGTATTAACTTGGATTTATCTGGATGGATGATCAACCCCAACTTTTGAAATAGGAGCTTGGTGGCTGAGACAGCCAATTTGGCCAACTCCAGGGTTTTCCCCAAAATTAAGATGTCATCCAGATATGCCATGACAATATGTTTTTGTTTCCGGAGAAACGCCAAGGCTGGTTTCAATATTTTAGTAAACAGTCTGGAGGCTGATGTTAATCCATTAGACAGTGCTTTATACTGCCAGAGCTGCACCATCCAGATAAATTTCAGATATCTGTGGTGATCTTTCGCTATTGGTACTGAATAGTATGCATCTTTTAAGTTAATGAAAGCCATGAAGAATCTCTTGGAAACTAGTTGTTTGGCAGTAACAAAAGTTTCCATTTTGAAGTGGGTATACTGCACAAAAGTATTCAGTTGTGTCAAATCAATGATGATGCGACATCCGCCATCATTTTGTTTTTTGTGAAGATGTTTGACACAAACTCAAGAGATTCGTGTTTGGTTTTCTCAATTACTCCTTTTGTATGTAGTCTTAACAGTTCCGCATGACCTTCCAATTTTTATTTTTGTGAAAGCACAAACTTTCAGCTAGGTGCATGCTGAACCAGAAGGAGGAGTTTTTGAACAAATTCAATTTTGTATCCCTGAATACTTTGCAGTATGAAAGGATCAGAAGTTATGGAACTCCATGCATTTCTAAACAAGTGTAACCTTCCCCCAATCTGTGAAGTTACACATGCTATGTTCCGGAAGCAACCAGACCCACCTACCTCCATGGTTACTGGTGGTGCTGTGTTGGTTTCTTCCGTCCTTGTTTCTTGGGAGGTGGAGGCGCTGGGGTGTGGGGATGGCGCATCTTCCAAGAAGGCCGGTCTGGGCCATGGTCTAAAAAATACCTTTGTCCTGGTCATATGGCCTTCGAGTTTTCACCAGCTGTTGCTCTTTTGCTGTAGTATCATTCTGCTGGTGGATGCGTAGGGGTGCTGCCGCCGAGGATACGAGAACCCAGTAGTGGACGGAACTTTCATCATGCTGATGGCCTTTGTCTCCTCGTCGAACAGTAAAGTAGGCGGCTGTGCGCTGCTGCTTTTGCACAACCCCACGAACTTGAGGTTTAGTGCAGGTCGGATGACACTCTTCCTAAAACAATTAATTTCGAACTGTGCCTTACAGAAGAGTGCCAGGGCGTCTTGTTGATCCACCAACATATCCTTCCCATCCACTGACCTGGCAAATGCTGTTATTCCAGAGGCCAGTAGTTTCAGGATCTTTTGCACCTTTAATTCTTGGTTCCTGATGCCAGCACTGATGTTTCCCCAGATGGGGCTGTTCACCGCAGACATGTTGAGGGAGACACAGTTCTCGGGAGCTAAATATTTAGCAGCCGTGTCATTCATGCCCTGTTCCTGTAGTTGGTTGGTGGTGAGGTAGTTTATGCTGGCTGCCAGCTGCGGCTGCAACGGCAGTCCATTTTGCGAAGGCATCGCGAATTTGGACACCATGCCGAGTAGCTCCTGTTCTTGCACTCCTAGCATGCTGGACGATTCTTCGGCCAAATTCCCCTGTTCAGAGTCAGCCCAGCTCTTACTCCTTATGCTCCCCTCGAGGAGGGTGAGACACTTGGCAGCCCTGTAAAAGGGGCTGCCGTGGGTGTCCTAGGAGACCCATGGTGACCAGACTCCGTTTGCTGGAGTAGGTCACGTTGGAGCAATTGCTCCATCAACCGCTCCATGTGGGATAAACGACCACTGTCGCTACCCACAGGCGGTGTGTCTTCCAGCCCTGACCCTGCCAAGTCTATGGGCTTGCCCGACTTTCAGGTGGCTTTACTGCCAGTCTGAGGTACACCTACGGGCTGTAGCGGTGCCAAGTCGGGGGCTGCTGATTGAATGATTAGCAGCTCCGATGAAGTCGGCCGCTGCTGACTGCCTGCATTCCCGCGGTCCTCCGCAGTCAGTCTTGTTGCGGTCCGTTTGGACTTAGTCTTCGACGTCCATAATGGGTGTTGCGCTGTAAGAAAATCACACAGAGCACCCAAAAAACGACCACAGAATAGTGAAAACTTACCTGCAGGTCTGTTTTAAACTTACCGCTGGAGGAGCGACGCTCCTCCTACCTGCCGCTTCGCAATGCATTGGACGATATGTTGTGCATGCATGCTGGCGGGGTCTTCACGTAGTCACTTGACTCCGAAGTAAAATCACAGTCCATCAGACAGACCAAACTCCCCACCATTGACTCCATCTTCACTGTGGAGTGAACATAATCAAAAACATTTCCCACCCTAGTTATTCCCTCTTCTCCCCACTCCAGTTGGACAGAAGAAACAGAAGGTTGAATGCACACGGCTTGTCTCACGAACAGCTTATTTGCTTTTGTTATCAAACTTCTCAATGGTCCTTCCATTTGCTAGGTTACAGTCCCAATTCTCCATATTACCTTATTGTGGACATTGGACTTTTTCCTCTGGAAATGTTACAATACAATACTGAGAACTATATTTGCACAAGATGTATTGTGCTTGAAATGTCTCCGTCTTTTGCGCTGAATGCAGGCCTTGGAAAAATAAAGAAAACTAGCAAGAATCTTGGCAATAAGAATTAGAGTTAGAGTTTCCTTTATTGTCATTCAAACTTTTAGTTTGAACGAAATTGTGTACCTTGCATTCATGACAGAACAAAAAGCAACAGAACACACGACACAGTTTAACACAAAAATCCATCACAGTGAATCTCCTGGCACTGTGATGGAAGGCAAAAAGTCTTAAAGTCTTATCTCTTCCTTGCTTGTTCTCCCGCTGCGTTGAGGCGATCCAGGCTTTCAATGTTGGGCCCCCCGCCGGGTGACGTTAAGTCCCGTGACCGAATCTAAGCTCCGCAAACGGGCCGATTCAAGCTCCGCGGCACGGGGCGGGCAAAGCTGCCATCCTCCAGTCCAGCGGACAAAGCTGTTGTTGCGGGAGCTCCTGGGAATCGGTCACCAACCTGGAACCTGTGAGCTCCCGATATTACCGTCCACAGGGCCCACGGCTGAAGCCTCCGAAGCTCCGAAGTCGGATCGCAGCTACAGCGCCACCATGGCCAGCTTAGCGATGGTGAGTTCACAGGCTCTGCCACCGGAGACTCGAGGTCGGTTGTGTGTGTGTGTGTGTGTGTGTGTGTGTGTGATTTGTATTTGAAACATATCTCCTCGAAAACCAGACGCCGAAACGGGAATTTTTTTACACATTTCAATAGAGATTTTCCTTGCGAGTTTAGAAATCCACTCCTGTACCATTGGTACATTATTTTCCAGAATTTTTATTAAGGTTGTTGACTAATCTGACCTTTTTTTAAAAAAAATCAGACTGCTGTCCAGCTGCTGAAGTTACAATAACAGTGAAATGTTTACACCTTATAACCATATAACCATATAAACCATATAACAATTACAGCACGGAGACAGGCCCTCTCAGCCCTTCCAGTCCGTGCCGACCATTTATTTCCCCTAGTCCCATCTACCTGCACTCAGACCATACCCCTCCATTCCCTTCACGTCCATATACCTATCCACTTTACTTTTAAATGTTAAAATCGATCCTGCCTCCACCACCTCTGCTGGAAGCTCATTCCACACAGCCACCACCCTCTGAGTAAAGAAGTTCCCCCTCACGTTACCCCGAAACATCTGTCCCTTAATTCTCATGTCATGCCCTCTTGTTTGAATCTTCCCTACCCTCAATGGGAAAAGCTTATCCACGTCAACTCTGTCTATCCCTTTCATCATTTTAAAGACCTCAATCAAGTCACCCCTTAACTTTCTGCGCTCCAAAGAATAAAGACCTAACTTGTTCAACCTTTCTCTGTAACATAGTTGCTGAAACCCTGGCAACATTCTAGTAAATTTCCTCTGTACTCTCTCTATTTTGTTGACATCCTTCCTATAACTAGGCGACCAAAAATTGTACAGCATACTCCAAAATTGGTCTTACCAATGCCTTGTACAATTTTAACATTACTTCCCTACTCCTATATTCAATGCTCTGATTTATAAAGGCCAGCACACCAAAGGCTTTCTTTATCACCCTATCTACATGCGATTCCACCTTCAGGGAACTATGCACAGTTATTCCTAGATCCCTCTGTTCCACAGCATTCCTCAATTCCCTACCATTTACCATGTACGTCCTATTTTGATTTGTCCTGCCAAGATGTAGCACTTCACACTTATCAGCATTAAACTCCATCTGCCATCTTTCATCCCACTTTTCCAAATGGCCCAAATCTCTCTGCAGACTTTGAGAATCTACTTCATTATCCACAATACCACCTATCTTAGTATCATCTGCATACTTACTTATCCAATTTTCCACCCCATCATCCAGATCATTGATGTACATGACAAACAACAGTGGACCCAACACAGATCCCTGAGGCACCCCACTCGTCACCGGCTTCCAACCTGACAAACAGCCATCCACCATTACTCTCTGACATCTCCCATTCAGCCACTGTTGAATCCATCTTGCTACTCCGCCATTAACACCCAAAGATTGAACCTTCTGAACCAACCTTCCATGGGGAACCTTGTCAAAGGCCTTACTGAAATCCATATAGACAACATCCACTGCTTTACCCTCATCAATTTCCCTAGTTACCGCTTCAAAAAATTCAAGAAGGTTTGTCAAACATGACCTTCCAGGCACAAATCCATGTTGACTGTTCCTGATCAGACCCTGTTTATCCAGATGCTTATATATATTATCTCTAAGTATCCTTTCCATTAATTTGCCCACCACTGACGTCAAACTAATAGGTCTATAATTGCTAGGTTTTATTCTTTGAACCCTTTTTAAACAATGGAACAACATGCGCAGTACGCCAATCCTCCGGCACTATTCCCGTTTCTAATGACATTTGAAATATTTCTGTCATAGCTCCTGCTATTTCTACACTAACTTCCCTCAATGTCCTAGGGAATATCCTGTCAGGACCTGGAGACTTATCCACCTTTATATTTTTCAAAAGTGTCAGTACTTCCTCCTCTTTGAATCTCATAGTTTCCACAGCTACTCTACTTTTTTCCCTTACCTCACAGAGTTCAATATCCTTCTCCTTGGTGAATACCGAAGAAAAGAAATTGTTCAATATCTCCCCCATCTCTTTTGGCTCTGCAGATAGCTGTCCATTCTGGTTCTCTAATGCTCCAATTTTATCCCTCGTTATCCTTTTGCTATTAATATAGCTGTAGAAACCCTTTGGATTTACTTTCACCTTTCTTGCCAAAGCAACCTCATATCTTCTTTTAGCCTTCCTAATTTCTTTCTTAAGATTCTTTTTACATTCTTTATACTCCTCTAGCACCTCATTTACACCATGCCTCCTATAATTATTGTAGATATCTCTCTTTTTTCGAAACAAGTGTCTAATTTCCCTTGAAAACTATGGCTCTTTCCAATTTTTACTATTTCCTTTCAACCTAACAGGGACATAAAGATTCTGTACTCTTACAATTTCCCCTTTAAATGTCCTCCATTTCTCTTCTACATCCTTCCCATGAAACAAAGTGTCCCAATTCACTCCTTTAAAATCCTCACGCATTCCCTCAAAGTTAGCCTTTCTCCAATCAAAAATCTCCACTCTAGGTCCTGTTCTGACTCGCTCCATAATTATATTGAAACTAATGGTATTGTGATCACTGGTCCCGAAGTGCTCACCAACGCATACCTCCGTCACCTGTCCTGCCTCATTTCCTAACAGGAGGTCCAGCACTGCCCCTTCTCTGGTCGTTACCTCTATGTACTGCTGCAAAAAACTATCCTGCACACATTTTACAAACTCCAAACCATCCAGCCCATTTACAGAATGTGTTTCCCAGTCTATTTTTGGGAAATTGAAATCTCCCACAATCACTACCTTGTGCTTACTACTAATATTTGCTATCTCCTTACATATTTGCTCTTCCAATTCACGCTCCCCATTTGGCGGTCTATAATACACCCCTAAAAGTGTTGCTACACCGTTCCCACTTCTCAGTTCCACCCAAATAGCCTCCCTAGACGAGCCCTCTAATCTATCCTGCCAAAGCACTGCTGTAATATCTTCTCTGACAAGCAATGCAACACCTCCTCCTCTGGTCCCTCCAATTCTATCACACCTGAAGCAACGAAATCCTGGAATATTTAGTTTCCAATCACAGCCCTCCTGCAACCATGTTTCACTGATTGCCACAACATCATATTTCCAGGTGTCAATCCAGGCTCTAATCTCCTTACATATTTGCTCATCCAATTCTCGCTCCCCATTTGGCGGTCTATAGTACACCCCTAAAAGTGTTGCTACACCGTTCCCACTTCTCAGTTCCACCCAAATAGCTTCCCTTTCTGTTAGAAAATGTCCTTATGATTTCAAAAATCTAATCCTCTATAAATTTGATCAATTATTTCCAGAGATATTTACTAAAATATATCACCAAACTGACATTTAAAAAAAAAAAAATTGCCCAGCTGCTGACCTCACAATGCCTTTGCACCTGGCCCAACTGCTTCCTGGCCCCACCCGGCTTGCCCCCCAGCCTGCCAGGTTGTTGATTACATGGTTTTTCATCAAATTGAATTGAATTATTTTTCACTTAACATCAATAATTGTTATCATTAACTTTTAATTTCAAAGACAGTTTTTGAAAAATAAATGTGCTGTCTTCATTGACAGCTTAGATCGGACCCGCTGTGTGTGTGTGTGTGGGAGGGGGGGGGGGTGAGTGGGGGGGGTCCTCCCCTAAATTCCATAGAGCTGCCAACAGCTTTCGTGCATGAGATGCGGACTCTTCATTTTCAGAACATTATGAACACGTGATGCATGTTTGCATTTCGCTGTCTCTCCCCTCTCTGTCTCTTCCCCTCTCTCTCTCTCCCCCTCTCTCTCTCCCCCCCTCTCTCTCTCCCCTCCCTCTCTCTCCCCTTCCTCTCTCTCTCCACCCATCTCCCCCACCCCCCTGCCATCCCCCACACTCCCCTAAACCGCCTTCCCCTTCCCCCCCCTTCCCTCCACCCGATCCCCTCCCCGTCCCCTCTCCCCCTCCCTTCCCCCCTCTCCCCATTCCCTTCCCCCCTCTCCCGCTCTCCCTCCTCCCATTTCTCTCACCCCTCCTCCCCCACCCTCCCCCTCACCCACCCTCCTTCTCCTCCTCCCCTCCACGCCTCTCTCTGTCTCTCCCCATTCTCTCTCTGCCCTCACTATCTACCCCCACCCACCCTCCCTCCCTCTCTAGACGTGCCTGCAAGTTGGGGGCTATGCTTCAGTGGATAGGGCGGTTATGGGTAAAAGGAGCAAATGAATCATATTAATATATCAAGCGGTAGTTAGCATGTGTGCAGGGGGTAGTTAGTGTATGTGTCGCCGCATGCCGACCCCCCACCCCCCCCCCCCCTGCAGCCACCCCTTCCCCGCAACTACACACTGAGGGAACAGACCCAACAGGTCTGCACTTGGTCTAGTACACAACTAAAAATAAACTAAAACATACATCTAACAAGACAAAAGAAAACAAAAAAAGGAAAAGTCAGACGGACTGCAGGCGAGCCACAGCTGCTTGGCAGCGCCGCCACTTCCGGATAATATTCAATAATATTAAATAATATTCACTGTCAAATCAATCATCTGATGTTATATCTAAAACAAAGATACAAAATGCTGGAGGAACTCAGCAGGTCAGGCAGCATCTCCGAAGAACATGGATAGGTGACGTTTCGGGTCAGGTATATAAAGATGTTATATAAAGATGTTCTGAAAGAATATATATTATGATGCTCAATATGAGAATGTTGTCATGTCTTTTGTTTAACTATTGTGTTTGATGATGATAAAAATCATTAAGCAAACATTTTACAAACAAAATATCTTGAACCGAGGCACAAAACTGTAGATCCAGAAATCCTGAGCAAAAAATACATTGTTGGTGGAAATCAGCATGTCAGGCAGCATCTGTAGATGGAAATGGACAGACAATGTTTCAGGTCAGAATCCTTCACCAGACTGATGGAGTCTCCATCAATTTGAAGAAGGGTCGCAATCCAGAATCGACATTTTAAACTAATGGATCGATTTTATGGTTATCTAATGATAGTCATTGAATAATTATCAGTCTTTAAAACAATTACTCTTAATTGTTTGTAAAGCTTGCTTTCATTCTGTATAATAATCACAGCATATTGGAATGCAAAGTAAAGTGACTGCTGTGTGATTTTCCATGGAGATTGCCAGAACTAAAGGCACACATCTGTCCTGGTACAAAAGTCAATCAGAAAATAAAATCTTCAATATTTACCCAGACAACATTGTATAAATAGAAATTAATCTGACAAGAAATGGCATAAAATGTTTCATGGAAGGAAAGAGTTTGATGGAATTGATCTAGTTTGCTGTCCTCCAGTATTGTTGCTAATTCAGTGTTATATACAATTAAATATGCACCTGTCTTTTTGTGCACAGTTGAACACAATGCTGGAGTAACTCAATGGAACATGCAGCATCTCTGGAGAGAAGGAATGTGTGTATTTTTGGGTTGAGACCTTTCGACTCCAGCATTTTGTGTCTACCTGATACGCTGTCTGTGCACTCAGTAACTCTGGGGATATTGGTTGTAACATTAGATTTTTCAAAGTGACAGATATGTATATCTGCAGGCAACATGTCCGATGTTCATCTGGGCCAGCAGAATCGTGAGGTTGGCTGTGTTCTTTAGAATGTCCTGTACCTTTGATGACATCCTGTTCCTTTTTGCAGCGTTCACTTGATTGATGGTTCACTGGCTTTTGAGCACAAAAGGAAGCTAGCTGTCTTACTAGTTGCAGATTGCAAGGAAAATTGATCAGGTGATTAATTCACTGACTGTAGCGAGATGGATGATTTAGAAGTTTTCATTTTTCTGTAAAACTGAAAACATATGTTAACAGAGGTGGCAAAAATCAGTTTTCTGACATTGGTAAATTGCACAGAAATTGATAAATTTGATTTATGATCCAGTAAGGCCATGTCAGTCATATAATTTATCAAGAAGCGCTATTGGGAGCGTCATGGTTTGTGCACAAAACAATGACAATCTTAAAAGAAAACACGTCTTTTAAAAAACATAGTAATGATAGTGTCTCACTTACATTTAAGAACCATACATTACTTTTACAGTTTGTATTTTTCAGATAAAGACACATCAATCCACATTTTCTTTGATAAGAAAAATTACAAATGACATATCCTTGATTTGCCGAAGTGTATTTTTTTGAAAATTTGAATTAATGTTAGAGCAATACCTATGGACATTTCTGTTCTTTGAGTTTGTACAATATGCAAATACCTTTAAAACATGTACAAAAATATATATGCTGCAATTTACTAATTATATACATTAGCAAGAAATTCTAGAATGGAAAGTTCGCAAAGGTGGTCACTTAGACTGTTAATGGCCAATTAACCCTCTAAATCTGAACCAGCACTATGCAATACATATTATTTATGAGGATGCTGAAGATACCAGATTTAGTACAATTTAGTTCAAAGATGTCCCATATGATGTTTGAAGGAGAATTAAGGAAATGAAAGTATAATGGTGATTCTTATTGATAAGTGACATTGTAAATTCTGATCCATGCTCGAGGTGCAAACTTCCATTGACATATTTTTCTAACTCCATCCATTGTCAATGTAACTGATGCCTCAAGGACTCGCTAGTTCTTAAGGAGGAAGCTGCCATTCAATCATGGCTGATCTATCACTCCCTCCTAACCCCATTCTCCTGCCTTCTCCCCATAACCTCTGACTCCTGTACGAATCAAGAATCTATCTCTCTCTGCCTTAAAATATCAATTGCCAGCCTCCACAGCCTTCTGTGGCAAAGAATTCCACAGATTCACCCTCTAACTAAATACATTTCTGCTCATCTCCTTCCTAAAATAATGTAATTCTGAGGCTTGGATCTCTAGTCCTTGACTCTCCCACTAGTGGAAACATTCTCTCCACATCCACTCTATCCAAGCCTTTCACTATCCTGTATGTTTTAATGAGGTCCCCGCTCATTCTTCTAAACACCGGCAAGTACAGGCCCAGTGCCGACAAACACTCATCATAGGTTAACCTACTCATTCCTGGCATCATTCTTGTAAACCTCCTCTGGACCCTCTCCAGAGCCAGCACAAACTTCCTCAGTTATGGTGACCAACATTGCTTACAATATTCCAAATGTGGCCTGATAAGCACATTGTGTTTGCTTTTTTTATTACCGATTAAAGGGCCTGTCCCATTTAGGCAATTTTTTCAGCAACAGCCAGAAAATAGACTGTCACCACATGGTTGTGGGATGACGCCTGTATTGTTGTGAGTTGTCCCCTCAAGCGTCGTAACTTTTTTCTTGTCACCGCTGGATTTTGAAATGTTCAAAACCTTTTGGCGGCAGTGGGCTTGATGTTGCCTGTCTTCTCCTGTCGTAGGTTGTCGCCAGGATGACACCAGGTGGCGTTGGTAGTCGCTGGGTGCTGACTTTGGTGAATTCCATTGGTGACTACCTGCGTCAACCTACGTCAACTGGCGACAGGTACCGGCAACTGAATTGTCTTCAGTTGTCGCCGACAGGGTCGTTGCTTGTCGTGGGTTGATGTAGGTTGACTTCGGTTGTCGTAGGTTGTAGCCTGTGTGGTGGTAGGTTGCCGTAGGTGTGGTCGTAGGTGGACGGCCTAAATTGCAATGATAGGGTCGCCGGTTGTCGGTAGCTTGCTGTAGCTTGATGTCAACTAGGTGATAGGTTGTTGTAGACATTGTGGTAGGTGGGGTCCAGTCTTTGCTTTTTCAGTGACCTGCTACGACTGCGACAGCAGTTTCACGCTTATTTCTCTCATGTTCAGTGCATTTTGCACAAAGAGGATAAGTACCTGATACATATTTATATTTATTTCTTCCATATCCAGCTCTAGGAATTGGCATAAGTAGATACTAACAGAAGGATTTTTTTGTCCTTATAATATACTTTGTGCTGTATTTGGAGATCTCAATTTGAAACAGAAGATATTACTTTTCTACCCGTACGTAATTGCAAATTTTGCTGGAACAATTACTCCATCTTTAGCAATATAATAATCCTTGAATTCTAGCTAGTAGTAAATTGGATTCTAAGGTGAAGAAATACAAACAAATCTCTTTCATATAAATGAAATTAGCCTCCCAAAGTGTGACCCACACCCTGCCCAAAGTAATCTGTAACAAAATTAAAGAGAGAATTTCTGAAAATAAGTGAATGAGTGAGATTGAGATAAATGGGTTTCAGTGAAGGTAAAAAATAGGTCATTCATTTTGACCCAAAGACACAAGGTTATTGTCGCAAATAAATGATGAAAAGCTACTTCAAATGGACACTTAACAAAATTTATGGGTCTAGGAGCACAGATCACACAAATATTTTGGTCAGGAAAAGAAAAGTAATCAGAAAGCTTAGTGGCTAACTACAATAGGTGGCTTAAAATATAAATTGAAGGCCTTTCACTACAGCTATGCAGTCACAGTAAGACCACCTTTGAGCATCACATATAATTATAACTGATTCACCTCTGATATACTATGTTGGCTTTATGAAGGTTCATATTTATATGAAAGGCCAGTTCATCTTCACACCAAGCATCAGAAAGAGTTAAAGAGAACAGAGGACAAAGGTTTAACGTGAAGGGGAAAATATTTAATAGGAATCTGAAGGGTAACTTTTTCACACAAAGGATGGTGGATAAGTTATAAGTATATGTGATGTTCAAAGGTGGTCTTACTGTGACTTTGCATAGCTGTAGTGAAAGGTCTTCAATTTATATTTTAAGCCACCTACTGTAGTTATCCACTAAACTTTCTGATTACTTTTCTTTTCCTGACCAAAATATTTGTGTAATCTGTGCTCCTAGACCAATAAATATTGTTAAACGTCCATTTGAAGTAGCTTTTCCCCATTTATTTGCCACAAGAACCTTGTGTCTTTGGGTCAAAATGAATGACCTATTTTTTACCTTCACTGAAACCCATCTATCTCAATCTCACTCATTCACTTATTTTCAGAAATTCTCTCTTTAATTTTGTTACGGATTACTTTGGGCAGGGGGTGGGTCACACTTTGGGAGGCTAATTTCATTTATATGAAAGAGATTTGTACGTATATCTTCACCTTAGAATCCAATTTACTACTAGCTAGAATTCTAGGATTATTATATTGCTAAAGATGGAGTAATTGACCCAGCAAAATTTGCAATTAAGTACGGGTAGAAAAGTAATATCTTCTGTTTCAAATTGAGATCTCCAAGTACAACACAAAGTATATTATAAGGACAAAAAAATCCTTCTGTTAATATCTACTTATGCCAATTCCTGGAGCTGGGATATGGAAGAAATAAATATAAATATGTATCAGGTACTTATCCTCTTTGTGCAAAATGTACTGAACATGAGGGAAATAAGCATGAAACTGCTGTCTTTGTTGTCACTGCAGAATTTACTGCCAGCAAATTCATTATTTTTTGCCCATGGATCCTTTAAGTTAGAAGTCTCGAAGTTGCAGTCAATATTTCAAATCAAATTTCAAAGGTTGCTCTCTTTGTAATATTTCCAATAAAATCAAGGGCAATTACTTAAACTGATGTGAACATAATGAATTTCCAAACTAGATGAAAAGATGCTCTATTACATGATATCCACATAAGTATTTAATGGAGCATAAAATATCTGTTCCAATAAAATAGTCCTGTGTGTGCGAATTGGAATTCCCTCACATAAATATTTCAATACATATCGACTGTTCAATTATTTATAACAAGTATTTATAATATTTCTGCCCCTACAATAATATGATGCATTTATCCCAATATTTGGTTCAACCTGCATGGTGTTCAAAATATTAGCTTGCCATTTGCTTTTTCCTTCCTGAAATGCAAGCTTCCTTTAATGAATCGGGTGTTCTGTGATCTTGATGACATCTTAGTGGCTGAAAGACAGAGTTCCCTTTGAAGTGATGCCTGACAGCCAGCAATTGACATCAGAAAAGGTGAAGAAGGAGACACGGGAAATATTCAGGATGTTTGATAGTTGTCAATAGAGCTTGCTGCTTGCCCTTAATTATGTCAAGTTTTATTATTGCACTTGTTCAGTAAAGTGGTAAGAAATCCATCACATTCCTAATTTGTGCCTTTTAAACAATGGAATGATTTTTCTGACAGAGTCATCAAGTCATACAGCAAGGAAGCTACTCCAATTTCCTCGCATTTGGCCCATATCCCTCTACATCTTTCTTATCCACGCAGCTGTCCAAATGTATTTTAAATATTGTTAATGTACTTGCCCCAAAGATTTCCCCTGACAGCTTGTTCCATTTGCCCACAACCCTCTATGTGAAAATGTTGCTCCTCAGGTTCCTATTAAATCTTTCCCCTCTAACCTTCTGCCTAAGGTCTCCAATTCTCTACCCTGGGAAAAAGACTGTATATTCACCCTATCTATGGCCCTCATAATTTTATACACCTCTGGAAGATCTCCTCCTCATCTCCTGCACTTCAAAGAACAAGGTCCGAGTCTACCCAACCTCAACATACAGCTCAAGCCTGCAAGTCCTAATAACATTCTTGTAAATCTCCTCTGCACTCCTTCCAGCATAATGGCATCTTTTCTATTATACGTCTTTCCTGCTTAATGCCATCTTTCCCATAGGAAGGTGACCAAAACTCAACACAGTGCTCCGATGCAGCCATGCTAATGTCTTATACAACTTATTCAATGCCTTCTGCACTTCAACAAAGTTGTGTGTCACTTCATCAACATTTGAGCTAATAAAGAATCTTGAGTTATTCATTGTGGATCAGTCGGTGCCCAACCTATTGTAGCTATCGTAATTATTTGGCTTGCCAATTAGGTCTGAGGTCAGTAGTGGTCCCAACGATATTGGTGATAGGGAGTTATGGGATTATAGAATCATGGAATGGTTCCAGCATCAAGAGGAGGATATTTCGTTCTTCAATGACCCTCTACCAGAACAACTCAGTGCTTCCATCCTATCAGTGACCTCTTCTCATATCCTAGCAAATTTTGTTTCACCATATTTTTATCCCATACCATCTTGAATCCACAATGCAACCTGCCTTGCTCTGTCCTGAGAACAAGGAATTTCATTGTGCCTTGCTGTATGTGACAATAAACTAATCTGGATGGAAAAGTTGCCCTTCAGGTTCCTATTAATCTCTTCCCTCTCACCTATAATCTATGTCCCCTGGTTCTTGATTCCCCTACTTTGCATTAAAGATTTTGTGCATTCGCCTATCTATTCCCCTCATGGTTTTATGCACCTTTTTTTTTAATCGCCCCTCAGCCTCCTTCGCATCAGCAATAAAGTCCAAGCCTGCTCAACCTCACCCTATGTCTCTGACCCTCGAATCATAGGAACGTTCTGGTAAATCTCTTTACATTCTTTCCAGGTTAATGATATCCTTCTTATAGCAAGGTGACCAAAACTGAGAATACTACGCCAATGTGTTCTACAACTGTAATATAACATCACAAAATCTAGTATGCCGAAAGCCTTCTTGACCACTCTATCCACCTGTGACACCACTTTCAGGGAAATGCATCCAAAACCTTCTCTGTTGATGTCCAGAAACTTGCAACTTGTGTACCTCAATATATCTCTGCTCTACACCACTGCCCAAGACTCTACTGTGAAAGTTCTGCCCTGATTTGACTTCCAAAATTGCAATATCTCACATTAATCTGCAGTAAACTCCATTAGCCATTCCTTGGACTATTTGCCCAGCTGATCAAGATTGTGCTGTATTTTTAATAACTATGTCTTATGTTCTCATTCACTTATGTTATTTTGTTTACTTTTTTTGACCTATCAGCTATATGGAAGCCTTATCAAAGGACTTGTAAAATCTAACTATCCTTGGTACACGTGACTATAAACTAAACTGAACTAAAACTGAAATAAAACAAGAGGATCCAAAACAAAGCCTGAAAATTTGAATTGGTGTGATAACAAATCCCATCTGGACTGCATTAGGATAGCAAGCAAAGTGAAAGACTTGACCTTCAGTCAAGGTTCAAAGTTCAAGGTATTTTATTGTCACGTGTACCAATTAAGGTACAGAGATATTCGATTTGTCATACAGCCATTCTAAAAAAAGGCAACAAGACACACAACTACATAAAAGTTAACATAAACATCCACCACAGCGGATTCACCACATTCCTCACTGTGATGGAAGGCAATAAAGTCCAATCTTCAAACTTTCTAATCACAGTACCTTTTAACCAGTCATCCATTATCATCTTAATGTGATTGCATTAGTCAACTCAACATTGTGATTAACGTCAAACCATTTTTTCCTATAAATTAGTATATCCTCATGAGGAATTTATAAACCCATTATAGATCACAAGAATCATTACTTTTTTTTAATATAGGAAATGGTTTATCATCCATAAATTTAATTTATTCTGCAGCAGCTAAATGTATGTTAAAGTATCAGAAATGTATTATGAGGCAAAGAAAATCAATAAATATGTGAGCAATAAGATGGCCTGAAATGATGTACAACCAATTAACAAAAATACCTTTGAACAGGTACATGGACAGGAAAGGTTTATAGAGATACGAGTCAAACATAGGCAAATGGGATGAGCAGGGTGGAATGGTCTGATTTTGTTCAGTATGACTCTGTGACTCGATAAGATTCAAATATACCAAATCTTTGGGCTTGATTTAAGAAGTCAGCAGAATATGTGAATATGTTATCAAAATGGACCTTTGTGGTTTCAGAAGAAATACTGTAGGTCAAGTTGTTTGACATATGGCAGATCATGCTTGGAAAAAATGTAAGACTTATTAAAGGATATAATTGAATTAGTTGATGTGGGTCTTCATCAAATTTCATTCTTGGACAGCTGTTAAAATGTTTATAATAGATACAAGAAGCTTGATCAAAAAGCAAAAACTACAGGTGCTAGGAATCTGAAATGAAAAGATGAAAATGCTGTAAATGTCAGCAGGCCAGACAGTATCTGTGAAGATTTCAGACTAATGTTCTACTGATGATCTATTATCTGATATGATGTCTTTGACTTGAAATGTTAGCTCTTTTTTTTCTTTTTAAGGATTCTCTCTGACCTGCTGAGTATTTCCAACATATACCGTTTTTATAACCCAAAGGCAAATGCTTTTCTCTGAGAAAACATGACATTGGGTGAAAGCTTTTGAAATGTAAACAGAATGTTGCAGATGATCAAACAACCATGAAGAGTCTATGGAGAGAAAAATATGCTATTTAGTCTGAGGAGAATTCCATGCAGAGCAGGAGGATTGGGGCGGGATTGGGAAGCACTAAACAAAATCCAGAATCCCTCACAGAATTCAACTGCTGAAGTACTTTAAATTTAATTTGTTCCCACAGGCATCAGAGTGGCGACCTTTCAGGTGACAATCCTACTTGATGAGAGCAGAGCCTGCAAGAAAACAGTAGGTGCATAGGGGATTTAGAGAGAGTAAGGGATGGATAGCCAGTTTCCAGAGATATTGGAAGAGTGGCGATTAGGATCCTGAAAGGGATAATGGTCCCACTTACAAAAGCAGGTCCTGGTTTTGTGGAGCCTATTGAGGGAAGTTGGGGGGATGTGGTGGGGAGGAGATTGAAATAGTTGTTTAATAAGCCTGTGAGTACAGTTGTACTGCCCCTAGCCCACAATCCGCAGATAGATTTTGCCACTCTTGGTTTTTTTTTTCATGTGCTTGGTTAAGGTCAATGTTGTCCCATGAAATTTTCCAGATTCACTGTTTAAAAAAATCACCAATGTTTGTTTACTTCTTCTCCTAGACCAGTATCTTCAGTAGAGTTCAGGGCCAGCATGTCTCTGTCAGAGCGAAGGGCGAGGCCTGACGTTTAAGAAACCCTATGTGAAGAGGGATATTTTAAATCTATACTTCTCAGTGTACAATCTATGCTGCCGTGGGAAAACAGCCAACATAATCAAGGACCATTTAAACCCTGGTCATTCTTTAGTTTATTTTATTTTAGATTAGTTTAGTTTAGAGATGCAGCACGGAAACAGGCCCTTCAGCACACCGAGTCTGTGCCGACCAGCGATTCCCACACACTTACACTCTCCTACACACACTAGGGACAATTCACAATTATACCAAGCCGATAGGAAACCAGAGATCCTGGAGAAAACCCATGCAGGTCACGGGGAAAATGTACAAACTCTGTACAGAAAAGCACCAGTAATCAGGATGGAACCCAGATCTCTGGCACTGCAAGGCAGCAACTCTACCGTGCTACCCTTTCTTCTCCTCTTCCTCATTTGGCAGAAGTTACAAAAGATTGAAAGCACTACTACTAGATTCAGGAACTGCTTCTTTCCCACTGTTATCAAACGATTCAATGGTCTGCCCATTACCTTGCTTGTAGAATCAATCTTCCAACCTATCCCATTGCACACAATGCACATTTTCTTGTTAAATTTAATGCTGAAAAACAAATATTCCACACTCTGGTATTTTTCACTTTGTACTATCTGCTGTATTTGTGTATGGCTTGATAGTACTGATCTATAATATTATTCAACCGGATAGCATGCAACAATGTTTTTCACCATATCTTGGTACATATTACAATAATAAGCCAATACCAATATTAAGGCACAGATCCAGAGAAAGAAGGAGGCCTAGGTTAGGTATAGATATTATTTAAGGAGTCTAAGTGATGCAGAATTACACTTACGAACGAAATCTAGGCTGTAAAGTGACCTGAAATATCTCTGGCAGATATGGTAAAGATGGGGCGGGCGGCGCTGAACAACATCGCGGAGTCCTGGGGTCCTTTGCCGCCAGCATTGATTATCGGACCAGCGTGGCCTGCGGACGTTGGGAGCCGCGGACTCCGGTAGGAGGTGGCCGACTCGGATGTCCAGGCCACTGAGGAGGTCTCCCAGCCCCAACGCCGGACTTACATCTCCCCGGCGAGCGGGCCTGAACATCGGGCCGCCCATAGAGGCGACTGCGGAGGGCTCGGGGAGGCCCGACCATTGGGAAACATTAGAGGAAGAGACTGACTTTGGTGCCTTCCCTCACAGTGGGAAACTTTGATTCTGCTGTGTGGGGATGTTTTATGTTTAACTCTATCGTGTGTTGTGTTCTTTATTGTTATTGTATGGCTGTATGGTTATCTCATTTCACTGTGCCAACTAAATGTATCTTGCATCTTGTATCTTGAATCTTCTTTTTGAAAAGTAGAATGGTAATTATGGAGAGAACAGATATCATTAAGGATACAAGTGGGAATCTATGAATGGAGCTACAGGAGATGGGTGAGTTCTGAAATTAATGTTTCTCACCTGTCGACACAAGAAACCCCGGACACTGGAGTCTTGAGCAATAAAGTAAAGTGTTGGAGGAATTCAGCGAATCAGGCAGAATCTTTTGAGGGACTGGACGGATGATATTTTGAGTCGGGAACGTTCTTCTCATCTGCATTTACCATGGAGATGGACAGTGAGATCCTGAAGCATATTGACATTACAAAAGAGGAGATGATGGAGGTCTTAATGCACATTAAGTGGGATAAATCCCAAGGCCTAATGAAGTGTAAATCAGGATGTTCTGGAAAGCAAGGTAGGAGATTCCTTTCTGCAGATAAATTAGTTCCTTTGTCCTGCCCCTCCTCTTGTCCAGCTTTCTTCCCCCCACCTCTACAATCAGTCTGAAGAAGGTTGCCAAGCCTAAACTTCACCCATCCATGTTCTCCTTAGATGCTGTCAGTTGACTTGAGAATTTGAACCGGGAAACATTAGCAGATTTTATGTGGAGAAACTTTGTGTAAGGTGCAGGAGCTGTAGAAAATAGCATCAGGGAAGGTTTATGATAGGGGGAAAACAGCTGTAATTCGGTCATAGAGTTTACTCCCAACAAAGGGAGTAAATATGTTGAGTAAACAAAAAGTGGTTATTAACTTGCAGATTATCTTCATTAGGCAACACGGTGGTGCAACTAGCAGAGCAGCTGCCTAACAGTGCCAGAGACTTGGCTTCACTCCTCACCAGAGGTGTTTTCCATGTGGAGTTCGCACATTTTCTCTGCGACACAAAAGGTTTCATCCAATTTCCAGGTGCTCCAATTTCCTTCCTCACTCCATGAATGTACAGTTTTTGTCTGGCCATTGTGTTTTCTTTCAAGAGGAGGCTCCAGTTCCACAAAATGTGTCGTGTGGCACATAACCTACCTTAGGGGCATTTAACTAAAAAAAGTGTTTGTCCCCCTCTTTCAGAAGAAAGCACAGCTAAAGAAGTGAAAGAGCAGTTTGGTAGGTAATGGGAAGGCAATGCGGGGCCACGAAGAGACCAGCTGGGGTGGTGAGAGAGCAGTGTGGGGCAGTGAAGGGGCAGTGAGGAAACAGATGGTGCAGTGGGTGAACAGCTGGTGCAGTGGGGGAACAGATGGTGCAGTGGGTGAACAGCTGGTGCAGTGGGTGAACAGCTGGTGCAGAGGGGGAACAGGGTGGAGCAGTGAGGAGGCATTGAGGGAACAGGATGGTGCAGTAAGTGGGACAGTGGGGGAGGAGTGTGAAGAGCAGTGAGGGAGCAAGGTTTGGCATTGAAGAAACAGATGGTGCAGTGAGGACGTAACCATATAACCATATAACAATTACAGCACGGAGCCAGGCCCTCTCGGCCCTTCCAGTCCGTGCCGACCATTTGTTTTCCCCCCTAGTCCCCATCTACCTGCACTCAGACCAACCCCTCCATTCCCTTCACGTCCATATACCTATCCACTTTACTTTTAAATGTTAAAATCATAGTGAGTAGTGAGGGAACAGTGTGGGGCAGTGTTGGGTAGTGGGGGAGCAGTTTGAAAGTAGTGAAGTGATAAAGAGTAAAACAGTAAAGAGATAGTGAGGGGGGTACACAAAAAGCTGGAGAAACTCAGCGGGTGCAGCAGCATCTAAGGAGCGAAGGAGATAGGCGACGTTTCGGGTCGAGACCTTCTTCAGAGATAGTGAGGGAACTGGAAGGAGGCATTATGTGGAGTAAAGAGAACCATCACATTTGTGTCTTTAAAAACAACTGAAAGTTAATCAAGGTCTCAAATGGAACTAAATCTGGGTCTGGTGATGCTGGTCGAAATTAAACCTTTTTTTGTATACATTATCAGGAATTGGGTGAATTGTAAATCTGGCACACCCTGTAAAATAAGTTATGCAGCATTGCACAGAGTACCCTCCATCTTGCCATTGTAAAACAAAATAGGTCTGAGCTATTTTCCAGGCCTTTGTTTTTTTTTCGTTTTAATTTTATGGTAAAGGGAATTTTGTTTCTTACTACAAAAATGCTACATCCAGAAATGTACTACCATATCATATCATATCTATATACTTTTAAAAATCCACTCCACTCTAAATTTGGTCAATTAATTCCCCAGATTTTGAATAAGGTTGTTCACAAAACTCACTTTTTAAAAAATAATCGCCGCTTGCCAGCTGCTGATCTCACAATGCCCACACGCCCACCAATCGAGGCCCACCTGCCTCCTGGCCCTGGCCCTGCCCCCCCGCTGCTGTGGATGAATGCAGCTGCTATCAATGCACACACACCCCCCCCCCCCCCCCCCCCCCCCCCTATTCAAAACGCGCAGAAAGAACAAGCATTCTGCAGATCCGGAGGTCACCGCTGCTCGCTCACAGCCGCCCGGTCACCGGAGGCCACCGGCTTGTGTCTGAATCCTCTCGGTTTCCCCCGCCCGATGGTAGAACATAGAGGCGGCGGCTGTTATCGTCGTGCGGGGCACACGATGAGAAAGTGGCCCTTGCGGCCGTTACTCTATCTGGGAAACCTGTCCCCGGCAAAGCGAGTGAAGTCGCGCCCTTTCCTCCCGCTGCAAACCGATCGCGCTGCCAGTCGCACTGTTGCAAGTCCTTTGGGAAAAACCTTCAGAGAAAAACCTCTCTCCCCTCCTATCTCTCTCTCTCTTTCTCCCCCCTCACTCTCACCCCCCTCTCTCTCTCACCCCTTTCTCTCTCACCCCCCTCTCTCTCCTCCTCTCTCTCACTCACTCTCCCCTCTCTATCGCTCTCTCTCTCCCCTCTCTCTCTCTCCCCTCTCTCCCCTCCCCCCCCTCTCTCTCCCTTCCCCCCCTCTCTCTCTCTCTCTCCCCTCACCACCCCCCTCTCTCCTCCCCCTCACTCTACCCCCTCCCTCTCTCTCTCTCTCTCTCTCTATCTCCCCCACCCCCCTGCCCTCCCCACCCTTTGTGGAAGCCACAATCGGCTGGTCCCCTCGCTGCTTTTCACCGTCCCTCAGATCGGGCCTCTGTGAGCTGCCACCCCGCACCTCTCTCTCTCTCTCCCCCTCTCTCTCCATCTCTCTCTCTCTCTCTCCCTCCCCTCTCTCTCCATCCCCCTCTCTCTCTCCCCGTCTCTCTCTCTCCCCCCTCTCTTCCCCCCTCTCTCTTCCCCCACCCCTCTCTCCCCCTCTCTCTCTCTCTGTACCCCCTCCCTCTCTCTTGCCCCTTCCTCTCACTAACCCCCCCTGCCGTCCCCCACCCTCCCTCCCCTAAACCACTTCCCAGATCCCCTCCACCCCTCCCCTAATTCCTTCCCTCCACCCCTCCCTTCCCCCACCTCCCCCTCTCTTCCACCCCTTCCCTTCCCTCCCTCTCAGCCCCCTCTCTCTCCTCCCCTCTCTCTCCTCCCATCTCTCTCTCCCACCCTCACCCATCCACCCTCCCCTCCAACCCCCACTCCCTCTGTATCTCTGTCTCTTGCACTTCTGTCTCTGCCTCTCTGTCTTTCCCCATTCTCTCTCTGCCCTCACTCTCTACCTCCCCCCCCCCCCCCTCGCTAGATGCGCCCGTGAGTTGGGGGCTATGCGTCAGTGGATAGGGTTATGGGGTAAAAGGAGCAAATTAATAATATTAATATAATATCAAGGGGGTAGTTAGTGTGTGTGGGGGAGGTTAGTGTGTGTGACGCCACGTCCCCGCCCCCCCCCCCCCCCCCCCCCCCGCGTTGGGGGAACAGTCCCAATGGGTCTGCACTTGGTCTAGCAACTATTAAAACACTGATCTTGGATGTGGGTGTGCATGCGTGTGTGTGTGTGTTTTCATATGTGATTCACATCTCGTCAAAAACCTGATGCCGTAAAGGTAAACATTTTACATATTCCAGTAGAGATTTACGTCATGATTTCAAAACTCCCCTCATCTGAAATTGTTACAAAAATTGTTCACAAATCTGACATCTTTTTAAAATCTAACATGCTGAAGCAAGCTGGATGACGTGACAATGCATTTGCTCCTCGCGGCAAGCTGTGCAGAGTTTTCAACGTGCAGCCATGAGCTGCGTGTTACGTGGCCCAGCCACCCTCCCCCCACCACTCTGGATTTTAGCTGTTGAACACATGATCAAGTCATGCAGCGTGCTCCGCTGGGCTCCTTCAAGTTCTAAAATATGGTAGCGGCGGTCGTTATCGCAGAGCGGAGGCGGACAAGCGCAGTGGAAAAGTGGCCATGGCAGCCATCACAGGGGACGACCTCCACCCTGTTTCCCCCGCCCATCCGTCTTTCACGCTGGTGAGTGGGCTTACCCTCGTGGAAGCCACGATCGGCCAGCCCTTCGCTGCTTTTCACCGTCCTCAGATCGCTCTGGGCCTCGCTCTGGTCCACGCCGGTGACAGCCTAGCTCGGGCCTGGCGCCTGGTGGGGAGGCCTGCTCTATGACCTGGATAGGTACTGCCTCTACCCCATCCCCCTCCCTCTCTACCCCCTCCCTGGGGCAGAGAAAGAGAGAGAGGGTCGGGGGAGAGCGGGTGGTAGAGGGAGGAGGGGAGAGTGGGGGAGGGGGCCCTCCCTCTCTGCCCCTCTCTCTTCCCCCCCCCCCCTCTGCCCCCTTCCTCTCTGCCCTCCCTGCCCCCCCCCCTTCTCTGCCCCCCCTCCATCTCTAGGGAGTGGAGAATATTGGGACCTATGGGCGAGTGGTGGAGTATTGCGTACGGGAACCAGCTCCCTGTGACGCCGCGACCATCCCCCTCCCACCCCTCAATCTCTACCCCCCTCCCTCCCTTTCTACACCCCTCCTCCTCCTTCTCCACCCCCCCCCCCCCCCCTCTCTAGCCATGCCTGCGCAGTTGCGGGTAATGCGTGAGTGGATAGGGAAAAAGGAGCAAATGAATAATATTAATATAATATCATGGGGGGGTTATTGTGTGTGGGGGGAGGTCAGTGTGTGTGATGCCGAAGGCCGCCCCCCCGCAACCGGGCGTTCAGGGGATGGGACCCAACGGTTCCCCCTTGGTCTAGTTATCCTTTAATATGCTGTGCAGCTAATCCCACGGGGACACAAAACAATGATTTAGATATCCAATTATGTTATTATTTTGCAGTGATTTCAAATATATCCATGTTGCAAAATGCTAATTTTCCAATCAATTGTTTTTAAGATAAAGAAAGTATCAAATTAAAATGCTGGTGCTTAAGCAACAGACAATTCCTATTGTCCTCTGTTGTATTTTAATTTCTGATCTAGAATAAAATATTACTCAAGCCTAATTAACCATATTGCTTCTCGTAAGGGTTAAGTAGGTAAAATTATTCTTCCAGAAAGAAGCTAAGAAAAAATATTCTCCTTATCATGTCCACTGACTCATGATGAACAATTTTTCACCAATGCTGCCCAAATTAATATACACTGACTTTCTCGTGATAAAATCTATTTCACTTTTTCTTTCCTCGGGACTTCTTAATTGACAAATCCATATAATGAAAAATTAGATTTGTTTTCTCTGAAGTTAACATTAAAAAGTCAAGGTTAGATTTATTTCTAATGATGTTCATGGATAATTTATCTTTTGTACAATTAAATGGGAGCATGTGTCTTCATTTCTCTTCATGTAAAATACTGTCCATTTCTAATGACACTGATTACTTTCTGATGTACGTTTTTAAGGTATTTGTTGTTTACCAGCACCTCAGTATTTGCCCACTCTCGTGAATATGTTCATATAGTAAAAACCATTAAGCAGTTTATTTTCTGTGTTCTTGTGCTAACCCCAGCTAGCAAGGCCAGAATTTAATGCCGAAACATAACTGTTCTTAAAAATGTGGTACAGAGCCAAACCTGTGTGCGATGTTGCACAACCCCCACCACCCTCTGCACCCCACAATGAACCCAACGACCAAAAATTAATAACAACATACATCCCCAAAAATAATTTTTTGAAAAGCCAAGGGAATTTGATGTTAATGTTGTGTTCATGCCCTTACTGCCCTTGTAGTTCCCAGTGGTGGGCGAATATCATGGGCTTAGGGAGGCTGTTGATGTTGCCTTGACGAGTTGCTACAGTGCATCCTGCAGTTAGTAGCAAGAACTATCACAACTAACCGTCCTCACCACCATGCCTTTTCACAATAAAAGGTGCTGGATAATGATAAATGAGAAATTCCAAACTGTTGTATTTTCGCACATTAACCCAAAGTTTAAAAAGCCCAGCAATATAATCCTTATTATAAAGATTATAATGCAGAAAGCAAACTGAAAATTTAAAGCATTTTATTGTTTAAAACAACTGACCTAACGTGCAAATCTGAGATAAACATAAAATTTCCGCTGAAAACAAGTAACGATATAATGGGCATAATAAAAAACAATGCGTACAGATATATAAATTGGTGCGTGACTAGTCTGCTGGATCAGATGAAAACTCTTCAGCTGATTTGTTAGTTTCCAAAACTCATTTCTTCTCTGAAGGTCACATTATTGTAAATCAATCAGGTAAAGAAGCTAAAAGATGCAATTTAATTAAACTGTTCTGGCAACACCACATGGTAATAATTCACTTTTAATCTTTGGCAGCAAGACTCCCACTACATCTCATAGTTTTTAAAAAGCATTTCTTAGGTTTCATCAATTCATATGTCTACTATACCTCCAGCCTGAAGATGGATGAGAATCACATAGACTCATTTTTAACTGTCAAATGAGGCTGTAATCACTGGGTTGATACTAACATTTTTTTTTCCATTTATTTTCTTTCGGTCTGAATTGGAAATGTTAATAATGGAGAAGAAAATGAGTTAGATTAGTCCATTCATGCCTGAATACCCAAAATAATGATGCAGATGACAGGAATAAACTTTCCATGAGCAGAAAGAAATTAAAGAAAACAAAGGAAATTATAACCTCATGACTGGATTCATTGAGCCGCTGAATAATAGCTTTGTCATGCTGAGTTATTGCAGAACCCAACTGTGGGCCTGTGCGTAATATTATAACTGGTACACCTGCCACCACGGGGAAAGACCAACTACAGAACACAGTTAACAGAGCTCCACGCTATCTTCAAAATCCTATTACGCCAATGTCATTCGTGTCACAGTAACTTATGTTTTGGACCTTCCCTGACATATATAAAAAAAACAATTCGCAGTTCCAGGTGAAAATTTCCATGACAAAGGAGGAAATATGTTTTGTTTCATTCTTCAATTGCCTCTGATTTACAGAAATGTGTAAGCCAAATTTTCTTCCGGATTTTATTATTCCAGAGGTAGAATTATTTTATTGGGTTTGCTCTGCTTATTTTGGTTCAAATAAAACTTAAAGTGCTGGAGGGTCTCAAGAAGTCTGACGGCATTTGTGGAGGGAATGGACTGGTGGCATTTCATAGAAACAGAAACATAGAAAATAGGTGCAGGAGTAGACCATTCAGCCCTTTGAGCCAATATGATCATGGCTGATCATCCAAAATCAGTACCCCGTTCCTGCTTTCTCCCCATATCCCTTGATTCTGTTAGCCCTAAGAGCTATATCTAACTCTCCCTTGAATACATCCAGTGAATTGGCCCCCACTGCCTTCTGTGGCAGAGAATTCCACAGGTTCACAACTCTCTGGGTGAAAAAAGGTTTCCTCATCTCAGTTCCAAATCGCCTATCCCTTTTTCTTAAACGATGACCCCTGGTTCTGGACTCCCCCAACATCGGAAACATTTTTCTTGTATCTAGCCTGTCCAATCCCTGAAAATATGTATTTGTTTCTGCAAGATCTCTCATTCTTCTAAATTCCAGCGAACATAAGCCCAGTTGATCCATTCTTTCCTCAAATGTCAATCCCGCCATCCCGGGAATTAACCTGGTGAACTTATGCTGCACTCCTTCAATAGCAAGAATGTCCTTTCTCAAATTAGGAGAACAAAACAGCACACATTACTCCAGGTGTGGTCTCACTAGGGCCCTGTACAACTGCTGTAGGACCTCCTTGCTTCTATACTCAAATCCTCTTGCTATGAAGGCCAACATGCCATTTGCTTTCTTCACAGCCTGCTGCACCTGCATGCTTACTTTTGGATTGGAACCCTCTTCTTCAGAAAAATCAGGTTCCCAACACAGAAACGTCAGCTCAAAATATATTTTATTTACGCTGGTAAGAAAGCCCAGGACCACATGTGGGCGTAGCCCCACACCATCTGGGCACATGTGTGGTGGCGCTGGCGATCTTGGGTTTGTCCCTGTAGCTCAGTTGTTCCCAGGCGATCACAGACTTCTCCTTGCAGTTCACATTTGCCTCAAGACGAGGTGCTGGTGGACTCAGGATCACCCTGGCTTCTCAGCTTTGGGGCTTGAAGAAGCAACACTGGCAGTCTCTAGCTTATCCTGGCACCTCAGCCTTTGCCTCTGCATGTGGGCGCAGCCTCTCTTTGTCTATGGGCAGGAACGGACACATGATGGCTGTCTCGGGCTTCTTCCCAACACCTGAATCTTGATCACGCAGTGGAGTTGGTAGTCTCGGGTTTGTCCCAGTGGCTCAGTCTTCCTCAAACCTGCAACACGGTGTCTGTCCCTCCCTCCCCTCCTTCACTCAATCTGTCCCTCTCTCCCCTCTTTCACTCAACCCCCCCCCCCCCCCCCCCCCCCACCACCACCTCTCCCACCCCTCTCCCTGAGGGATCAGAGTGGCCTCAGAGGAAGGAGGCACCGTCACAGTAGGTTTTACCCAGAGAGATATATAAATAAATTGCTGGTGTAATACTGTAACAGAGAAAGACCGCAACGTGTGACTTACCTTAACAGCTCCAACCAAGTCAACGTAAATCTTTTCCATTTGTAATCTTCTGGAGTAATTTTGTTCCAGACACTTTGTCTCACTTCTTGAGATGGCTTTGTATGCCTGCTTCAAGAAGAGGTGTGCAGGACAAGTTTTTTCACACAGAGAGTGGTGGGTGCCTGGAATGCTCTGCCAGGGATGGTGGTGGAAGTAAATATGATAGTGATGTTTAAGAGACTTCAGATAGGCGCATGGATCTGTGGGGAATAGAAGTATATGGGCAGGGCCGGATTTATGTATAAGCTTCACAAGCTGAAGCTTAGGGCCTCGAGATCTAGGGGGGCCTCGACAGGGCCAGATTTACCTATAGGCTTCATACGCTGAAGCCTAGGGACTCAAAATCTAGGGGGCCTCCGGCCAAGGTGTTTTTTTTTCCCAGAGTAAAAAAAATCCTGAGAAAAAAATAATTGGAGCGCTATCAGCGTTTCTACTTTGACGGAAATTACCCAAAATTCTGGTTCCGGCCACTGGAAGTTTTTGGGGAAAAATTTGCTCCTGCGCAGTTGGGGGAAGCCGGTGACGCAGTAGCGACTCAAAATGACGCTGTCTCTCTGTGCGTGCACAGTGGGCCCGGGTGTGTTCAGATATCCATCTGCACTTCACACAATCACCTCGATGCCTCGTGTCTACCAAAGATCCTCGGTGCCTACTGTTTGGCTGTGCTAGTGTGTGCACATTAAAAATATGATGCAAACTATGCAATACAAAAATAAGGCTCAGAATGCACCAAAGAACGTCTAAAACACCAGAGCTTCCAGGGCCCTTAAGCGAGCGCTGGACCCTGGCCGCAAGGGGGTTTGAGCTTTGCGCTTGTGATATGTGCTGCATGCACTTATTTCACATTACACTTTTGTAATCCTGCCATGCTACCACCCTTTTAGAAAAGCTTCGTACGGGCCTGTTTGCAGTAGCGTCGCAAAATGACGCTGTCTCTCCGCACGTGCGCAGTGGGCCCGGGCTGGTTCAGATCTCTATTTCCATTCCACACAATCACCTTGATGCCTCATGTCTACCAAAGATCCTAGGTGTCTACTCCAGGTAAGTAGTGGAATATTGCGTTGTGGGAGTGCCAGTTTCCCCGGGCCGGGGTAGGGGGTGCTGCGGTGTCTGCGACAAGGAATCGGAGCCTCGCTGTGTGGGAGGGAGAGAGAGGGGGAGGGAGGGAGAGAGAAGGGGAATGTGAGGAGAAAGGGGGGTTGAGACAGAGGGGGGAGAGAGAGAAAGGGGTAGAGAGAGAGGGGAAGAGGGGAGGGGAAGAAAGAGATGGAGAGGGAGAGAGTGGTGGAAGGAGAGGGAGGGGGAAGGAAGAAGGAACTTTATTTTATTTTTATAACATTTCAGTGTTTGCATAACATTTTACATAACATTTTCCAGTACAACTTGATTATTAAAACAAGGACAGCTTCAATTCTTGATTTAAAAAAATATATACAACAATGTTCCCAATCATCCTATTCCAACCACTCATTACTCTTGACTCAACCAAAATTATTTCTGAAATATTGGTCATAAATTTGCAAAAATGCTCCAAAATAAGGCTCAGAATGCACCAGAGAGCATCTAAAATCCAGAGCCACAAGGGTCTTTGAGCTTCGCTTTTGTAATATGCGTTGCGTGCACTTATTTCACATTAAATGTTTGTAATCCTGCCACGCCACCCCCCTTTTGAACGGGCCTGTTGTGTAATATTTTTGACACTGTCATAGGCCTTTCTTACATATGCAAGTCTCTAAACAACACTTCAATAATTTTCCTAGTCCTCCATTTCAGAATAATAGTGTTTTAAGCCGATAACTCGAAACTAGCACTGGCAATAAATAAAAAGCGCAGCTTTCAAGCTCTTACCTCATTGGCCAAGCTTGGCTGCACATTGGTGTCAATCTGGTAGACCCTTCTATCTTCCTCTCATCGTGGGAGTTGGGGATTGGGAGGGGCCACACAAATGGAATAGCCAAGGGCATCTCTTCGTCTAAATCCGGCCCTGTATATGGGTCACAAGCAGGCAGAGGAGATTAGTTTAACTTTCTGTCATGTTTGTCATGTTCTAGTGCTGTACTGTTCTATATTCTTTTCAACTCAAACACTTCCAAAATAATTTGCATATAATGCAAATTACTGCCCAGATTTCTGGACAATTTATTTTTGTTGGGCTACATCTGTGCAGTAAGGAAGATAATGCGCTGGAAACACATCACACAATCCATGCTATTTCTCTGTTTCATGAAACTTTTGACAATCACTGAGACTTTCACCACTGCTGAAACAACATATTCCAATTTTTTTGCAGCTTCGTCAACACTGGGACATTTGTTTTAAATATAACATAAGAAATAAAGGCAGTCTAAACTCCGTGCAGTTTAGTTTTTTTAGTTTTAGAAATACAGTGTGGAAACAGGCCCTTCGGCCCTCCGAGTTCACACCAACAAGCGATCCCAGCGCACTATCCTACACACACGAGGAACAATTTACATTTATCCCTAGCCAATTAAACTAGAAACCTGTACATCTTTGGTGTGTAGGAGGTAACGGAAAATCTTGGAGAAAACACATGTGGTCACGGGGAGAACGTACAAACTCTGTGCAGACAGTACCCGTAGTCGGGATTGAATCCGGTTCTCTGGCGCTGTAAGGCAGCAACTCTACCACTGCACCACCGTATCATCCTTTCATAAGAATGAGGGATGACGTGATATAAAATCCCAAGGGGGCCTGACAGGGTAGATATTGAGATGTTGGTCGTGTATGGTCAAGATTGCTAAATATAGGGAAATGCAACACATTTGTGCTAAATATGAGCTAAATATTCCATTTAATAATTAATTTTAATTTATTCATATGTACTATCGATAAGGAAGCTCATTAAAAAAGATTATACTACAGTCCAGGGAGCATTTTTATTCCTCAGACGAATGATTGACCTGATAGCAATCTTTAATAAAGTTTTTAAAGACAATATTGGATTCCACCGGATTCCATTCCTCCTTCACTACAAAAAAGATGCTGTAAAATTACAATTGAAGTGCGTCAACATTTCTTCTCAGAGGGAGTTCACTGCCCCCGAGGATGGTGGAGGCCAGATCATTCAAGATATATATAGAAGATGGAGATGGCTAAGTATTTGAAAGACTGAGGAATTGAGGGCTCTGGGAAACTGGCACTGAGGGGGTCTGATACCAGCTTATACACTTCAACAAATGCCCATAGGATCGCCAAGAAATGTAATCTTACATTAGTCGTACGGTTAGTCATGCAGCACAGGGAGTGTCTCTTTGGCCCAACTCATCTATGCCAAGCACGATGTCCCATCTAAGCTGGTCCCATTTGCCCAGGTTTGGCCCATACCCTCTAAACCTTTACTATTCATGCACCTGGCACAATATCTTTTAAATGGTGTTATTGCACATACTTCATCTGCTTCCTCTGGCGATACGTTTTAAATACCCACTATCTTCTGTGTGGAAAAGGTTGCTCCTCAGTTTCCTTTTAAATCTTTCCCCTTTCAGCAAGTCCCGGTAGATAGCATTTATGTATTCACTGGTGTTGAAAATGTTGAAATAATTAGCATTTATACAAATTCAATAAATGTAACCTTTTTTGTGAGGAATCACAATAAAATTTGTTCGAGGGAAATGCCCTGGATTAGTTTGTGGTTTCAACATGCCCCATGGGGATGATCAAGTAATCAATTGTTTAAATTTATAAATCAAGTGCCATTAATGCAGATACTTTGTAAATCATTCAATTTGCTATTGGAGTTAGCAATGACCGATGCCTTGTAAACTTTAATCTAAATACAATTCATTCTAATCCACTCACCTTTTCTCAAGGTCTTTTATATTGTGGGTTCAGCATGAGTCACATCAATGCATTGAATTTTCTTGAATTAGTTGTAAGTACTTAAGCACACACAAATGGAATAAAAGACAATAAAAGAAGGTGATGTAAGAAACAAACAAACAAGGATTCCAAATCCCTTTCTCCATTTCCTCATAACTTCATTTGGGCTGGTCAATTTAATTACTTGGGTACACAAAAGGCTGATTTATTTCCTCATATTGTCCAGCTAAGTCCTTAATAAAATGGACTATTCTCTTGGTTGGTTTGATTTTCAGCAGATGTTCACTCCATTTCAACTGCGTGTTGCAACGTTTTTCATGATTAGTTCTTAACGTGAGCATTTCAGTGGAATTTGATGAACAACAAGACTGCGAGACTGACAGAGAGACATGGATGGAGCTCAGACAGATTTATTGTAAGCCTGTTGCTATCCATTGCTAACCATCTTGATGTCACATGCGTATGCACAAAATCAATGATTTTTACTTGTAGTAATCTTATTGTCTGATATTATCATATGATTTGTGATATCTTTTCTTATGGTTATGTACATAAATTATGCGACAATGTCATCCTTTTCCACACATGCCTTTTGTATAGAAGAATGTATTTGCTTTCATTCTGGTTTTATTGGTTCCTGATGCTTTTGAGAATATCCTTGTAGTAGTTAGTGCTTTCCAGCACTTCCAGCCTTGTCATCGGTCTACCTGTGAATATATTAGACACGGCAACAAGATTTCTTCCATTACTGGCATGGATTTGCACAAATAGGAAAATAATATAATTTGGAAAATGTTGCAGTCACAGATTAATGGCAAGTCATTTATAATGGAGATTAACTCTGGCAGGTTGTTCATTATGGGCAAGAATAACTGCTGAAATGTTGAGTTAACTTCCCCTAGCCCATTGGAGTGAGGTTCTGAGGTTTTTATGGGAGCAAATACAGTGTATGGCCTGTTACAGGTGCCTTTTGGTTGTTTACTGCATACTTCAAATGTACTGTTGGATGACACCATGCTGACTTTCTCAATGTATTCATCATGATCCTCTTATTTCTGTGTAACATATGCTTGAAGGACCTAGATTAAAAATCCAGAAATGCTGTACAATTAATATGTTTTTTGTGAAAGAACTATTGCATCATACATAAAAATACTGCATTGTGAGATATTTTCTGGGTCATTAATTGTATAATGCCTTCTAATTATGATACATTACATGTTTTACATATGTGTAAACCAGCATCTGCAGTTCCTTCCTAAACACTGTGCCATAATGCCCGCCTCTAACTGTGAAATCCCATGTCAGAGGTATCTTTGGAAAGGGTGCAGGGGAGGTATGGCAGATTAATGCCTGGATTAGGGGGTATTAGCTACAAGAAATGGTTGGATAGACTTGCAATGTTTTCTCTGGAAAACCAAAGGCAGGGACGTTTTCCATAGGTGCCACTGAGAAGCCGAGGCTGGATCCTCGCGAGCTGGAAGTTGTGTCTCGCGAGTCGACTAAGCCCCGGGGTCGGTGGAGCCCACTGCTGGGGCCTGGGTCGGTGCCACGGATGCATCTGGAGAGGACCGGGTGGCGATAGTGGAGAGGTCAGAGTGGCGGTCGTTTATGGTGCCGACTGACAGACGAAATGAGGATGCTGCTGCCGGGGAAAGGAACAAAAGAGGACCCAGCGTGGGGGAAGAACAAAGGGGGACCTGGCACGGGGGTACTTTGTAACTTTGTATATGCTCTTTATGCGCATACCTTGGGAATGTAAGTAAAGAATTTCACTGTGACTTGTCACATGTGACAAAGTATTCAATTCAATTAATTCAATCAATTCATTTCAAATGTTGCGGGGAGACAAAATAAAAGTATATAAAATTTTGAGGCATAGATAGGGTAGACAATTATAACCTTTTTCCCAGGATGGAAGAATCAAATACTAGAGTGCATAGCTTTAAGATGAGAAGGGCAAACAAGATCTGCATAGAATCATGGAAACATAGAAAATATGTGCATGAGGAGGCCATTCGGCTCTGAGCCAGCACCACTACTAATCTTCTGGAATTTTTTGAGGATGTAACTAGAAAAAAAATCCAGAAGATTAGTCAAGCATGATTTCCCCTTCGAAAATCTAATGGAATGGTGGCCTTCATAACAAGAGGATTTCAGTATAGGAGTAAAGAGGTTCTTCTGCAGTTGTATAGGGCTCTGGTAAGACCACATCTGGAGTATTATGTACAGTTTTGGTCCCCTAATTTGAGGAAGGACATCAATGTGATTGAGGCAGTACAGCGTAGGTTCACGAGATTGATCCCTGGGATAGCGGAACTGTCATATGAGGAAAGATTGAAAAGACTAGGCTTGTATTCACTGGAGTTTAGAAGGATGAGGGGGGATCTTATAGAAACATATAAAATAATAAAAGGACTGGACAAGCTAGATGCAGGAAAAATGTTCCCAATGTTGGGTGAGTCCAGAACCAGGGGCCACAGTCTTAGAATAAAGGGGAGGTCATTTAAGACTGAGGAGAGAAAAACCTTTTTACCCAGAGAGTTGTGAATTTATGGAATTCCCTGCCACAGAGGGCAATGGAGGCCAAATCACTGGATGAATTTAAGAGAGAGTTGGATAGAGCTCTAGGGGCTAGTGGAGTCAAGGGATATGGGGAGAAGGCAGGCACGGGTTATTGATAGCGGACGATCAGCCATGATCACAATGAATGGCAGTGCTTGTTCGAAGGGCCAAATGGCCTCCTGCACCTATTTTCTATGTTTCTATGTTTATAATCCATGCTGACTCGGACCGATCCTGTTACTGCTATCCAAATGTGCGATTATTTCATCTTTTATCATTTCATAGACCCTCATGTTTCAAAGGAAACATAACAATTTTCAGCATTTATGCTTATCTAGATTGCTATAAAAGAACATTATATTGATCACATATCAGTAAGGTTTTATTGACCATGAAATTGATTTGGGATGCCATGAGTTTATGTTCGCTGCTTTATAAATTCAATCCTTTCTTTTTTTTCCATATGTCTAGTAAAATCTGCGGTTTTCTTTATAATGTTTTTTGTTTGTCTGTACATCAATCAGGTAGCAAATGGAAATAGAGTCCTGCTTTTTGTAATGCTTTAATAGTGCACTAAATATTTCATGATACATTCACTTCCTCCCACACAATGAGTTCCATGATTTGTAATCATAAACCTTGTTCTATATCCTTTAACACATTGAATGAATATTTCAATACTGATATAGAGATATATGGTTATTTTAGCATGGGGTGTTGCTGTTAACATTTTCATTTGTTAACACCTACCCACCTAAACATGTCTTTGAGGAAGAGTTATAAGAAAATATTTAAGTTGGTTGGTTTTATGTGAAAGTTTACCAATATAATGGAATAGGATGATATAATGAGAAATGTAGCTATTTCTTCTGCAAATAAAGCTGTGCCCAAGAGAAAGGTGTACTACATAACTAGTGTACTACATACCTGCTACATGTACTACATGCCAAGTTTGCAGATGTGAATTTCTATTTCTTTAAAGTGGAGTGGCTGAATTGCCGTGATAAGAATTTGGAATTTATCTTTATATTATGTTTTCTCTCTGTAAGTAGAGGGGCGAGAGTATGGACAATCAAATGGATATATGATTCCATTAGCAGTAAGTTTTGTATCTCCATTAATACTTTCCTCCTGCTGGAAGGAATAGGATTTGTTGCTACTACTTAGAAAGTCACTAATTCAGATTAGCACCACAGCATCATTATGAAACCAGGAGAAAAGAAGAATTTAATTTTTGTAAAGTAGACACAAAAACTCAGCGGGACAGACAGCATGTCTGGAGTGAAGGAATGGCTGATGTTTCGGGTCGAGACCCTTCTTCTTAATTTTTGTAATGTTTTTCGGACTTAGTATTATAAAAATTGTTTCAATTTCACTTCGGAGTCACGTGAGTGACTACGTGAAGAAGCCCCGCCTGGCGCTGGAACGGCATTACGTCGACGCTGACGGCAGAAGCAAGAACTGCAGAGGCAGCTCCTCGCAGCGGTTGGAACGGACCCGCAGGTAAGTGCAAGGGAATTTTAGGGGATGTTCTAAATAAGACATTACGCTGGCATGTAGAACCAGCAAAAATGAAAGTAAAAATTCAAAAAATCCGAGTCACGCTGGCGTACTGATCCAGCCTAGATAATAAAAATTAAAAATGGAGAAGTCTCAGAGAAAGATTTCGCGGGTAAAAAGATCGTCCCGAGGAGAAGCTAAAGAGTCGGGACAAGAGATGAGTGCGGAGCCGGTTCCGATACCGGTGGCCGCTGATTCACCCGTTAGTGAGACTATAATTTCTCCAGAAATACAAACCACGGAGGAAAATGTTCCTAGGAAAAGTAAAAAGAAATCCGTGAGGCCCTTGGTTTCTGATGATGACTCTGATAATGAATGTCCTCCGGATAATAAAGCTATATGGCTTAAAATTGAACATATGGAGAGAGTACTCCAAAATATTATGAGACAAGGGTCAAAGTACCCAGAAATTTCCCAAAATGACCCTGAGGGGTTTGAATATCCAGAATATGGCTATGTGCCAAATTGGGAATTTGAAACTCCAGACCCAGGACTAAGGGTGGAGGAAGTTTCATTTGATGAAGTTCCAGGTGTATCAGGGCTGCAAAAGTCAGACCCTGAAAGTGGTGATGTGGATTATGAGTGCACACCACAAATAAAAAAAGAAAAGGCCAGATGTGCCTGAGATAGCAAAAGATTTTGCTATACCTGAAGGAAGTGGTGAGGCTATGGAAGAAAACCTAGCTGCCAGTATTAATTATATGGTATCTCACCAACTTCAAGATTCTGTGATGGCTGAAACAGCAGAATTATATAAAACACCGGAAAATTGCACCTCATTGAAGGTACCTACGGTTAATCCGTCTATATGGACGCCTATGACTTCAGTCATGAGATGACACGAAATAAGGTTTCAAAGAATCCTCAAACTGATTTCAGCTGCCATTACTGCTTTTGGAAGGCAAATGGAAGGGTCAGAAATAATTAAAATCCAAAGAGATACTTTCGGTTTGTTGTGCAATTCCTTTTATGAAATTAATTGTATGAGGAAAATTGTGATTCGGCCCATATTTCATCCGAGATTTGCAGGTCTGTGTCGATCAAGTGGTGTTCAAGCTCCTGGTTATCTATTTGGAGAAAACCTGCCTAAACAAATAAGAGAAATGGATGAAGAGGCTAAATCTATTAGCTACATGAGGCCTTTCGTTTTTGGACAAAAAAGGTATTTTTCGTCAAGAAGGGGATTTGATTTTGGAAACAGAGGCAAGAATATGGTAAGAAAATATTACCATCCAACACAGCCTAATGTTCACCCGTATACGGGGAGAAGGAGACCACCACGTTCATATGGAGTGGTACAAAAACTTTATTCTATTCTTAAAGAAACTGTGGACAAATCTCCAGTTGAAGGGAGATTACAAATGTTTTATGACGAATGGCTTGCCATCACATCTGACCGGTTTATTTTACAAACAGTTTCAGGAGCTACAATAACATTTAAAGAAGGTGTTAATTCTCCAGTACAAAATAACCCTGCTTATGGTTTCATGTTTTCTGCTATTGAGGAAGCAGAAATTAATGTGGAAATTGACAAATTGTTTAAAAAAGGTGTTATTGAAAAAACTGTTGAGCATAAACACCAATTTGTGTCAAATATCTTTCCGAGAAATAAAAAAGATGGTGGTTGCAGAATTATTCTGGACCTTACAAACCTTAATACATTTGTCCAGTATAAACATTTCAAGATGGAAACGTTCAACACTGCAAGACATTTGATATCAGCAGGTTGTTATATGGCTACAATTGATTTAAAGGATGCGTACTATTCAGTACCAATACATCGATTTTTTCGAAGGTATTTAAAATTTAATTGGCTGGGACAGCTGTGGCAATTTAAAGCTTTACCAAATGGCTTAAGTTCAGCTCCCAGGCTCTTCACAAAGCTGTTGAAACCAGCTTTAGCGCAATTAAGAGCACAAAAGCACATCATTATGGCTTATCTGGATGACATTTTAATTGTCAGTAATAATCAGGAATCAGCTGGAAAATCAGTTTCAGCAACTAAAACTTTATTTGAAAAATTAGGTTTCTTGATTCATCCAATTAATTCTCAGCTGCAGCCAGCAGAGTCAATTAACTATTTAGGGTTTGTGATCAACTCGGTTACCATGTTAGTAACTTTGCCAACGGACAAGATTGATGATATTCCAACGGTATGTTGGGGCCTCATTCACAAACCTTATCCCTCCATCCGAGAAGTAGCGAAGGTTATTGGTAAACTAGTAGCAGCATTTCCTGCAGTAGAATTTGGTCCATTACATTACCAAAACCTTCAAAGGGACAAAATACGAGCTCTAAAAAAGCGAACAGGCCATTTTGATAGGCCTATGCAATTAACAAAAGAAGCTTTATTGGAATTGCAATGGTGGATTGAAAATGTTCCACAAGCTGCTAAAAACATTTCAATACAGCAGCCTGAAGTATTTTTACAAACAGATGCAAGTGCTCTCGGATGGGGGGGCGACAGATACATTTACCAGCTGTGGGGGCAGGTGGACTGTCCAAGAGGAAATGTTTCTCCAAACATATGGTATTAATTATTTAGAGTTATTGGGGGCATTTTATAGATTAAAAGCCTATTGTTCTACAAAAAAGAATCTGCATGTACAGATACAATTAGACAATAAAACAGCTGTTGCATATATTAATCACATGGGTGGAGTCAGATCGGTATCATGTGATTGTCTGGTCAATCAGATATGGCAATGGTGTATTAAGCACCAAATTTGGATTCAGCAAGTTATATCCCAGGTAAAGACAATGTGGTGGCAGACAACAGATCAAGGGTGTTTAAAGACAACACAGAATGGATGTTGAACCCAGTAGTTTTCAGTAAAATTGTGATTCAATATGGGTTACCAGACATTGATCTGTTTGCATCAAGATTAAATCATCAATTGCCTAAATATGTGTCTTGGGAACCAGATCTAGATGCAGTAGCAGTAGATGCTTTTTCACTACATTGGGGGAATATGTTATTTTATGCTTTCCCTCCATTTGCTCTGGTTCAGCAATGTCTGAAGAAAATAGAACAAGATTCTGCCACAGGATTATTGGTGATTCCAAATTGGCCGACACAACCATGGTTCTCGTTGATGTTAAATATGATTAAAGAACCATATATGTCAATTCCTAGCAGCAGTGATTTGTTAATAAAACCAGTAACAAAAGAAATTCATCCATTACATGTTTATATGAATTTGTTAATCTGCAGGTTTTGACCAGACCACTACAAGGGCTTGGATTGTCGGATAGAACTATGGATGTTATAGTCGCATCATGGCGAGATAGCACTCAGAGACAATATATGACACATATAAAGAAATGGGAAGTTTTTTGTAGACAATCAAATATATCTTATCATACTGTGAACATTTCAAACATATTGGAGTTCCTTGCTGAGTTGCATTTTGAGCAGCACTTAAGTTATAGTGCCATTAATAGTGCGCGTAGTGCTTTATCATCCTATTTAGGACAAATTTCTGACCAGGAATCAATTGGGTCACATCCATTAATATCCAGATTTATGAAAGGAATCTTTAACAAAAATCCATCCAAACCAAGATATACAGAAATTTGGGATGTCAGCATTGTACTTACTTTACTTAGGCAATGGACTCCAATCGAAGTTATATCATTGGAAAAGTTAACATTTAAATTAGTAATGTTAATGGCATTGGCATCAGCACAAAGGGTGCAAACATTACAAATGCTACGTTTAGATTGTATGCATGTGGCTTCAGATAACATTGTTTTTTACGTTTACGATCTGATCAAACAAAGCAGACCAGGGAGAACTGGAGCGAAGGTAATGTTTCAAGCTTACCCTATTGATCCAACGTTGTGTGTAGTTAGATATTTGACTCAATATATAAAAGTTACCAAGACTCTTCGAGGTGATGAAAAAGTGTTAATGATTACGCATAAGAAACCACACACAAAAGCATCAGTACAAACAATTTCAAGGTGGTTAAAACAGGTGTTACTTTTAGCAGGAGTAGACACTGATGTGTTCAAATCTCACTCCACCAGGGCAGCAGCTACGTCCGCGGCGAAGTTACAGGACGTACCACTCGAACACATGTTAGAAACCGCAGGGTGGTGTAAAGAAGAAACTTTTTAAAAGTTCTACGATAAACCTGTTCGCACAATGACAGGCTTTGGACACGCGGTGTTGGGTTCACTATAATCACCTGCTTTGTTTCGCTATCGATTTATATTATCGATTATGTTATCACTTATATCTTTTATCACTTTGTAATGGTTTTCCCCAGATGTAAAAAAGGGGGTTATTATATGTTCTTTTATCATTAAAAGATTTATGAAAAGAAACTAAAACTGATCTGGTAAAAGGTTATTTTCTCATGTATGTGTTGACCTAGCCGGACTGTCGTATGGAATGACTCTACGACATAAAAAACACAGAAGCTTCAAAATCTTCACGTAGTCACTCACGTGACTCCGAAGTAAAATAGTAAGATTAAACGAGAACTTACCAGTTTGAAGTTTGATCGTTATTTTATGAGGAGTAACGATGAGGGATTACGTGCCCTCCACTCCCGACCCTCATAAAATAAATGATCATCTGGTAGTTCTAAATCTATGTTGAGCCTTACTATCTTACTCCGGCTATTATGTTCTGTGTTTTTCATGCCGCTGCTTTGAAGTATGCCGTTCCAGCGCCAGGCGGGGCTTCTTCACGTAATCCCTCATCGTTCTCCTCATAAAATAACGATCAAACTTTGAACTGGTAAGTTCTCGTTTAATCTTACTATTAACCGTTCATAATATTAGTGAAATATTAGTTTATTACTAATGAGATAGAAACATTTCTAATTATAATTTTTTTGTTCAATTATATTTGTAAACATTCATTTAAAACTACCTGTCTACTTAAATAATTTGTAGTTAATAAGAAACCTCCCTGCAAGGAACAAACAGCATGAATAGATGATTAAAATCAAATATGGTGTCAATTATTGCCTAATTACGATAGCGTGAAGCAACGAGATGGTTTATTTCATTAATTGCTTTAAATAAATGGAACATTGCTATTATTGTTCATTTTCTTGAAATACACAGGAGACCATCGAGGAAAATGCATAAAATTACATTGGAACAATTATGCGGAATATCTAGAAGATAGGACTGTGTAACTTTGAGTTGCTATTTCATCATAATTGCAACTTTTCAATATGAATAATCTAAAACATATGTTTACATTTATATAAAATTGATCACTGAAACTATTTAAAAATACTGGGCTAGAAATTAAATTGGCGATCAGTCTTTAGTTCTACACTATATGATTGAAAACCAATTTACTACAAAACGAGGAGGAAGGAACAGCAGATGCTGGTTTACACTGAAGAGAGACAAAATGCAGGAGTAACTCAGTGTGACAGGCACCATCTCTGGAGAGGAATGGGTGTCATTTTGGGTCAAGACACTTCTTTAGACCAAAGAAGGATCTCGACCCCCAGCATCACCCATTCCTTCTCTCCAGAGATTCTGTCTGTCCTGCTGAGTTACTCCAGCATTTTTCATGGAGTCATTGAGTCACAGAGTGATACAGTGTGGAAACAGGCCCTTCAGACCAACTTGCCCGCTTGGTCCATATCCCTCCAAATCTGTCCTATCCATGTACCTGTCTAATTGTTTTTTAAATGATGGGATTAATCCACTACCTCCTCTGGCAGCTTGTTCCATACACCCACCACCATTTGTGTGAAAATGTTAGCACTCAGATCCCTATTAAATCTTTTTCCCCTTCACCTTGAACCTACTGTATGTCCTCTGGTCCTCGAATCCCCTACTCTGAGCAAGAGACTCTGTGCATCTACCCGATCTATGATTTTATGCACCTCTATACGATTACCCCTCATCCTCCTGCGCTCCATGGAATAGAGACCCAGCCTACACAACTTCTCCCTATAGCTCACACCCTCTAGTTCTGGCAACTTCATCTTTTCTGAACCCTTTTAAGCTTGACAATATATTTCCTATAACATGGTGTCCATGGTGTCTATCTTACCACAAGATGCATTTCGATAACTATCAATAGACAATAGACAATAGGTGCAGGAGTAGGCCATTTGGCCCTTCAAGCCAGCACCGCCATTCAATGTAATCATGACTGATCATCCACAATCAGTACCCCGTTCCCGCCTTCTCCCCATATCCCCTGACTCTGCTATCTTTAAGAGCCCTATCAAGCTCTCTCTTGAAAGTATGTAGAGAACCGGTCTTCCGGTGGCGGTATGGAGGGCTAGAGGATAACGCCAGCCAGCTCCGCGAAAAAAACAGGAAAAAATGGGGGATTAACGGACCTACCTGCTGCCTGCTGCTTGCTGCCTGCTGTCTCTGCACCAATTGTTGTGAGTGACGTCATCAGGCGTGCGACTAGTTATGTCTACAACACGCAGCCCACCCGAAAAATCAAAAATTCGATCAACCAGGCAGAGACCGGCAGAAGGCCTGACTGAAGCCTCGGACTCAGGTAGGACCTCATCCCAGGAAGATGTATCGAAAAGAACAGCAAAAAAAAACTGAAAGTGAAGAATTTAAAACTTTTATTTCACGCAAAATTGCTGGTTTAAAGGAGGAAATAAACCAGATGAATACTCAAATGAAAGAATTACAACTTGAAACTAATTCCAATATTAATAACAAGGCTAAGAAAATATCGGAAGATCTGAAGAAAGAAATCACAGAAATGATGAGTGAAATGTCAAAGGAGATGAATGATAAGATCGAAAAGGTCAAAACCGACTGAAAAAAGTCTGCATCCTGTGGAGAAGATACTGGACCAACAGACGGCTGGTATAAAAAGCCTTGAAGAACTAGCTGACATAAGTGCTGGGACTACAGCAAAGCTGGTTACAGAAAATGAACGTCTAACGGATTTACTGACCAAAATAACCGAGAAATGTACTGAGCTAGAAGGTCGCCAGAGAAGACAAAACCTAAGAATCGCGGGTATTCCCGAAGGACGAGAGAAAGATGAAGATCCTCGAGAATTTACTGCGAACCTACTGCAACATGTTTTATCTCTGGAACAAAAGCCTTTATTAGCCCGAGCACATAGAGTGAGGAGACGTCAGACAAGACTAAATGCTCCCCCCCCCCCAAGACAAATGATTATAAAGGTACAATATGCCTACGTTTTGGAGGAGATAATGCGAAAAACTTCGAGAAACAGAAACCTGGTATTTGAAGGACAAAGGATCAGTATCTACCGAGATTACCCAGCAGAAGTTTCCAGGAAACGAAAAGCATTTAATGAGTCTAAAAGTCTTCTGAGGGGAGTGGAAAATTTGAAATATGGCCTGACTTATCCAGCTACTTTAAGAGTTACTTTTAACAACAAGGAATATTTCTTCTCCAATCCTGCGGAAGCACTGGACTTTGCCTGGCAGATCAAGACCTGAGAAGGCCCTATCATCGAATATACTGACTTTTATGGACTTTACAAGAATCTACAAGACTCTGCAAAACTTCATAAGACTACGCAGGACTGGATGGAACTGGATAACGCTTGATGGAAGCTGGAGAAAGACGTGGATCGGAAAACCTCACATGGATACTAATTATTAGTATAATCATATTACTAACATAAATAACTAATACATATTAAAGTCACACCGTGGTATTTTTATTAATCACTAATTTTACTAATAATATATAACTAATAAATATCAAAATTATAGCATATTACTTTTATTAATTAAAATTAATTATTATTACTAATAACTAATGTTCATCTATGTTGGAATGATTAGAGTCAAATATAGAGCTGGATTTCATTTGGAGATTTTTCTTTTACACCAGTAATTTTCATTTTTACTTCTTGTTTTCCTTTCGTCTTATGTTTTTCTTCCCCCTTTTTTTTATAATTAGATTTTCAAATAAGTTTTAAATATATGTATTTTTATATTTTCAATTATTATAATTTGAATATTTTTTTTCTTTCTTTTTTTAATGTAATACCCCGGTAAAATATTATTATGGAATAATAATTCCAAAAACCAGGGAGCTGGTTAAGTTAGTAACATCAACGACGGAAGTCGGTAGATGGTTAGCCATGCTAGTATGGCTAGCACTAACTACAATAATACTAGATGTCGTTTTTTCTTCCTTCGTGCACAATGCTAACCTCTTAATCTATCCTCTCTTCTTTTCTTTTATAAACTATTATTGTTTTTTTCAGTTTGAATGGAGTTATACATTGGATCAAAGGAGATATACACATGAGAGGCATTCACGGGACTTAAAATTCATCTATTCGGTGTTCGGGTGTAAGGTCAGGTCTGTCGGGCTGAACCATTGGCTCTATTACAGACCCCCATAGACAAAAGATGCAAGACTTAAAAATGAATATGGGGAATGAGGGAATAACGTTTTGTAGTTGGAATGTTAAAGGTATTAATGAACCAATTAAGAGAGGTAAAGTATTAGCACATTTAAAAGCAATTAAAGCTGATGTAATTTTTATTCAAGAAACCCACTTAAAAAAAGATGCTGAGCATAGGTTGAAAGCTAAATGGATAGATAAAACATATCATTCTTCTTTTACACATAAATCAAGAGGCGTAGCAATATTATTTCGCAAAGGCATTTTATTTAAACATACATCAACTATAACTGATAACGATGGCAGATACATTATTGTGATAGGAGAATTAAATGCACAAAAAATGATTTTTGTTAATGTATATGGACCAAACTTTGATAGTCCATTGTTTTTCAAGAAAATATTTAACAATATCCCGGAATTAACACAATATAATCTAATAATTGGAGGAGATTTAAATTGTACACTAGATCCTTACTTAGACAGATCTACAAGACAAAGGAAAACTAAATCACACTCTAGTGACTTATTAAATGCATACATGGAAACTACTAATATTAAAGATGTTTGGAGAGTAGAAAATCCTACTGGACGAGAATATTCCTTTTATTCGTCGGTACATAAAACCTACTCAAGAATAGATTATTTTTTGGTTGATGCCAAACTTATTTCACTCACTTATAATTCTAAATATCACAATATTATAATTTCAGATCATGCACCTTTAACATTTAAGATTAAAATAAATGGTAAAACAGAAAAATGGGGACAGTGGAGATTTAACCCACAAATTTTAAAAAACAAAATAACTCAGGAATATATTACAGAACAGATTAAGATTTTCTTCGAAACAAATGATAAACCGGAAATATCTTGTTCCTTATTATGGGAAACATTTAAAGCATATCTCTGGGGAATCATGATTTCCTCCCAAGCATTTTATAATAAAAAGAATCAAAAAGATCAACAAGAACTGGAAAAGGAGATTAAACAATTAGATATAGAGAATGCAGTGAATCCATCGATAATATTACATAATAAAATTGCAGCATTGAAATATAAATTAAATGAAATATATACAGATCTAGTTGTAAAACTATATCAACATACTGAAGGGTCTCGACCCGAAACGTCGCCTATCTCCTTCACTCCTTAGATGCTGCTGCACCCGCTGAGTTTCTCCAGCTTTTTGTGTACCCCCTACTAAACAATTACAGTTTGAATTCAGAGATAAACCTCAAAAACTATTGGCTCGCCAACTAAGGAAGATGGAGGCAGAAAAAATAATCCATAGGATTAAATCACATAATGGCGAACTGTTAATACAACCTAAAGATATTAACAAGAGATTTATGCAATACTATAAAAACTTATACACTGCTAAAACAACAGAAAATAAGATAGGAATAGAAGCATTTAAAAAAAAATGTAACCTGAAGGGGTTGGACTCACAAAATAGAGAATCATTAAATGCTGAAATTTCAGTAAAAGAAATCCAAGAATCTATTAGATCATTAAAAAATGGTAAAATTCCGGGACCAGATGGTATTAGCTCGGAATTCTATAAAACATTTTATGATCAGATTGTACCACGTCTGAAATCATTATATGAACATATATATACACAGCAGAAATTACCAGAAATGTTAAATGAATCTATTATAACACTTATACCTAAAATAAACAAAGACCTGGATGGACCAGGATCATTTAAAGCTATAGCTCTTTTAAATACTGATCAAAAGATATTAACCAAAATATTAGAACAAAGGCTAAGCACAGTTATTAATGAATTAATTCACCCCGATCAAACAGGATTTATACCAAAACGATATTCCTCATATAACTTGAGATGGTTATTCAATATTATATATTCGAAAAGAGGTATTAAAAAAGATCTAGTAGTTATTTCGTTAGATGCAAAGAAATCCTTCGATCAGGTGGAATGGTCCTATTTGTTTTTGGTTATGGAAACTTTCAAATTGGGAGAGAAGTTCATTACTTGGATCAAATTATTATATACAAACCCGACAGCTAGAATAATAACAAATCAAATGTTATCAACTAAATTCAATTTATCTCGAGGCTGTAGACAAGGTTGCCCTTTATCCCCCCTACTGTTTGCACTTGCAATAGAACCGTTAGCTCAGAGGGTGAGACTACATCCGGAAATATATGGATATGATACTAGAGATACTAAAAATAAAATCTCCTTATACGCGGATGATGTATTACTTTACATCACAAAACCAGAAATTAGTATCCAAAATTTGTTAAAATTAATAACTGAATTCGGATCTTTTTCAGGATATAGTATCAATTGGAATAAAAGTGAACTTATGCCAATAACGGTAAATAACTTATACATATTACAACAATTTCCTTTTAAGGTAACAAATGAAAAAATTAAATATCTTGGAATTTATGTAACAAAAAGATTTGATTCTTTATTTAAATCTAACTTCCCACCACTATTGAATAAATTAAATAAGAATATTTTATATTGGAAAACTCTACCTATTTCAATGTTAAGTAAAATTAATATAATAAAAATGTTTTTTCTCCCACAATTATTATATCTTATCCAATTAATTCCAATATATCTTCCTGAAAATGTATTTAAGAAGGTGGACTCCCTAGTTACTAACTTTATTTGTGATTATAAGAGCCATAGAATAAATAAAAAACATTTATGTAAATTAAAAATAAATGGAGGTTTAGCACTACCAAATTTTATGTTTTATTACTGGGCAGTTAATATTAAAAATATGAATTTTTGGTTAGCAGAGACAGATAACCAACCAATTTGGTTAAATATGGAAAAAGAAGATTGTTCTCCATTTGAAATTAGTTCAATATTATTCGCTAATATTAATTTAGCTAAGAAAATCCATAGTGAAAATCCGATAATAGAAAGTGGAATACGTATTTGGAAACAAATAAAGAAAACATTAAAACTGAAATCTATACCACTACCCCTTACCATTGTAAATAACGTTATATTTAAACCTTCAATGATGGATACAGGCTTTTTACAATGGAAAAACAAGGGAATTATTAAGATGGGTGATCTTTATAAGGAAAACTCTTTCCTTTCATTTCAAGAATTACAACAAATTTATGGACTACATTCTAAAGATTATTTTAGATATTTACAAATCAGAGACTATGTAAAAGCAAACACACAGGAACTTATAAATAGAAAGACAGAAATTTTAGATGAATGTCTAAATAAACATCCGAACACAGAAAAAATGATTTCATATATATATATATATATATATATATATATATATATATTTTATTGGAAAATGATGTCCCATCAATAGAAATATATAGGCAATCATGGGAAAACAAATTAGGTCAAATTATCAGACCAGAAGTATGCGACGAAAGTTTACAACATATACACCATTGTTCGTTAAATGCTAAACACTCTCTAATACAGTTTAAAATACTACATAGACTACATTATTCAAAATCTAAACTACATAACATCTTGCCAAAAGTATCTCCCATATGTGATAAATGTCAACATTTAGAAGCTAATCTGACACACTCATTTACAAATTGTGTAAAAATTACAAAATTTTGGATAGAAATATTTAGGATAATTTCGAATGTTGTCAATATAATTCTGATCCCTGATTCAAAGTTAATAATACTAGGAATACTGGAAACAGACCAATTAATAACAAATCAAAGAATCTTTATTGATTATGGTTTAATAATTGGGAAAAATTTAATACTAAAATTCTGGAAAGGTCCTACATCCCCCACAATCAAAACGTGATATACAGAAATGTCGGAGACACTCCATCTGGAGAGATTGAGGCTTGTCCTAATGGACAGGTTGGATCTCTTCAGAGGGATATGGTCTCCATATATTGAATATTTACAGGGTCAAAGTGGCTCAGTGCGAGGGCTTGACTGAGGCCTGAATAATAGAATGGATAAAGAATTATACATAATAAATCATACTTATACCTCCAATGACGGATTATTGATTAATACTCCATTCACTTCCTTATTTTCTATATTATTTTTCTCTATTTTTTCCTACTTTATAAAAAAAAATTAAAAAGTGTATAGAAGCATAAAGTCTTAAATCTTAATATTAATATTAATAATATTATGAATGTATCTAATAATGTATGTTTTATTAATATGTTTCTACAATAAAAAATATTTAAGAAAACCGAAGGATTGTCAGAGTGAAAGAAGGCAACTAACTTCCCAATTAAACTGCCTACTTGTCTAATCGAAGGCCGTTGTTCTCCAACGAGATTAACACAGTCCTCAATTAACTGATTCAATTTATCCCTGGGCAAAGTTACCAACATGTGATTGGAATTAATGGTAAATCCCAGATAATCAATAATTTGGACTGGTGATAATTTAGATTTATCTGGGTGAATAACAAATCCCATTTGTTCAAAAGTGATTTTAACAACTGAAACTGATGATTGAGTTTCAGCATGAGTCTTTCCAACAATCAGAATATCATCTAAATAGGCCATTACCACATGCCCCTGAGCTCTAAGTAATGCTAACACAGGTTTTACCAATTTAGTAAATAATCTAGGAGCTGAAGTTAATCCATTCGGCAATGCCCTGAATTGCCACAGCTCAGTCATCCAAATAAATTTCAAACATCTTCTATCATCACCATGAATAGACACTGAGTAATACGCATTCTTTAAATCAATGGTTGCCATATAATACCCTTTGGACACTACATGTTTGCCCGTTGTAAAGGTCTCCATTTTGAAATGCCTATAACAAACAAATTTGTTCAAACTCGATAAATCCAGAATAATTCTACATCCCCCAGTCTTTTTAGATCTGGGAAATATACTTAACAGAAATTGTTGACTTTGATAGACAGAAGGCTCAATTACCCCTTTCTTATGTAACGACTGAATCTCTGCTTGAATAAGCACATTTTCCTCATCTGAAAAAATAAGTTTACGACTAGGAAAATGTTGATTAGGTAGACTATCCTTAGAGTAAAATTCAAATTTTCACCCCTTCAATACTACTAAGTATGAACAAATCTGATGTCAACTGCTGCCATTGTTTGAGAAACAATTTTAACCTTCCCCAATTTGAACAGGAACATCAGTTAATTCATCGTCTGTCAATGTTATATTCCTTACCTGCATCTTTCCTTGCGGACCTTGTTGTCCTCGACTTCTTGTAGAGAACCCTTTTTGCCTTGCTTGCCAGCTGGCTTAATGGTTTTAACAACCTCATGACAATCTTTGACCCTTTTTGCAAGGTTACCACCAAACAACAGATTTCGTGGTGGTACACTGGTCGGTTTGCACAAACTCGCCAAATTCGGATTAGCACTGGCCTAATAGCGGCCCTCCGATATTATTAATTTCAAAATGCATTACAAAGGAATCACAGTTCGTCCTGGTGTGCTTCAACCATATTGCTTGTATCAATAACTTTCACCATAGCTGTAATACCTGCTGACAACAGTTTAAGCACTTTTTTAAAACTTCATCTCCTGGGCCCTAGCAGGCATACCCATCTATGACCAAATTTGGTGATTAACCACCGGTACCTTCAGGAGATCACAATTAACAGGAGCTTTATAGTTTTTTGCTACTTCATCGATAGCTAGCTCCTGTAACTGGTGGGAGAGCATATACTGAATTGCTTTGGCCAATTCTACATCAATCGCCTTTCCTGCCTCTCTACGCTCAGCAAACATCCCAGCAATGTTCGGAATTACCTCCAACCGAACTCCTTTACTGCTCTCCCCCAGCATAGAATCTGTGTCAGCAAACTGCACTGATAGAACATCCTCCTCACAGGCAGAATAGCTCTGCAGCCCTGAAACAGGTGCTGCTAGCACAAGCTCTCCATCAGCCTGGCTTGGGCACCACTCCTCCTCACGGAGCTGGTCCCTGTCGAGCATTCTTTTGTAATAGAATCTCGACGTGGGAGAGCCGTGAGCAAACGGACTCTCCTATGGAGGGTATAACCTCCAGGCCCGACTCATCTACGGGCCACAGAGACTTGCCAGTGGCCTTCCGCCCTACTGGCAAGCCTCCACTGCCCCCCGGCAGTGGGTCCGCAACCACTGGCTGTGTAGCCAGCACCGGACCAGGTGTACCAGACGGGCCACCATCCTCAACACTCTCCTGGTCACTCTCCTTTCTACCCCCGGAGCGCCTCGCCGACACCTTCTTCACTTTCTGCAACATATCTACCAGAACTCCAAACCGTCGCAGAAAATGACCTGTAGTAAAAAAATTTTAAAAACCTTACCTCCGTTTAAACTTACCGCTCGGAGGAGCGCTGCTGCTCCAACCGGCCGACTGCACCAGCGTCTGACGTCATGACGCACCAACGGCTGTACGGGCTTCTATTCATGTAGTCACTCACGTGACTCCGAAGTAAAATATAGAATTACTGTACCATACATAAAATCAGATCAGAAAAAGGCGAACTGCTCTCACTGCCACCCAATTTGTGCCATCTGCAAATTTGCTAATGTTACTTTGAATCCCTTCATCTAAATCATTGATGTATATTGTAATTAGTTGCAGTCCCAGCACCGAGCCTTGCGGTACCTCACTTGTCATTGCCTGCCATTCTGAAAGGGACCCGTAAATACCATCTGAAAGGGACCCGTTAATACCACGTGCCCTAATTTTGCCCACTTATCTCCTATGTGGGACCTTATCAAATGCTTTCTGAAAGTCCAGGTACACTACACCACTGGCTCTCCTTTGTAATTTTCCTAGTTACATCCTCAAAACATTTCCCCTTCGTAAATCCATGCTGACTCGAACTGATCTTGCTACTGCTATCCAAATGTTCGGCTATTTTATCTTTTATAATTGACTCCAGCAACTTCCCCACCACCGATGTCAGGCTAACTGGTCTATAATTCCCTATTTTCTCTCTCCCGCCTGTCTTAAAAAGTGGAAAATCAATTCCCCATTTTGCAGTATTCCCTAGCATCACTCGCACATGTGTGCCACTATACTATCAATGTCAGCTGCTTATCAATTATGCCATTTCCTATAGTGCTCCTAGTGAAGCACTAGGGAATTACAATTACTTGGTCTCAGGAGACATCTTGGACAATCCTGGTGACAATTAGGTCTTCATAGTAAAGCATTGATGAAGCCTCATTATAGGTCTCATTACTTATTGTTAATATTAGAGGTTCACCTTCACCTTTCCCCTGTACTATCTCAAACAACCGACAGTCCTCCCCCCTCCTCCCCCCCCCCCCCCCCCCCCCCCCCCCCCCCCCAATGCCGAACCCATTTTGTGACCAATCTCCCCTTAATCCTCTAAGCATTTTGGCCCAATCTTTCCTCTTGAGTTCCCACTGAAGTCACTCACACAGACACCAGGTTAATATCACGCCTATCACCTGGTTAATAAACACCGTCACTCCAACCTCTTATTGATCATCAACCCACCCAGCCCAGGGCATACATCCCAACCCAGTCTTATGTCACATTATCCCCAGAGTTCACCATTGTCAGAAACTACTCTGAACCTTTTGAACACTGATAACCAGCACACCTACCTCCGGCCCTAATCGGGTCTCGGGTCTCCTGCCCTCTTTCTTCCCTGACCTCTTAGACCAGTGTCTTAAGGAAATGCAAAGGTCATGACAATTACTGAAGTTTACAATGATAGTTCACAAGCAAAATAGTCAGTGATGCACTTTTCAATGAGCACAACGAAGCTCATACTTATTGTACCACCGCGTTCCTCACCTTTTGGCTATCTGGATCTATTATTCTGTAATACATACTGTTTTTTCATTAAGAGGTTGAATTTGGTCCAAGAAACATACTGCTCGAAGAACTCAACAAGTTAGGCAACATTGGTGGAGAAAAATGGACAGATGATGTTTCAGGTCTGGACCTTTATTCTGAATTTTGTACATATTTTTCCTGACGGTTAATTTCACTGAATAAATATGCATAATTCACATCACATCTCAATTTTATATGTAATCTGCAATCCCCTGGTGACCTATGTTTGGTTGCCATGGTAAAAAGTGCTATTCATTTCACACCTGGGTAATGTTACCTAGCACTTACAAAAAGCCTGCACCATGTAAAATGCTGTCTTTCACATGAAGTATTCCACAATTGACCATCACAGCCACCTTTATGGAATTTTGAAAATCACACATCTATTGTAATCAATGGATAAAAAAATATGATGAGTTGTTTAGTTCTGTTGTTTCAGTTTACTGCATTATTGCAACTAAGTAGGCACAATATATTCCCAAACCTAACACAGCATTTGTTTTTACCGTCAAAAAAGTCTAATCCAGTGGTAGAAATTGGAAAAGGGAAAAGGATGATTTTGATAATAATGCTTACAATTTATACTTTTGAAATAATGAGAAAAGCCCCCAATATTAGACTTTACCATTGAACTGCTAAGGCTCAATTTTCATTAGCGCACACATACTTAAATAAAAATGAACATTAAAATTGCATGATAATGATGCATTTAACAAAGCCTTTGGTTTAAAGTCAGTGCCATTACATTCATATTAGTGGAAATATACTGTGACAGTGTGGCAGAAAGCTGTATGAAAGAAGGGGAGAATGCTGTGATATAATTGCTTGGAGCATAATGACGGAAAATGTTAGTGGAATGAATAGAAAAACAGAATATTTATCACCCGATGAGCAAACACTGATTGTTGGTATACAGACAGATTCTGGGGTGTTAATTCATGAGATGCAGATAATAAATATTCATACAGCAAACAGTTGGAAAACTGGAAACACAAGGAATTGCAATTGCCAGTTTACAAAAAAAGACTAAAAAATAAGTTATCTTTATTGCAAGGTGATTGAAGCACATAAATTAAGGTGGACCATATGAGACTGGCTGGGTGCAGTTTTGGTGCTCAGACCTTAATACTGAAAAGCATATGGAAAACATATTTACTATATTAATTCCTGGTAAGAATTAGTTCTTTTGCAGGGAGAGCCTGACTGAGACTGGTACCAGTCCTGTATGAAAGCGACAAGTATTGATATACAGTGGCTTACAAAAGTATTCATACCCCTTGAACTTTTCCACATTTTGTCACGTTACAACCACAAACGTAAATGTATTTTATTGGGAATTTATGTGATCGACCAACACAAAGTGGTGCATAATTGTGAAGTGGAAGGAAAATGATACATGGTTTCCAAATTTTATTACAAATAAAAAACCGAAAAGTGTGGCGTGCAAAAGTATTCAGCCCCCTGAGTCAATACTTTGTAGAACTACCTTTCGCTGCAATTACAGCTGCAAGTCTTTTGGGGTATGTCTCTACCAGCTTTGCACATCTAGAGACTGAAATTTTTGCCCATTGTTCTTTGCAAAATAGCTCAAGCTCAGTCAGATTGGATGGAGAGCATCTGTGAACAGCAATTTTCAAGTCTTGCCAGAGATTCTCAATTAGATTTAGGTCTGGACTTTGACTGGGCCATTCTAACACATGAATATGCTTTGATCTAAACCATTCCATTTTAGCTCTGGCTGTATGTTTAGGGCCGTTGTCCTGCTGGAAGGTGAACCTCCGCCCCAGTCTCAAGTCTTTTGCAGACTCTAACAGGTTTTCTTCCAAGATTGCCCTGTATTTGGCTCCATCCATCTTCCCATCAACTCTGACCAGCTTCCCTGTCCCATGCTGAAGAAAAGCATCCCCACAGCATGATGCTGCCACCACCATGTTTCAAAGTGGGGATGGTGTGTTCAGGGTGATGTGCAGTGTTAGTTTTCCGCCACACATAGCGTTTTGCATTTAGGCCAAAAACTTCAATTTTGGTCTCATCAGACCAGAGCACCTTCCTCCACATGTTTGCTGTGTCCCCCACATGGCTTGTGGCAAACTGCAAACGGGACTTCTTATGACTTTGTTTCAACAATGGCTTTCTTCTTGCCACTCTTCCATAAAGGCCCGATTTGTGGAGTGCACGACTAATAGTTGTCCTGTGGACAGATTCTCCCACCTGAGCTGTGGATCTTTGCAGCTCCCCCAGAGTTACCATGGGCCTCTTGGCTGCTTCTCTGATCAGTTCTCTCCTTGCCCAGCCTGTCAGTTTAGGTGGACAGCCATGGCTTGGTAGGTTTGCCGTTTTGCCATACTCTTTCCATTTTCAGATGATGGATTGATCAGTGCTCCGTGAGATGTTCAAAGCTTGGGATATTTTTTTATAACCTAACCCAGCTTTAAACTTCTCCACAACTTTATCCCTGACCTGTCTGGTGTGTTCCTTGGGCCTCATGATGCACAAGGAACATTGTTTGTTCACAAATGTTCTCTAACAAACCTCTGAAGCCTTCACAGAACAGCTGTATTGATACTGAGATTAGATTACACACAAGTGGACTCTATTTACTAATTCTGAAGGCAAATGGTTGCACTGGATTTTATTTAGGGGTATCAGAGTAAAGGGGGCTGAATACCTTTGCACGCCACACTCTCCAATTTATAATTTGTAAAAACTTTGAAAACCATGTATCATTTTCCTTCCACTTCACAATTATGCACCACTTTGTGTTGGTCGATCACATAAAATCCCAATAAAATACATTTACGTTTGTGGTTATAACGTGACAAAATGTGGAAAAGTTCAAGGGGCATGAATACTTTTGCAAGCCACTGTATATGAAGGTTCTACCTATCTCTCACTCTAGTTTAGTTTATGTTAGAGATACAGCATGGAAACAGGCCCTTCCGCCCACCGAGTCCAGGCTGTCCAGTGATCCTCATACACTAGTTCTATCCACCAGGGACAATTTACAGAAGCCAATTAGCCTACAAAGCTGTATGCTTTTGGAATGTTGGAGAAAACCGGGCACCCGGAGAAAACCCACACAGACACAGGGAGAATGTAAAAACTCCATACAGACAGCATCTGTAGTCAGGATCATACCTGGCGCCGTAAGGCAGCAACTCTACCGCTGCGCCATTGTGGCTGGATGGACCGAGGTTTGTTTTTGATGATGTGCAGAAACAAATGGTTCCAACAAGCCGGGGTACCTTTACTGCACCACTCACCCATTACTTCCACCCTCCCCCACCAGCACTTCCACCCCTTTCTGGGCACCGAAGAAGAAAAATTCAGTGGAGCAAACTCAATGGGCTGAATGGCCTTATTCTGCTCCCATGTCTAATGGTCTTATGGCCTTATTGTCTAAAATCGTGGATCACATACCATAATATATGCTTGGGTTCCTCAGGGAATAGGAGAGAGTAACCCTAATTAGAAAATGGATGAAGATTATGATTAAATAAATAAAAAGTGGTCTTCAGTACAATTGCAATAATACTCCATTAAATGAATAACTCTTTGCCCGGAAGTGGAATAAATAGAGTATTCTTTCTCACCATTCCTCTCCCGTTAAACACTTTAAACACCGCGGAGCCTGGGATCTTTCGCCGAGATCGCCAATGTTGGAGCTCTGACCAGCGCGGCCTGTGGACTTAACTGTGTCTTGCAGCAAGCGGCCGTTCTAGACACTCCAGGCCGCTGAGAGTGTTCTTCCGACGACGGAGCTCCATCATCCGGCAAGAGGGCCTGAAACATCGGGCCGCCGTCGCGGCGACAGCTGAGGCCTCAAAATAGGCCCCGACCACAGGTGAACATGGAGGAAGAGGACTGGACTTTGCTGTCTTCCCTCACAGTGGGAACCATTGTTGGGGGATGTTTGATGTTCAATGTTAAATTCTTTAATGTTGTGTTTTAATTTAAATTGTGTGCTGCAATGGCAACTTAAATTTCACTACACCAGTTGGTGTATGTGACAATAAAATAAATGTCCTTTGTCCTTTGTCCTTTGTCCTCGGGTCTCTGATGTTGTTATTGTATAGCTAAACTCCCTTTCCTGTTTGTTTTTTTCTTTTTTGTTGTTGTTTTCTTTTGTCTGTTTTAGTTTAGTTTAGTTTATTAGGTTGTGTAGGTGTGTGTGTGGGGGGGGGGGTGGGGGGGAACATGGATTTAGTCTCTTCCTTCGGGGGGATGCAACTTTTCTTGTTGTGTCCCCCGTCTCCGTCTCGGCCTGCACTGAGGCCTAATGGCGGAACTGGCGGCCTCGGACCTGTGGCGGCATTCCGGCGTTCCGGCTGCAGCCCGACTTTGGAGCTGTGGCGGCCCACCGGCGATCCGGCGGTAGCAGCGGCCCGACTTGGAGGGGTGGCGGTGTTCCGGCGGCGGCAGCGGCCCGATGGAGCTGTGGTGGCGTTCCGGCGGTGGCGTGGCTTCGGGGCTGTGGCGCCGTTCTGGCGTTCCGGCGGTGGCAGCCCGACTTCGGAGGCCCGGCCGCGGGCCCAGTGGACGACATCGTCGGGAGCTCGCGGGTCACAGGTTGGTGACCTGTTTTTCCGGAGCTCCCACAACAACAGCTTCGTCCGCTGGACTGGAGGGCGGCAACTTCGGCAGCTTCGGCAGCTTCGACCGTCCCGGGCCACAGAGCTTGAATTGGCCCGTTGGCGGAGCTGGATTCAGCCGCGGGACTGACTTACTTACCATGACCTGGCGGGGTCACACCATTGGAGGCCTGGATCGCCTCAGCGCAGATTGAGAACAAGGAGGGAAGAGACAAAGAATTTAAGACTTTTGCCTTCCATCACAGTGAGGAGGTGCCTGGTGAACTCACTGCGGAGGATGGTAAATTTTACTTCGGAGTCATGTGAGTGCCTATGTGAAGACCCCGCAAGCAGGCATGCGCGACATATTGTCGAACGCATTGCGAACCGACAGGCAGGAGGAGCGCCGCTCCTCCAGCGTAGGTTTGAAAGCGGCCCGCAGGTAAGTACTTACCATTCTGAGGTCGTTTGTTGGCTCTGTGTGCTGCTCTTTTTCAGGGCGCACCATGGAGTCCCGAAAATCGAGAAGAGCCTCTACTAAAGTTGCTGCTGAGGAAGGAGGCAGCCAGCAGCGTCCGAGTTCTCCTGAGCTGCTGGTTCAAACCGTGGCCCCCGACTTCACACTGCTACCGGCCACAGGTGCTCCGGACCAGAGGAAGCGGGAAGTGACGGCGGTCGACTGTCCTGCATGGAGCGGATGGTGGAGCAGTTTCTCCTGCGTGACCTGCTACAGCAGGGGTAGAGTCACAGTGGATCTCCTAGCAGACCCACGGCAGCATCCTTTTCAGGACTGCCAAATGTCTCACCCTCTTTGCAGGGGAGCATTAGGAGTCAGAAATGGGCTGGCTCTGAAGATGGGGGCATGGCTGAAGATACGACAATGCCAGGGGTGCCAGAAGAGGAGCTCTTGGGTATGGTCTCTAAATTTGCATTACCTACCCAAAAGGGGCTGCCGTTACATCCTAAGTTGGCAGCCAGTATCAATTACATGGCGAGCAACCAACTACAAGATCAAGCCATCAATGATACGGCAGCAAAATACCTAGCTCCAGAGAATTGCATCTCCCTCAATGTGCCTGCTGTTAACAACCCCATTTGGGGTAACATGAGCCCTGGGATAAGGAGCCAAGAGGTCAAGCTCCAGAAAATCCTTAAATTGCTGGCTGCGGGGATTACGGCCGTTGCCAGAACAGTGGATGGAGTTGATATGCCGGAGGAGCTGCAGGACACGCTAGCTCTCTTATGTAACACTCAATACGAGATCAACAGTTACAGGAGTCATCCGGCCTGCACTCAACCACAAGTTTGCGGGATTGTGCAGACCCAGCATTGCACAGCCGCCAACATTGCTATTCGGGGACAACCTGCCGAAGCAGGTCAAAGACCTCGACAAGGAGGCAAAAGCTATTGGCATGATTAAGGTGCCGGCTGCCACCAAGTCCCCATACCAGCGGCGGTAGCACCCCTATGCAGACAACGATACGGCGATAGAGCACCTGCTGGTGAAAGCTCGATGGCCGGACAACCTGCTCAGCGGTCTTTTTTAGATGATGGCCCAGCACGGCCTTCTTGGAAAATGCGCCAACCCCACTCCACAGCGCCTCCACACCACAAGAAACAAGGACAGAGGCAACCAACACAGCACCGCCGGTAACCATGGTGGTAGGTGGGTCTGGTTGCCTCATGAACATCGCATGTCTAGGCTCCTCACGGGTTGGTGGACGGTTGCACTTGTTTCGGGATGCATGGAGCACTTTAACTACTGATCCTTTCTTACTGGAAAGCATTCAGGGATATAAAATTGAATTTGTTCACAAACTCCCTTCCACTGTTCAGCATACGCCTAGTCGGAAATTCGTACTTCACAGAAAGAAAAGACAGAAGGTCATGCTGAACATCTAAGACTAAATTCAAAAGGGGTAATTGAGAAAACTAAAAGAGTCTCATGAGTTCGTATCGAACATTTTCACTAAAGCTAAAAAAGACGGCGGGTGCCACATCATCGTAGATTTGACTGAACTGAATACTTTCGTGCAGTATGTCCACTTCAAAATTGAAAACTTTATCATGGCCAAAGAACTAATTGCCAAAAGGTACTTCATGGCTTGCATTGATCTAAAGGATGCATACTATTCAGTACCAATAGACAAGGATCATCGCAGATATTTGAAATTTGTCTGGATGGGGCAGCTCTGGCAGTACAAAGCACTACCTAATGGATTATCATCAGCGCCCAGACTGTTTACCAAATTATTAAAACCAGCTTTAGCGTGTCTCAGGAAACAAAATCATATTGTTATGGCTTACCTCGATGATATTTTAATCATGGGAAAAACATTGGAGCTGGCCAAACTGGCCGTTTCAGCCACCGAGCACCTATTTCAAAAGCTGGGATTTGTCATTCATCCAGATAAATCAAAAATGATGCCTTCTACTACTATGGACTATTTGGGGTTACCTCTGTTCATATGTCTGTCACTTTGCCACCAAACAAAATGACTTGATAGAAGCATGCAACAGCCTTACTGGCATCAGGAAACCATCTATTAGGCAAGTAGCCAGAGTGACTGGGAAGTTAGTGGCTGCCTTTCCAGCCACACAATTTGGCCCACTACATTACCAAAACTTACAAAGGGCAAATATAGCAGCTCTCAAGCACCATGCGGGCCATTTTGACAGGCCAATGCAATTGCCAGGGAAAGCGAAATTAGAATTACAATGGTGGATAGACAATGCACAACATTGCTCTAACCCCATCACTATCATAAATCCCTCGGTTAGACTACAAACTGATGCCAGCGCAAAAGGTTGGGGAGCAACTAATACCACCTCCAGTTGTGGCGGTAGATGGAGTGCACATGAATTAACTCTACTTCCGGCACTAGGAATTAATTATCTAGAAATGCTGGGAGCATTTCATGGACTCCAAGCTTACTGTTCGGCCATGCACCATCTGCACGTACGTTTACAGATTGACAATACCACTGTGGTGGCTTATATCAATCTTATGGGTGGAATAAAGTCGATATCCTGTGACGAAATGGTCAACACAATCTGGCACTGGTGCCTAGAAAGGAACATTTGGATATCAGTCACTTACCTTCCAGGTAGGCTAAATACAGTGGCGGACACCAGGTCACGCAAATTTAATGACAACACCGAATGGATGTTGGACCGAAAAGTGTTTGCCGACATTGTAAATCTGTATGGAACACCTGATATTTTTGCATCCAGACACAATTACCAAATATCAACTTTGTTGCCTGGGGCAGTAGCGATGGACGCTTTCTCGCTACACTGGGGTGATTTGTTTTTCTATGCATTTCCCCCCTTCTGTCTCATCAGTCGGGTATTGCAAAAAATTAGACAAGACTCCGCATCGGGTATTCTGGTTGTTCCCGACTGGCCTACTCAACCATGGTTCCCTGTGGTACAAGACATGGCCACAGAACCTTGCATCCCAATGAATAAACGTCCGCGTTTATTGGTACACCCTGTGACAGGGGAGAGTCACCCGTGCCATGACCGGATAAACCTGTTGGTTTGCAGGATTTGAAAAGGCCACTTCTGGACTATGGACTCTCCGACTGAACAATCAATGTCATCACAGCATCGTGCAGGGAGTCCACCAGAAGACAATACCTCACATATGTGAAGAAATGGGAGGTATTTTGCTCAAAAATGAACACCACGTATGGCACAGCCACCATCACGGAAGTGCTGGAGTTCCTGGCAAGCCTTCATTTTGATGAGGGTTTGAGCTATAGTGCCATCAACTGTGCCAGGAGTGCCCTATCTAACTATCTTGGGCAAGGGTGCGATCACCTTGCAGTGGGATCTCACCCTCTGGTGTCAAAATTAATGAGGGGTATATTTAATTCAATTCCTCACCAGGCCCAGATATTCCCAGACTTGGGATATCAGCATTGTGTTAACCATGCTCCAAAGGCGGGCACCTATAACTGGCCTTTCATTGGACAAACTGACCCACAAAATGGTCATGCTGATGGCACTCGTAATGGCACAACAGGTCCAGTCCCTACATAAGCTAAGGATGGACGCCATGAACATATCTAATAGCAAGGTAAAGTTTCTTTATACAGGGGTTACTCAAGCAAACAGGCCTTGTTCATCTGGCCAAAAATTGGATTTCCTGGCCTATCCCGTAGACTGCCGTCTATGTATCGTGACCCACATATTACGCTACATAGAGGTCACTAAGAGTCTCAGGGGCACGGAGAGGACTTTGCTCATTAGCCTAAAACGCCCTCACCATGGAGTCACCATGCAAACCATTTCCAGATGGTTAAGGGTGGTATTGGGTGCAGCGGGGTGGACACTAACGTGTTTAAACCTCACTCCACCAGGGCTGCATCCACATCAGTGGCAAGGATGATGGAAGTTCCGATGGACCACATCCTTGCAACAGCGGGTTGGAGTAACGAAAAAACCTTTCAGCGGTTTTACAATAAACCCGTGGCCGCACCCAAGACGTTTGCGGAAAAAATATTAAGTTCTGTTTTATAATTTCCCCGATGTATGGGGCATTATTGTTTCGTATTATGGAATAAATATCTTTTGTTTTTCAGCACAGTTTCATGTCTGAAATACGTTAACATACTCCTCCATTTCTCGTAATGGGAGTGTGTGAGCATGGACTCGTTCCAGGGCAAGAAATCACAGACCTTTGAAATCTTCACATAGTCACTCACGTGACTCCGAAGTAAAATAGTAAGATTAAATGAGAACCTACCAGTTTGAAGTTTGATCTTTATTTTATGAGGAGTTACGATGAGGGATTACGTGCCCTCCGCTCCCAAACCCTCTATTATAAAGGGCCACTGGTATGTTAGTTCTCTTATCTTACTATGTTAGTCAACTATGGTATCTGTGATTTCACACCGCTGCTTTGAAGAATGTCGTGCATGCGTGCTGGCGGGGTCTTCACGTAATCCCTCATCGTAACTCCTCATAAAATAAAGATCAAACTTCAAACTGGTAAGTTCTCATTTAATCTTACTATTTGTGTTTATTATGTGTTTTTGTTATTTGTATTATATGTATGACTGCAGGCACGAAATTTCGTTCAGACTGAAAGGTCTGAATGACAATAATGATATCATTCCTTTCCGGTTATAAATTTTATTTAATGGTTGCTCCTGCTTCTTAACATGGAAAAATGAAAGGCAAACCTTAGAGCGGTTTCAGTGCGAAATGCACACACTTTATACCAAGCCAATTAACCTACAAACCTGTATGAAGTGTCAGGGGAAACCGAAGATCTCGGAGAAAACCCACGCAGGTCACTGGGAGAAGGTACAATCTCCGTGCTGACAAGCACCAATACTCAGAATCGAACCTGGGTCTCTGACGCTGTACGGCAGTAGCTGTACTGCTGCACCACTCTGCCACTGCTCCACTTGATCTGCCAGAAACAGTCAGACAAGGCGAATCTCAAGAAATGCTTTGATCAAATAATTATTCTGCTTGTATCAATATTGTGTGAGCATGTCAATAAGATTAGCTGACAAACATTTGAAAGAAATTGGATTTATCTGGCAGTCATTGCATGCAAATTACTGCAGGTGATGTTGCATATGCCCTTAGAGTTGAATGTCTTTTCATTTGTTATTTTCACCTGGTTCGCACTGCTCACTTTCTCAAAGCAGCTGCAAGAGAGCGTGGGCGAGGATGACATTCACTGGAATCGGACGTTGTGGGAAACATCAGAGCATAAAATGGATTAAAATGAACAAAATGTAACAAGAGTCTGCACACACTCTCATCTTCCTTCATCTTGGCACAGTGCTGATAAAGAGCCAAGATATTTAGTGATGAAATCAGCTTCGTTATGTGTCCTGTGTTACCTGGTATATTCATGTCAGTAACCTCAGCTATCCACAGGGCACTGGAGATGTAGCTGCTCGACCTGAAGCATTTCATTTTCTGCTGGGTTCTCCACAGTAAACAGGTGCACTGAAATTTGAGATAGGATTCATCCTTTCACCCAAGGAACTAGCAAAATAACTGCTCACTACCAAGTGCAAGTGAATACAGTTAAAGGAAAAAAGCAATTACTCTCATATCACAACTCAAAGAAAATGCTGGAAAAGCTCAGCAGGCCAGGTAGCATCTGGAGAAAGAAGAACTTTGAATATTTCACGCTTGTGACCATTTGTTGCAGGTTTTGTATCAGATCTATGGGATTCTTTTAATTTTTTCCATATATTGAATCTTTCTTGATCTTTTATTTGTGTTTTACAGCCTGGAAGTTGTGATCAATGTTGTAAAATAGAAAATCTATTAGCCAGTTCATATGTGGAGATCTCAAACAAGCATCAGTGATAATAATCAAATTTAGTAAAATTGATTGAGAAATAACTGTTGGGCTGGACGCTCTTGTTTGAAATAGCACTGATGTATAATTAACATTTTCCAATATTCTTACTGATATGTATGCAAAAATAATAATTTTGTTGTATCTTGGTGCATGTGATAATAAAGGAACCACTGAAAAACTGAGAGATCTCAGTTTACCATCATAGGAACATAGAAATAGAAAATAGGTGCAAGAATAGGCCCTTCGGCCCTTTGAGCCTGCACCGCCATTCAATATGATCATGGCTGATCATCCAACTCAGTATCCTGTACCTGCCTTCTCTCCATACCCTGATCCCTTTGGCCACAAGGGCCACATCTAACTCCCTCTTAAATATGGCCAATGAACTGGCCTCAACTACCTTCTATGGCAGAGAATTCCACAGATTCACCACTCTCTGTGTGAAAATTTTTTTTTCTCATCTAGGTCCTAAAAGACTTCCCCCTTATCCTTAAACTGTGACCCCTTGTTCTGGACTTCCCCAACATCGGCAACAATCTTCCTGCATCTAGTCTGTCCAACCCCTTAAGAATTTTGTAAGTTTCTATAAGATCGCTCCTCAATCTTCTAAATTCTAGCGAGTACAAGCCAAATCTATCCTGTCGTTCTTCATATGAAAGTCCTGACATCCCAGGAATCAGTCTCCTGAACCTTCTCTGTACTCCCTCTATGGCAAGAATGTCTTTCCTCAGATTAGGAGACCAAAACTGTACACAATACTCCAGGTGTGGTCTCACCAAGACCATTCGCTTTCTTCACTGCTTGCTGCACCTACATGCCCACTTTCAATGACTGGTGTACAATGACACCCACGTCTCGTTGCATCTCCCCTTTTCCTAATCGGCCACCATTCAGATAATAGTCTACTTTCCTGTTTTTGCCAGCAAAGTGGATAACCTCACATTTATCCACATTATATATATCCATATCTGCCATGCATTTGCCCACTCACCCAACCTATCCAAGTCACCTTGCATCCTCCTAGCATCCTCCTCACAGCTAACACTGCCCCCCAGCTTCGTGCCATCCGCAAACTTGGTGATGTTGCATTCAATTCCCTCGTGCAGATCATTAATATATATTGTAAATAGCTGGGGTCCCAGCACTGAGCCTTGTGGTACCCCACTAGTCACTGCCTGCCATTCTGAAAAGGACCCGTTTACTCCTACTCGTTGCTTCCTGTCTGCCAGCCAGTTCTCTATCCACATCAATAGTGAAACCCCAAGTATTAAAGTGTGCTTTAAGTTTACACACGAAATGTACAAAAGGTTCAGATTGCGCTTAGCTAAAATGAAACTGCATGGGGGATCAGCTAGTTTTACTTATGATAAAAAGACACAAAGTACTGGCGTAATGCAACAGTTCTAGCAGCATCCCTGAAGAACATGGAGAGATGGCATTTTGGATTGGGACCCTTCCTCAGACTAATTGTAAGATGGGAGGGGGAAAGAATGGTGAAAAAGGGGAGGGGCAGTACAAAACATGGCAGGTGAACACAGGCAAAGGTTTTTTCTGATAAGCATTTGGTTGGACAAACAGATGAAAAAAACATAAGGTGTGAAACAAAAGGATTGAAGAGTTGTGAATTGTTCATAAATTCATGTGATAGGAGCTGAATTAGGCCATTCAGCCCATCAATTCTCCACCTTTCAGTCATGGCTGATCTATCTCTCCCTCCTAATTAGATTCTCCTGCCTTCTCCCCATAGCCCCTGACACCCGTGCTAAACAAGTGAAGCCAGAGGAAGAAATGGAGGGGGAGGGGGAGGAAGAAATAGGTGCCAGGTGGGGTATAGGGTTAGGGGGGAAGAAAGGGAGGTGAGGGAGAGAAATGGGAGGGAGGGGGAAATTGTTAGAGGTTACCTAAGACTGGGGAATTCAATGTTCACACCATCAGCTTTAAAATGCACAACACCAGGCTCAGGAACAGCTTCTTCCCCTCTGTTACTAAGCTTCTTAATAGTCCTTCCATAAGCTAGGGTCCGATTCACCTCTGCCCCATTGGGACATTGGACTTTGTCTACGGATCTGATGCGCTACAATGTTGTGAACTATAGTCTGCACTCAGTATCTTCTCTTTTGTCCTACCTATTGTCCTTGGATTTGACTTCATAATCATAATCATAATCATACTTATACTTTATTAGCCAGTATGTTTTGCAACATACCTGGAATTTGATTTGCCATACAGTCATACTAATATAAAGTAACAAAACACACAAAATACTTTTTAACATGAACATCCATCACAGTGACTCCTTCACATTCCTCACTGTGATGGAAGGAGAAAAAATGTTCAATCTCTTCCCTTCTTTGTTCTCCCGTGGTCGGGGGCTTCGAGCCTTCCGTTGACGGGGTGATCTTGGCTCCCGTAATCGGCGGCGCGATCAAGCTCCTGCGTCGGGGGATCTCAGTTCCCCCTCACCGGGTGATCTGACGCCGGGTCGGGGCTGGTCGAACCTCCTGCGTCGTTTGGAGCTCCTGACATCGGTCGCTAATCCTCGATGGTGAATTCCGCAAGCCGCAGTTGGAGCCTCGATCCCAGGCAAGGGATCGGTTCCGATGGTAAGTCCACATCCCCAGGGTAGTTCTTTCCTACACATATTATCCAACATGATTGGATAGCATGTAAAACAAATACATGTACTCACCTCAATACATGTGACAAAAATCAACCTAACATAATTTTCTAATGTGTAGGAAGGAACTGCATATGCTGGTTTAAACAGAAGATAGACACAATAAGCTGGAGTAACTCAGCAGGACAGGCAGCATCTCTGGAGAGAAGGAACGGGCGATGTTTCGGTTTCAGATCCTTCTTCAAGGTCTAATATAATATAATAACCTATCTAATCCCTCATCTCTAAAAGCGGTATGCACCTCTTTCTGATATCAGTATGGATTATCTGTAAATCTACCTAAATCTGCCATGGAAATTCCATCTATATATTTTCAAGTTAGATAAATAGGATAATTTTAATAAATCAAACAAATCAAATAAATAAATCAAACTTCATCAAGTCAATAGCTGAGTCATTTCCCAACAAGAGGCCGCCAATTCCATGATGTTAGGGCGCAGTGCGGACGGAGCGGTACGGGAAAAAAAATTGCAACGCCGTCAAGGTGAGAGATTAAAACAAGTTTCCCCCAACCGCTCCCCACATAAACAAGGTAAAGAGCACTAAAACATACATTTAACACATACTATTAAAAAACAAAGAAGGAAGGGACGAGACAGACTGGTGGTGAAGCAGCCATTGCAGGCGCCACCTGTGGAGTCAGTCGCTCTACTCCTTTATTCCCTTAATGCTTTATGTGCACACTGTGGACGGCTCGATTGTAATCATGTATCTAGTATCCAGTCTTTCCACTGACTGGATAGCATGCAACAAAACGCTGACCACTACCTCAGTACACTTGTCAATAAACTAAATTAAACTAAATCAAACTCTAGATGACAAAACAAATCCTGTTTTTTGCAGAGAATACAAAATCAGAGAGCATCTCAGTTTAGTTTATTGTTACGTGTACCGAGGTACAGTGAAGAGCTTTTGTTGCATGCTAACCAGTCAGCAGAAAGACAAAAGCCTTTGAATGTTAGGCAGCTGTCTAACTGCTAATTCAAAAGCTCTTATTATTCATGCCTACCCACAGTATGCTCCATAATAGAGATTATTTCTATGTTGTAAACCTATTTGAAAATAAAACATTGAGAGAATGTTACGGTCAGTGATTCAACTTGAATCATAGTTCTTTATTCAGGATTCGTTGAGATATTGTTTCAAGAGGGCCCTAATGGACTGCAGAATCCATAAATGTATGATGCTTTCAATACCATCTATAAGGCCGTTCAGAAGACAATAATTTTCATAAGTCTGCTCTTTTCCTCATTACATCATTCTTCTTCGTTCAGTCCTATAAAATGGATGAAAATGAAGATCAAACTAATAGAGTTTTTTGATATGCTGCATCATTGAAATAGTGCTATGCCTCACTGAACTTCATCAGTAGAATCTAGAATACAAAAGGAGGCATTTTCTCTAGTCCTGTGTGCATGTCAATGTGGAACCAAACTCTTCAATAGACTAAACCTATGAGTGGTTTCAGTGTGAATTACACGTAAAATGTATTGCCTTTATATTTTTTGTTGCAGGTCATAATTTTCTAGTTAGTAATCATATTAGAGTGATAACATCAATGTGTGTTTGTCAATAACACCTGCAGAGTTAGTATTTTGAGGTCCATCCTACATCTTCTTCCTTCATTCATTCAGGAATAATTTGCCATACATTGGAACTGGTGACATACGTTCCATACATTGGGTCAAAGTGCCTGTTTCCGTGCTATAGCTCTAAACTAAACTAAACTAAACTAAACAAAGATTTACAGCCTAATGACAGAACTTTTGACCTGTTTTATTTCTTGCACTTACCTCATTCAACCCTTCATCATCTAACTCATTCACACACTCCTCCCTTCCCTATGATATTTATTTAGCTCTTATGTGTGCACTCATGCTACCTATCTCAACCATTCCCGTGAAAAAGGTCTCATTCTTAAACACCACCAGGGAATACAATTTCATCTTGAATTAAATTATATTCATGGCCCATTTTAGACCCTCCCAGAAATAGATATTTTCACTATGCCTTCCCTATCAAATCCTTTCAACATTTGGGCCTGTCTGCTGCCCCTAAATCACACTATTCTGATGGTTTGTGCTCTTTCTTTTAGAGAAGAAGTAAATATTCATGGGTACCTAATATGTAACAGATGTGAGAAATAACTCAGGATACCTGTCACCACGTGGAGCTGTGTACATACGCTTGTTCAATGCGCCAAGCAAATTTGCCGGTCAGCACCGGCAACAACCTACATCTCCTGGCAACAGCCTATGTCATCCTGGCGACCCACTGCCACTGCACCTACGTCACGAGGATTCAAGCTATGCTCCATGGCTTCAAAACCACTGTACTGGTACAGGAACTGTCAATGGATATGGATGCACTATTCCATCGAAGCCTTGCAGCATTTCACAGTCAGTGGAGGTTGGCAGGTGCAGGGTGCTCTGCACAGAGGACAGAGTCGCTCCAGTGTCAATGAGGAAAGATTTGGGCCTGTTATTAATCTGGATTAGTAAATGAGGTTACGAGATGCTAGAAGGTGATGAAGCTGGTAGGACTGGCATCATCACCTGACGTCAGTTTTCAAACGGGTTATGTTGGGGTCCTTGAGAGGCCGGCGATGGGCCGGGGCATTTTGGCTGTGGTGCCGGCTGCTGATAGTGTGGCTGAAACTGTTGAAGCACTGGATGATAACCTCCTTGCTGCTGTCCCTGCATTCCTCCTCAGGGTTGTTGGTATTGGCCTCGACCTCTCACTCCTTGCTGTTGTCCACTCGGGCAATTGCGACGTATGTACCCCCGTCCGCCGCAACCAAAACAAATCATCGGTGGCCTGCTAAAGCCCCGTCCCCCTTGCTGCGGATTCGGATTCTGGGGGCCCCAGCCTTGTGGTGCATACGGGGGTCCATATGCAGGGGTATTGGGTCCATTTGGATGTTCCAGGTGTACGGGTAGCTTTGGTTCTGACAATCCACCCAGGCGGGCACACAGAACTGAGGCTCCATCTGATATCTTTGCCGATCACCCGCCTGTGTCTTTGGTGGTTCACCGGTGGCCAGGAACTCTGCCTTGACTTTGGAGGCGATTTCCCGGTCTTCATTGGTCTTCCACGGTGCACAGACCGTACGGCTCATATCTGCGACGGACAAGTTTGTCCAATTTAAATTATTAGCCTTACTGTTGGAACAAACGGCGGGAGGCAGGCAATGCATTAACGTGGCACAAAATTGTGGGGAGGCTTGGAGCGCATTGAGGTTTTGGTCCCCGGCATGCAAGCCATATAAATCTTTGAATCATTCTAAAAATTCCTCGGGCTCCTCATTTTTCTTAGGCTTTTGATCTAAGACCTTAGATAAGTCAATGGGCTTCCGCATGGTCCTCCCTAGGGCCGCAAGGATTAGGTTTTTACGGCAATCTTCAACCGCTTGGCCAGGGTGTGCTGCTAACAAGGCAGCATGATCTTGAAAGTTTAGATGTTCCAAGAATTTGAGATACTGCTGCCTATTTAATGATTGCCGAACTAGGCTCCAGGCATCCTGAGAGATTGCTCTGTAAACTTCCAGGGTGGTGCCTATAAATTCCACAAATCGGACGGGACACTTAACCTTGTCTGGTCCTCCATTTAGAATTACTAACATATCATTGGGTTTCCATGGTGCATACACTTCAATTGATGCCAGAACGTTCGCCTGAGGTCCTCCTCCTACTGCCGGAACGGTGACAGCTTGATTAGGAACCCTACGCATGGGCATCTGCTAACGTCGAGCTCTGTTTTCCTCTTCCTCCTCCTCTGAGGAGGAGTAGTCCTCCCATACTGATTCCCCACCTCCGCTTGAAGACGAGGATGGTGGAGCATGGCGATCGTAGAGATTTCGATTGGCTCGGCATCGTCTACCTTTTACTCGCTCGCCTACAGTCTGGGTGTGGCCTGCGTCTCTTTGGGGATTTTGGGAAGTGCGCTCGTGTGGGGAATATGGGGGTGGTCGCTGGTCATCTGGCGGCGCACTGGGGCTCACCGGAGTTCTGGTTGAATGGCCTGTCCATGATCTGGTTTTCCTCGGGGTCTGGATTTTCGGGATCGGTTTAGGGATTTGATTCTTTGGGACTGACTTAGGGGCTGATTTACTCGTTCTCGGTCGGGGAGCGGGCGGTGCGGGAGGGATGGGCTGATTCAGCAGGGGTGTCCCTCGCATGGTGTCCCAGTTACCCAATTCCACTTCCTCGTCCCTTATTTTCTAAACTCATGCCAGCCACCGACTTACGCCGTCAGTCAATAATTTATCCGGCTTCTGTTCAGCCGCCTGTTGGTCTCTCATTTGCTTAGCATATGTACATTCTTGTTTCAAAATTGTTACTGATTTCTCCTTGCCTCCTTCGGTCAGGGAGATTCCCCACTTCCAGGCGTTATTTTGCCAGCTGGCCGTCAGGGATTTTGCCCTCTGAACATTACAATGCTCTATCCATAATTGAATGGCTCTCTTATATATTTTTTTCATATCCTTTTTCCAGATAATCCCCTGTGCCCTTAATACTACGTCCATATCTCTGGATCCTCCTTCAGGCCATTGATCACTTCCCATCTTATGGATAAGTCCTCTCGACATGCGCCGGAAGGCCTCCTCCATCTCGGGATGCAAACATAGTTGATGCAATGGCCGATCGGAGTGGGAACTCACGTCAATCATGTCACCCATTTTCAATAATTACCTGGGTTGTTACTCTTTTCACACCAGTGTAAAACAATCATATAGTACACTTCATATAACACTGTATTTTGTCAGGACCGATTCTTGAACCTTTGCCCACCGTGTCTCACTCAGCCGCTTCAATTCCTGACCTTCGCGTGGAGGATTTCCTCTCTTAACAACTGATCTAAGGCGAGCTTTTGAGAGACACACTGGGTTTAGGCCCAACCAATATCCGACAATTATAACAGTCTTTTCCCTCACTCTATAGGCGAGCCCTGTGATCTTTACGGCCCTCTATTGACCGAAGGATTTCCACCTTCCCCTTTTTCCCCGTGCGCAGCCTTTTGTATACCGTCAACGGTCCCCCTTCAACTGGGGTGTTTCCTGCTCGGTCAGGCAAGGGTCACCCTCGAGACTTCCTATCCCAGTGTCTGCAACCGGTAGATTCGGATGTCGTCCCTTCAACTGACCTGCGCCGGTGAGGTACCTTAGAGCGACGAGATCTGAGATAGGACCAAGTGGCAATTTAAATAAATGTACTCACTTGGGTGCGCACTCCTCCTCCGATCTCCCCGCCCGTCGGCGTTCTCAACCGGCAGGATCAGTTGTCGGTTGACATCCCACTTCTGACACCAAAATGAGGATTTAAAGTTTTTTCATCAGTTGTTGCGACAATAATCGACCAGACCACTGGGTTACCAAAAACGTAAGTTTTATTGAGCAAGAGTCTTTACATCAATTCACCCGTCCGCAGACCAGGTAACCCTGCAAAGAGTCGCTACTTCCCTTCAGCAGATACCACCTTATATACTCTTAATACTAATTTTTCCTCTTCCCCCTTTTACTCCAATTACATTTCTTCCACGTATCTCTTCATATCGGACATCTCTCTCTCTTGCGTATGGTGTGCACAGCCTAAAGTTGTAGGACAACTTGTTCTATTTCATCTTATTTGATTGTGCACGCCAGGTTGATTGCATTCGTCGAAACAGGGCGGACCACGTGAAGGTTGCAATCTTCCACTTCATATCGGACATGATGCAAGGTGCAAATGCCATCGGCCACCTCCAAATTTGGAGTTGGTTTTCACTTTCTGCTAAAAACCAGCCGTCTGCGGTTAGCCAGTCTGCACATCCACAAGTTGTGCAGATGCAGCAGGTCTGCTTTTTGTGTTAGTAAGCTCTTTTGCACATACAAGCTTGAATCTTAAGGTTAATCGTTTAATGCCAATACATCGATTTTAATGCTTCTTGAATTATTGGCACTGGCTGTCTTAATATTTCCATAGCAGGTTTAATACAATTCCTCACTGTGGGCCCCGGAGATTAAGTACTGCGCTTTCGATCGGGAACTCTATCTAGCAATCAGGCATTTCAGTTATTTCCTCAAGGGCCAAGCGTTCACTGCATTCACGGACCACAAGCCGCTCACGTTTGCATAGAATAAAGTAACCGACCCATGGTCTGCCAGGCAACAACGGCACCTCGCTAACATATCCAAATTCATGTCTGACATTCGTGATGTGGCGGGGAAGCTGAACGTTGTGGCTGATGCGCTATCCCATCTGGCTGTCCCTGCGGTTTCCGTTTTAAACCTCGGAGTGGACTATGCTGAGCTGGCAGCGGCTCAAAGGGCGGATTGCCGCAATGTTGAATCGGGACTCAAACTGGCTGAGGTGCCTTGTGGCGCCACAGGTGTGCGGGTCATTTGTGATGTTTCTACAGGCAGAGCCCGCCCCATGGTCCCGGTTGCCTGGAGGCGACTTATATTCGACACTGTTCACAGCCTAGCCCACCCGTCCATCCGCGCCACCTCTGCCCTGGTCGCTTCCAAGTTCGTCTGGCACAGGTTACGAAAACAGGTTGTCGCATGGGCCCGTGCTTATATCCCCTGTCAGGCTTCTAAGGTGCAAAGACACGTGCGCCTGCCAGTGCAGGATTTTGCTGTTCCTGATGGCAGGTTTCTGCACATTCATGTTGACCTGGTCGGTCCCTTACTGTGTTCGCGTGGGGCCACTCGCTTACTCACTATTGTGGATAGATTCACCAGGTGGGCGGAGGCGATACCGTTGTCTGATACCTCTGCTGAAGCCTGTGCCCATTGTCTCCAAATGGATCGCTCGTTTTGGGGTCCCTTCCGACATCACTACCGACGGTGGGGCTCAGTTCATCTCCTCCCTGCAGCTGTACGGCGCAAAGTTGCACCAGACCACCGCTTATCATCCGGAGGCGAATGGGTTAGTCGAGCGGTTCCACAACCTTAACTCGGCGTTGAAGGCCCGGCTCACCGGCCCCGATTGGGTTGACCAGTTGCCCTGGGTTCTCCTAGGCATCAGAACTACGCCTAAGGAAGACCTCGATGCCTCCTCGGTCGAGCTGGTTTATGGCTCGGTTTTGCTGGTACCTAGGAATTTTTTACCCGCCACCCGCGTTCAGGAGGTCCCGGCTTCGGCGGTGCTAGCTGATCTTCGCGAGCGGGTGCACGCATTGGTCCAGGTTCCCACCGCCAGACATGGATCAGCCGCGATGCATGTGCCTACTATGTTACGGGATTGTGCTTATGTTTTCCTTCGTAGGGATGCTCACCACTCGCCGTTACAGCGGGTGTAAGAAGGGCCATACAAGGTGTTAAAGACTGTACCTCGACGTTCACGTTGGACATGGGTGGCAGGGAGGAGGAGTTCATCTCTGTCAGCCACCTTAAGCCAGCCTACGTGGACGAGTATAGCCCGGTGACTGTGGCCACACTGCGGAGTAGAGGGCATCCGTCGGCCGTTTAGCCGCCCTCTGCACCTGTTACCCCCGGTTTTGTTTCACCGGTCCCGTTTGTTACGCTCGTCCCTTGTACCCGGTTTTCGCGCCCTTCTGGTTCTGTTTTGCCAGCTCCTAATGTTATGCTCGTCCCGCATTCTCGGACTACGCATTCCGGTCGGACCGTCCGGTTACCTGTGCGTTTCCATATCTTGGTTTCTGGGGGGGCCATGTAGCGGCACCTGCTAGTGCACGCAAGTATCGAACCCAGCGTTCAGAAGTGACCCGGGAGGGGCCGGGATTTTCGTGTGGTTTTGCTTTTGCACGGCAGTTGTTCGACTGACCACCTATTGACTAAGGAGCGAGTTATTAATAAAGATCGTTCTAAGAACTTGGTCGTCGTCTCTGCATCTGCTAGAACAGGCCCATTACATCTCCTTTGCAATCACGATTTTCTTCTCAACAGACCACTTTGAACCCCTTTATTTGCACCATCACTCTGCTTGTTATGCAATCTCTCTCCTGATCTATTGAATGACATGCAGTTATTCCCTGTTTGATTATTTTATAAACTTGTCTTAACTTATAACATGGATTTGTGCCTGGAAGGTCATGTTAGACAAACATTCTTGAATTTTTTGAAGCGGTTACTAGGGAAATTGATGAGGGTAAAGCAGTGGATGTTGTCTATATGGATTTCAGTAAGGCCTTTGACAAGGTTCCCCATGGAAGGTTGGTTAAGAAGGTTCAATCTTTGGGTGTTAATGGCGGAGTAGCAAGATGGATTCAACAGTGGCTGAATGGGAGATGTCAGAGAGTAATGGTGGATGGCTGTTTGTCAGGTTGGAAGCCGGTGACCAGTGGGGTGCCTCAGGGATCTGTGTTGGGTCCACTGTTGTTTGTCATGTACATCAATGAGCTGGATGATGGGGTGGAAAATTGGATAAGTAAGTATGCAGATGATACAGATAGGTGGTGTTATGGATAATGAAGTAGATTTTCAAAGTCTACAGAGAGATTTGGGCCATATGGAAAAGTGGGCTGAAAGATGGCAGATGGAGTTTAATGCTGATAAATGTGAAGTGCTACATCTTGGCAGGACAAATCAAAATAGGACGTACATGGTAAAAGGTAGGGAATTGAGGAATGTTGTGGAACAGAGAGATCTAGGAATAACTGTGCATAGTTCCCTGAAGGTGGAATCGCATGTAGATGGGGTGGTAAAGAAAGCCTTTGGTGTGCTGGCCTTTATAAATCAGAGCATTGAATATAGGAGCAGGGAAGTAATGTTAAAATTGTACAAGGCATTGGTGAGACCAATTCTGGAGTATGGTGTACAATTTTGGTCGCCTAATTATAGGAAGGATGTCAACAAAATAGAGAGAGCACAGAGGAGATTTACTAGAATGTTGCCTGGAAACCAGCAACTCTGTTATAGAGAAAGGTTGAACAAGTTAGGTCTTTATTCTTTGGAGCGCAGAAGGTTAAGGGGGGACTTGATTGAGGTCTTTAAAATGATGAAAGGGATAGACAGAGTTGACGTGGATACGCTTTTCCCATTAAGGGTAGGGAAGATTCAAACAAGAGGGCATGACATGCGAATTAAGGGACGGAAGTTTAGGGGTAACGTGAGGGGGAACTTCTTTACTCAGAGGGTAGTGGCTGTGTGGAATGAGCTTCCAGCAGAAGTGGTGGAGGCAGGATCGATTTTAACATTTAAAAGTAAAGTGGATAGGTATATGGACGGGAAGGGAATGGAGGGGTATGGTCTGAGTGCAGGTAGATGGGACTAGGGAAAACAAATGGTCAGCACGGACTGGAAGGGCCGAGAGGGCCTATTTCCGTGCTGTAATTGTTATATGGTTATATGGTTATTATCTGGAAGAAGGAGTCAAAATCTGTGGACAATTCTCAGCTACACAACAGATAATGTATTGCACTTAACACATTGCATTAGAACATAGAACAGTACAGCTCAGGAACAGGCCGCTTATCCAAAAATGTCTGCGCTGAATATGATGCCAAGACCAACTCTTATCTGCCTATACATAATACAAATCTCTACATTCCCTGCATATCCATGTGCCAATCTCTTAAATATCATTTCTGCCTCCACCACCACACCCAGCAGCAGCATAATTGGCACACAATTCACTCTCTGTGAAAAACAACCTATCCCGCATATCTCCTTTAAACTTTGACTCTCTCACCTTAGAGCTATGCTCTCTAGTTTAGATCTGCTAATGCCTTATTATCCAATTGCACTGAAGAATCGCTCTGAAGAAGGTTTGATAAAGAATCAGATTGATCAGAATATTATCAAAATGTAGAGGTTCTGCCTTTCAAGAAAGGCTGAAAGGTTTGGGATTCATTTATTTTCAACTTCAGAAGCAAGACGATTGACTTGAATTGATATCTCGGCCCTGAACTATTAAAAAGAAGCCTGAACCGTTGTGTTATATTTGCCATGTAATTTAAATTTGTAGTTAAATAAATCTAGGATTTAAAATAAAAAACTAACAATAATGTAATGTTAATAGTGATACTGCTAGGCTGCCATAAAATATCATTCAAAGAAGGAAATCTGTCTTTACCTAGTCTAGAGAATGAAGGGCCTGTACCACCTAGGCGATTTTTTAGGTGACTGCCGGCGACTGTAATAGTCAAAGTAGGTTGCCGAAAAAACGGCGACTGGACCCCCCCCTATGAAAATGTTTATGACAAGCTACAACAACCTACCACCTAGTCGACGTCAAGCTACAGCAAGCTACCGACAACCCATTAGGACATCCACCGACGAGCACACCTATGACAACCTACGACCACACAGGTGACAACCCACAACAACCGAAGTCAACCGACGCCCACCCACCTACGTCCATCCGCGACAAGCTACGTCAAGCCAAGACCCTGTCGGCGACAACTGAATTCAGTCGATGGTACCTGTCGCCGGTTGACGTAGGTGGTCACCAATGGAATTCACCGAAGTCAGCACCGGCGACAACCTACGTCACCTGGTGACAACCAACGACCGCACCTACATCAGGAGACGTCAAGCTACGCTCATAGGCATCAACCCACTGTTGCTGAAAATGTTTGAACATGTTGAAAATCAAGCAGCGACCAGAAAGACGCTATGACTCTATGGGCAACTGAGGAGACTACTCTCGACCATATAGGCGACACCCTGGAGACCATGTGGCGACAGCCTTGTCGCCTGTAGTCATCTACAAAATAACCTAAGTGGGGCAGGCCCAAGTGACACGACACGTTGTTATGTGGTTGGCTTTTAACTGCTTTCTGAAATGGCAAGACACTCCATGAAAGGGAAATTTATGGATGGAAAAATATTAATCCTACATTTTGTAAATTAAATTAAAAAAATCTCCAGTCAATGAATTATACCTTAATGCAAGTGTATCAGCAATGTATTATTACTAGTGGGTGTGCAAACAACACAGATGATGCAGTGTTATTTCAATTTCATTGTATATGATGATCACTGAAACTGACAAAAGTCACACATAGAAAGGATCAAAGTAATCCAATTAGTCAATGTCGTCTTGACCAAACATATGAGCAACCCTGATTTAATTGCTAATTTGTTCACCTGTGTTCCTGTACCTCTTCAAATCAATTTCCTTTTTGTCTGCCCACAGGATGTCACATGAACTCTGCCAATTTAAATGTTCTCCCTATTGCATTGAATTCAATATCCATCGCGCTGATGATCTTATTTCATTTCAAAAATGTTTACTAATGGACTGCCTCACTTCCCTCTCAAATGTAAATGCTTTAACATGCTTGCTTGTTGTCAACTATCATCAACTCTCTCCTATGCACTTTGACCTCTCACCTCCTTCCTTAACCCACCTGTACTGATCTCTCTCCTTGGGAACTACACTCACCCCCCTGCAGGGCCTATACACCAGGAGGTGCAGATCTAGAGCCAGCAAGATAATGAAGGACCCCATACCACCACGGCAACGGCCTGTTCCAGCTGCTATGGTCAGGCAAGCGCCTTCCGCTGTCATGATGCGAAAACAGAGAGGATAAGACAGAGTTTCTTCCCACAGGCCATTAGGACTGTAAACCCTAATCGCACCAGGGACTAATTTACTGTTGTGTCTTTTTTTTTCTAAAATGTAAATACTGATTCTGTTCTGTTCTGTTGTTCTGTTGTTTTGCACAATCCGCAGTCATTGTCACTTTCATTTCACCGCATATCTTGTATGCGTATGTGACAAATAAAGTTGACAACTTCCGATTCACTTCCCTGTGCCACTTTTCTCCTCATGCCCCTTCCCTCCACTGGAGGAAAAGAATGGTGCCAGTGAGTGGACTCGGAGGTGCTCTGGGGATTCCGAGGTCGACTGTGGAAGGTCTCCTGGAGCACGGAGGTGGACTGGTAGCCGTGTGAGTTGAGCGACGACGCGTTCACAGGTCCAAGCATCTGGATTGAGGTGCTAGTAGAGTAGGCTGTTGGAGTCCCTGCAGCAGCTTGGGGCACAATTGGATCAGACTCCACTCCAAGAGGCCGAGTGCGCTATTCATGTGTAGCCGGCAGCAGCACTGTATGGCGGAGCAGCAGTGGAGAACATCGACATCATCGTCTGGCCAGGCAGACCCCTGCATCACTGACCCAGTGCCGCTGCCAGGATTACAGGCCTTTGTGGCCAAGTGAAGGCTCTACATTGTTAACAACTTTGAACTTGATGGGTACAAAATGCCACCTGAAATGTGGCTATTCTTGTGTACTCAGCTACTCTCAGTGTAACGTCCTATGCTTACACTCTTATACTTAAATATGATTGTGCCTATTCATAATAAGATTTTTACTGAACTGTATGCAAAAAAAGGAATTTCACTGTTCATGCGCCTGTAACGATAAAGTACCATTGAACCATTGAACTGTCCCTTCATCCTTTTATAACGAGGTATATTTTGAAATGAGTTATAATTCTGTATTATATCATGAGGAATTTGCCAGTCTATTATTTCAACTGTTGAAGAAGCAAAGCTTTGGGGAGAGGTGGTGTGTGGTGGTGTTCTGGATATGTAAGCTCTCTAGTTTGGTGTAGTCTTAAAAAAAAAACCCTGCAGATTATGAAAATCTGAAATAAAAAGATAAAACTGCTGGAAAAAAACACAGTAATTAAAACAGTCTGTGGTAGACTTAAGACATTGACTCTTTCACTTTCTGCAGTTGCTGCCGGACCAGATGATTTTTTTTCAGCATTTCATGTTTTTATTTGCAAATTGTGTTGAGGTTTTAGTTTAGTTTAGTTTAGAGGTCTTTCATGCTTTGATATTTCCCAGAACATTATGTTCGCTGTGCAGTTGAATAGAGCTGACACCGTGCTAACAAGAACGCTCCCCCACAATTTCAGAGAGAGTGGTATTTAGGGGAGAGTGAGGGAAATGTGAAGAGAATCTAATGGAGCATCTGGGAGGGCAAAGAGGCTTGAATATCACTAGAGGAATGCAGATGATTGAAGGGTCAATGATTAACATGTGAGGAGAAGATGAAGGTGACCCAGATAGATTAGGAACAAGGTCATAGGGCCATCAACAGCAGTCGTATAATTGATCACCAGGTGGGAAAGAAAGCTGAGAGGGTGAGAGACATCAAAGTGGGGTAGTGATAGAAATCAGGTGGTCAAATACCACTTAGGTAAAGAGGAGCAGAAATGAAAAGGGATCCGATGGCACATCAGAGGGTTGCAAAACGCCACAGTTGGAAGAGACTGCCAGACAAATCCATGAAGCAGATGCAAATACAACATTCAAAAGACACTTGAACAAGCATATGGATAGGATGGGTTTAAAGGGATATGGGCTAAATGCAACAAATGGGAATAGCCCAGGGCCTGCTTTGCGCTCTATAGCTCTATGACTATGCCTATATGAGGAGATTAGCAGGAACCGCAGGTCATTCATGGGGCAGGAGCAGTCGGAGTAATTGCTCTAGATGAGGATATAAAATGGAAACATGCTTGGAGAAAATTATTATTGTGTCTGTGTTCTAGGGTAAGAAGTGTCTCTATCCCACATTAATGTAAACTTTAACTCTCCAAAGACATGTTCATAGGTTCATAGGTTATAGGAAAAAAATTAGGCCATTTGGCCCATAAAGTCTACTGAGCCATTCATTCATGACTGATCGATCTTTCCCTCTCAACCTCATTCTCCCTGCCTTCTCCCCATAACCCCGGACACCCGTACTAATCAAGGTACTTTCCAGAGTTTGGTGTTGTTTTATAAATATAATGTATGCACGGTTGTCATGTGCCTTGTGGCCTTGGTGAAGGACTCTATATGTAGTCAGTCTCAGTCATTGAGTACTTGGGTTGAATTTCTATAAGTGTGCAGTAGAGGGTAGTTTGAGTTGTGGATAATATTCACTTTCAAATAGATAACAATTTTGTGCTACATGAAAGAATTTCCAGGCGCAAGTGCTTGTCAACATTAACATGCATTGTAGCCTTGGGATCATTTTCAAAATATGTTTTCTCCTATAAGTTGATAGTTTTCGTCTTGTTACCAGTAAACATTTGTGGCCATTTATGTATCATTGTTAAACCAGAAGACTTTGTATTACTGGAGGGATTAGAAATTAAGTACAAATATGTAATGCTGTTTGATGTACAGTAGCAGCTATTATATGAAGCAGCAGTATGCATCTCTAGGATATGATGGGTAAATCATTAGAGGCACATCACAGAAGTTATGAAAATTGCATGATACTCAATATATATTCATGGTACATTCTGGGATCTCAGGGTGGTGTTAATAATGCATTTGAGAATTTGTTGCTTATTCAAACACTTCTCAATTGCAATGAGACTTGTTTGGTCATCAAAGGATTCTCTGTTACCAAAACTGTATCTAATATTTGTGATGGAAGCCTCCAAGGAAAAGGGAATCATTTAATTGGAAATACATAAACGTCAGGCACTTTATGAAGCTAATTGGCTATTTACATCAAAGCAGCAATAATCATCGGCTGAAAATGTAAATCAACATACAGCAGGATACTGAAATAAAGAACAAGGTACCGCTACAGTAAACATTCAGCTAGTTTTAAATATATTTTCTTATATCTATAAATTTACAGCTAAGATCTGTGTCCACAAGTTGATACAAATTAATGAGACTCATTGAGCATTAAGTTCAATCGGTGTCCTATAATCAAGCAAAAGATGAATAAATGACACTGCCTGTCCCTCAGATGGTGCGTTTTTTTCATGTCATTTTATTAGCTTGCTGGGACACCAGAGCAATGAAGCTTCATCTTTGGGGCTGCTGCCCATTACCGAAAGTCTCTTTTCATAGATGTATTTTACAATAGTAGCATGTTTCCTCTATTTGGCTATCATCTCAACTTTGGCGATTTCAGTAAAACAAGCACAATCTGATATGCATATAATGCCTTTCAGTAAAGCTGAATATTCATTTTCCATGAAACTATTCTCTCTCTATTGAGACAACCATTCTAATTTTACAGTTATCCTTTTCCACAGACTGATCACAGACCATGGTGGCGCAGCGGTAGAGTTGCTGCGTTAGACCACCAGGGACCTGGGTTCGATCCTGACCATGGGTGCCATCTGTAGGGAATTTATAAGTTCTCCCTGTGACTGCATAGGTTTTCTCCAGGTGCTCTGGTTTCTTCCCTCCTTCCAAAGACGTACAGGCTTGCAGCTTAATTGGCTTTGATAAAATTGTAAATTGTCCCTCGTGTGTTGGATAGTGTTAGTGTATGGGATGATCGCTGGTCGGCATGGACTCGATGCGCCTGATCAACGCTGTGTATCTAAAGTACTGAATATTGCATTGCTTAATTTATCCTTCCAGTGAATTTGGAGGAGAGACCATCTTTAGTACATCACCTTGTGTTTGCATGAGATTCATAATTTAATTAGCATTAGTTCATTCTCCCCTTTTCTACCCAGCACACACTGAAAATCCTACAATATCCTTTCATCTTTATCTTTAGAAATGTCAGTGTTGTTGATGGATGCTAGATATTATCTATTTCTTCCTTCCTATGAGTGGAACATTACACTCAACAGTATTACATTTCATAAATTAAAACTTTTTTTTGTTTCATCACACAACTGCTTACCAATAGCGAGCAAATTTTAGTGCCACGTTGTGGCCTCTGCAAGGTCTTTTACAGTGCATGTGTCATGCAGCATGTCACAGCTCAGGAGATGTTCCATAGTCTGGAGGCCCCGTCCGTCTTCGCAGTCTGCCGCATCATCAGTATATCCCCAATTCAGCATGTTCAATTTGCTCCTCCTATGCCTGTCCGCAGTCTATTGAGACTGCGCCAGGTTATCCATGGTTGGTCGGAACCTGGTGGGAGTTTCAATAATTCAGCCTAATTACACATTCTCACTGTTAAATTTTGCATTTTCCACGGAGCCGTTAAAATGTTGTTTAAGATACAAATATCTACTGATTTAAATCTCATATGTTCACATGTACAGACGGCCCAGCTGGCAGAGTGCATGGACATTTGCCGATATTCTGAGATGAATGATATATCATCCTATTGGCTAGGTAGTTGCTCTTCTGTGCAAAGACATCCACATGGATCTGCAGTATTCCACAGCCAGGGGCTATCAGCTGTAGTTACGGCAATTCAACATGTTTGGTTGATATTGGAAAGAAAGTCATAGAAAAGAGCATATTAAATCAGATTTGTGGCCCACATGTTTATATTTATGGAAATGAAATAAGCTGTGTGCCAATGCTAAAAGACCGTGAATGATATTGGTGTTCTCTAATTAATTGGTTGCAATTTCATACACACTGTATCATTAACTACAACTCGGCATTCAACACAATTATTCCCTCCAAACTTCTTGCCAAGCTCAGGAAACTGGGTCTCTGCGCATGCCTTTGTAACTGGATCCTCAGCTTCTTCATCACTATTATAGATGAAGTTATGCCTAATGGTCAGAGTATAGGAGGACAATTGATTATCTGATTGAATGGTGCCTATACAACAACAATCTCTGAGGATCTGTCCTGAATCCAGAGCACTGATGCAATCATAAAGAAACCCCACCTACACCTCTACTTCATTAGAAGATTGAGGAGACATGGTATGTTGACAAATACTTTCTTGAACTTCTACAGGTGAACAGTAGAGAGCATATTGAATGGTTATACCACAGCCTGGTTCAACAACTCAAATGCCACGGAACAAAGAACATTACAAAACAAGGTAGACACTGCCTGGTCCATCATAGCTACTGACTTCACAAAGACAGACATCATCATCAAAGACCCACACTCCCTAGCAAAGCTCTCATTTTACTCCTTCCATCCGTAAGAAGGTATTGGAGTCTGAAAACCATGATCTCCAGGTTCAGTAACAGCTTCTTCCCAGGAACCACTACAAACACCAATTACATTTCAAACTACAAACTGTTTTAGTTTCACTATTCAAATTCAACATTTTGGGCTTTTGTTTTGCACGAGTATTGTTTTTTTTCTTTTTCCTTATTTTTGTTTATCTTGTTATCTTGGATTATTACGTTTACAGATGTGTTATGCTACTGTAAGTAAGAATTTCATTATTCCGTTTTGGTACCTATTACAATTATACAGACAGATACTTTCACAACATTTAAGAAACATCTAGAAAACCACCCGAATCCTCAAGGCATGGTAGGCTACAGACCCAGTTCAAGTCTGTGGGATTTGGAGAGAGAGGTATTCAATAGTCAGCATGGACTTGGTGGGTTGTATGACTCCACAAATACACATAGAACAGGCCACAAAAATAACTTTGGGCACACAGGAGATGGCAGATGCTAGATTCATGAGTGAAAAACTACTGTTAGAGGAATTCAGCAGGTCAGGCAGCATCTATGGTGGGTAATGGGCAGTTCAAGTTAGGACACTTCTTCAGACTGCACAGATGATGTTTTGGATCAGAGGCCTTCTTCAGACCTGAAATGTCCATATAACCATATAACAATTACAGCACGGAAACAGGCCCTCTCGGCCCTTCCAGTCCGTGCCGACCATTTGTTTTCCCCTTGTCCCATCTACCTGCACTCAGACCATACCCATCCATTCCCTTCACGTCCATATACCTATCCACTTTACTTTTAAATGTTAAAAGTCCTGTACATGTCATCTATTAATTTCTCACTACAGATGCTGCCTTAGCCATGGAGTTCCTCCAACAGTTTGTTTTTGCACAAAGAAAAATGTTCTTTGACCCTTACTTTCAGAAGTTCTGTTTACTTAAAATGATCTTTTATGTATCCAATTTTACACAACCGGTTGTAACTAAAGCATCTTCTGCATTGACCTCTTTCTCTACATCCATACAACACCCTTTGAGTACTATGTATGAGGGATAGTCTTTTGATGTCTCCTCTGTGTATATGTTGCATTTTGACCAGTCATCCAAGGACATTAATTTATTTTGAATATGGACCCAAATGATCATAAGGCCATAAGGTCATAAGTGATAGGAGCAGAATTAGGTCATTCGGTCCATCAAGCCAACTCTGCCATTAAATCATGGCTGATCTATCACTCCCCCATAACCCAATTCTTCTACCTTTTCCCCATAACCCCTGACACCTGTACTAATCAAGAATCTGTCCATCTCTGCCATAGAAATATCCATGAATAATGCCCAGATTGGCCTGCATTCCACTGTTTGTAGATGACAGACTGCAGGCTTCGTAAGAAGATTCATCAGGACCATTGCAATTGCCTTCAGCTTACGCCACAAGTTTCATGTTCAAGAAGGAACTGCAGATGCTGGAAAATAGAAGATAGACAAAAGTGCTGGAGAAACTCAGCAGGTGCGGCAGCATCTATGGAGCGAAAGAAATGGGCAACTCTTCTTCAGACCCTTCTTCTGAAGAAGGGTTCGGCCCGAAATGTTGCCTATTTCCCTCATTCCATAGATGCTGCCGCACCCGCTGAGTTTCTCCAGCGCTTTTGTTTAGCCACAAGTTTTATATTCATTATGAATTAGTATTATTATTTTAATTGTATCTGTGCAGAAAAATATATTTTTTTATTGTCAAGCATCCATTACTCCAACTATCCCACCAATATTTCAATGATATTAGCTCTTTAATAGTAGCTTATATCTGCCCCCATGATTCACACTGGCATCCCAGTTTTAGTTCTGATCTAAAGAAAACATTGTCTTATTTGAATACCATTAAAATCAGTCTCCCATTTCCTGGCTTCAGCTATTTCATTTCACTTTGATTTATTTCCTTTTTAGCCCTTTCTTTTCTGACAGATTGAGAACCATGGAGGCACAGAATGTGTACATTAATAAAAGTTAGTGCGCATGTAGGGGAAAAAAATTGAAAAGGTTCAATTAAATGTTTGGCTTTTAGCTCAAGGACACCTGAACACAAAGTGCAAGATGATTGAGTTGTGGAGAGCCTTGACAAAATCTGTTTTGCAGTATTTCGTTCAATTTTAGGTATTAGACTTCATGAGGATATATTGGCTCTGGGGAGAGCATAAATTCACCAGGATGAAACTGGACAAATATTAAATTACCAAGGGTTACGAAAGCATGGCTTGAATTTAGAAGGTTGAGAGGACAACTGTCTCAACAGGTCTTATGCGATAAAAGAGACTTGTGTGAGAAAGCACAGAAAAATTAATTGTTGCCCCTGCTGATTGAACAGATTGCCCTCTGCCCAACGATTATTTGTAATGTGATAAGAATTTGAAACCATTCCAAATACATTGACCTGTTAGATATGTGTTGTAAGACTGATTTTATTTTATTTTTATATATCAGTGGATGTCATTATGAACAATCTTGAAAGTGCTACTATCATAACTTTATCTCACCTCTTTTATGGATCTGATATATATAAAATAAAATTTGACTGATCTCGAAGATAGACACAAATTGCTGGAGTGACTCAGCAGGTCAGGCAGCATCTCTGGAAAAAAGGAACAGGTGACATTTTGGGCTGGAACCCTTCTTCAGACACATTTTCTTACACATTTTGACAGATCTCTCCAATTCCACGACAACATCCTCCTCTCCTTCTGAAGGATTTCCCACAGAGACCCTAGCATCTATTTCCAAATTTGGTAGCCAATTCTACCAGTGGTCTTATCTATCTATCTTCTATCTATCTATCTATCACATAACTAAAACTCTGATCTTGTTATCTCCCAGTTTTGAGCGTTTTGTCTATTTGCAAAAAAATGGTACATGATAGCACTATGATTATTTTGCCAGCTCACTCATCGTTCTCATGTGCTGTTTCGTTCTGATCGGTGGTCTATTGTAAAAGTTAGCAAAGTTTAAAAATCTTAAAAACCGCGCGTGCGCAGATCGATCTCCTCTCCTGCCAGTCAGCGTCGTGTGGATTAGTCTATCTCCTGTCACTTGCCAGGACGGTTCGCCCCTTCCTGCACCATTGCGTCTTTCCTGGAGCTGAGGGATGCTCTGGATGGCCGGCGGAGGTCTCCACCCGGACACAACGTTCGGAGGGACCAGAAGCGGCCCAGCCCAGCCCTGACCAGCCCGGTCGGCTTGGCACGGAGTCGGACTGGTCACCAAACGGAAAGCAGAGACTCTGATCCTGGCGGAGGAGAACGACCAGCGACCTGCGCCCACTGTGAGCCACCATCACACCACCAGCTCCAGCCCCTTCTACTCTGGTCCCCCTCCCTGGCTCCTGCCCCCTCCCCCCCTCCGCTATGGCTCTTCCCTGTCTTTTCTCCGAACTCTCTCCCCACCTTCCACCCCTCTCCACCCCCCCCCCCCCCCGCCCACAAGAATCGGAAGACATCTGGACAATGATGCACCTGGTTGTGTTCTCAAAACCTGTGCAGACATACTGGCTGGAGTTAATGCAGACATCTTCAACGCCTCATTACTGAGGTTTGAGTTTCTCTTAAAAGACCATCAATAGTACCAGTGCCCAAGAAGAGTAATGTGACATGCCTCAATGACTACAGACCGTGGTGCTAACATTCGTGGTGATGAGTTGCTCTCAGAGGTTGGTTATAGCACAAAGGTAGACACAACATGCTGGAGTAACTCAGCGGGACAGGCCGTATATCTGGAGAGAAGGAATGGGTGACATTTCAGATCGAGACCCTTCTTCAGACTGATCCACTTTCTACTTTGAAGAAGTTCTCCTCCTCTCTCTGACAAGAGTTCAGCAAAATCTCCTCATTGGTTATAGCACCTATCAATTCTTACCATAGTAAGAACCTGGGTCCACTACAATTTGCCTGCAGCCTCCATAGAACAATGGACGAATTGATTTTACTGCTCTTCACTGCACTGGAACACTTAGACCATAAAAGCACATACCTCAGGCTGTTTTTTATAGACTACAGCTCGGCGTTCAACACCATCATCCCCTCCACACTTGTTACCATGCTCACGGAACTGGGTCTTAGCACATCCTTTGCATCTGGATCCTTGACTTCCGCATCTACAGAACACAATCGGTACGAATTGGCAACATTTTCTCCTTATATAGTACAGGGGCACCTCAAGGCTGTGCACTCGGTCCCCCAATCTACTCACTCTATTCCCATGAATGTGTAGCCAGACACAGTTCCAACTCCATCATTAAATTTGCTGATGACACCACCATTGTTGGACAAATTACAGATAACGATGAGTCAGGATACAGGAGAGAGATTGATCATCTGATTAATAACCTTGCTCTCAATGCCAGTAAAACCAAGGAGGCGATTGGCAACTTTTGATAAAGAAGGCCACAGATCTATAAACTTGTCTTCATCAACGAAATGGTGGTGGAGAGAGTCAACACTTCAGGTTCCTGCACGTTCTAACTCTAATGATCCATTATGAACCCTGCACGATGGAACCCATGAAAATCCTATCACTTTGGATGATTCAGTCTGCCGACAAATACTTTCTTGAACTTCTACAGCTGTATGGTAGAGAACGTTGACTAGTTGCATCATGGCCTTGTTCGTCATTTTGAATGCCCAGGAATGACGGAGATGAGGAGTGGTAAACACTGCCTGGTCCATCACTGGTTCTGACCTCTCCACAAATAGAAGGGATCTATAGGCAGTGTTGCCTCAAAAAGGCAGCCTATATTTCAAGACCCTTACCACCCTGGCCATGCTCTCATTTTACTCATACCAACGGGAAAAAGGTATAGGAGTCTGCAAAATGTGACGTCCCATTAGAGGAACAGCTTCTTCCCAAAAACCATGAGTCTTTTGGACATACAAACACGAATTAAACTCCAAACTACAAAAATCATCTTAGTTTCATTCTGGACTTTGGGCTTTGTTTTGCACTATATTGTTTTTTTAATTGATTTTTTTTGTTTGTTTATTATGTTATTTATTGCATTCAGTGTCTGTTGTGCTGTTGCAAGTAATACATTCATCGTTTCATTTGTTTTATAGTTTTATATATATATATAGTTAAAAACATGAGATCATATATATATATATATTTTTTTTTCAGTTAAAAACATTAGATCACCATGGTCTTCAACAATTTAGAAAAACACTTGAAAAGTCACACACAGACCATCCTGTAATTTATGATGAACATACCAGACGGGTGAGGATTCCTATTGTCAGCGCATAGGTTAGAAAATTACTCTCACTGCAGCTGTCTTTTCTGATAAAGCTTAAGTTCGGCTCGGTATCAAAGGCCCGCCCTTAACACTGATTTCACAATGTCACAGGAAAGATATAGTACAAAAGCACGGTACATGATTAAAATTTGATGCACATGTCCATCCATCACTGTTGCCCCTGCCAACCAACATTAACACCCCACTCCTCAGCACGTAGACTTCAAAACCTCAATACTCATCAACAAATCCCTCTAGGCTATATGGTCTCTAGCTCCACAACCCTGTGCTGTTCTGCTCCTCCAGTTGTGGCAGCTGTGTGTTCCCTCACCCTTCAGTTTACCATCTGTGCTGGATGTTGCAGACATATTAAACATTTCTTTTTGAATCCTCCTGCTAACATTTCTAGTTTGTGACTCCCCACCTTCAAAGCTACTTTTTAAACAAAGCCTCTGATTATTTATTTCCATTCCTGCTCAACCATAATCTACATTTTTTCAATGCGACATGAGACACTAATACACGTAAACAGCTATCATTTGTATGCTGGTGAGTCATAATCAACAACTCCAACGCCCAAATTAAAATGATTGGCAATTAAATAACAGAACCACTGCTGGACTTTGAAAAGGTATATTTATCGTATTGTATATACAATGTTAAAACCAAAGCTCTTCCTTCGGAAAACTTTCCTTATCTGCACTGTTAATTAATTGATTGTAATGAAAATTGCAATTTGACATCTAACTGGCTACATAATCCCACATCTAACCTGCTCCTAAGGGCTGACACTTTTAAATCATTCTCATTTCCCATCCACTCAATTGCAAATACAGCTCAAATGCAGTAAGGAAAAAAAAAAGCATGTTCAATATAATAGTACAGAAAGTGGAAATGATTAACAATGTACATTTTTTGCTACTTGGAAAGGACTGTGCCTCTGAGACCAGATAAAGGTTTACTGTGGAGATTGACAAATGTCTTGAACCAGTATTCAGCCTGAAGTGCTCATCAATAACACATGATGCAAAGGTAAATTAAATTTTATTTCGCAAGTATTGATATTGAAAACCTTCCCAGACAATTAAATGTCACCAGACTCTACATCTCCTGTCCCTTCCAATGTCGTTCTGCTTAATAATGAGTCTTTGGAGAACATTTCATGCAAAACCTTTCCAAAGTAAATATATTGCTCCATCTAGTGGAATTACTGAGGACATACTTGTTTCATTCAGTTCAGAGATACAGCACGGAAACATGCCTTTCGGCTCACTGAATCTTTGTAGATCAAAAACTACAAAATCTTTCTTTGTAGATCAAAGAACATACAAACATTTTAACATAAACATCTACCACAGAGCACCGGGAGCAGTGCAGAGGCCATTGGGCCCCAGCTCCGGGCGACCGGGAGCAGCACAGAGGCCATTGGGCCCCAGCTACAGGAGACAAAGGAAGCGGCATGCCCAAAGGGGGGTGGTACGAGAAGGCCCCTCCCAACGAAAACTTTGGTTACGCCACAATGCTGGATTCCTGAGCCCAGGAAAGCTCAATTCACCGAAGCGGTGGGATGAGGGGACATCTGACTCTAAAGACAATGTGGCATCTTTAAACGTGCGCAGTATAAAGAGCACTGCACGATGTATTAATGCCTTACAGTACCTGGCCAAGGTCAAGGCAGATGTGACTTTTCTTCAGGAGTGCGGGCTGCCACACCTCCGCTACTATCGGAGGTGGTCGCGATGGTGGCCCCACGGACTGTCGGTGTGGTCGGGGGGAAATGACTGTCGTGCTTCCGGCCTGGGGATTTTGCTGCGGGGAGGGAACTTCACCATCACTGAGGTCAAGGAAGTGGTTGGAGGGCGTCTCCTCGTGGTGGATGTTATGTACCACGGCTCTCCGCTCCGGCTGATAAATGTGTATGCCTCACCTACGCAGAGCGAGCGGCTGGCCGTTCTCCAGCAGCTCCCAGTGCTGCTGGCCACGTCCCGGCAGCTCGTTCTGGCCGGTGACTTCAACTGCATCATTGATGCGGCTGGACAATCCGGCAGTGCCGACAGCAGACTGGACAGCACGTCCAAGTTCCTGATGGAGATGGTAAAAGACGCAAAGCTGCGTGACGCCTTCAGCGACCCTGCAGGCGGGTCCCAGCTGCAGTTCACTTGGTCGAGATCGGACGGTTTAGCCCGATCTCAAATAGACTTTGTCTTCACGATGAAGGCCGTCACGGTGAGACACACTGACCTCACGCCAGTGTTCTTCTCCGACCACTGCCTCCTTCAGGCTTCCTGTCACCTACGGGAGGACCGGAAGGCAGGCAGAGGGACGTGGAAGTTAAACACAAAACTGTTGACCCCAGAGAATGTCGAGGAGCTAAAGAGGGACTACGCATGTTGGAGAACGGTGAGGCCCCTCTTTGACTCCCCCACACTCTGGTGGGAAGCAACTGTAGATGATATGTGTGTACACCTTTAATTGATAGTAACCATGTCCATGCTAACCACTCCCCCACCAGTTAGTATAATTGTAACCCACACGCCCCTAGCTCTCTCTCTAGTGTTCGTGACAGACCACGTACAGCCAGGGCTATGTATAATGTATGCGTAATAAAGTACTGACGACTTTAAGGTGTCTGTGTACCTTCTCTAAAGCAACCAAGGAGAACATTAAGAGGTTCTTCATAATTAAAGGGGTTCAGAGAGCAAGACAGAGTCAGAGGGAATTGTGCCAACTCCAGACAGATTTGCCGCAACTGCTCCTTCTGCAGTCGAGCGGGGTGGACATGAGGGAGGAACTTAGAGAGTTGAAGGAACGGCAAGCTCAGCTCTTCACCTCTGAATCCTCCAAGATCATCTTCCGATCTAGGGTCCGCCATGTGGAGCAGGATGAGACGTGCTCACGTTTCTTCTTCTATAAGTTTCACAGGGGGAGCTCTGTGATGAACAGCCTTAGGGAGGAGGACGGCATGGTAGCATCCTCACAGACAGACGTGCTGAGGATCTGCAAATCTTTTTACACAGATTTGTATGACCAAAAGACCACAGACAGTACCACCTCCCAGAACTTCCTGTCCTCAATCACGGAGGTCTTGGAGGACAGCAAGCGGGAGAGTCTGGACCAACCACTGACCCTAGAGGAGCTGACTGGCTCCATCCGTTCCTTTGACTCGAATAAAACTCCCGGAAGCGATGGTTTACCGAGTTGTATTTGGCTCTGTGGGACTGGATGGGCCCGGACCTGCTAGAAGTGTACAACTACATGCTTCTAGCTGGTAGCATGTCAGACTCCATGAGGAAGGGCAACATCACCCTAATCTACAAGCAGAAGGGGGAGATGAAGGACATAAAGAATTGGAGACCCATAACACTCTTGAATGTAGACTACAAGATCCTGTCCAAGGCCATCGCCAACCGGGTCAAGTCTGCTCTGGGACAGGTGATCCACCCGGACCAAACCTGTGCTGTACCTGGCAGGAAAATCTCAGACAGCCTAGCGCTGCTGAGAGATACCATCGCCTACGTGCAGGACAGACGGGTGGATGCCTGCCTAGTTAGCTTGGACCAGGAGAAGGCCTTCGACAGGATTTTGCACACGTGCATGAGGGACGTGCTCTCCAAAATGGGTTTTGGGGAGGGAATCAGAAATTGGATCAAACTGCTATACACCAACATCCGTAGTGCAGTCCAAATCAATGGGTGGGAATCAGACAGTTTCCCTGTAAGGTCTGGAGTTAGGCAGGGTTGCCCTCTCTCTCCTGTCTTGTTTGTCTGCTGTATTGAACCTTTTGCTGAATCCATCGGGAAGGATGCGGGCATAAGAGCAGTGACATTGCCAGGCAGTGGGGGCATTCAAGTAAAGACCTCCCTGTACATGGACGATGTCGCTGTCTTCTGCTCGGATCCAGGGTCGGTTCGCAGACTGATTAGTATCTGCGACCAGTTTGAGTCGGCCATGGGAGCCAGGGTGAACCGCAGGAAGAGCGAGGCCATGCTCTTTGGCAACTGACCCGACAGATCTTCCGTCCCCTTCACCATCAAGCCTGACTTCTTGAAGGTGCTGGGGATCTGGTTCGGGGGGGCTGAGGCATGTAACAAAAATTGGCTGGAGCAGATAGCCAGGGTGGGGAGGAAGCTGGAGCTGTGGAGGCAACGCTCCCTCTCCATAATGGGAAGGAATTTGGTCATCAGGTGTGAGGTGCTCTCGGGGCTGCTGTACTTGGCACAAGTGTGGCCTGTCCCTCCCTCATACGCCACAGGGATCACCCGGGCCATCTTCCAGTTCATCTGGGGGTCGAGGATGGACCGGGTGTGACGGACCACAATGTACAAGTCGGCAGACAACGGGGGTAAAAGCGTGCCCAACGTCGCCCTCATTCTGATGGCCACCTTCATGTGTGGCTGCATCAGGCGGAGTGTAGAGCCAAGTGTCACTACCTGCTGAGGTTCTACCTGTCCCCGGTGTTGAGAAGGATGGGCCTGGCGCAGGTGCCACGCAATGTGCCAGTCAGCTGGACATTGCCGCCCCATCTGTCGTCGGTGGAAGGGTTCTTCTGGACCAACACCTTTGACCACATGTCCATCGGGCAGTGGTCAGCACAGAATGTCCTGCAGGCACTGCAGGGAAAGGACTCTATGGACCCAGTGGCGTGGTTCCCTGAGCAGACTGCCCAGCTTGTCTGGCAAAATGCCTCATCGCCAGAACTCACCAACAAGCACCAAGACCTGGCTTGGCTGGCGGTGAGGGGAGCCCTCCCAGTCAGATCCTTCCTGCACCGTCGGAACCTCACTGCCAGCGCACGCTGCCCTCGGGACGGCTGCTATGGCGAGGAGACAGTTGCCCACCTCTTCACAGAGTGTGGGTTTGCTAAAAGAGTCTGGAGAAAAATGCAAGGGTCCCTGGTACGCTTTATCCCGAACAGCTCCGTCACAGAGGACTCGGTGATTTACGGACTGTTCCCAGGGACACATTCAGAGGCTGACATCGAGTGCTGCTGGAGGGTCATCAACTCGGTAAAAGACGCCCTTTGGTCTGCCCGAGCATTGTTCACCACCCAGCAGAGCGAGATGTCCGTCAGGGAATGTTGCCGACTGGCCCGCTGCAGACTGCAGGAGTACGTGCTGAGGGACGCACTGAAGCTCGGTGCAGCCAACGCCAAGGCTCGGTGGGGGAGCCCTTCTAAGGCCCTTCTAAGGCCTTCTAAGGCCCTTCTGCTGCTGGACATGGGGGGTACGGTATGGTGGAGACGCCCCTCAATATAAGGGAAGGTATCCCACGCCATTGTGGCACGAGTGGGGGACTGATTTGTGGAAATTTGGGGGAAAGAAATGTCTAAACTGTATTGATCTATTGTACAGCCTCCGAAAATGTCGGATGGATTTTCCGCAAGGTTAATGTATTGTATATATTTATCATTTGAATAAAGTATATTTTGAAATTAAAAAAAAAAAGTGACTCACAGCTTGCAACCTTTCACAGAAAGTGGGCAATTTCCATTTTGTGACACATTTTATTTGGCCAATATTATCATTAACAGGACTTAAGACATTACATGTATTCAAAACATATTTTACTGATAGGCTGCATATATGTGGAGTTTTCACAATTCTTGTAAGAACTCATGATATAGAATCATAACACGTTTAGAAAATTAACAGAGACAAAATTCTTCACAAATTTGCCTACATTTTTCAAAGTTCTATATAAAGTATGCTCAGAAGATCTTGTTTAATGCAAAAATGATCAGTAATTTATAAAATTGGCAACAATTTTGATAATTGAAGTCGATATTTCTCATGAAAATTGGCAATGTTCTATCGAGAATTTGAATGGCAATGCTCGTATTTTCATTTGTAATACTTCGTAATGTATCAATGTAAGGGAAAACGAAAAATATGCTGCCAATATGAATGATGAAAGGACTTTTTGGCTCCTCAAAAAAAATGTCTATGGCATCAACGGGTTAAATCAAACACAAATGTGATGTAATTTACCTTTTGAGAAATACGACGTGATTTGTTTGGGGATCACCGCGGCGGCCCTGGTGTGTGAAGTTTTGTTTATTTTGAATCTTCCACCGCAGGATGCCACTGTACGCTTCAGACTATCTGCTGTAATGAAATAATACAGGATAATGCTATGGATTTATTTCATGTTATGATTAACATGTATTATGCAACACAGTGTCCATTAATCCTTTAACGATTAGGCTATTGGCTTCGAAATGACCTCGAAATGGAAATGTTACATTTGTATATAATGATCCATTAAAATGTATATTTTATAAATTTCCAATATTTTATACTAAGTTTATTAAAATTGGTTAAGTACTTTTGTTATAAGATGGAAGGAGTAGAATCACAATTAGCTCTGAATAAAATTGGTGATAATGTTTTCCATCTAACCTTTGGTTTTTACTGCACCAAGGAGATCTTCCAACTCCATCTTTTGCCTAGCTTCCACAGCAGCAACACCATCAACGGACTGCTGCATTACTGCGGACAGATCCACGATGACCCTGAAAAAAATGAAGATTTTTGTAATATTCAAAGTATATTAAAGATATGCTGCAAAAAGAGTCACAAACTTTGGAATTCATATTTTTCAATATTGTTATCAAGGCAAAGAAAGCAGTTCCAATTGTTTGATATTATTAGATATTATTCATGAGGAAAAAAATATAATAGCTCTAAAACCTACCTCCATTTTACAATCTCATTAAAGATATTCCCCCTTTCCCTCTCCCCTCCATAATTTCTCTCCCCCTTCCCTTCTCTCTCTCTCTCCCTCTCCCCCTTCTTTCTGGCGGGGGGGCGAAGTTTAAGGTGGCGCGGGTCCAGTGGGGGGGGGGGCGAGGCCCAGCGGGGGTGGCGGTGGTCAGCGAGGCCCAGCGGGGGTGGCGAGGGTGGAAGATGGCTTGGGGGAGGCGAGGGCAGTGGCATCTGGTTATGGGGTTACAGCCACTCCCGCCGAGGCTCCGACGCCGCGGATGGAAACGCTGGACCGGGGGGCACACACCACACCGCCCCCCCCCCACCCACAGATGGAAACGCTGGACCGGGAGGCACAAACCACAACCACACACCACACCCGGAACCCCCCCCGCGGATGGAAACGCTGGACCGAGCGGGTGGCAGACACCACACCGTGCACCCCCCACCTCCCCCCCCCCCCACCACTACTTACCTGGAGTAGACACGAGGCATCAAGTTCAATGGGTAAAGCACAAATGGGAGTCTGATCCTGCCTGGGCCCACTGCGCACGCGCGTAGAGATGGCGTCATTTTGCGTAGCTTCCCCAACTGCGCAGGCACGGATGGGCACATTTTTTTTCCACTCCCAGCGGCCTGAACCAGAATTTCAGGCGATTTCTGACAGTGGAAATGCTGATTGTGCTCCTATTTAAAAAAAAAAAAAATATGGGATTTCTTTCTTTCTCTGGCTGAAATAAAGGGGGGTGTGGTCGCACCCAGCGCAACCCCCCTTCGGACGGCCATGGGATGGAAGTCGAAAAAAGTTCAATCTCTTCCATTAGCTCTCCCTCGGTCGGGGGCCTCGAGCCCTCCGTTGACGGAACGATCGTCACTCCTGTAGCCGGCGGCGTTTTGGGCCCTCCGCGTCGGGGGATGTCAGGGCTGGTCGAGCTTCTGCATTCGTCAGAGCTCCCGACAAGCCTCTCCCGTGACTTAATGGTAAGCCCTTCGGCCCCACGAGCCTACACTGACCAACGATCACCAGTTCACAATAGTTCTATATTATCCAACTTTCTCATCCACTCCTGACACACTAGTGGCAATTTGCAGAGGCCAATTAACCTGAAAATCTGCATGTCTTTGTGCTAGTTGAGATGAGTCATAGTGAGAATGTGCAAACTTCACACAGACAGCACCCAAGGTCAGGATCAAACCCGGGTCTGTGGCTCTGAGGAAGTAGCTCTACCGCCTGTGCCACTGTGCCGCCCCTATGATATCCTTATTTTAATAGACTATCATACCAGCGCAGCCACTCCGGAAGTGGCCACGCTGGCTGACAGCTGCGGCTCACCTGCAGTCCGTCTGTTTTTTTCTTTTTTTGTCGTCTTCTAGTGTTTGTTTTAGTAGAACTTTGTTTTATTAGGTTGTGTATGTGCGGTGGGGGAGGGTGGGAAAAACAGAGTTTTAGTCTCTCCCTTCGGGGGGATGCGTGTGCCCCGTCACCATCTGTGCTGAGGCCTAATGGCGGAGCTGTGGCGGCGGCCTGGTTTGGAGCCGCGGTGCCCCAGCGGCGGCAGCGGCCCAGCTTAGAGCTGCGGTGCTCCAGCGGTGGCCCAGCTTAGAGCTGCGGTGCCCCAGCGGCGGCGGCGGCCCAGAATAGAGCTGCGGTGCTCCAGCGGCGGCGGCGGCCCAGCTTAGAGCTGCGGTGCCCCAGCGGCGGCGGCGGCCCAGCATAGAGCTGCGGTGCTCCAGCGGCGGCGGCCCAGAATAGAGCTGCGGTGCTCCAGCGGCGGCAGCGGCCCAGCTTAGAGCTGCGGTGCTCCAGCGGCGGCGGCGGCAGCCCAGCTTAGAGCTGCAATGCTCCAGCGGCGTTGGAGGCCAGGCTTAGAGCTGCAATGCTCCAGCGGCGTCAGAGGCTTGGCTTAGAGCTGCGGTGCTCCAGCGGCATTGGCGGCCCAGCTTAGAGCTGCGATGCTCCAGCGGCGGCGGCGGCCCAGCTTAGAGCTGCGGTGCTCCAGCGGCATTGGAGGCCAGGCTTAGAGCTGCAATGCTCCAGCGGCGTCAGAGGCCTGGCTTAGAGCTGCGGTGCTCCAGCGGCGGTGGCGGCCCAGCTTAGAGCTGCGGTGCTCCAGCGGCATCGGAGGCCTGGATCGCCTCAGCGCAGAGGGAGAACTAGGAGGGATGAAAACAATGACTTAAGACTTTTGCCTTACACCACAGTGAGGAGGTGCTTGGTGAACTAATTGTGGTGGATGTTGGATATGTGTTTATTGTGTGTTTTGTTTTTTTGTTATATGTTATAATAATAATAATAATAATAATAATAATATAATAATAATAATAACTTTATTTATAAAGCGCTTTAAACAACTACAGTTGCCACAAAGTGCTGTACATGAGAACTCATGGACAAGGCATTACAAACCATTAAAAACCGTAAGACGAAGGACTATAAAAAACACACTCTAAAAGTTAAAAGACATTAAAAGCACTAAGAACAGGAGCAAAGCCTCAGCCAGTGTCGAAAGCCAAGGAATAAAACGAGTCTTGAGGGAGGATTTGAAGATGGACAGTGAGGGGGCCTGTCTGATGTGCAGCGGCAAGGTGTTCCAGAGTGCCGGAGCAGCAACAGAAAAGGCTCTATCCCCTCTGAGCCTCCGCTTAGACCTTGGTACCTCAAGGAGCAGCTGATCAGCAGACCTGAGGCACCGGGCAGGAGCATATAGGTGGAGCAGCTCAGAGAGATAAGACGGGGCGAGCCCATTCAGCGATTTAAAAACAAACAAAAGAATTTTGAAGTGAACTCGAAAATGCACTGGGAGCCAGTGAAGGAGGCCAAAATTGGCGTAATGTGCTCCCTCTTTCGAGCTCCGGTCAAAAGGCGAGCGGCGGCATTTTGGACAAGCTGGAGACGAGCCAATGAAGCTCTTGCGACTCCAGAGTAGAGTGTGTTACAATAATCCAGCCTAGATGTAATAAAGGCATGGATTACTGTTTCAAAATGCTGCCGCTCGAGAATGGGCTTCACCTTTGCCAGCTTCCTTAGGTGAAAGAAGCTGGACTTAACCACCGCGCCTATTTGTTTATCTAGTTTAAAATCACCGTCCATCCTAAAACCCAGGTTCAAAACGGTTGGCCTTACGGACAATGCCAATGGGCCCAAATCAACAAAGGGAGGATCACGGCAGCCATTGGGTCCAAACAAAATCACCTCTGTCTTCCCTTCATTAAGTCCCAGAAAGTTTAAGGCCATCCAGGACTTAATGTCCTCAAGGCAAGACAGAAGTGATTTTAGAGAATAGTCGTCTTCTTTCCTGAGTGGCATATATAACTGGCTATCATCTGCGTAAAAGTGAAAGGAGATGCCATGCCTTCTTAAAATTGAGCCCAGAGGAAGTAGGTATAAAGAGAAGAGCAGGGGCCCTAGAATTGAGCCCTGTGGAACCCCATATACCAAGGGAGTGGAGGAGGATTCAAAGCCAGCAAGGCTTACACGCATGGTTCTGTCAGCCAGATAGGACCTGAACCATCCCAGGGCACTGCCACAAATGCCCACTTGGTGCTGTAATCAGGAAATTAACATTCCATGGTCCACTGTATCGAAGGCAGCAGATAGGTCCAGCAAGACAAGGACCACATAATTACCAGAGTCGTTTGCCAGGAGGATGTCGTTAAAGACCCTTAGCAGAGCCGACTCTGTGCTATGCATAGCCTTGAATCCAGACTGGAAAACTTCCCGAATATTGTGCTCATCCAGGAAGAGTTTCAGCTGAGCATAAACTACTTTCTCCATGATCTTTGAGATAAAAGGCAACTTGGAGATCGGCCTAAAGTTGGCCAGAACAGTTTGATCCAGGCCTGGTTTCTTAAGTAGTGGTTGCACTACAGCATGTTTAAATTGGACAACCCCAGAACACAAGCTACTGTTTATGATGGCGAGAACCGACCGCCCTATACTGGGGAAAACCTCTTTAAAAAGAAGAGGAGGAACAGCATCACAAGGGGAACCCGACGGCTTCATATGCCTAACCACATCCTCTAGACCCGACAATGTCAGAGGCTCAAACTTATCGAATGCCACCAGGCATGGGGCCGAAACAGAGGGGTCAGAGGCAGGAGCTGAGATGAGAGCCCTTATAGAAACAACCTTATTGATAAAGAAGTGCAGGAAGTCATTGCACAATTGGGACGATGCTTCCAGGCAGACAGGCTGTGGGGCATTTAAAACAGAATCAATGGTTTTAAATAACACACGTGGGTCATGGCGCTTAGACACTATTATATTAGACAGGTAACATCTTTTGGCCTCTTTAACAGTGTTTTGGTAATTTCGCCAGCTGTCCTTTAGGATTTGCGACGAAACCTGCAGCCTGTCCTTCTTCCACCTTCGTTCAGCTCTGCGACACTCCCGTCGAGCTATACGAGTTGCGTCACTAAACCAGGGCTCGGGTTTAGCTCTGGGCAGTAAAGTTTTTAAAGGACTGTACATACATGTTATGACTGTATGGTAACAATTCCGTTCAGACCGAAAGGTCTGAATGACAATAAAGGAATCTAATCTAATTGTTTTATTGTTTGTCGTTTGTAAATGCAATTTTTGAACTTACTTTTAAATAAATATTTATATTTTCTTGTATAGCCTTGAATTAAATAGGAACTTAAAAGAAATGGATGTGTATGCCTGATGATAATCATTTTACTGGAAACATTCTTCCATGATCTCATAACCAAGAAATCAATAGTTCCTCAGAAGAAATAATGATTCAGTGCCTAAAGCTTGGATAACCTTTGCTGTTTGTACAGATTCATTGTTATCCTCCTAAGTCAGTACATGTACATTACTCAGCTTTAAAAAAAAGTTCATAACATATCTGAAGTTATTCATGAGCAATAACTTTAAAAAAAAATATTGGCCGGTGAATGTAGCTGCTAAAATGACACTGTTGGATCACTACTAATTTGCTCTAGCTTTCTTGCTGTACAATTTTTTTTAATCACAAACTTCAAACAAGGACTTGAGTGCTTTGGAGGCACTAATGTGCAATGTTTTCTTATCAGCATATAGTAAGTGCAAATCATTTTAGGAGTCCCACGTATCCGTTGAAATTGACCAGGGTTAATTGACATCAATTGACATCGGGTTAATTGGCATAGATAGGGTAGGCAGTCAGAGCCTCTTTCCCAAGATGGAAATGTTAAAGACTAGAAGATGCAGCTTTAAGGGGAGAGAGACAAAGTTTAAAGGAGTTGTGCAGGGCAAGTTTATTTACACAGATGATGAGTGCTGGCATGCACTGCTGGAAGTGGTAGTGGAGGCAGATACGATAGTGCCATTGGAGAGGTTTTAGATAGGCATGTGTGCAAGGATATGTAGGGAATGGGGGGATATAGATCACACACGGGCTGAGGAGAGTTTTGGCTGAATATTTTGGGCCAAAGGACCTGTTCCTGTCTTGTATTTTTCTCTGTTCTGTGTTCTATATTCTATCTGTGCCCCTTTAAAGAGTGGAGGGGAACTGTGGGAGTAACTGCTTAATTATATTCTTGTTGGATGTCAATGTGCTAGCCAAGCAAACATGACAGGACTGGTACAGGAATGGGCAAATTACAGGAATGTGCTCCTGTATTGCACGCATCAGTTGTAAAGATAAAGTATTTCAGTGGAAGAAATGGACATCCTGCAAGCAATGGAAATTGGAATTTTCATTATTAGAAGTGAAACAAATGGGACTAGAGACATCCATGCAGAGGAAGTCTAATGACCTCAGCTATATGGTCAAAGTCAGTGGCAGAAGAAATGGAAGCAAAAAAGACAAGCGGCTGGAGGAACTCACCGTGGAGAGAAATGGTCATCTGATGTTTTGGGTCAGGACGCTTCATCTGGACCGAAAGAGTACAGGGGAGATCGCCAGTACAAAGAGGAGGGGGGGAAGGAGGGGGCAAGAGCTGGCAAGTGATAGATCCAGGTGAGAACTGTTTGAGTATCAGGTGAAGATGCCAACATGTGCACTGCCCCTCTTACATATCTATTATGTCAAATATCTCTCCCTCACTCAAATGTGTGCTCATACATATCTGCACCTCTACTGTTTACATGGTTGCACTTCGATAACAGCTTTAGTTTAGTTTAGTTTAGGGATACAGCACGGAAACAGGCCCTTTGGCCCACAGAGTCCGCAATAACCAGCGATCCCCGCACATTAACACTATCCTACACTAGGAACAATTTTTACATTCATACCAATTCAGCCAATTAACCTACAAACCTGTATGTGTTTGGAGTGTGGGAGAAAACCGAAGGTCCCGGCTATGGGGAGAATGTACAAACTCCGTATAGACAAGCCGAGTAACCAGGATTGCACCCAGGTCTCTGGCGCTGTAAGGCAGCACTACTGCTATGACACTGTACCGCCCTGTATCATTCACATAGATAAAAATATATTAACTGACATTCTTCCTTTATTCTTGCTGGGTAGGGATGCTCACAACAGAAGTCTGCCAGCAGACTGGAAAGAGAATCATGAGTTCAGTCAGTTCACACTGTGGGCTCAGTTATCCCAGACAGTAACAAGCAGGCGATAGAAGTCACACAAAATGATAGGAGGTTTATATCTAAATACTTTCCACATCCCAGAATACTCCTTTCCAGCCTGTTCTGTTCCCTGATGGACATGTATACAGAAATGATAGGGATTCACCAAATTCCTCAAAATATACACGAGCACTGCCCAGCCCTACGTTTTTGGAGTGTAGGAGGAAACCTAAGCACCAGGAGTAAACCCACTTGGTCACAGGGAGAATGTACCATCTCCAAACAGACAACAACCATAGTCAGGATCAAAGCTGGGTCTCCGGCGCTGTGAGGTAGCAACTCTACCGCTGCGCCACTGTGCCGCCCTGCCTTGTGGTGAGCATGACCTTTCCTACATGGAACCCAAGGTCTACGCAAATGCAACCTTATGCTGGTTCAGACAAAGAAAGGGCCTCACAGGAAAGAGTCACACCATGAGGGGTGAAAGTTCAGCAGCTAAATACAATTAATGTAATTGGTAGAAAAATAAACAATAAAGAAAAAAAACATTCACACACAAAGTGCTAGTTGGACTGGTAATCCATGTCTGTATGAATGGTATAAATACAGAAGCACTCATTACATTTAAATTGTACTTGACGAGCTGTGACTTGCAGGGCTACATGATTTTGGTGGGGGTTGCATAGACAGAATGAGCCCAGTTTACCTCTGTTTGTCCTGTAGATGTTCTAAGATTCTACTAAGGAGTGCTGCATCTGGCTCGTGCTACCTGGGACTCGACTGTTGCCATCTTGATTGCAAGCTTAGTTGATGCCCGACATGGAGAGTAAATGTAAATGTCAGTCCATGGAATAGGACTACAGGAATCCAGAACCACTGACAGTGATCTTCACAAGTTCATAAGTTATAGAATTAGGCCATTCGGCCCATCAAGTCCACTCCGCCATTCAATCATGGTTGACTTCTGCCTCCTAATCCTATTTTTGTGCCCATTATCCTTGACACCCGTTCTCATCAAGAATTTGTCTATCTCTGCCATAAAAATATGCACTAACTTGGCCCCTATGGCAATAAATTCCACAGATTAACTATCCTCTGACTAAAGAAGTTCCTCCTCGCCTCCTTTTTAAAAGAGCATTGTTTTAATTCTGAGGCTATGACCTCTGGTCCCAGACTCTCCCACCTGTGGAAACATCCTTTCCACATCCACTCCGTGCCTTTCATTATTCTGTAAGCTTCAATGAGGTCCCCCCTTTCTAAACTCCAGCGAGTAGAGGCCCAGTGCTGTCAAACGCTCATCATAGGTTAACCTACTCATTCCTGGAATCATTCTTGTAAACATCCTCTGGACCCTCTCCAGAGCCAGCACATCCTTCCTCATATACGGGGCCCAAATTTGCTCAGAGTACACCAAATGTGGCCTTACCAGCGGCTTATAGAGCTTCTGCATTACATCTCTGATTTTGTAATCCAGCCCATTTATCCAGAGATAAATGCTAGCATCTTCACAGGTATACACCACCATCTCCGCTGTTAGAAGGCATCCATCTACCAATTTGGCTTCAGTCCCTTGTTGATCACCACACTGATTTAGTAGGGCATGAGAAGCAAAATTATATAACGAATCAGAGAATGCACAGGATGTTTGGTACAGTTTCCTTGATGAGATGTAAAATAAATTGTATGATGCGATTTTGCTTAATTTTGGTTTTCTTGATTTGTTCAACGTTCACTGAGATTATCTGTCACAGAGATGTTTAGATGACAATGTGCAGTATGGAGATCTGTGTATCGCTTTGGTATTATCATTTGCAGGTGTTGGGCTCATTGGGAGGTCAGCGCCTGTTGAATCTCCATTATTGACATGTCCGGCTTCTTCAAAGGAATTCCAGTGTTGTTGAGGAATAATTAATATCCAGGCGAGAGTGGTTGGTCTGGAATCTATCTTGCAGACATTAAAGCACCCAAGCAATAGCAAACTGTCTTTGCCTTTCATTGGTGCTGCATTTCATCTGGGGCAGCACAGTGGTGCAGCAGTAGAGTTGCTGCCTTAGCATCAGAGATTTGGGTTCGATCCTGATTATGGGCGATATCTATACGGAGTTTGTACGTTCTCCGCATGACCACGGGGGTTTTCTCCAGTTGTTCCGGTTTTCACTAATTTAAAAAGACCTACAGGTTTGTAGGTTAATCGGCTTAAGTAAAAGTTTATCTCCATAATACGCCAAATACATTCCCAGAAAGTGATGCAGAAGGTAACAAATTTGAAGATATAAAGATAAATGACAACTGTATTTGACCATATATATAGCCTTCATAACTGGGTAAGTGAAATAATGGCACAATTAAAGATAAGTCGTGATCTAATTGCCTTGGAACAGTTTAGAGCAAAAGGGACCAAACACAAATAAATGAGACCAGCTTATATGGTAAGGCATGCCTTAAGCATAAAGGTTACATGCCTTAAGCATGTAAGGCATATAACCTTAAGGTATGTCTACTCGACCCGAAACGTCACCTATTCCTTTGCTCCATAGATGCTGCCTCACCTGCTGAGTTTCTCCAGCATCTTTGTCTACCTTCCAGCTTATATGGGGTTTCTTGGTCAACAATAATGAGTTGGTCCGAAGGGCCTGTTTCTGTGCTGCATGGCTCTATGACTCCATGACTTTATAACCGATAAAAAGTTAGAAAATAGATACGGCTGCAAAGTAACTATTCCAGTGTACTTGAAAGGAACTGATGAAATTATAAAGGAGGTGGGGTAACCCTGATTGAAGAATGAGATAACCAGAGGAGAGAGGGAAAAAAACTTACCTCAGTGAATCAAAAAACAGGTGAAACTACGAAACAGCAGGAGGCAACAGATAGTTGTATATACTGTAGACCACTAAGCAGTTGTGGGAACGTACAACATGGAATGGTGTAGAAAAATTAGATTTTCAAAAGGGAAACCCAATGAACAATTTGTCCTAATCTAACCACATTGACACTACAGCCAAAAAAGCAAGTCAATATCTCTACTTCAGAAGACAAGATAAATTCAATGGATGCACGGTATAAAACAACTCTTCAGTATGCATCACAACTTGTTGGCAACTGCTCTGCCCAAGAACGCTAGAAATTGCAGAGAGTAGTGGATGCAGCTCAGTCCATCACACAAATCAGCCTTCCTCTCCAACCAACTCCATCTACACTTCACACTGCGTCAGGGAAACAGCCACCATAATCAAAGACCACACATCCTTTTCATTCTCTCTTCTCCCCTCTCCCATCAGGCAAAAGATACAAATGTTTGAAAGCACGTACCAGCGCATTCAGAAACAGCATCCCCACTTTCTTCAGACTACTTAATGAATCTCTCATAACATAAGGATATAGACACAATGTTCCAGCGTATTTCATTGTGGTCCTTGCATTTTTTCTATTTTTTAAATTAGCACTTTCTCTTTAGCTGTAACACTGCAATGCTGTAGAATAGTGAGATTAAATGAGAACTTACCAGTTCAAAGTTTGATCTGTATTTTATGAGGAGTTACGATGAGGGATTACGTGAAGATCCCGTCCAGCACGCATGGGCGACATTCTTTAAAGCAGCGATGTGGATTCACAGAAAAAACACAACAATTGAAATAAATATAGTAAAGAAAAAATAAGAACTTAATTAGCTGTTGATCTGTATAATAGAGGGTGGGAGTGGAGGGCACGTAATCCCTCATCGTAACTCCTCATAAAATACAGATCAAACTTCGAACTGGTAAGTTCTCATTTAATCTCACTATTTTATTTCGGAGTCACGTGAGTGACTACGTGAAGACTTCAAAGCTCTGTGATTCCGAACCGTGTACCAGCTCATGCTTCACTCACTGTCTGAAGACCTTAGAGGAAGTATGTTATCACAATCAACAATAACCTGTTTGTGAACAAAAAACGTTTATTAATGACAACAAAAAACAGAGTACTCCCCCGGGCTTAAATTAAATATTATCTGCAGACTCTAAATTTCTGTCTGCAAATGTAGCAGGTTCCGCCAGCGGCTTATTATAAAACCTTTGGAAAGTTCTTTCTGAGGACCATCCTGCTCTGGCCAGAATATGGTCCATAGGCACGTCCATTTGCCTAGCCGCCGACGTAGATGCAGCCCTGGTGGAATGAGATTTGTAAACTTTAGTATTAACTCCCGTGGACTTAAGCACCTGCTTGAGCCACCTTGAAATGGTTTGGCTCGTCACCTGACCATGAGGCTTCTTGTGGCTTATCCATAAGGCTTTTTCTCTCCCTCTTAAGTTGTATGTTGTGTCTATGTAATTTGCGAGATGGGTCTTGGCACACAGCCGTGGGTCAGATGAATATGCCCGGAACTCCATGACTGGAGGCGTGGTACCTGGTCTAGTTTGTTTGACCAGTCCCCGAATATGGAATGTGAAACAGTCCAATGACTCTGTCATGCTGTCCAGCCTCAGAAGGTGGAGGGACCGTACCCTTTGAGCTGACACTAGTGCCATGAGCATGACTGATTTCAGATTTAGTTGTTCCAGCGTGAGTGACCTGGGTGATGGCCATCCCCTAAGGTACGTCAGCACAAAGCTGACATCCCAGATCTGAGTGCACCTTGGTCTGGGGGAATTAGAGTTAAAAATGCACCTCATGATTTTGACCACTAGTGGATGGGACCCCAAAGCCTGTTGTCCTGCTGCTTGAACCAAATAAGCTGACAACGCACTCCTGGCTGTATTGATGGCGCAGTAGCTGTGTCCTTCCCGATGTAATCCAACCAGGAACTCCACAACACTGGTGGCTGTAGCTGTTGAGTAGGTAGTTCCTGTTTTGAGGCAAAACCGTTCCCATTTTCTTATGTTGGTCAGGTATTGCTCCTGGTGGACTCCCGGTGGGATGTGGTCATCATGTTGATAGCGTCCTCAGACAGTCCCAGGCCCAATAGAGGTATTTTAAGAATCTGCAAGCCAGGAGATTGACTCTGTCATGGCACGGGTGACTAATGCCTGACACTGGGTGGATTAATAATTCTGGACTGCTGGGGAATTCCAACGGTGTTTCGACAGCCATGTCGAGGGCCACTGGGACCATGGCTGTGTAGGCCAGTCGGGTATTATCAAGATTCCTGAAGCGGAATCCAAATGAATCTTGCGTAATACCTGATTGATGAGGCAGAATGGAGGAAAAGCATAAAAGAACATTTTCCCCCAATGCAGCGTGAATGCATCAACTGCTGCTGCCTCAGAGTCTGGTTCCCAAGTGACATACGTTGGTAACTGGTGATTCAGCCTGGATGCAAATAGATCGATATCTGGTGTGCCATATTGCTTTGCAATTTCAGCAAATACTTTGGGATTTAACATCCATTCGATATTATCGTTAAATTTGCGTGACATGGCGTCTGCCACTGTATTTTGCTTACCTGGTAGGTAAGTTGCTGATAACCAAATATGTCTTTCGACACACCATTGCCAGATTAGGTTGACCAAATTGTCACACGATATCGACTTTACACCACCCATGTGGTTGATATAAGCCACCACCATGGTATTATCTAATTGCAACCGGACATGTGCATGATGCGTATTAGATGAATATGCTTTTAAACCATAAAACGCACCCAACATTTCTAAGTAGTTGATACCCCGTGTCTGTAGGCAAGATGATTCAGAATTAGTCCATTTGCCCCCTGTGCTGGATTGCATGTTAGTTGCTCCCCAGCCCAAAACACTGGCATCCATTTGAATGGTTAATACTGGGTTGGTGATTATTATGGGACTGGAACTGAGCCTAACATTCCTTGTCCACCATTGTAACTCTGGAATAGATTCAGCAGTTAAATTCATAACTCGGTCAAAGTGACCTGACTTTTGCTTTAGTGCGTGCACTTTTGCTCTTTGAAAATGTTGATAGTGCAAAGGCCCAAATTGTACAGCTGGAAAAGCTGCTACCATTTTACCAATAACTATAGCTACCTGCCATATGGTTGACTAATGTTTATCCATTAGTTCACTGCATGATAGTGCCAATTCTGATGCTTTCCCCTTCGGCAGAGTTACAATCATGCGAACAGTATCAATCGTAAATCCAAGATAGTCCATGGTAGTGGACGGTATAAAATTGGATTTATCTGGATGTATGACAAACCCCAAAGTTTCAAACGAACGTTTGGTGGCTACGACTGCCAAAATAGCTGTCTCCAAGGTTTTCCCTACTATTAAAATGTCGTCTAAGTACGCCATGTGTTTCCTCGATAATGCCAAAGCGGGTTTTAAGATTTTAGTTAACAACCTTGGAGCGGAGGTTAGTCCATTTGGTAAGGCTTTAAATTGTCATAGCTGTTTCATCCAGATAAACTTTAAGTATTTATGATGCTCCTTGTGTATGGATACTGAGTAGTAGGCATCTTTTAAATCAATGCTTGCTAGAAAGTAACCTCTATAAATCAATAGTCTGGCTGTTTCAAAAGTTTCCATCTTGAAATGTATATACTTCACAGACTTGTTTAAAGTAGTTAAGTCAATGATGATGCAACATCCTCCATCTTTTTTAGTTTTAGTGAAAATATTAGACACAAATTCCAAAGGTTCATGTATTGTTCTTTCAATGACACCTTTTGCTAGTAGCCTCATCAGTTCAGCTTGACCCTCTTGTTTCTCTTTGACTGAGAGGGTGAATACCCTTTGGGGTATATGCTGAACTGGCAGAATGTTTTCATGAACAAAGTCAATTTTATAGACATGAATGCTGCTGAGTATATACTTGTCATTAGTGATGGATTCCCATGCATTCAAAAACAAGTGCAATCTTCCCCCTGTTAGTATAGAGCCCCTACTGCTCATGTGCTGAGAGGAACCAGACCCACCTACCTCCATGGTTACTGGTGCTTCTTCTGCCTTTTCGCTGGATGATGAGGTCTATGCTGGGCTGTAGAGGGCTGCTGTTGATGTTGATGTTGATGTTGATGTTGTTGGGGGTGGCGCATTTTCCATGGGGTCCGCTCTGGGCCCTGGCCTAAAAAAGGCTTACGGGGAATGGTTGCGGACCCTGAGCTTTCACCAGTCGCATATGGTGGTCGACGACTGGTGGACGCCGTGGCGTACTGCCGCCTGGGTTTGTTAGGTCTGCTCGGTCCCAAACCTGCCCTCATGAGACCAAAGGTCTTGGATTCTTCCTCTAGGTCTTTCACCTTTTTTGGAAGGTCCTTTCCAAAGAGCAGAATTGGAGGTTCTGAACCCGGTGTTTTGCAAAGTCCCGCAAATTTAGGGTTGAGAGCAGGCTTGATGATTTCCTTCCGTAAATTGTTTACTTCATATTGAGTGGTGCACAGCAGAGCTAATGTGTCTTGCTGATTTGTGGAGATGCCCACACCATCAATGGACTGAGCATATGATGTTATTCCTGTAGTCAGGAGTTTAAGGATTTTCTGGAGCTTCAACTCCAGGTTCCTGATGTTCTGCCCCAAATGTCCCCAAATTTGGCTGTTTACAGCTGGTACATTCAATGATGTCCAATTTTCTGGGGCTGTATATTGTTCAAGAGCCTCATTGACCACCTGTTCTTGTAGGGGTTTTGAGGACAGGTGGTCAATACTGGCTGCACGTTTCGGCTCTAAAGGCAGACCCGCTCGTGGAATGACCACATAGCGGTTGACCACACCTAGCAGCTCTTCCTGATCCTGTACACCCTGCGTACTCCGGACATCTTCAGCCAGCAACCCCTCTTCTTGACCAGCCCAGACCTGGGCGCCAATGCGGCCTTCAAAAGAAGGTGAAGCAATGGTCAGTGCCGTAATGGGCACTACGGGAGTGCCTGAGCTCCCTTGGCGAGTCTGCTGCTGCTCTCTCAGCCGATCTCGCTGGAGCAATTGCTCCATAAGCTGTTCCATTCGGCTTAGGCGGCTGCCTGTGCTGCGCTCGAGCGGTGAGGCATCTTCATCCGAATCGTCGGATACTAACGCCCAGTTCTGGCTGCATGTACCTCCAGCCCGCTGTTCAGGCTGCAGTAGCAGTGCTGGGCTCGGCTCGGTAGTTATTCCTGCCGCCTCTCCTCCTCCCCCCCCCCCCTCCAAAGAACGCTTCTCAACGGAGGACGAACGGGGGCGAGCTGCAGATTTCTTCCCTCTGGTCTTGCTCATTCTCCTGGAACATAAAGCAGACCACAGAGAAAATACACACGGCCACGGGAAAACCTACCTGTCGGCCCGACTTTTCAATTTGTAGCAGGAGCGCCTTGAACTCCCGTTCGTCGCAGGTGCACTGCATGAACGCTAATGTCGCGCATGCGTGCTGGACGGGGTCTTCACATAGTTACTCACGTGACTCCGAAATAAAATTTTATGTTACACTCTATAAAATTTATCTTTGCACTTTCTGTTGTACTTGTGTGTGGCTTGATTGTACTCATGTACAATATGATTTGACTGGATAGCACAAAAAACAAGGTTTTTCACTGTAGCTTTTTGGGAAGTCAAACCAGGACAGGACCTTCATAGTGAATTGCGGGGCTCTGGGGAGTGTTGTAGTAGGACAGAGGGAGCAAGCAGTACACTGTAGATACATAGTTCCTTGAAAGTTGCTTTACAGGGTGATAGGGTGGTCAAGTAGGCTTTTGGTGCACTGGCCATCATCAGTCAGGGTATTCAGTATTGAAGTTGGATATAATGTTACAGTTCTACAAGGCATTTTGTTCACTTTTGGTCACCCTCGTATAGGAAAGATTTTGTTAAGCTGGAAAGAGCGCAGAGTTGATTTACGAGGATGTTGCCAGGACATCAGGACCTGAGCTATAGGAAGAGGTTGGGCAGACTAAAGATTGATTAGAATGGGTGTCAGGGGTTATGGGTAGAAGGCAAGAGAATGGGGTTGAGAGGGAAGGATAGATCAGCTATAATTGAATGGCGGAGTAGACTTGATGGGCCGAATGGTCTAATTCTGCTCCTATAACTTATGAACTGAGACCATTTCTTGGAGCGCAGGAGGATGAGTGGTAATCATATGGTGCTGTATAAGATCATGAGGGCCGAGTAGGGAAATCAAGAACCAGGTTCAGAGGGAATGGGTCAAACACAGTCAGATGGGACTAGTGACGTAGGGCATATTGGTCAGCATGGATAAATTGGAACGAAGAATCTGTTTCCATCATGCATGACTCTATGACCAATACCAATTACCAATCATCATTGGTTGTGAAAGGTTGCAGTAGCATCTAGATCAATTGGTGTGGCGGGCAGTGGAATGGTTGGCAGTGCTTTTGGCTGCTGTCTGCGGTGCTTTTGCCTACGGCGCAGCCGGGACTTTAAATCTTCAACCGCCGGCCTGCGCCCTACACCAATTTGAAATCTTATAGGGGTATATATAATCATGAGAGGAATAGATCGTGCAGATGCACTGAGTCTTTTGCACAGTCGGGAAATCGAGGACCAGAGGACATAAGTTCAAGTTGAAGGGGAAAAGATTTAATAGGAATCCGAGGAGTAACTTTTTTTACACAAAGGGTGGTGGGTGTATGGAACAGGCTGCCAAAGGAGGTAGTTGAGGATGGACTATCCCATAATTTAATAAACAGTTAGATAGGTACATGGATAGGACAGGTAGACAAAAGTGCTGGAGAAACTCAGCAGGTGCAGCAGCATCTTGGAGCGAAAGAAAGAGGCAAAGTTTTGGGCCGAAACACTTCTTCAGACTGATGTAGGGTGGGTGGAGGGAATGGGGAGAAGAAAGGAAAATGGAAGAGGAGGAGCCCGAGGACTGAGGGAGAGCTGAGAAGGGGAGGAGACAGCAAGGGCTACCGGAAATTGGTGAATTCAATGTTTATGCCGCTAGGGTGCAAACTGCCCAAGCGGAATATGAAATGATGCTCATCCAATTTCCAGTGATGCTCACTCTGGCCATGGAGGAGGTTGGATTCGGAATGGGAGGGGAAGTTGAAGTGCTGAGCCACCGGGAGATCAGGTTGGTTAATTCGGACCAAGCGGAGGTGTTCGGCGAAACGATTGCCAAGCCTACGCTTGGTCTCACCGATGTAGATCAGCTGACATCTAGAGCAGCGGATGCAATAGATGAGGTTGAAGGAGATGCAGGTGAACGTCTGTCGGACCTGGAACGACTGCTTGGGTCCTTGAATGGAATCGAGGGGGGAGGTAAAGCGACAGGTGTAGCCTTTTGTGGTTGCAAGGGAAAGTGCCCGGGGAAGGGGTGGTGTGGGAGGGAAGGGAAGAATTGACCAGGGAGTTATGGAGGTAGCGGTCGTTGAGGAAAGCAGACGGGGGGGGAGATGGGAAGATGTGGCGAGTGGTGGGGTCACGTTGGAGGTGGCGAAAATGACGGAGTACTATTTGTTGTATGTGGCGGCTAGTGGGGTGAAAGGTGAGGACTAGGGGGACTCTGCCCTTGTTACGAGTGGGGGGATGGGGAGAGAGAGCAATGTTACAGAGTATGGAAGAGACACTGGTGAGAGGCTCATCTATAGTAGCGACATAAATAGTGCTTCCTCGGAGCCTCTGAGGGTCTTCGTGACGTCAATATAGCATTTTAAGTGCACCACTACACACAGCCGTGAATCTGTGGGATAAGCCGACAATACAAGCTTATATCCCGACACCCCTGGCCTGCTCTGTTTGAGTAAGTCATAGATGTAAAATGTAACGTCATTCTGTAATTACACCATCCTGTCCAAATGCAGTTTGTGGAGAGTCTGAACCCTTTGCGCTGATGTAAGCGCCATGAGCATAACCAATTTGAGGGTGATCCTTAGTAAGGACAATGATGTGGCTGTTTCCCATTGACGGAGCACCGTGAGTACCATGCTCAAATCCCAGATTTGAGACTACCTAGGCCTAGGAGGATTTGAATTAAATACTCCCTTCATGAATCGTGATATTAACAGGTGGGACCCTATTGGGATCCTGACCCCCGGCACAGGTACACTAACAGGGCACTCCTGGCACTGTTGATGGCACTATAACTCAACCCTTCTGTGTAAGTGGGATGAGAATTTTAACACATCTACGATGGAGGCTGTGTGGTTAGTGATGTTCCCCTGTAAACAAAATTCCTCCCATTTCCTGATATGAATGTACCTCCTTTTTGTGCTATCCCTCCAGGATGATGTGATGATATCCACAGTCTTATCGGATAGTGCCAGACCCAGGTACAGCCTTCTTAAAATCTGCAAATCAACAAATTTACACGATCATTCAATGGGTGTGGATCCCCTGTCACAGGGTGCACAGTAAATGTTTTTGTTTTGTTACCACCATAATAGGGTGTGTGGTTATGTCCGAAATGAGCAAGAACCATGGCTGTGTAGGCCAGTCTGGTACCACCAAAACCCCTGTGGCGGTGTCCTGCTTGATCTTAGTCAGGCACCAGCTGATGAGGCAGAAGTGGGGAAAAGCATATAAAACATTCCGTCCCAGTGCAGTGAGAATGCATTCACTGCAACTGCCCCTCGGTCTGGTTCCCATGAAACATACTTCGGTACCTGGTGATTAAGTCTGGATGCAAACAAATCGATATCTTGCATCCCATACTGAAGGACAATTTTATCAACTACACCCTGATTCAACATCCACTCGGTGTTGTCGTTGAATTTACGTGACCTGGTGTCTGCTACCATATTGAGTCTGCCTGGCAAGTAGACAGCTGAAATCCAAATATATTTTTTTATGCACCAGTGCTTAATAATGTTAGCCAATCGTCACATGATTTCGACTTGATTCCACCCATGTGATTGACATATGCCACTGCCGTGGTGTTGTCAATCTGCAGTTGGACATGTAATTGATGCTTAGTGGTACAATAAGCTTTGAGTCCATAGAACGCTCCTAAAAGTTCTAAATAATTTATTCCATGTGATTGTAGAATCAGTGCCTATGATATCCCATCTGCCTCCACAGCTAGACCTGGTGTCAGTAACACCGCAACCTATGGCACTGACATCAGTCTGTAAAATAAGTGAAGGTGCTTCGGTCAAAATTGTGCCATAACAATTTAATATGTTTCTAATCCACCACTGTACCTCTGCAATGGCTTCAGATGGTAAGTGCATGGGCCGATTGTAATGACTTGCATGTATTCTCAGTACCTGTACCATTGCCCTCTGTAAGTGTTGGTAGTGCAAAGATCCATATTGGGCTGCTGGAAAGGCAGCTACCAATTTACCAATTAAGCTCGCAACCTGTTTAATTGAGGGTGATTCCTCCCTCAAGAGCTTGATACAGCCTTCAATGAAATCTATTATTTTGCCCTGGGGCAGAGTCACAGCCATGTGATTGGAATTAACTGGGTGGACAATGAATCCTAGCCTTTGCACCATGAGTTGAACAGCTGAAACTGATAACTCAGCTTTGTCAAAGGTGTTTCCAATGATTAGAATGTCATCCAAATAAGCCATGATGATATGGCCTTATGACCGTAATAACCCAAGTACTGGTTTTAGCAGCTTTATAAATAAGCGAGGGGCTGAGGTCAATCCATTAGGTAGAGCTCGAAATTGCCAAATTGCCCCATCTAGTTAAATGTCAAATATCTGTGATAGTCTTTATGAACAGGCACTGAATAATACGCATCTTGGAGATCTATTCATGCCTTATTTTTTGGCAGTAGTTCCTGGAGCTGGTGGGAGGCCAGGTAATTTATGCTGGCAGCCAGCTCCTCTCCAAGCGGCTCGCCAGGAATGGGACCTCTGGTGCTTGCACATCGACCCGTGGGGCAGCCTCCATCGCTGAGCCCTCTGAATTGGCGTCAGATTCAACCTGACCCGGTATGCTCTCCTCGTCCTGCATGGAGATACTTGGCAGCCTGTAAGTGTTGCTGGCGCGGGCTCTTGGAGAGGCCGGCGCTCTTGATGGAGCATCCTCTCCAACAGGAGCTAGGCGGCCGCCCGCTACCCGCACTCCTGCGGGCTTGATATATTTTTGCCAGGGCTCGCCTTGCTGTTCCTACTTTTTTCATGTTTGTACTTGCCCTCCTGCAACAAGAATTACCAAATGCAGAGACCTCCCACAAGTTTAACACTTACCTGAGGCTTTTTAAACTTACCGCTGGAGAAGCACTGCTCCTCCCATCCGGTCGCTGCGCCATGCGTCTGACATAATGACGCGCATACCGACTGGCGGGGTTCACGGACTCACTCACGTGATTCCGAAGTAAAATGGTGTCAAGCTGGAAAGGATACAGAGAAGATTTACAAGGATGTTGCCAGGGCTAGAGGGTGTGAGCTATAGGGAGAGGTTGAGTAGGCTGGTACTTGGAGTGCAGGAGCATGAGGGTTGATCTTATAGAGGTGTATAAAATCATGAGAGGAATAGATCGGGTTGATGCACAGAATCTCTTGCTCATAGTAGGTGAATCAAGGACCAGAGGACATACGGTGTAGGGAAAAAGATTTAATAGGAATCTGATGGGTAACTTTTGCACAAAAACGGTGGTCGGTGTATGGAACAAGCTGACTGTTGAGGTAGTTGGGCCTGGGACTGTTGCACCATTTAAGAAACAGTTAGACAGGTACATGAATAGGACAAGTTTGGAGGGATATGGACCAAACACGGGCAGGTGGGACTAGTGTAGCTGGGACATGTTGGCTGGTGTGGGCAAGTTGGGCCAAAGGGCCTGTTTCCACACTGTATCACTCCACGACTCTATACTACTGGAGATTAAGTGCTTGTGGGCTTCCTTCCGAGTTTGAACATTTGATCTGGAGGAGCTGGATAAGAAATTGATTTCTAAGGGTTTTACAGAGCAAAACAATTCACATTGTGCTAAAAATTGAATTATATCCTTCATCAGACTTTTGGCGCAAATACTTTCTTCCTGGTGCTTGCTTCCAAAATACCATTGTTAAAGATAGTCCTCCAAGAGTTCAAAAATTATATTTGTACGGTAAACTGCCACATTAGGTAATCTAGTCTCACTGTAAGTGGAGTATTCCATTTGTTCTATCCTTGCCCTCCATCCCAGTGTCCTTTGCTATGAAAAACAAATGTGTTTTGATCTAGACCTAAAATGAGACTAGCTTCCATTTCCACACATGTTGCCTGACCTGCTTAGATGTTCCTGCATTTTCTGTACAATTTAATTTTCTGTACAAATTCTGTAAATTTATGACAAGTTTATGATGTTTGGACAGGGTACATAGAAGAAAACAGTCCCATGACTCAAAAATCTGGGGACACAGACACAGACACAAAGCATTTGGTGGAAGATACAAAGAATATGAGGAAACCTTTGTTACGTAGACTGTAATTAGTATCCTGAATGCACTATCGGCAAGGGTGAGTCTACTGCTGCTCTGAAATGGGAAAGGGATAGGCATTTCAGAGAGAATCAGGTGAGTCAGTGGGGTAAAGAGCTGACAAGATTTATCTATGCAAATTCTCAAAGACAGTCTGCGGAAAGTACCCGATCCTAAACAATGTCTGTCCATTCCCCCCACAGATGCTGCCTGACCTGCTGAGTTCCTCCAGCACTTTGTGTGCAAAATTAGAACACATGGTATTGGGGGTAGAGTATTTACATGGATAGAGAATTGGTTGGCAGACAGGAAACAAAGAGTTGGATTTAACGGGTCCTTTTCTGAATAGCAGGCAGTGACTAGTGGTTTGCCGCTCGGCTCGGTGCTGGGTTCCCAGTTGTTTACAATATATATTAACGATTTAGAAGAGGGAATTAAATGTAACATCTCTACGTTTGTGGATGACTCAAAGCTGGGTGGCAGTGTGAGCTGCGAGGAGGATGCTATGCGTCTACAGGGTGACTTGGATAGAAACATAGAAACATAGAAAATAGGTGCAGGAGGAAGCCATTCGTCCCTTCGAGCCAGCACCGCCATTCATTTTGATCATGGCTGATTGTCCCCAATCAATAACCCGTGCCTGCCTTCTACCCATATCCCTTGATTCCACCAGCCCCTAGAGCTCTATCTAACTCTCTCTTAAATCCATCCAGTGATTTGGCCTACGCTGGCCTCTGTGGCAGGGAATTCCACAAATTCACGACTCTCTGGTTGAAAACGTTTTTTCTCACCTCAGTCTTAAATGGCCTCCCCTTTATACTAAGACTGTGGCCCCTGGTTCTGGACTCACCCAACATTTTGAACATTTTTCCTGCATCTAGCTTGTCCAGTCCTTTTATAATTTTATATGTTTCTATAAGATCCCCCTCATCCCTCTAAACTCCAGTGAATACAAGCCTAGTCTTTTCAATCTTTCCTCATGTGACAGTCCCGCCATCCCAGGGATCAATCTTATGAACCTACGCTGCACTTTCTCAATCACATGGATGTCCTTCCTCAAATTAGGAGACCAAAACTGTACACAATACTCCAGATATGATCTTACCAGAGCCTTATACAACTGCAGAAGAACCTTTCTACGCCTATACTGAAATCCTCTTGTTATGAAGGCCAACATTCCATTAGCTCTCTTCACTGCCTGCTGTACCTGCACACCAACTTTCAGTGACCGGTGTACAAGGACACCCACGTCTCGCTGTACCTCCCCCTTACCTTACCTAACCCCATAGGATGATAGGAAGGGCGAGAGGGCAGAAGCATGGCAGAAGCAGTACAATATGGATAAATGTGAGGTTATCCACATTGGTGGCAAGATCAGGAAAAGGGGAGATGCAACGAGACCTGGATGTGCGTGTACATCGGTCACTAAGAGTATGCATGTAAGTACAGCAGGCAGTGAAGAATGCTAATGGCATGTTGGTCTTCATTGCGAGACAAATTTAGTTGAGGAGCAAGGAGGTCCAGTTGTACAGAGACCGCACCTGGAGTATTGTGTGCAATTTTGGTCTCCTAATCTGAAGAAGGACATTATTGCTATTGAGGGAGTGCAGCGTAGGTACACCAGGGATGATGGGACTGACATATGATGAAAGAATGGATTGACTGGGCTTGTATTCACTGGAATTTAGAAGGATAAGAGAGGATCTTATAGAAACATATAAAATACTTAGAGGATTGGACAGGGTAGATGCAGGTAAAATGTTCCCAATGTAGGGGGAGTCCAGAACCAGGGGTCACAGTTAATGAATAAGGGATAGGCCATTTAGGACTGAGATGAGGAAAAAGCTTTTTCACCCAGAGAGTTGTGAATCTGTGGAATTCTCTGCCACACAAGGCGGTGGAGGCCAATTCACTGGTTGTGTTCAAGAGAGAGTTAGATTTAGCTCTTAGGGCTAAGAGAATCAAGGGATATGAGAAAAAGGCCGGGATGGGGTACTGATTTTGGATGATTAGCCATGATGATATTGAATGGCGGTGCTGGCCCGAAGAGCCAAAGGGCCTACTCCTGCACCTATTTTATGGTTCTATGTTGTGTTTTGCTCCATGACACAAGAGTCGCCCAACTTTTGTGCTCAAATAAATCTGGATTTCCATGATCCCTAATGCAAAGTGTGGCTGAGGTAATACCACTAAATATATAGTATCCTCACTGTAATAATAATGTTGGACCCTGATGTGCTATTAATGCCACATTTTCCCAGATTTGAGTAAGAAAAAGGTACCAGAAACATGTATCTCAGGGGAATTTCATGTGGTGAGTTTTCAAATCATTTCAACTGTGCAACTGCATTATCAAACCTGTGCTGCTCTTTCCACACATTAAATACATTTCCTGTCTTTATTCCTCATTGCTTGCTAACAAGAGCTGAAGTGAAAAGCCAAAATTCAACTGGGCAGGAGCAATTTTGGCAGATGTTCATTCAATTACCACAATTCTGGGATCTCCAATTAATTAATTTGACATCTAATACTTTTGGGCATGCTTTGATCTGTAATGATTGTAAATTAAACCACCAAAGGCAAATATCATACTGCTGTAAGCCAATCCCTATGTGCGTACAAACAGCCATCACCAGCGCAAATGTGGCTTGTACTTTTCAAGAAATGTCAGATTTCACTGCAATATAATATCTCATATTTGGCATGAACATTTTTGCATATCTTTATTATCATTTTTCTGAGTACTTACATACCCAGAGGAAAACGAAAAAGCGTTTCTCAACCAGTGTCCATTCAGTCTGTGGTAAAAAATAAATAGAAATAAAGAATAAAAGTACATATATCACGAGTTCCGATCGGCAGTGGCACGACAATGGCTCTGCTTTAGTGTGTCCAGGTTGGTGTTTGGTGCGCGATACTTTGGCAGGGGGCAAAGTACGTTTATCAGTCTTATAGCCTGCGGGAAGAAGCTGAGGAGCATCCTGCTGGTTTTGCAGCCGATGCTCCTGTACCTCTTCCCAGATGGCAGGATGGAGAATATGTGATGCGATGGGTGGTAGTGGTCTTTGATGATGGAGATGGCTCTGCTAATACATCTCTTCCTGTATATGTCCAGCAATAAAGGGAGTGGAGCACCAATAATCCTGCTGGCGGTCTTCACAATCCTGTCCAGTTGGTGCAGCTCCCGAACCAGGAGGTGATGCCGTAAGTTAATGTGCTCTCGATTGTCCCCTATAAAAGGTTCGTAGGTGTGCAGTGGGGAGACCTGCTTTCCGTAGTCTATGGAGAGGGTGTAGTCACTGCTGGGCTCTCTTGACCAGTGCTGTGGTGTTGGTCGTGGATGTCAGGTCATCTGACAGGTGGAGTCCTAGGAACTTCACACTGCTGACCCTTTCCACATCAGCTCCATCGATGTGCAGAGGTGTATGGCGTTGTTTTCCCGCCCTCCTGAAGTCAACCACCATCTCCTTCGTTTTTCCCACATTGAGAATGAGGTTGTGGGATTTGCACCATCCTGCGAGCAGCTCCACCTCCATCCTGTACGCCGACTTATCATTGTCACTGATGAGACCCACCACTGTTGTGTCATCAGCGAACTTGCTGATGAAGTTGTTGTTGAGTCTAGCAGTACAGTCGTGTGTAAGCAGACTAAACAGCAGGGGGCTTAGGACACCACCTTGAGGTGAGCCAGTGCTCACGGCTATGGCTTTTGATGTCCTACTGCCCACCCTGACTGTCTGCTGCCGTTGTGATAGAAAGTTCAGGACCCAGTTACATGTGCCAGCATCAACCCCCAATAACTCCAACTTCTCCACCAGCTGCTGCGGAATGATTGTGTTAAAAGCAGAGCTGAAGTTATGAATTTATTCATCTCATGAGAAATCTCACACTTTCTTCTGGCTGTCATTCTGTCACCCTTCATCTCCACAGACAGGTTAAATAGCAGTACAATATTATCAGTTGCTCACCAATACTCTCAGAAAATGTATCCTCTCCCACTTTTGAGCTGGAATTTAATGGACGTGGTTTTTAATGGCAAATTGATTTAAACAGTGATAGTGAGCCTGAAGCTGCAAATTGTTATAAAACTCCACTAATGTCATGAAAGAAACCAATTCTTGCATTGTAAAATGTTAACAAAAATAACCAACTTTGCAGGTCATTCCTGATGATTAAATAAATATTGCTCATGACATCAAGAAGAATTCCTTATATTTTCTCAACCCCATGTCTTCAAGTATTTTGTGTTCCAGGGGATCAGAAAGTGCATTTGGTTAAGTCCTGCAACAGTGAAGTCTCCCCACACCCCCACCATTACAATACCGAATTGCCAATGTGCAGAAAGTCTCTGCATTGGATTTTGAATACACAACACCCTCACTCATAGACAAGAGCATTAGCATAGAGCCAAGGCTGATAAGGATTTGGAAATGTTCACTCAAAAGCATGTGGAATCAAGCTCATTATTTTACTTAGGAGTCACGTGAGTGTCTACATGAAGAAGCCCCGCCACGCGCATGCATATAACCATATAACCATATAACAATTACAGCACGGAAACAGGCCCTCTCGGCCCTTCCAGTCCGTGCCGACCATTTGTTTTCCCCTAGTCCCATCTACCTGCACTCAGACCATACCCCTCCATTCCCTTCCCGTCCATATACCTATACACTTTACTCTTAAATGTTAAAATCGATCCTGCCTCCACCACTTCTGCTGGAAGCTCATTCCACAAAGCCACCACCCTCTGAGTAAAGAAGTTCCCCCTCACGTTACCCCGAAACTTCTGTCCCTTAATTCTCATGTCATGCCCTCTTGTTTGAATCTTCCCTACCCTCAATGGGAAAAACGTATCCACGTCAACTCTGTCTATCCCTTTCATCATTTTAAAGACCTCAATCAAGTCCCCCCTTAACATTCTGCGCTCCAAAAGAATAAAGACCTAACTTGTTCAACCTTTCTCTGTAACAGAGTTGCTGGAACCCTGGCAACATTCTAGTAAATCTCCTCTGTACTCTCTCTATTTTGTTGACATCCTTCCTATAACTAGGCGACCAAAATTGTACACCATACTCCAGAATTGGTCTTACCAATGCCTTGTACAAATTTAACATTACTTCCCTACTCCTATATTCAAGCTCTGATTTATAAAGGCCAGCACACCAAAGGCTTTCTTTACCACCCTATCTACATGCGATTCCACCTTCAGGGAACTATGCACAGTTATTCCTAGATCCCTCTGTTCCACAGCATTCCTCAATTCCCTACCATTTACCATGTACGTCCTATTTTGCGCGTCATTACGTCCGCGAATGTTGCACTGAACGGGCTGGAGGGCACAGCTCCACCAGCGGGTAATTAGAAACTTTGCAGGTAAGTGTTAAACAACTTTTCCTGCAGGGTATTTAGCTCCGTAATACTGGTTCGCGAAGTCAGTTGGAGTTGGAGATGGATCGGTCCGGACGGAGGGTGCGTTCTAAGCATGTCTCGCGAAGAGTCGCATTCTCGATCGGGTCGGGAGATAACAACGGGACCTCCGGTTCTGATACCAGGTGCCGTTTCACCGGTAGCACCTGTTGAAAGTGGTTCCAGGAGAGTGCCTGAAACTCAACAGGCTGAGGCTGCTGAGAGCCACAGGAAGGCCAAAAGGAAAACCAACAGGCCAGTATTGTCTGATGACTCTGATGACGGTGGTGTTTCTCCCCCAGTTAATAAAAAGATGTGGGGCAGAATGCAGCAAATGGAAAATATGCTCCAGGTTCTAATACAGCAAGGGGCTAAGGCCACAGTGATTCCTCAGGTAGTTGAGCAGCAGGAACCTTATGAAGAGGATTACCTTGAATACCGCCGTGGGGAATTCCTTCCAGCGCCTATTATAGGACTGGGGGATGCCTCCCTTGATTATCAAATGGGAGATGCGGGGCAGGATGCAGCTGACCCTATGTCTGGTGTCCCTACATTATGTGCAAAACACCAGAGCACAAGAGCCTTGCTCCGGGTTTTTGTACCGGACATAGCAATGACTTTTGCTATTCCGGAGGGAACTGGTGAGCCGATGGAGGACTACCTAGCAACTAATATCAATTACTTAGTTTCTCACCAGCTACAACAATCGGTCATGCAAGAGACAAGTAATAAATATAAAACACCTGTAAACTGTGCATCGTTAAAAGTGCCAATGGTGAACCCAGCTATATGGGCACCCATGAGTCCTTCCATGAGGGGGCAGGAGGTTAGTTATCAGCACATCCTCAAATTAGTGGCGGCTAAGATCACTGCATTTGGCACCATGGTCCGAGGGACGTGTTAACCCAGTTACATAAAGACATGTTGAGTATGATCTGTAACGTCTTTTTTGAGATCAACTGCATTCGGAAAATTGCCATTAGGCCGACCCTGAACCAAAAATTTGCTGCGCGCTGTAAGGCGACCAATGTCCAATCGCCTGAACTCCTCTTTGGCTCCGATCTCGTAAAACAAATTTGGGATATTGACGAGGAAGTGAAAACCATGGGTCTAATGAAGCCAGCCACAGCTCGCCCGTTTATTTGGAAGCCGGGGGTCGTTTACCGGAGGTCCGATCTGGGTGCTGGGCCTAGCAGAGGGAGGCCAGGGTATCCACCACGTCACGTTGCCTATAACCCCAACACGGCTAGACAACAGTTTTCCAAACCACCGGCAGAGGTACAGGGACTTTGGTTTCAGGTTACAAATTCTGGTGTGCAACCTCCTATTGGAGGTCGATTACAATTGTTTTATCAGGAATGGTGCTGTATAACATCTGATATGTTTATTCTAAATACTGTGTCGGGGTCCACCATTGAGTTTATCTCAGGGATAGATCCACCTCACCAGCATAAGCCTTGTAAAGTGTTTAAAAAGGGTTCAAAGAATAAACCTAGCAACTATAAACCTGTTAGTTTGACGTCAGTGGTGGGCAAATTAATGGAAAGGATACTTAGAGATAATATATATAAGCATCTGGATAAACAGGGTCTGATCAGGAACAGTCAACATGGATTTGTGCCTGGAAGGTCATGTTTGACAAAGCTTCTTGAATTTTTTGAAGCGGTTACTAGGGAAATTGATGAGGGTAAAGCAGTGGATGTTATCTATATGGATTTCAGTAAGGCCTTTGACAAGGTTCCCCATGGAAGGTTGGTTAAGAAGGTTCAATCTTTGGGTGTTAATGGCGGAGTAGCATGATGGATTCAACAGTGGCTGAATGGGAGATGTCAGAGAGTAATGGTGGGTGGCTGTTTGTCAGGTTGGAAGCCGGTGACCAGTGGGGTGCCTCAGGGATCTGTTTTGGGTCCACTGTTGTTTGTCATGTACTTCAATGATCTGGATGATGGGGTGGAAAATTGGATATGTATGCAGATGATACTAAGATAGGTGGTGTTGTGGATAATGAAGTAGATTTTCAAAGTCTACAGAGAGATTAGGGCAATTTGGAAAAGTGGGCTGGAAGATGGCAGATGGAGTTTAATGCTGATGTGTGAAGTGCTACATCTTGGCAGGACAAATCAAAATAGGATGTACATGGTAAATGGTAGGGAATTGAGGAATGCTGTGGAACAGAGAGATCTAGCAATAACTGTGCATAGTTCCCTGAAGGTGGAATCGCATGTAGATAGGGTGGTAAAGAAAGCCTTTGGTGTGCTGGCCTTTATAAATCAGAGCATTGAATATAGGAGTAGGGAAGTAATGTTAAAATTGTACAAGGCATTGGTAAGACCAATTCTGGAGTAAGGTGTACAATTTTGGTCGCCTAGTTATAGGAAGGATGTCAACAAAATAGAGAGAGTACAGAGGAGATTTACTAGAATGTTGCCAGGGTTCCAGCAACTATGTTACAGAGAAAGGTTGAACAAGTTAAGTCTTTATTCTTTGGAGCGCAGAAGGTTAAGGGGGGACTTGATTGAGGTCTTTAAAATGATGAAAGGTATAGACAGAGTTGACGTGGATAAGCTTTTCCCATTGAGGGTAGGGAAGATTCAAACAAGAGGGCATGACATGAGAATTAAGGGACAGAAGTTTAGGGGTGACGTGAGGGGGAACTTCTTTACTCAGAGGGTGGTGGCTGTGTGAAATGAGCTTCCAGCAGAAGTGGTGGAGGCAGGATCGATTTTAACATTTAAAAGTAAAGTGGATAGGTATATGGACGGGAAGGGAATGAAGAGGTATGGTCTGAGTGCAGGTAGATGGGACTAGGGGAAAACAAATGGTCGGCACAGACTGGAAGGGCCGAGAGGGCCTGTTTCCGTGCTGTAATTGTTATATGGTTATATAGTTATATGGTTGGTGTTTTCTGTTCACGAGACTGAGCAAGTCAATGTGGAGATTCAGAATTTGTCCCGTAAAGGTGTGATTGAAAAAGCAGTTCATCATCCTCAACAATTTGTGTCTAATATTTTTCCCAGACCCAAAAAAGATGGTGGTTGTAGAGTAATTCTGGATCTCACTCAATTGAATACTTCAGTTCTCTATAGGCATTTTAAAATGGACACATTCATTACTGCAAAGCAGCTGATGTCCCAAGGTTGTTATATGGCCACCATTGATTTACAAGATGCTTATTATTCGGTGCCAATTCATGTTGATTATCGCAGTTACTTGAAATTTAATTGGATGGGACAGTTGTGGTAATATAGAGCATTGCCTAATGGATTAAATTCTGCACCTAGGTTATTTACTAAATTGGTGAAACCTGTGCTGGGGCAATTGAGGGCCCACAATCACATTGTTATGGCCTATTTAGATGATATCTTAATTGTCGGCATCACTAAAGAATCAGCTGTAGTCTCTATTACAGCAACCAAGAATCTCTTTGAATCATTGGGATTTTTGGTCCATCCACTTAATTCCAAGTTACAGCCAGCCCAACAGATTGAGTATTTGGGGTTTCTTCTTGATTCAGTTCATATGACAGTTACATTACCAGCAGCCAAGGTAGTAGATATTGTTAATGTCTCTATTGGTATTACACAAAACCTTTATCCTTCCATCCGAGACGTTGCAAAGGTCATTGGGAAATTGGTAGCAGCCCTTCCTGCAGTACAGTTCGGGCCTTTGCATTATCAACATTTGCAAAGAGCAAGAGAACAAGCATTGAAACACAATGCAGGCCATTTTGATCGGCTTATGCAGTTACCCACCATGGCTCTGGCAGAATTGCAGTGGTGGATTGTTAATGTTAGCCAAGCCACCAATCACATTTTGGTGGACGAACCTTCAGTGATTTTACAGACTGATGTTAGCGCTCTCAGATGGGGGGCCTACAGACACAGAGTCTACAGACACTGAGCAAGAGGACTTGCTTCTTCACACACATGGTATTAATTATCTGGAATTATTGGGTGCTTTTTATGGGTTAAAAGCATATTTCTCCACAATGTCTGATTTCCACGTTCAACTCCAGATTGATAACATTAATCATATGGGAGGAGCTACATCTGTGTTATGTGATAACTTGGCTAATACTATCTGGCATTTTCACGGAACATCTGGGTTTCGGCCATCTATCTACCAGATATAGATAATGTGGTAGCAGACCTTAGGTCGAGAAAGTTTAATGACAATATAGAATGGATGTTGAATATCAGCATATTTCAAACCATTGTTACTCGATTTGGATTGCCAGATATTCATCTCTTTGCATCCAGACTGAATATTCCAGTTGCCTAAATATGTCTCCTGGGAGCCAGATCCAGGTGCAGTAGCTGTGGATGCGTTCTTGTTACACTGGGGACACTCATTCTTTTATGCGTTTCCTCCTTTCTGCCTGATTGCGAAATGTCTCACCAAAATAGAGCGTGACTCCGCCACAGGTGTTTTGGTGGTCCCAGATTGGCCAACACAATCATGGTTCCTATTGGTACTGAGAATGATGGCACAGCCATTCATGAAGATTCCCAGCGGCAGTCATTTGTTGGTGCATCCGGTTACAGGAGAAAGTCACCCATTACATGACCGTATCAATTTGTTGGTCTGCAGGTTCAGACCAGACCTTTCCAAGGGCTTGGATTATCGAACAGGACCATGGAGGTTATGACTGCAGGCTGGAGAACTAGCACTAAAAAACAATACCTCGTGCACATTAAGAAATGGGAACTGTTCTGTGTACAATCTAATATATCGTATGATACTGCTAGTATACGTGATGTGTTGGAGTTCCTTGCTACTTTACATTTTGACGAGCACCTTAGTTATAGTGCTATTAACACTGCTCGCAGTGCTTTGTCCTCTTATTTAGGGCAGACTTCAGCACAACAACCTATCGGGTCTCATCCATTGGTATCCAGGTTTATGAGAGGAATTTTTAACAAAAACCCTCCTCAACCCAGATACACAGCAATCTGGGATATCAGTATAGTTCTCACACTGCTAGACCAGGAAGGTCAGGAATCAAGGTGACGTTTAAAGCATATCCTGTTGACCAACAGGATATGCGTAGATATGTGTAGTTAAACATTTAACCCAATATATTGTGTTAACAAGGAGTCTGAGAGGTTCTGAGACAGGACTGCTCATTAGTCACAGAAAGCCAGTGTCAGTACAAACTATTTCTAGATGGTTGAAACAGGGTCTAAGTTCTGCGGGAATCGACACTGATGTGTTTAAATCTCACTCCACCAGGGCAGCGTCTACATCTGCGGCGAAGGCTCAGGACGTGCCGCTAGATCAAATCCTCGCGGCAGAAGGGTGGGCTAGAGAGTCAACTTTTTCTCGTTTTTATGATAAACCTGTTCAGGCAGTGCCACGGTTTGGGCCTGCTGTTTTGGGGTTCCATTTAATTGTATTGCTTTGTTTATATCAATTATTGTTTGTAATTACCCCCTGGGACAGAGGGGTCATTACTCTGTTTGTTACTATTAAAATCGTTATTGAATTATTCATGCAATGTTCAATATCTTCTTTATCTTACTACTGTGTCAACCGAAGCAGCTTGTCGTATGGAGTGCATCTGCGGCATGCAAACACAGAGGTTTGAAATCTTCAGGTAGTCACTCACGTGACTCCGAAGTAAAATAGTAAGATTAAATGAGAACTTACCAGTTCGAAGTTTGATCCTTATTTTATGAGGAGTGACGTTGAGGGATTACGTGCCCGCTCTCACCCTCATAATCTAAGAGATCATCTGGTAGTTCTAGTCTTCTATGAGCCTTAATATGTTACTTCGGCTATTTGTTTTCACGCCGCTGCTTTGAAGTATGACGCGCATGCGCCTGGCGGGGCTTCCTCACGTAATCGCTCAACGTCACTCCTCATAAAATAAAGATCAAACTTTGAACTGGTAAGTTCTCGTTTAATCTTACTATTATTGCATAATCTTTTCATTGTTACAATGGATGAAGCATCCGCACTTGAAGGAAAAAAAGTAATGGTAATTTTTCTAGAGTTAAACTCCTAAATGTGATTCCATTTCATTGAGTTAAAAACTGCAGCCACTGATAAAATAAGAAAATGTTTGGAAACTCTTCGCACATCATGCAGCATCCTTGATGAGATAAACAGCTAATATTTCAGATCAATGACTTTTCATCTGATATAACGATCATAATCGATCCTGCCTCCACAGATGATGCCCGACCTGCTGTGTGTTTCGAAAATGTTCTGTCTTTATTACAAATCACCAGAAACTGACCATTCATTGTATTAATGAAGGTGGCATTTGGGGAGAACTAGACTAAGTGGGACATGTTGGGTCCCAATCACACAGGAGGCCTGGTACCCCAAAGCAACCCATTCCCCAACGCAATGGGGGTGGGGGAGAGTGTCATGCAGCCAGTGGAGTGTGACGTCCTCAGGTGGGGGCTGTCGAGGGCCGTCCTACAGCCGGGGGAGGGGGGGCGGCTTCAGGCGGGAGCTGTCAGGGGCTGGTGGGGGGGAGAGCATCCTGCAGCCGGGGAGGGGGGCAGCTTCAGGCGGGGGCTGTCAGGTGTTGGTGGCGGGTGGGGGGGAGCATCCTGCACTCACTCAATTCCCCTCAATCCTCCCCATCCACTCTGGTTTCCATTGTAATGTAGAGCACGCAGGTATTGCTATGCAGGCGCAGCTGACGGGAACGGCAAGTGGAAAATTGATTTATTAAGGCTTAAAATGTGAGGAGGGTGTGGGTGGGGGTGGGGGTGGGGGCTGGGGGAGGGGGGTTGGGTGGGTGGTGGTGTTGTGTGGGCGGGGGGATTGTGTGGGCAGTGTGGGGGGGTTGTATGGGCGGGGTGTGGACAGGGGATTGTGGGCAGGGGGTGTGGACGGGGGGGGGGGGGCGTGTGGGGTGGGGGACGGGGGCGGGGGTTATGGGCGGGGAGGGGGCTGTAGGAGGGTGTGGGCGGGGGGGTGAGTGGGCAGGGGGGTTGTGGACGGTGGGACAGGGGGAGCAGGGGGGTGTGGATAACAAGTTTGGAAGGGATGATGGTGCTGAATGCCGTGCTGTGGTGACAAACAACAGCCTGGTATATTTGTTCTTTGCAGGTTTAGAGAATGTGCCCTGGTACGCCATCAGCGTCGGACATCCATTAGCAGGCTGAGCTATTTGCGGGTGAGGGAGGAGGCCCTGCAGCAGCCTGGGGCTTACCTGGATCGGAGAAACTCCGGTACTTCCAGCATACTATGGACTTTTTCTTTGTGTTAATGGTGCTAGAATATGGTGACATGCATGTGTAAACTATGCAAAAAGAATTTCACTGTGCAATGCATGTGTGACAATAGAATCAAGAGTCAAGAGTGTATTATTGTCATATGTCCCGGATGGGACAATGAAATTCTTACTTGCTGCAGCACAACAGAATATGTGAATATGTAAACATAGTACATAACGGAGGAAAAGAAAAAGAAGAAATAATTCAATACATAACAAATATAGTGCTGTAGCGGCACCTGCTGGTGCGCGACAATATCGATCCCGGCGGTCGGAAGCCGTGGGCACATGACCTGGGAGGGGACGGGGTTTTCGCTCGGTTTCGCTTTTCCCGTTGCAGTTGTTCGACAACCACCGTTGTGGCCAGTCGCGTGTGTTAGACTTGTAGAGTCAGAGAATAGGTTTTGAAATAAACATTGTTCAAAGAAACTGTTTGTTATTTTCACCGCTAAATTGGTGACCCCGACTTGTCTAACCGTTGTTAGACAGAAACATGCAGGAAGATTATGTTCCCTCGGAATTGGCCGGCACGCGGCAGGGCTCACCTGGGTTCAGAATGCCCATGTTTTGGCCCGATCAACCTCAAGTTTGGTTCGCCCATGTGGAGGCACAGTTTCACCTTCATCGGATGGTCGCAGATGAAACCATGTACTTCCACGTTGTGGGAGCTCTGCCACAGGACTGTGCCTCGAGGTTGCTGCCGTACATAAGGGATCCGCCGGCGGTGGCGAAGTATGAGGGCTTGAAGTCTCTTTTGTTGCATACCTTTGGGCTCAGCCGTCTGGACAGGACAGCAAAGATCCTGCACATGGATGGGATTGGAGAGCGGCGCCCGTCCACCATTATGGTGAAGATGCTGGCTCTCATGGACGGGCATCGGCCGTGTTTGCTGTTTGAGCAGGCCTTTCTCGAGCAGATGCCGGATGAGGTCCATTAATTCAGGACTTAAGCTGGCAGAGGTGCCTTACGGCGCCGCAGCCATACAGTTCCTTTGTGATGTCTCCACAGGTAGAGCCCGCCCGGTCATACCGGTTCCGTGGAGGTGGCGCATATTTGACACCGTTCACAGCCTAGCCCACCCGTCCATTCGTGCCACCTCCACCCTGGTAGCTTCCAAGTTTGTCTAGCATGGGTTACGGAAGCAGGTCGCTGCGTGGGCCCGTGCTAGTATCCCGTGTCAGACTTCCAAGGTACAGTGATATGTGCGCCACCAGTACAGGATTTTGCTGTCCTTGACGGCAGGTTTCTGCATGGTAAATGGTAGGGAATTGAGGAATGCTGTGGAACAGAGGGATCTAGGAATAACTGTGCATAGTTCCCTGAAGGTGGAATCGCATGTAGATAGGGTGGTAAAGAAAGCCTTTGGTGTGCTGGCCTTTATAAATCAGAGCATTGAATATAGGAGTAGGGAAGTAATGTTAAAATTGTACAAGGCATTGGTAAGACCAATTCTGGAGTATGGTGTACAATTTTGGTCGCCTAGTTATAGGAAGGATGTCAACAAAATAGAGAGAGTACAGAGGAGATTTACTAGAATGTTGCCAGGGTTCCAGCAACTCTGTTACAGAGAAAGGTTGAACAAGTTAGGTCTTTATTCTTTGGAGCGCAGAAGGTTAAGGGGGGACTTGATTGAGGTCTAGACAGAGTTAATGTGGATACGTTTTTCCCATTGAGGGTAGGGAAGATTCAAACAAGAGGGCATGACATGAGAATTAAGGGACAGAAGTTCGGGGTAACGTGAGGGGGAACTTCTTTACTCAGAGGGTGGTGGCTGTGGGGAATGAGCTTCCAGCAGAAGTGGTGGAGGCAGGATCGATTTTAACATTTAAGAGTAAAGTGGATAGGTATATGGACGTGAAGGGAATGGAGGGGTATGGTCTGAGCGCAGGTAGATGGGACTAGGGGAAAACAAATGGTCGGCACGGACTGGAAGGGCCGAGAGGGCCTGTTTCCGTGCTGTAATTGTTATATGGTTATATGGTTATATGGTTATATATACATGTTGACTTGGTCAGACCCTTGCCGTGTTGCGTGGGGCCACGCACCTGCTCACTATAGTGGATAGTTTTACCAGGTGGGCGGAGGCGGTCCCGTTGTCCGATACCTCCGCTGAGGCTTGCGCCTGTGCTATTGTCTCCCATTGGATTGCTCGTTTTGGGGTCCCGTCTGATATCACCACTGACCGTGGGGCTCAGTTTACCTCCTCCCTGTGGTATGGTTTGATGCAGCTGTATGGTGCGCGGTTGCACTAAACAACCGCTTATCACCCGGCGTTGAATGGGTTAGTCGAGCGGTTCCACAGACACCTTAAGTCAGCGTTGAAGCTAGGATCACTGGCCCCGATTGGGTCGACCAGTTGCCCTGGGTCCTCCTAGGCATCAGAACTATGCCTAAGGAGGACCTCGATGCCTTCTTGGCCGAGCTGGTATATGGCTCGGTTTTGCGGGTACCTGGGGATTTTTTACCCGCCATCAGGTGGTCCCGGCTTCGGCGGTGCTAGCCGACCTTCGCGAGCGGGTGCGCGCGTTAGTCCCAGGTCCCACCTCCAGACATGGGTCAGCCACGGTGCATGTACCTACAGCGTTACAGGATTATGCGTATGTTTTCCTTCGTAGGGATGTTCACCGCTTGCAGTTACAGCGGGTGTACGAAGGACCGTTCAAGGTGCTGAAGACTGGTACCTCGACGTTCATGTTGGACATGGGTGGCAGGGAGGAGTTTGTCTCCATCAGCTTCCTTAAGCCAGCACACGTGGACGAGGACAGCCCAGTGACAGTGGCCACTCCACGGTGTAGAGGGCGTCCACCGGCCGTTTTGCTGTCCTCCGCAACTGGTATTCCCAGTTTTGTTTCACTGGTCCCCATTATTACGCCCGTCTCTCGTTCGTGGTTTTTGTGCCCCTCCTGTTCTGTTTTGCCGGTCCCTGATGTTGCGCCCATCCCACGTTTACAGACTATGCGTTCCGATCATATGGTTCGGTTACCCATGCCTTTCCGTACCTTGGTTTCTGGGGAGGGGAATGTAGCGGCACCTGCTGGTGCACGGCAATGTCGAACCCGGCGGTCGGAAGCAGCGGGCACATGACCCGGGAGGGGTCAGGGGTTTTTGAGCGGTTTCACTTTTCCCGTGGCAGTTGTTTGATGACCACCGTTGTGGCCAGTCGCGTGTGTTAGACTTGTAGAGTCAGAGAACGAGTTTCAAAATAACATCGTTCAAAGAAACTGATCGTTGTCTTTTCACCGCTAAAGTGCAATAATAATATAGTCTTTTGCAGTTGTTTATTTGTTGTGTTTAATAGCCTGATGGCTGTGGGGAAGAAGCTGTTCCTGAACCTGGACGTTACAGCTTTCAGGCTCCTGATGGCAATGGTGTGTGGTCAGGATGGATTTGGTCCTTGATAATTTTGCTGACTTTTTGAGGCAGCGACTATGATAGATCCCTTCGACGGTGGGGAGGTTAAAGCCGGTGATGGACTGGGCAGTGGTCACAACTTTTTGTAATCTTTTTCACCCCTGGACATTCAAGTGCCGAACCAGGCCACGATGCAACCAGTCAGCATGCTCTCTACCGTGCACCTGTAGTGATTTAGGAGAATTCTCTTCGACATGCCGAAACTCCGTAATCTTCTCAGGAAGTAGAGTCGCTGATGTGCCTTCTTTATAATTGCATCGATGTGCTGGGTCCCAGAAAGATCTTTGGAAATATGCACACCCAGACCCATTGAACTTACCGAGGGTTTACACTCATGAAGGATCCTCTGATATTAGCTCCAATGACAGAGATTACAATGCCATCGGGAGTTATGGGGACCCAAGATGGCACATTTTTAAACTATTTTTCCTGAACAATTTGTTTCAAATATAAAAACATTTAAAAAAATTGTACCTGTCTGCCTTAAACATTTATTAATTGATGACCTGTGATCCAATGTATGGGTGAACTTCAGTCAACACTGTTGATTACCGTAAGGAACTTCTTTGGTTGTGGAAGAAGTCAATTGATTTCTTATAAAATTTGTTCCAAACTTTAAAAGCTGAATCATAACATTTTTCTTGGCAAAAGGCAGTCGAGTCTTCGTTTCTCCTGAGTTCATTACAACAGAGATAAATATTAAACATCTTATAATGCTCAAATGAAACTACCAGAGCAGTCGTGAGCTACGACCCACCTTATTGAAGACCCTCAGACTGTCTTTAATTGGACTTTACTGGACTAAACATTATTCCCTTTATCATGTATCTGTACACTGTGGATAGATCTATTGCAATCATGTAGAGTCTTTCCACTGACTGGTTAGCACACCACAAACAGCTTTACACTGTACCTCGGTAACAATAAACTAAACTAATTTATAATAATTTAGGATTTATATAATGGAGGCAAGGCAGACTAACAAAACTAAGTGAGCAAAATCTGCATGGGTTTACCCCGGCAGCTCCAATTTAGTTTAGTTTAGTTTAGAGATACAGCGCGGAAACAGGACCTTCGGCCCACTGAGTCCGCACTGACCAGTGATCCCCGTATATTAACACTATCCTACACACACTAAGGATAATTCTTACATTTACCAAGCCATTTAACCTACAAACCTGTACGTCTTTGGAGTGTGGTAGGAAACCGAAGAACTCGGAGCGAACTCATGTAGGTCACGGGGAGAACGTATAAACTCCGTACAGACAGCACCCAAAGTCGGGATCGAACCTGGGTCTCCGATGTTGCAAGCACTGTAAAGCATCAACTCTACCGCTGCGTCACCATACTGCCTGCCCATATCTGAAAGAAGAGCTGCTTATTAGGCTATTTGGCTACTGTACATTATCCTTAGTGTCTGTGGGAGGAATGGTGGAGTTGATGGGCATGTGAGGGGGGAGATATTACAGAGAAATAACTGCGGAATTGGAATGCTGGGAATGTTTTGAATATCAGCATAGACTGTTTGGACTGAATGGCCTCCTTCTTTGGCAATATGAAATACGGAAGACTAACAATTGGGTTCCCTTTTCCTTTTATTTTGAAGAAATACCGGTCGATGGCTCAGCGGTAGAGTTGCTGCATTACAGCAAATGCAGCGCCGGAGACCCGGGTTCGATCTCGACTATGGGTGCTGTCTGGAGTTTGTACGTTCTCCCCGTGACCTACGTGGGTTTTCTCCGAGATCTTTGGTTTCCTCCCACAATCCAAAGACATACAGGTTTGTAGGTTAATTGGCTTGCTAAATGTAAAAATTATCCCTAGTGGGTGTAGGATGGTGTTAATCTGAGGGGATCGCTGGTCAGCACGGACCTGGTGGGCTGATGGGCCTGTTTCCGCGCTGTATCTCTAAACTAAATGCAAGTTAAATATTGGTCTTGCTAATGAAAATTGGTAACAGATTCCTAATGAGTATCTACTGAATATTTTTCATTACAGCCTAGTCACATAGTCTGATGAAAATATTGTTAATCAATTAGCTTGTGTTTCTAACCCGAGTTGTTTTACAGCAACCATTCCTCTTACAACCATCCCATCTGATTTGATCTTTCTCTCTCTCTTTTCAGTTCTCAAATCCACCTTTTTGCATCATATCTTAATGTATAATTCATCAGGATTAACTCTCTCCTGAGTCCATTCAAAACATCAGCCACCAGACAGCACAAGTCAGATCTATGATGATCAAATTTCAAAACATTTGATGAGAACCAAATTTTCTTGGTCAATTTGACACCTCTTAACATTCCTCTGCAAGCGGTACAGCTTGGGGGCATAATACAGACTTTCATCTTTCCTCAGAAACATTTCTGCTTGCTTCAGAGATGTGTTCTCAATCAAAATAACTGACCAATTTACCTCTCAGGCAACTAGCTAGACAGGCTTATAATCCTTATGGCTCCAGTTTGTTAGACACTCGCTGTGTGGGTCTGCATGTGGGGGTTGGAGGAGGAGGGAAGGGTGGCAGTCGAATGTCTGTTCTCCTCATATATGAGTAGATATATCTTTGGTTACACACTGAACCTGCAATACAGAAGGGCTGCACCTTGGACTCATTTTCTACTTTGTTTCACATTTGATGCATGCGATCCAGAATGCTTGAGAGTGCCCCCGTGTTCGCTCAGAATTCTGCAATTTATGTTTCCAACAAATCAAATAATTTTATTGAATCAAGTTCAAGTTCAAGTGAGTTTATTGTCATGTGTCCCTGATAGGACAATGAAATTCTTGCTTTGCTTCAGCACAACAGAACATAGTAGGCATTGACTGCAAAACAGATCAGTGTGTCCAAATACCATTACATAAATATATACACACACATGTATAAATAAACTGATAAAGTGCAAATAAAAGGTAATGGGTTATTAATCTACTTTCCCAAACCAGCTTTGGAGTGCAGCTGATCAGGTATAAGAAGTACAAATAGGGAGAGATATTTTGTAGTTTCTTCTCTCACCTTTAACATACAAATTGTACTTATATTAAGCAGGGCGGCGCTGCCCATGCAGCTGCGGCTCGCCTGCAATCCCTCTGTCTTTTGCTTTTTTTTGTTTTCTTTTGTCTTGTTAGACGTATGTTTCAGTTTATTTTTAGTTGTGTATTTGTGGGGGGTGGGGGAAACTTGTTTTAGTCTCTTCGGGGGGGATGCGACCTTTTCTTTGTCGCATCTCCGTCTCCGTCTGCGCTAAGGTCTACTCGTGGAGCTGACGGCCTCCAACTGGGACCGACCTCGAGGGTCCGGAGGCAGAGCCTGGATTCACCATCGCGAAGCTGGCCGACTTCGAGGCTGTGGTGGCGCTGTGGCTGCAGCCCACCTTCGGGGCCTCGGAGGCTTCAGCCGCGGGCCCAGTGGACGACAACATCGGGAGCTCGCAGGTCCCAGGTTGGTGACCAATTCTCCGGAGCTCCCGCAACAGCAGCTTCATCTGCTGGACTGGAGGGTGGCAGCTTCGTCCGCCCCGGGTTCAAATTGGTCCATTCGCGGAGCTCGGATTCGGCCGCGGGACTTACCATCAACCGGCGGGGGGGCCTACATCGAAAGCCTCCATGCAAAGGGAGAGCAAGCAAGGAAGAGATGAGACTTTAAGACTTTTTGCCTGCCATCACAGTGAGGAGGTGCCTGGTAGACTCACTGTGGTGGATGTTAAACTGTATTAATTGTGTGTTCTGTTATTTTATTCTCTATATGACTGAAAGGTACCCAATTTCGTTCAAAAAATGTTTTTGAATGACAATAAACTCAACTCAACAACTCAACTTATATAGAGCATTCCATTCGGGAATGTGAAGAAGAGGAAATTGTATTTGATTAGTAGGATCGGGAAGTTTGGCTACTGAATGTTTATTTTACTGTTCTTATAAATGAGTTTCGTAAAATCCAATGTCAAAACAGAAAAACTGAAAGAACTGAATGTTCAAGATTTATATCTGGAGCTAACATCTGAGGTTGAAGATTCTTCATTAGAACCAAGGTATTCATGTTTTAATAAATGAAGATAAACTACCGTTAGTATGAATAAATTGCTCGATAGCTCATGAATTCACAGAACTGGACAGATTGTGGTCTTGCGCACCAGACCCTCCTCTTCAGGTAAATCAGCAGCCATGTAATCCTCTTATGGCATCTTCGCCCAGAAACATATCTGAAGATGTTTCGCAGGAGCAGAATGACATAGGAATTGATATCAAGCAAAGGAAGAAGAAACATTATGAAAGAGTGAAATTTTAAAAAAGCACTTTAATGAGGTCAACATCATTTGAGACAAAACAGCAAACTTAGTTGATACACTATTCATCATCTGAAATATATACTTCTACTATTATGGTCACATCATAGCTGAATGGTCTGCTATCTTCGACAGCAGCTAATCAAGGCATCATCAAGAACAGTTCCAAAACCTGCGGCCTCTACCAGCTCAAAGTTCAAGGACAGTGGGCTGATGGAAACATAGATTCAAAGACTTGTACAGTTTAGAAACAGTACTGCACCCATTAAGTTCACACTGACCAAGAAACTTGACCCGTCAAGTTACTCAAACATTTTGCGTCTATTTTAGATGTAAACCAGTATCTGCAGTTCCTTCCTACACATTTTGTGTGCATCTACACTATTTCCTTACTATTTTTCCAACTTTTACTTCATCTTCTCCCAGATTCCATCACTCACCTATACACTCAGGGCAGTTCACAGTGGACAATTAACTTGCAATCAGAATGTCTGCGATGTGGGAGGAAAATGGGGCACCAGGAGGAAGCTCACATGGTCACGGAGAGAACAAATAAATTCCACACAGATAGAACTGGAGGTCAGGAATGAACACAAGTAGCTGGATCTTTCAAGCAGCAGATGCACAAGTCGTAAATCAAATTTAAAAAATTGCAAATTCTGGAAATCTAAAATTAAAAACTGAAAATGGGGGAAATCAGGTTGCGTCTATGGGAGGAGAAAATAGAGATCCAATACTCTGGCATTCCCATACTCTGGGAAAAGACTCTGTGCATTCACCCTATCTATTCTCCGTATAATTTTATACAGGATCACTAAGAAATGAACAGAAAATGAAGGAACCAGATTTAACTTTTCAGATTGAAGTACTTTTTTCAGAACACACAGGTGAAGGGACTTCAATCTGAAAAGTTAAATCTGGTTCCTTCATTTTCTGTTCGTTTCTTAGTGATCCTGTATAAGATTATGAGAATAGCTAGGGTGAATGCACAGAGTCTTTTCCCAGAGTATGGGAATCAAAAACCAGAAGACATAGTTTAAGGTGAGATGGGAAAGATTTAATATGAATCTGAGGGGTGACTTTTTCACACAAAGAGTGTTGGGCATATGGGATGAGCTGCCAGAGGAGGTAATTCAGGCACGTACTATAACAACATTTAAAAGACGTGGATAGGTACATGGATAGGAAAGGATTAGAGGGATATGGGTCAAACATGGGCAGGAGGGACTCGTGTCGATGGGGCATCTTGGTCGGCATTGGCAAGTTAAACCAAAGGCCCGTTTCTGTGACTACTGACTACAATCCATACTCAATGATTCTACGATCCACTAACTTACACCACTGTGCTACCCAAATCACTACCATATAAAAGCACAAATCATTTTAATTTGGGCATAAATTGACATTATGTCCTCATTACTAGGGCAAAATCATGGTTCCTAAACCAAACGCATGATGAGTTAACCCCACACAATGTTTGATTTGATCGCAGTAATAAATTAATTTGATATGATGTTCATGTAGAATTACCTAAATAAATTAATCTCTCAAAGATTTTATCTCATTTAATCTAAATGAATGAATTTCCCTAACCACACCATTTTAATCTGTAAATTATTCCTTGCCAAGTTTGATTAATTCAGATAAAATTAATTAATTCCTCATAGGGCTGTGATAATAAATTAGTTCAGTTAAGTTTCTCTATTCTCTTTTTCCTATGAATGCAATACAATAATAACTTAGTCTTACCAAAATTAAATTAAACTCCCCCTTCCCCCCCCCCCACCACTCTCCCCTTCATTAGTCCTTCCATCACCTACCATCATTGTTTCTGCATCCAGACCTGACCACCATATACAGAAGTTTATTATGTCTTGGCTCTCAGCACAGTTGCTGGATAATATTCTTCCTCATATCATACCCCTCCTGCTGAAGCATAGCTCTGCATAAATATATGTTGTAAACTTTAATTACAATTCAACTTTTGGCAATTCGGGTTTTTAAACAACGGTACAGAACCAGATGCTCCTTTTTAATTGTGATTTTTTACATTATGTTTTCTACATCCATCTGAACAAGTGGAAAGGGACTAACTTTCGATGGTTCATTCAGTGAGCAGTAGTTTTGACAAGAGGGAAGTTTTTAAATGATGCATTAAAATACCAAACTAGATTGAAGTCTCAAAACCTGACGTTGGGCATATCTGCTGATTCAGGAACCAGAGAGTTACAATTAATTTACAAGTTAAAACTGATTAAATTATTCTGTCAAGGATTTGGATAAAATCATTCAGATTTGCAATGCCTTTGGGAATGCGGATCCTTCTCAGATTGCTTCTCTGCTTCTCTGAATGTATCCTGGGTTTAAGACTCGCGAAGCTTGATGCCATCCAAATACAGAGTTTTTGGATGGCATCAAGCTTTGTATCTTATCCACTGCTCAAACATTCAATCCATCTTCCAGTTACCATCTGCAATCTGAGCTGCAGTTACTCGGTGAGATACTCCGATAGATTCCTAAACCTGTAGCTCCTACCACCAAGAAGGGCAAGGCCAGCAGCTACATGAAAACACCAGCACCTGCAGTTTCTGTTCCAAATTACACATCATACTGATGGCCATTCACTGCTGCCAGGTTTAAATTCTAAAGTTTCATTATATATTTAAGATGCAACTATAAATATTTATGCATTTGATATTTATTCCAACCTTTTAGCACAGAACCTTTGCCTTTTACAGCTTATTCGATTACATTGACTTAACTTATGGGGTGGAAGATTGCAACCTTCACGTGGTTTGCTCTGTTTTGTCAAATGCAATCAGTCCGGCGTGCACAATCAAATAAGATCAAATAGAACAAGTTGTCCTGCAACTTTAAGAAGAAGAAGACTTAACTTACAAGCATTTCTTCTGATATACTTCCTCCCTTCACATTCACCACTGCCAATTACTTTAGAACAATTCATGCCTGTCCCTATATTCACCCTCAGCTGGGTACAATAAAAACCAATCAGACAAGCACACATCTGTGACCCACCTGTTATACAACTTCTAGCCATTCTTTTTTTTTTGCTGTGTCTGTGTGAGTCTTTGAACCTCAACATACACCAAACCTGCTTGCAGTTGCTTCTGAATGGTCACTCCAAAAAGTTCACTGCACTCCTTTCTTGGGGGAATGTATTTAAATAAATTGTTTAGTGGGTCAAAGCTTGGCAGATGTCAGGAAAATCCAATGAATGACCAAGTCTCTCTCATGCCAAAGATAGACACAAAAAGCTGGAGTAACTCAGCCGGTCAGACAGCATCTCTGAGAAAAGGAATAGGTGAACGTTCGGGTCAGACTGAAGAAGGGTCTCCACCCGAAACATCACCTATTCCTTTTCTCAGAGATGCTGTCTGACATAAAAACATAGGAAAATAGGTGCAGGAGTAGGCCATTCGGCCCTTCGAGCCAGCATCACCATTCAATATGATTATGGCTGATCATCTAAAATCAGTACCCCATCTTGCTTTTTCCCCTTTTCCCTTGATTCCAATAGCCCTAAGAACTAAATCTAACTCCCTCTTGAAAACATCCAGTGAATTGGCTTCCACTGCCTTCTGTGGCAGAGCATTCCACAGATTCACAACTCTCTGGGCGAAAAGGTTTTTCCTCATCTCAGTCCTAAATGGCCTACCCCTTATTTTTAAACAGTGACCCCTGGCACTGGACTCCCCCAACAACAGGAGCATTTTTCTTGCATCTAGCCTGTCCAATCCTTTAAACATTTTATTCTATGAGATCTCCACTCATCTTTCTAAATTCCAGTGAATACGCCCAGTCGAACCATTTGTTCATCATATGCCAGTCCTGCCATTCTGGAAATTAACCCGATGAACCTATGCTGCACACCCCTCAATAGCAATAATGTATTTCCTCAAATTAGGAGACCAAAATAGCACACAATACACCAGGTGCAGTCTAGGGGTCACAGTTTAAGGATAAGGGGGAAGTATTTTAGGACCGAGATGAGAAAAACATTTTTCACACAGAGAGTGGTGAATCTCTGGAATTCTCTGCCACAGAAGGTAGTTGAGGCCAGTTCATTGGCTATATTTAAGAGGGAGTTAGATGTGGCCCTTGTGGCTAATGGGATCAGGGGGTATGGAGAGAAGGCAGGTATGGGATACTGAGCCGGAGTTGATGAAGTCAGTGATGGTGCTAGAGATAGTGGCCTGGTGCTCGTCTGTTGGGTCATGGTCCAAGGAGGAGGTGTCTGAGAGTTGGCGCGAGGCCCCAGCTTTGTAGAGATCAGCGCGCCAGACTACCAAGGCACCTCCCTTGTCGGCAGGTTTGATCACCCAGTCTGGGCTGTTGCAGAGTGAGTGGAGGGCTGTACGTTCAGGGGGGGAGAGGTTAGAGTGAGAATGGGGAGTGGAGAAGTTGAGGCAGTTGATGTCTGCAGTTTAAAATATAAAGGTCTAAAACCGGTAGATGGCCATGAGGGGGGGCCCAAATGGAGGTGGTCCGTTCGAGACGGGAGAAGAGGTCATCACTGGGGGGCGAGGACTCCTCCCCATGGAAGAACGCTTTGATGCGGAGGCGACGGAAGAAGAGATCCACATCGTGGCGGACACGGAACTCATTTAGGTGGGGATGGAGAGGGAGAGGTCAGGGAGGATGGTGAACACATGGCAAGGATGGGGGTTGGGGCCGGAGGAAGGCAGGTGAGTGGACTGAGGCCGAGGTGATGTCTGGTAGGGGGGTGGAGGGTGATCAGGGAGGAGGGGGGGCATGAAGACTGGAGTGTGGATGGGGAGGAGCTGGGGTTACATGGTTTGAGGGGGAAAGGGAAGACCCAGTGAAACAACCACTGAGCTTCCCTGTGTTAGGGGGGAGCACTAGGACCCAGCACAGTTAGATCCCATGATGTCAAAGTCTGCAGCGTGGAGACTTCAGGCCCGGTGCTGAGCCTCAGACTCAGATAAGGTGACGGCTGCAGCATGCTGGAGACTGGTGGAGTGGCGAGTGTTGGAGTAGTCGATGGTGGAGGCCCACGGGGAGTGGAGTCCGGGTCAGCGGGCGAAGCGTTGGAGGTCCCGGTCAACGGATGGCCGATGAGGCGGCGAGGTTCGGTGGGCCCGGTGAGGCAGCAAGGTGAGGTGGTCCCAGTGGGGCAGAGAGGTGAGGCGGTCCCAGTGAGGCGGCGAAGTGAGGTGGTCCCGGTGAGGCGGAGAGGTTTGGTGGGCCCAGTGAGGCAGCAAGGTGAGGCGGTCCCGGTGAGGCAGCGAGGCGGAGAGGTTCGATGGTCATAGTGAGGCGGCGAGGTTCGGCGGGCCCGGTGATGCGGAGCGGTTCGGAGGTTCATGAGCGGCGGCGAGGTTCGGCAGTCCCGTTGAGGCGGATAGGTTCGGCGGTCATGTTTTGGTGGCAATAGGGTCCGTTGAAGGTCTGGGTGAGTGAGGCCCGAATTTTTGGGAGAGTCAAAGCGAGGTCCTGCTGGTGCCGGTGCACCGCAGCCAGAGTAGATTCTGCTTAGATAATCAGTTTCACATCAATGCTAAGTGTTTTCAAGTGCATATTTGGGTGAAAGTGGCAATATAACTGCAGTCATTTCAAACATCAATTCACCTGTGCAATGTTATAATGTTAAAACATAGCTTAAATATAACTGAGTCACTGAGACTCAGAACATCATATTCTTTTATTTATTCTTCTCTGTAAGGTTTTAAGAAGAATCACTAGCAATAATTCTCCAAATAGCTATCAAATTTGCTGGCAAATAATCAAATATTAAAGGTAAAACAAAATAAATTATTGTGTTTACAGAGTTTTTCGTAATCTCATGACATTTTTTTGCAGTTTGCCATTTGGCCTATAACAGTAACCATTTGGCTCACAACTAAGAAGAAAAAATGTTGTTAGAAAAAATTACATTGACCCAACTGCAGCTTATACATCAGGAAAAGAAAATTGAGGGAAAATTATGTAATCATGAAAATTAGGTATGAGAACATCATCAGCTTCAAGTAGTCTTTGTTTCTTCTGGTTATGTCCCCAACTGCAGATGAATGTGCTAAACCACGCTTTTGCTGATATAGTAGAATTGCTAGTAATGCATGCAAGGGATTAATCATAATTACAATTTCAAACTGTCAGAGGTTGTTGATAGATAAGTGTTGGCATGATAGTAATTAATGAACTGATAAATATCTGATGCTGTTTGTACGGTTGATAGGATATGGCAGTCGGAGATATATTTACCACATAAATCAGGTAATTGAAATGCTCCTACTGGGTGTATCTAGGGAGCTTCTTGGCTTCACAATAATACAAGAGAGAAGGAGAGGAATTGGCCACCTAGCCTGCCTTACCATTCAATATAGTCACGTCTGATCTGCCTCAAGCCTCCAATTCTCCAATTGTGTGCCAATCCTCCACAGCCTTCCATATAACTATATAACCATATAACAATTACAGCACGGAAACAGGCCCTCTCGGCCCTTCCAGTCCGTGCCGACCATTTGTTTTCCCCTAGTCCCATCTACCTGCACTCAGACCATACCCCTTCCACTCCACAGCTTTTCAAAAATGTATTCACCTCACATTAAATACATCCAATTACCTTATCTCCACAACTCTCCATGGTAGATAATTCCAGAGATACACTATTCTCTGTGAGAATAAATTCCCACACACCTCAGTTTTAAATGTAACTTTGACTCCTTATTTAAGTCTCTTCAAAAAGTAGAAACATGTCAACATGTAATTTGTCATGCCTTCTTAGTATGTTATATGTTTCAGAATAGTCACCCCTTATCCCTCTAAACCATAGAAACATGGAAAATAGGTACAGGAGGAGGCCATTCGGCCCTTCAAACCAGCACCGCCATTCATTGTGATCATGGCTGATCATCCCCTATCAATAACTCGCGCCTGTCTTCTCCCTTGACTCCACTAGCCCGTAGAGCTGGATTTAAGGGAGAGTTAGATAAACTCTCCCTTAAATCCATCCAGTGACTTGACTTCCACTGCCCTCTGTGGTAGGGAATTCCATAAATTCACAACTCTCTGGGTGAAAACGTTTTTTCTCACCTCAGTCTTAAATGACCTCCCCTTTATTCTAAGACTGTGGCCCCTGATTCTGGACTTGCCCAACATTGGGAACATTTTTCCTGCATCTAGCTTGTCCAGTCCTTTTATAATTTTATATGTTTCTATAAGATCCCCCTCATCCTTCTAAACTCCAGTGAATACAATCCTAGTCTTTTCAATATTTCCTCATATGACAGTCCCGCCGTCCCAGGAATAAATCTCGTGAACCTACGCTGCACTGCCTCAATCACAAGGATGCCCTTCCTCAAATTAGGAGACCAAAAACTGTGCACAATACTCCAGATGCGATCTCACCGGAGCCCTATACAACTGCAGAAGAACCTCTTTACTCCTATACTGAAATCCTCTTGTTATGAATACTCCTATACTGAAATCCTCTTGTTATGAAGACAGGTCCTACTTATTTTAAATGCTCACGTTAGTTCAATCATCTCCTCCTAGGAATTAACCCAGTGAATCCCTTCTGAACTATCTTTAATGTGGGTACAATCTTTCATAACTAATGAGGTGAAAAGAATACACAGTACTCCAGGTGTGGCCTCACTTTTAACACACTTGTAATGAAGGTCAAAATGCCATTCGTCTTCTTAATTACTTTCTATATTTGTATGCTTTTGTTTCCAATGCTCAATGACATTTAAACCCCAAATGGATACAAAATGATTCTAATCTTTTCTCATATTTTAATGCAATCTCCATTATTCAGCACCTCAGGTCAAAAGCACATCTCCCTGCAACTCCTTCATGCACAGTGCACCTCCCCTTTAGGATAAGCAGGACAAGTAAAAAAATCAGACATGTTTTAACAATGACAATCAAATCCCAATATTGGGCCACCTCCTGTTACTCGCTGCTAATCATCAGTGCAGTGGTGCTGGTTGTATACTGCAGTCAATGTAATGAGCCATTACTAGTCATGCTAGGCAGCACAGCATTGGCATAGACACAAAAAGCTGGAGGAACGGGCCTGTCCCAATGCGGGGACCTAGTTCGCAAGTTTGGACGAGTTTGCCATTGAATCATACTCGCAGCATGGCCGACATGACAGGTCTTTGTAACTATCCTTCATGCTCGAGAGTAGTCCCCGCATACTCGAGGCCTCAGTTAGGTCACAGTGTTTTTTTTCAGCATGCTGAAAAATGCCCACGTGTAAAAGAAGGTTGCCTTGGAAATAAACTTTTTTTTGTACTCGTAGGTTTAGTTGAGGTAGGTCGTAGTAGGTGGTAATGCTTTTGTAGGTAATTGAAGGTAGTCGAAGGTAGAACTCGTTGAGAAAAAAAATGTAATTAAACTGACCGGTAATGTTAAATGCCCACTAATCTTTATTTAAAGTTGCCTGGCTTCTTAAAAGTATCTCCACTCCTTCTCCCCTCCCCCTTCTCCCCCTCCTCTCCCTCATTCACTCCCCTTCTCTCCCCATGTATCTCCTCAGGGGAGAGGGAGATACATAGATAAGGTTTGTAAGGTTTGTAAGAAACAGGACAAAGGGTATGGAGATCGATGAAAATATAGAATAGATCATTGTTAGCTGGGCGAAGACAACAACAAAGCAAGCAGAGATAAAATGTAGTCAGAGACTGGTCAGAGAACTGGGAAGGGGGAGGGATGGAGAGAGAGGGAAAGCAAGGGTTACTTGAAGCTAGAGAAGTCAATGTTCATACCGCTGGAGTGGAAGCTGCCCAAGCTAAATATGAGGTGCTGTTCCTCCAATTTGTGCTGGGTCCCACTCTGACAATGGAGGAGTCCCAGGCCAAAAAGGTCAGTGTGGGAATGGGAGGGGGAGGGGGAGTTAATGTGTTATCAACCGGGAGATCAGGTAGGTTTATGCGGACTGAGCGGAGGTGTGCAACGAAACGATAGCCAAGCCTGTGCTTGGTCTCACCAATTGGCTTGCTGCTGTGTTGCGATCAAAGGTGTCAGGTTAATTGTGCATTGCATCTCTTCAGGGGCCCTTCTAACCTCTCAGAATGTTCTATTTTCACTTAAAAATGAAAAGGCTGTTGGATTCTGTATTCAAAATTTGAAAGCATTTTGTGTCATCTAACTGATTATGATTGTCAATGGTAATATTATCGACTGATAACTTGTTTAGCTGAAATGACTGCTATTTCAGTATTTCGTTTTAAACTGATTTAGAGTAAGTAACTGGAGTGATTGGGATTTCTATTGCCACGTACAAAGACATCTTAGGGAAGAAGATGCTTGAGGAAAATATTGTTTCGTATGTTATTGAAGTATGATATCGATAGACCACAGATAGTAACCTCTCAAAACATTTTGAGTACATTCTATAAGATAATAAACTAGAAGACTATGCAGCTATTGATTTAGAGAACCAGCACCGATGGGAGTTGTTTATACTTGAATAAATGGAATAGAAAGTCACTAAGTTTATTATATTTGCTATTCTAGTTAATCTCAATTAGAACTTTGGTTAGGCTGCATTTGGAGTATTTTGTGTAGTTCTGATCACCACATTGGAGAAGGATGTGAAAGCTTTGAGAGGGTGCAGAAGAGGTTTCCCAAAACAACACCTGGATTAGCAGGTATCTCTCTCTATAAAGAGAGGTTAGACACTTGGATT